>CM042015.1:41873506-42473506 GCA_023525715.1 Cichorium intybus
GGCTGAATAGTATTCCAAACAGAACGAACAGAGAAAGGAGAGAGTTGACCGTTTCTAGATCTCCAAAGGAGATTATCAGGGACGAATGTGGAAAGATTAGGGGGGTTATGAGAAAGAAGAGCAGTATGGGAATCTCTCCAACAATGAGGCCGAACCCAAGATCCGTTAAGAACCAGGTCAGCAACCTTTGTATCAGGAGTGAAACCCGCATCATGGATGTCACGGACAGACAAGAATTTAGAAAGAGGGCCCGCGGGATGCCAGTTATCGAACCAAGCAGAAGTAGAGCATCCATCACCAATCTTGGAAACAATATACTCCCTTAACTTATCCCTCATATCTAGGATGTTACGCCATGCAAATCCAGAACCGTATTTTTTGGGGGCATCCCAAAAGTTACGGCCACATAAACGGTAAGAGTGGATCCACTTAACCCATAGGGACTCTTTTTTGGAAAGGAGTCTCCAAACATGGGAAGCCATAAGGGCAACATTCCAGATAGCAAGGTTACGTATGCCAAGCCCACCATGTTCCTTAGGAAGGCATACAGTTTTCCAGGAGACTTTAGCTTTACCACGCTTCAACTCACCATGGCACCAGAGGAAACCTCTCATGAGCTTCTCAATATCGTTAGAGATAGATTTAGGAAGAATAAAAACAGAAGCCCAATAGATTTGAGTAGAAGAAAGGACAGAGAGGATCAGCTGGAGACGACCAGCAAAGGAAAGAGACTTGTTTTTCCAGTCATTAATCCTGCATTTGACTTTATCAACAAGTCCTTTACAGTCTTTGTGGGCAAGACGCGTGGTGATGAGAGGAATGCCAAGGTATCGAACAGGAAAAGAGCCCTCCGGAAACTTAACAATAAGATCAATGGCAGCCCTGGTCCTCTCACCAACATTACAATAGAAAGCTTCACTCTTCGCAATGTTGGGATGAAGGCCAGAAACCCCAGAGAATTCCTCAAGAGAATCACATATGAGTTTAACAGAAGAGCTATCACCATGGCAGAAGAGAAGGAGATCGTCGGCAAAGCAGAGATGGGTGATATTTTGATCGTCACATTGCCTGTGGAATTTAAAAGAATCAGAGTCATGGATGTTTCTCTTGATCATAAGGTTAAGCACTTCCATGACAAGAGTGAAGAGATAAGGAGAGAGGGGGTCACCCTGCCTAAGGCCCCTTTTACCGTCGAAATAACCATGAGTATTCCCATTAATACTTACAGAGTAAGCAACCGTGGAAACACATGTCATGATCCACTCAATCATACGATCGGGGAAACCAAACCCAAACAAAATGGTACGCAGAAAAGTCCAATCAACTGTGTCGTATGCTTTTTGAATATCCACCTTAAAAGCACACCTAGGAGGACCACGATGACGATGATAATCACGCATGAGTTCGTGAACAAGAAGGACGTTGTCGGTGATCAGACGACCAGGGATGAAAGCTGACTGGTTTTCATCGACCAGAGAGGAAAGATGGTTTTTGATACGATCCGCAATAAGCTTGCTGATACATTTGTAAACAACGTTACAACAAGCTATAGGGCGGAAATCAGTGACCTTAGAAGGGGAATCAACTTTCGGGATGAGAGCAAGGATGGTGCTGTTGAAGGACTTAAGAAGTTTCCCAGAATAGAAGAATTCCTTAACAGCCATACTGAAATCAGGACCCACAATATCCCAAGCAGACTTGAAGAACTTAGCAGAGAAACCATCAGATCCAGGAGCTTTATCATCACCCATCTGGAACAGAACACTCTTAACCTCCGCATCAGTGACAGGAGCAAGCATGGCGGCAGACTGGAGGGGGGAGAGCTTATTAGAGAAGAGGGAAGAAGGATCACGAATAGCAGTAGAAGGCTGGGCAGAACCCAAGAATGTTTGAAAGTGAGAAACAAAAAGATTAGGAAGATCGTTCCCCGATATCCAGTTACCTTGAACATCCTGGATAGAATTAATACGATTGCGAGATTTACGACTTTTAACCGCTTTGTGGAAAAAAGCCGAATTTTTATCACCTTCACGCAGCCAGTTAACCTTAGCCTTTTGTTTTAAGAACCTCTCTTCATCCAGGCTAGCCTCGTTAAAAGCGATGAGATACCTGCATTGTTCTTCACGAAGATCCTTATTGAAAGGATCCCGATCCAAAGCAATCTGAACTCTATCAAGTTCATTACGAATAGAGATAACCTTAGAAAAGAGGTTTCCCTGGTTGCGAAGCATCTTACGTATAGGCACTTTCAGATTTTTAAGGTTTTTGAAAACCTTATACATCCAATATCCAGTTATGTTAGGGTTCCAAGAAGAAGCAACAATCTGTTTGAAATCTTTCTTATAAGTCAAGAAATTAGGGAACTTGAAAGGCGTAGGTTTGAAAGGGGCACGTTTGGGGAGAGAAAGCACAGCAGGAGTATGATCGGAAGAACGGTAAGGGAGAAAATTGACAGTAGAGGAGGGGAAAGAAGCAACGAAGTGAGTATTTCCCATGACACGATCGATTTTCTTGAGGATGCCACCCGAACCATTAGGAGACTTGGTCCATGTGTAGAAGAGACCTTTATAGTTAAGATCCTCCATTTCCATCAGATTGACGCAATCCCTGAAGTCCTCCATGGCACGAGAAATCCCAGACGACCCGGAGGTGCTATCTTTGATATCAAGAGCAACATTGAAATCACCCAAAAGAATCCAAGGAGTATCTCTAACCACATTCTTATGAACCGCAAGAGAATGCCAGAGAGAACGACGCATCATGTGATCATTATGAGCATAGACGAAGGAGCAGAAAAAGGATTTATTAGAATCACGAATATTAACTTTGAAATGCATAACCTGATCATTTAAGTCGATAAGCATCATATCAATGGCCATTGGATCCCAGGCAACCACGATTCTAGTCCCTCTAGGGGAGAATAGACCGTTGGAGGACCAGGACCAAGAGCCAAAAGTACGACTACAGATAAGAGGGATGTTAGGAAAGGAAGCCCGAGTCTCAAGAGAAGCACATATATGAAGATTTTGATCGCGGATAAGATCTCTCAAGGCTTTCTGATGAGAAGGCTTACAGAGACCGCGAGTATTCCACGCAGCGATGTGCGTCATATTGAAACTTGGATGGGGGTGGAGTCCATCTGCTCGGACACCGGAGCTATCATAGGGTGATCATTATAGGATCTAGACTCGTTGACAATGAACTGGGCAGTGTCACCATCATCAGAATCAACCTCATTAGTAATATCCTCAATGATTAGGTCATCAGAATCAGGATCAAAATCATCAGGGCTAGAGTGGGAAGGAGCACCAGAATGGGGCAGGGGGACAGAAGAAGAAGGAAAATCTGTGACGTCAGAGGAACATGCCTCTAGAATGGAAAAGGCATTGAATAAAGGAGTGGAGGATTCAGGTTGATTTAGGGGCTGGGATGAAGATAGACGAATGAAAGGGCTAGGGAATCCAACAACACCTATAGAGTCTATCTTGGAGGGAGTAGTAGAATGAGGTAGAATGGGAGGGCGGTTGTTTAAAGTGGCAGGTCGATACTGTAATCGAGACTTATTATTATTTTTATAAATTTTATTATAAACTTTGTTTTTTGAAGCTTCTTTAGGCATCCTAACCCTTTGGGTATTAATCTTAGAATTTCTTTGAGGGATATCATTAGAGTTGTTTTCATTATTTGTTCCTTTTTTTGATATATTTTTCTTTTTAGTAACCATTGTAAAACCATCATCAAGATGTATAGGAGAATCTGCTATAACATGATGACTAGGCATTTTATCTTTGGACTTAGCTTCATTTATCTTAGAGATGACATGCATACAGTTGTTCGTATCATGACCATAAACCATACAATGAGAGCACATAGGAGGTTTCCATTCATACTCAATACGAAGAGTATGGGTGGAAAATTCAAGAGTATCAGGATCAGGAATTCGGATAATCACTTTATCCACCCAAGAGGATTTTGTGGGGATCTCAAGAAGGATACGTGCATAAACTGACTTTCCAGCTGCATACTTGCACATATTAGCTGTATAGGAGTCCATAGCAAGAGGCTTACCTACTTTTGAGGCAATATGGCTAAGACCATCATCACTCCAAGCCTCATAGGGAATATCATGGATTTTAATCCAGAGAGGAAGCTTGTCGTGGTTGTTCTTATGAATACCTAGACCGGGACGCCATTTTTGGATAACAATCGGGACACCCTTAAATGTCCACGGTCCATGAGTGATAATATGATGAAGACCAATATCATCACTAAATTTAAAAAGATAGACACCTTTTCCATTAAGGAGAACATCTTGAAGACCATGGATAGACCACATTTTAGAAGCTAGGTAACGAACATCAGAGTAATTCATTTTTTTTCCAACAAAGTATCCACAGATAGTACGAGCAAAATTTTCACAAACTTTATTAACTGCTTTTAAAGGAATATCAACTGGCACATTAATATCATTACATAAATTAGGAATAAATCGAAAATTATCATTAGAGTGTTTTTGGGGACCAGTGATGATATTAGCATGCGAGTTATTAAGAAAAGGAACCTTGCTATCCCAAGCATTATTTTGTTTAATATTATTATCATGATTGAGGTTACAATTTTTGACAAATGGATTATAATCAATGGTTTGAGAAATTTTTTCATTAGAGATAAGAGGATTCATTTTGTTTAAAATGTTTGCATTTTGGCCTATTAAAGACCCTTGGGCTTGAGCACTAAATTCGTTGGGCTGAAAATTGGAATTATGGGCTAATTCTTTTGTGGGTTTTGTAATCATTGAAGTAGTAGTCTTTGGATTTATATGGGCTAAGGCATTTGGTTTCACATGGGCTAAGTTCTTTGTATAAGGTCCAAGAAGAGAAGGAGCATGGAACGGTTTCTTACTCTCATCCGTTGAAGTAGAAATAAGGTCAACAAGTCTAGGGGGACAAGGCTTATTGCTAACATAGGATCCTCCTACTTTATTGCCATTATGGGAACACTTATCATTAGCTAGCATGTGATTGATATGAGTAAAGATCTTACCCCCATTTGCATTCAAGAGATGGTGAGTTTGAGGGGACAAATCCGTTTGTGCTCCACTAGTAGAGAAGAGCTGATCGGAATTTTTCCTTGGGCTGTCATCGGTAATTTTGCTTGGGCTGTCACCGGTATTTCTAGTAGCATCTCGTGGCTGTATAGGAGAAGTAATGGTGAACATAGGTGCATCTTCAACATCATAATCAGCCATGTTTATATTTGTAGCCTCCTCTCCAATCGCATATCCTTTTGTAGCCGTTTGGAATGGACAAGATGCGTGTTCGTTTGTTTTATCATGAACTCCTTCATTCACACATGCTCCTGCAGTCGCTAAATCTCCACCTCCATGTATTTGTCCACTATATTTTCGATGATCTTCAGCAATATCTCCATGTCCGTATGCGTATTCTTCATGGCCATGCGTTGTATTGTTTTCCTTAGCAATTTCTGCGTGATTATTCTGGAACTTGGAGACCATGCAGTCATTCTTGTTCTTATCTACATGATCAGTCGTGAAGTTGGAGACCATGCAGTCTTGATTAGTCGTGATGTTGCACACGCCCTTATCTCCGTGAATATCTTCTCCATCGATAGCAAAACCAACTTCATCCACATCATCTTGATCTTTGTTTTCAGGAGGTTGAAGCAAGTGGGTAATGGACGTATGGTTGAATGGCATAACATCAGATTTTATTGTTGAATCATCATCGTAAAGGCCTAAATCCTTCATCATATCTTCCTTCTTCTTCTCGTTTTCTACCAAGGCACCATCAAGACTTGTTCTTTTCTGCATTAGAATATGTCTTCGATCTAAATCAGCTTTGTCATTAGTTTCATTTAGAAGAGTTGTTTTTCCAGAAATATGATAATGGGTCCTTTGTTTGGATTGTTTATTTTCTTTAATTTCATTGAAAGACTTGAAATAAAAGTTGGAATTTTGAGTAGGTTGAGCTTTAAACATCATAAAATTGTTATCATGTTCTTGTGGCTGTTTTGTTTTTATTTTTTGTAATCTTTTTTCAACCAAATTCAAAGTAATTTCATGATCTATAAAACCATGTGTAGGAGATATAAGATTATGATTTTCTAAGACATTTTCATTTTCAAAACATTGATCAGAACCCGGAATTATGCCTGGTGAAACACCAGCCATAAATAAAAATAAAAACTTAAAATTTGCAAAAATCGTATAACTTGCTTAGAGAGAGAATTGGGTTTAGGGTTTTTTGGTTAGGGCTTTCTAGGTTTTCTAGTTTTCATATGATGGATTAGGGTTTTCAAGTTTTCATATTATGGATTAAGGTTTTCTAGTTTTCATATGATGGATTAGGGTTTTTGAATGTTGCATATGATGTTATTAGGGTTTTCTAGTTTTCATATGATGGATTAGGGTTTTCTAGTTTCATATGATGGATTAGGGTATGCTAGTATTCATATGATGGATTAGGGTTTTTGAATGTTGCAAATGATGTTATTCGGGTTTTCTAGTTTTCATATGATGGATTAGGGTTTTCTAGTTTTCATATGATGGATTAGGGTTTTCTAGTTTTCATATGATCGATTAGGGTTTTATAGTTTTCATATGCTGGATTTGGGTTTTTGAATGTTGCAAATGATGTTATTAGGGTTTTCTAATTTTCATATGATGGATAAGGGTTTTTGAATGTTGCAAATAATGTTATTAGGGTTTTCTAGTTTTCATATGATAGATTAGGGTTTTTGAATGTTGCAAATGATGTTATTAGGGTTTTCTAGTTTTCATATGATGGGTTAGGGTTTTCTAGTTTTTATATGATGGATTAGGGTTTTTGAATGTTGCAAATGATGTTATTAGGGTTTTCTTGTTTTTTTTTTGGGTAAAGAGGGCGGCACCTCTGGCAAATTTATTAATAAAAAGAATAAATACAATATAAGGCTGGGGACTCCCCACCAAAAAACAGAAAATCCATCGGGACAGGCCCCAACGGACAACAAGCTAAACTAGGAACCAAAACAAGAGAAGGAACCAGAAGCAAACAAGAACATAAAGGAAAACAACCTGCAAAACAAACAAACCATACAAGCCAAAACAAGCAGAAAAAGAAAGAAAGCATAAAGGAAGGAAATTAAGGGAGGGTCCAAATAGTTATAGCCAAATCAACATTAGTGCAAGTTTTCATAGATAGACTCAGCAGTCTACAGCGGATATCATCCTTAATACTATTCACGACAGCATGATGGGATCTTTTTATGTTTTTAAAAATGCGTAAATTTCTTTCCCGCCATATGTGATATACAGCTCCAGCAAAAACAAGTCTTCTAATGATGGACCATATGGTCTTGTTCTTATTACTGGGGTTGAGATGACTAATGATATCAGACCAGGTATCAGTGGAGAAGGAGAGATTCATGACGTGATGGAGGTCATGCCAAACCAAAGAAGTGAAAGAACATTCAAAGAATAGATGGGAAAGGGAATCCGGACAGTCCCCGCAGAACGCACAAAAGAGATTGGAGTTAGTGTCCCAAATTTTGATTTTATCATGAGTATTAAGGCGATTTTTAAGAGCAACCCAAAGAATGAAAGCATGTCTGGGGATGTTTTGGGAGAACCAAACAAGATGAAACCAAAAGACCGGTTGATGATAGGGGCGAATAGTCTTCCAAACAGAACGAACAGAGAAAGGAGAGAGTTGACCGTCTCTAGATCTCCAAAGGAGATTATCAGGGACGAATGTGGAAAGAGTAGGGGGTTATGAGAAAGAAGAGCAGTATGGGAATCTCTCCAACAATGAGGCCGAACCCAAGATCCGTTAAGAACCAGGTCAGCAACCTTAGTATCAGGAGTGAAACCCGCATCATGGATGTCACGGACAGACAAGAATTTAGAAAGAGGGCCCGCGGGGTGCCAGTTATCGAACCAAGCAGAAGTAGAGCATCCATCACCAATCTGGGAAACTATATACTCCCTTATCTTATCCCTCATATCCAGGATTTTACGCCAGGCAAATCCAGAACCGTATTTTTTGGGGGCATCCCAAAAGTTACGGCCACATAAACGGTAAGAGTGGATCCACTTAACCCATAGGGACTCTTTCTTGGAAAGGAGTCTCCAAACATGGGAAGCCATAAGGGCAACATTCCAGATAGCAAGGTTACGTATGCCAAGCCCACCATGTTCCTTAGGAAGGCATACAGTTTTCCAGGAGACTTTAGCTTTACCACGCTTCAACTCACCATGGCACCAGAGGAAACCTCTCATGAGCTTCTCAATATCGTTAGAGATAGATTTAGGAAGAATAAAAACAGAAGCCCAATAGATTTGAGTAGAAGAAAGGACAGAGAGGATCAGCTGGAGACGACCCGCAAAGGAAAGAGACTTGTTTTTCCAGTCATTAATCCTGCATTTCACTTTATCAACAAGTCCTTTACAGTCTTTGTGGGCAAGACGCGTGGTGATGAGAGGAACGCCAAGGTATCGAACAGGAAAAGAGCCCTCCGGAAACTTAACAATAAGATCAATGGCAGCCCTGGTCCTCTCACCAACATTACAATAGAAAGCTTCACTCTTCGCAATGTTGGGATGGAGGCCCGAAACCCCAGAGAATTCCTCAAGAGAGTCACATATTAGTTTAACCGATGAGCTATCACCATGGCAAAAGAGAAGGAGATCGTCGGCAAAGCAGAGATGGGTGATATTTTGATCGTCACATTGTCTGTGGAATTTAAAAGAATCAGAATCATGGATGTTTCTCTTGATCATAAGGTTAAGCACTTCCATGACAAGAGTGAAGAGATAAGGAGAGAGGGGGTCACCCTGCCGAAGGCCCCTTTTACCGTCGAAATAACCATGAGTATTCCCATTGATACTCACCGAGTAAGCAACCGTGGAAACACATGTCATGATCCAGTCAATCATACGATCGGGGAAACCAAACCCAAACAAGATGGTTCGCAGAAAAGTCCAGTCAACCGTGTCGTAGGCTTTTTGAATATCAACCTTAAAAGCACACCTAGGAGGACCACGATGACGATGATAATCACGCATGAGCTCGTGAACAAGAAGGACGTTGTCGGTGATCAAACGACCAGGGATGAAAGCAGACTGGTTTTCATCAACCAGAGAAGAAAGATGGTTTTTGATACGATCCGCAATAAGCTTGCTGATACATTTGTAAACAACGTTACAACAAGCTATAGGGCGGAAATCAGTGACTTTGGAGGGGGAATCAACTTTAGGAATGAGCGCAAGGATGGTGCTGTTGAAGGACTTAAGAAGTTTGCCAGAATATAAGAATTCCTTAACAGCCATACAGAAATCAGGACCCACAATATCCCAAGCAGACTTGAAGAACTTAGCAGAGAAACCATCAGAACCAGGAGCTTTATCATCACCCATCTGGAACAGAACACACTTAACCTCCGCGTCAGTAACAGGAGTAAGCATGGCGGCAGACTGGAGGGGGGGAGAGCTTATTAGAGAAGAGGGAAGAAGGGTCACGAATAGCAGTAGAAGGCTGGGCAGAACCCAAGAAGGCTTGAAAGTGAGAAACAAAAAGATTAGGAAGATCCTGGATAGAATTAATACGATTGCGAGATTTACGACTTTTAACCATTTTGTGGAAAAAAGCCGAATTTTTATCACCTTCATGAAGCCAGTTAACCTTAGCCTTTTGTTTCAAGAACCTCTCTTCATCCAGGCTCGCCTCGTTATAAGCGAGGAGATACCTGCATTGTTCTTCACGAAGATCCTTATTGAAAGGATCCCGATCCAAAGCAATCTGAACTCTATCAAGCTCATTACGAAGAGAGATAACCTTAGAAAAGAGGTTTCCCTGGTTGCGAAGCATCTTACGTATAGGCAGTTTCAGATTTTTAAGGTTTTTGAAAACCTTATACATCCGATATCCAGTGATGTTAGGGTTCCAAGAAGAGGCAACAATCTGTTTGAAATCTTCCTTATAAGTCAGGAAATTAGGGAACTTGAATGGCTTAGGTTGGAAAGGGGCACGTTGGGGGAGTAAAAGCACAGCAGGAGTATGATCGGACGAACGGTAAGGGAGAAAATTGACAGTAGAGGAGGGGAAAGAAGCAACAAAGTGAGTATTTCCCATGACACGATCGATCTTTTTGAGGATGCCACCCGAACCATTAGGTGACTTGGTCCATGTGTAGAAAAGACCTTTATAGTTAAGATCCTCCATTTCCATCAGATTGACACAGTCCCTGAAGTCCTCCATTGCACGAGAAATCCCAGACGACCCGGAGGTGCTATCTTTGATATCAAGAGCAACATTGAAATCACCTAAAAGAATCCACGGGGCATCTCTAACCACATTCTTATGGACCACAAGAGAATGCCAAAGAGATCGACGCATCATGTGATCATTATGAGCATAGACGAAGGAGCAGAAAAAGGATTTATTAGAGTCACGAATAATAACTTTGAAATGCATAACCTGATCATTTAAGTCAATAAGCATCATATCAATGGCCATTGGATCCCAGGCAACCACGATTCTAGTCCCTCTAGGGGAGAAGAGACCGTTGGACGACCACGACCAAGAGCCAAAAGTACGACTACAGATAAGAGGGAGGTTAGGGAAGGAAGCACGAGTCTCAAGAGAAGCACAAATATGAAGATTTTGATCGCGGATAAGATCTCTCAAGGCTTTCTGATGAGAAGGCTTACAGAGACCGCGAGTATTCCATGCAGCGATGTGCGTCATATGGAAACTTGGAGGGGGGTGGAGTCCATCTGCTCGGACACCTGAGTTATCATAGGTTGATCATAATGAGAACCATTCTCACCAACAATGAACTGGGCAGTTTCACCATCATCAGAGACGACCTCAATACAATTGTCCTCGTCAAGTTGGTCATCAGCATCAGGATCAAAATCACCAGTAATAATTTGGGAGGGGACACTAGGTGGAGGAAGAGGGGTAGAAGTAGAGGGAAAATCAGTAACATCAGAGGAACAAGCCTCAAGAACGGCGAAGGCATTGAATAAAGGAGTGGAGGAAGCAGTTTGTTTAAGGGGCATGGAAGAAGAGAGACGAGTGATAGGGCTTGGAAAACCAACTAAGTTGTTAGTCTCCTTGATAGGGGGAGGAATAGAAGTAGGAGGAATGGATTTGCGGGAATCATTAGGAACCGTGCGAGACTCGAAACGAGATTTATTAATACTATTTTTACTTTTAGTCCAAAACTTGTTCATCGAAGAATCTTTACTCTGCCTAATCCCTTGACTATTTCTATTAGAATTACTTTGCAAATTATCATCATTAGTGTTAACAGAATTTGACCCTTGTTTGGCACGATTTTTCTTCTTATAGACGGTCGTAAATCCATCATCAAGTTGCATAGGGGTAGACACAATACCATGATCTAGATGCATTTTATCTTTGTGATTATCTTCATTAGTCTTAGAGATGACATGCATACAATTTTTAGTTTCATGACCAAACACCATGCAATGAGAGCACATAGGTGGTTTCCATTCATATTCAATACGAAGAGTATGGGTATAAAACTCAAGAGTATCAGGATCAGGAATACGGATAATCACTTTATCCACCCAAGATGGTTTAGTTGGTATCTCAAGAAGGACACGAGCATAAACAGATTTACCTGCCGCATATTTGCACATATTAGCAGTATAGGAGTCCATAGCAAGAGGCTTTCCGATTTTTGAAGCAATGTGGCTAAGACCATCATCACTCCATGCCTCATAGGGAATGTCATGGATTTTAATCCATAGAGGGAGCTTGTCATGAATGTTCTTATGAATATTGAGACCGGGACGCCATTTTTGCATGACAATAGGGGCACCTTTAAAAGTCCAGGGACCGTGAGTGATAACATGATGAAGACCATTATCGTCACTAAATTTAAAAAGGTAAACACCTTTTCCATTTAGAAGGACATCTTGGAGACCATGGATAGACCATATTTTTTATGCTAGATATCGAACATCAGAGTAATTCATTTTTATTCCTACAAAATAACCACAGATAGTCCTAGCAAATGTTTCACACACTTTGGTGACGGCCGTTAAAGGAATGTCAACAGGCACATTATTGTCATTACTTAAATTAGGATTAGGGTTTTCTAGTTTTCATACGATGGATTAGGGTTTTCTAGTTTTCATACGATGGATTAGGGTTTTCTAGTTTTCATATTATGGATTAGGGTTTTCTAGTTTTCAAATGATGGATTAGGGTTTTTGAATGTTTCAAATGATCTTATTAGGCTTTTCTAGTTTTCATAGGATGGATTAGGGTTTTTTAGTTTTCATATGATGGATTAGGGTTTTCTAGTTTTCATATGATGGATTAGGGTTTTCTCGATTTCATAAGATGGATTAGGGTTTTTGAATGTTGCAAATGATGTTATTAGGGTTTTCTAGTTTTCGTATGATGGATTAGGGTTTTCTACTTTTCATATGATGGATTAGGGATTTCTAGTTTTCATCTGATGCATTAGGGTTTTTGAATGTTGCAAATGATGTTATTAGGGTTTTCTAGTTTTTTTTTTTTTTTTTTTTTTTTTTTTTTTTTTTTTTTTTGGGTAAAGAGGGCGGAACCTCTGGCAAATTTTATTAATAAAAAGAATAAATACAATATAAGGCTGGGGACTCCCCACCAAAAAACAGAAAATCCATCGGGACAGGCCCCAATGGACAACAAGCTAAACTATGAACCAGAACAAGTGAAGGAACCATAAGCAACCTGCAAAACAAAACAAACCATACAAGCCAAAACCAGCAGAGAAAAAAGAAAGTGCAGAGGAAGAAAATTAAGGAAGGGTCCAGATTCTTTTAGCCAAATTAACATTAGAGCATGGTTTCATAGAAAGACTCAGCAGTCTACAGCGGATATCATCCTTAACCATATTCACGACAGCATGATGAGACCTTTTTATTTTTGTAAAAATGCGTAAATTTCTTTCCCGCCAGATGTGGTAGACCGCTCCAGCAAAAACAAGTCTTCTAATGATGGACCAAATGATCTTGTTCTTATTAATGGGGTTGAGTTGACTAATGATATCAGACCAGCTATCAGTGGAGAAGGAGAGATTCATGACATGATGGAGGTCATGCCAAACCAAAGAATTCTAGTCCCTCTAGGGGAGAAGAGACCGTTGGACGACCACGACCAAGAGCCAAAAGTACGACTACAGATAAGAGGGAGGTTAGGGAAGGAAGCACGAGTCTCAAGAGAAGCACAAATCTGAAGATTTTGATCGCGGATAAGATCTCTCAAGGCTTTCTGATGAGAAGGCTTACAGAGACCTCGAGTATTCCATGCAGCGATGTGCGTCATATGGAAACTTTGAGGGGGGTGGAGTCCATCTGCTCGGACACCGGGGCTATCATAGGGTGATCATTATAGGAACCAGACTCATTGACAATGAACTGGGCATTGTCACCATTATCAGAATCAACTTCAATAGTAATATCCTCAACGATTAGGTCATCAGAATCAGGATCAAAATCATCAGGACAAGAATGGGAAGGAGCACCAGAATGGGGCAGGGGGACAGAAGTAGAGGGAATATCCGTGACAGAGGAACAAGCCTCTAGAATGGAGAAGGCGTTGAATAAAGGAGTTGAAGATTCAGACTGATTTAGGGGTTGGGATGAAGAAATTCGAATGATAGGGCTAGGGAATCCAACAATAGCCGACTTATCCTTCATTGGAGGATTAGGGGAATTGGTGAATAAAAGGTGGCTATTATTAATATGAATCGGACGTTTCTCAAAACGTTTCTTATTTCTAATGGATGTTAAATTATTTTTATTTTTTGAAGGGGAATTTTCTTGGTTATTGTTTTGGTATTTTCTATTAGTATTGCTTTTATTTGATTCATTTTTTTTATTTTCTTTAGTAAAAACATGTTTAGAATAATTTTTCTTATTTGAAACCATAGTAAAATCATCAGTATTATCAATTATAGAGGTATTATTGGTAGAAGTGTCCATATGTTTAGCAATAGTAGGAGCATTAGTTTTAGTAATAACATGCATACAGACATGTGTTTCGTGACCAAACACCTTACAATGAGAGCACATAGGTGGTTTCCATTCATACTCAACTCTAAGCGTATGGGTTGAAAACTCTAGTGTTTCAGGATCAGGAATACGGATGTTAATTTTGTCCACCCATGAGGGACGAGTAGGGACTTCTAAAAGGACACGAGCATAAACTGCCTTACCCGCCGCATAAGTACACATGTTAGCAGTATAAGAGTCCATAGCAAGAGGCTTACCAATTTTAGAAGCAATGTGACTTAATCCTTCCTCACTCCAAGTCTCATAAGGGATGTCATGTATTTTAATCCAGAGAGGAAGTTTGTCATGGTTGTTTCTATGAATGCTAAGTCCAGGTCTCCATTTTTGCATAACAATGGGGGCACTCCTAAATGTCCAAGGTCCGTGGGTGATAACATGTTTTAGACCCTGGTCATTGTTGAATTTAAAAAGATAGACCCCATTACCATTTAACAGAACATCTTCCAGACCATGTTGCGACCACATCTTAGAGGCAAGATAACGAACATCGGAATAATTCATTTTACAACCCACGAAATAACCACATATGGTTCTAGCATGAGTCTCACATATCTTATTAACAACATTGATCGGGATGTCGACTGGCACATCAACATCATTACTAAGATTAGGAATGAAACGAAACTTGTCGCTAGAGTGTTTTTTAGGACCACTTAGAATGTTAGCTTGAGAGTTAACTAACATAGGTAATTTACTAGACCAAGCGTTTAAATTTAAGTCTTTTACTTCCAAGTTACCAATATTCTTATCATGTTTGTTGGAATTATCTAAATGAACAACCTCGGTTTCATTACTAAAGCTAGAATTAACATGAATAAGATTATCCAATTTTTGAATTTCATAGTTTTTAGTATAGAAAGGTTTATTTTTCTTAGTCCAATTAGATTTAAAATTGTTGGGCTTAAATTTGTTATGTCTAAAAGTAGAATAGGTTTGTTTTTGGAAGCCCACATTGGATGAAGTTTTGGGGAGGCCCAAAAGAGAAGGAAGAGGGTCCAATTTCTTTGTTAAACATGCACCACTCGGCACAAACACATCCGAAATGCTAGTAGAATCTATCGGCAATTTCAAAGAGTTAAAGGTCAATGGGGTAGCATGTGAGGCCATTGTCTCCTTGTCTCCCACTACCCTAGTATTATCATTCATGTCTCCTTGTCTCCCACTACCTTTAGACTTTAGACACACTAGATTATTATTAGCATTATCTAAGATAAAGGGAGAATAAGAAATGATTTTACCCCTTAATCGAGTAGTCTCCACCATGTTGTCCTTGACCGAGAATTGATTTATAATGTCTTCTTCATGCTGCGTAATATTGTTAATTCCCATTTGTTGGCCTGATTTGTTACAAGTCTGATCATGGCATTCTCCCCTTAAAGATGAGACCGATTTCTTTATGATATCCATGTTGGGTTTTAATATTCCAGCTCCATGCTTCGATGTGCTGCCTTTTTCCATGTTGGGTTTTAATATTCCAGGTCCATGATTCGAAGTTCTGTCTTTTCCATGCTTTGAATTGCTTGTTATAACCGTTTGAAGCCCACCTTTTTGCATGACGAGAGGAGAGCTGATGGTTACCGTTGGAAAGTGATCATCACGCATGGTAGGGTCAAGCTGTGATTTTCCGGCAGGCGCAAGAGAGGTTTCTCCATCACCAGTCGGAGATACATCATCTACTCCAGCTTGTTCTTCACCATCATCATCTTCAACATCAGTATATTCTGAGGATGAGTAGTCCGTAGACAAACCGTCTTTGTAACCATCTTTGTATCCCTCATTTGCTTCATAAAATGAGGAAGCCGTGAGCATAGGTGTATTCATAGGAGTAGTTGTTATTTGAACGTTATCTTGGCAGCCTTCTTCAGAAACATTCCTAACCAAGTTGATTGTAGCACCCATAATATTTATCTTTCGAGTGGGTGAAGCACACTTTTCCAAGACATGAGTAGATTCATTTGAAGCAGCATCATATCTGACATATTGTATATTTTTCTCTGGATCATATTTAGAAATTTTATGGCTTTCCTTTCCATCAAAGACTGTAGATCGTTTATTGTTAATAACAGAATTCCTTTCTTGAGAGCTTCTATCAATCGAGATATTCACCAATTTGCTTTTAACAGAAGGTTGTTTGAAGATACGTGACTGTTTGTTCCTCATTTTTTTTAATTTTTTTTCAATAGTTTTGAAAGTAACTTCAGAGTCTTGAAAGCTTTGAGCAGAAAACATATGAGATCGAGTATTGAGCACCTTACCTGTTTTCAAAAATGAACTTTGACCAGGAATCATGCCAGGTATCATGCCTGTTGTAACTAACTCATTCGAATAATTTTGTTGATCCATCATAACACCGTCTTTTGACATTAAAATTGAATCACCACCTGGTGAATCATCATCCATGATGAAATTTGACAGAGGGGTTTTCAGGTTTTCTAGTTTTTGGGGCTGTGATGGGTTTTCTAGTTTTCATATGATGGATTAGGGTTTTCTAGTTTTCATATCACGAATTAGGGTTTTCTAGTTTTCATATGATGGATTAGGGTTTTTGAATGTTGCAAATGATATTATTAGGGTTTTCTGGTTTTCATATGATGGATTAGGGCTTTCTAGTTTCATATGATGGATTAGGGTTTTCTAGTTTTCATATGATAGATTAGGGTTTTCTAGTTTTTATATGATGGATTAGGGTTTTTGAATGTTGCAAATGATGTTATTCGGGTTTTCTATTTTTTTTTTTTTTTTTTTTTTTTTTTTTTTTTTTTTTTTTTTGGTAACCGAGGACCCCACCCGACCCATCCTTTGGATGACCCTGATGAAGCAACCTCGGGGCCCACGCACACCTGGCAGCAGGGTGGTCCGGGTCAATCACCTACGGGGGTAGAGAGGTGGCCAGTGGCCATCCCCTGATTGAAACCTAACACTCCCTATGGGGAAAGGGAGGGAGTGAGATTAGAACTTGGAACCTCTTTATGGGGGAAGAGAAAGAGTCCTAAGCCTTATCCACTAGGCCATCAGGGTGATGGTTGGGTTTTCTAGTTTTCATATTATGGATTAGGGTTTTCTAGTTTTCATACGATGGATTAGGGTTTTCTAGTTTACAAATGATCTATTAGGGTTTTCTAGTTTTCATATGATGGATTAGGGGTAGTTTTCATATGATAGATTATGGTTTTCTATTTTTCATATGATGGCTTAGGGTTTTCTAGTTTTCATATGATGGATTAAGGTTTTCTAGTTTTCATATGTTGGATTAGGGTTTTCTAGTTTTCATATGATGGATTAGGGTTTTCTTGTTTTCATATGATGGATTAGGGTTTTTGAATGTTGCAAATGATGTTATTAAGGTTTTCTAGTTTTCATATGATGGATTAGGGTTTTCTACTTTTCATATTATGGATTAGGGTTTTCTAGTTTTCATATGATGCATTAGGGTTTTTGAATGTTGCAAATGATGTTATTAGGGGTTTTCTAGTTATCATATGATGGATTAGGGTTTTCTAGTTTTCATATGATGGATTAGGGTTTTCTAGTTTTCATATGATGGATTAGGGTTTTTGAATGTTGCATATGATATTATTAGGGTTTTCTAGTTTTCATATGATGGATTAGGGTTTTCTAGTTTCATATGATGGATTAGGGTTTTTGAATGTTGCAAATTATGTTATTCGGGTTTTCTAGTTTTTTTTGGGTAAAGAGGGCGGTACCTCTGGCAAATTTTATTAATAAAAAGAATAAATACAATATAAGGCTGGGGACTCCCCACCAAAAAACAGAAAATCCATCGGGACAGGCCCCAACGGACAACAAGCTAAACAACTAGGAACCAAAACAAGAGAGGAAACCATAAGCAAACAAGAACATAAAGGAGAGCAACCTGCAAAACAAACAAACCATACAAGGCAAAACAAGCAGAGAAAAAAGAAAGCGCATAGGAAGAAAATTAAGGGAGGGTCCAAATAGTTTTAGCCAAATCAACATTAGTGCAAGTTTTCAAAGAAAGACTCAGCAGTCTACAGCGGATATCATCCTTTACACTATTCACGACAGCATGATGAGATCTTTTTATTTTTTTTAAAATGCGTAAATTTCTTTCCCGCCAGATGTGGTAGACCGCTCCAGCAAAAACAAGTCTTCTAATGATAGACCAAATGGTCTTGTTCTTATTAATGGGGTTGAGTTGACTAATGATATCAGACCAGCTATCAGTGGAGAAGGAGAGATTCATGACATGATGGAGGTCATGCCAAACCAAAGAAGTGAAAGAGCATTCAAAGAAGAGATGGGAAAGGGAATCCGGGCAGTCCCCGCAGAACGCACAAATGAGATTGGAATTTGTGTCCCAGATTTTGATTTTATCATGAGTCTTTAGACGATCTTTAAGAGCAACCCAAAGAATGAAAGCATGTCTGGGAATGTTCTGGGAGAACCAAACAAGATGAAACCAGAAGACCGGTTGGTGATACGGGCGAATAGACTGCCACACAGATCGAACAGAGAAAGGGGAGAGTTGACCGTCTCTAGATCTCCAAAGTAGTTTATCAGGGACGTACGTGGAGATAGTAGGAGGGTTATGAGAAAGAAGAGCACCATGGGAATCTCTCCAACAATGAGGCCGAACCGAAGATCCGTTAAGAACCAGGTCAGCAACCTTAGTATCAGGAGTGAAACCCGCATCATGGATGTCACGGACAGTCAAGAATTTAGAAAGAGGGCCCGCAGGGTGCCAATTGTCGAACCAAGCAGAAGTAGAGCATCCATCACCTATCTGGGAAACTATGTACTCCCTTATCTTATCCCGCATATCCAGGATGTTACGCCAAGCAAATCCGGTTCCGTATTTTTTGGGGGCATCCCAAAAGTTACGGCCACATAAACGGTATGAGTGGATCCACTTAACCCATAGGGAATCTTTCTTGGAAAGGAGTCTCCAAACATGGGAAGCCATAAGGGCAACATTCCAGATAGCAAGGTTACGTATGCCAAGACCACCATGTTCCTTAGGAAGGCATACAGTTTTCCAGGAGACTTTAGCTTTACCACGCTTTAACTCACCATGGGACCAGAGGAAACCTCTCATGAGCTTCTCAATATCGTTAGAGATAGATTTAGGAAGAATAAAAACAGAAGCCCAATAGATTTGAGTAGAAGAAAGGACAGAGAGGATGAGCTGGAGACGACCAGCAAAGGAAAGAGACTTGTTTTTCCAGTCATTAATCCTGCATTTGACTTTATCAACAAGGCCTTTACAGTCTTTGTGGGCAAGACGAGTGGTGATGAGAGGAATGCCAAGGTATCGGACAGGGAAAGAGCCCTCAGGAAACTTAACAATAAGATCAATCGCAGCCCTGGTCCTCTCACCAACATTACAGTAGAAAGCTTCACTCTTTGCAATATTTGGATGGAGACTTGTTTTTGCTGTAACAATAAGATCAACATTTGGTCCATCATTAGAAGACTTGTTTTTGCTGTAGCGGTCTACCACATCTGGCGGGAAAGAAATTTACGCATTTTTACAAAAATAAAAAGATCTCATCATGCTGTCGTGAATATTGTTAAGGATGATATCCGCGGTAGACTGCTGAGTCTTTCTTTGAAAACTTGCACTAATGTTGATTTGGCTAAAACTATTTGGACCCTCCCTTAATTTTCTTCCTCTGCGCTTTGTTTTTTCTATGCTTGTTTTGGCTTGTATGGTTTGTTTGTTTTGCAGGTTGCTTTCCTTTATGTTCTTGTTTGCTTATGGTTCCTTCTCTTGTTTTGGTTCCTAGTTTAGCTTGTTGTCCGTTGGGGCCTGTCCCGATGGATTTTCCTGTTTTTTGGTGGGGAGTCCCCAGCCTTATATTGTATTTATTCTTTTTATTAATAAAATTTGCCAGAGGTGCCGCCCTCTTTACCCAAAAAAAAAAAACTAGAAAACCCGAATAACATAATTTGCAACATTCAAAAACCCTAATCCATCATATGAAAACTAGAATACCCTAATCCATCATATGAAACTAGAAAACCCTAATCCATCATATGAAAACTAGAAAACCCTAATAACATCATTTGCAACATTCAAAAACCCTTATCCATCATATGAAAACCTAATAACATCATTTGCAACATTTAAAAATCATCACCGAAGAGCTATCACCATGACAGAAGAGAAGGAGATCGTCGGCAAAGCAGAGATGGGTGATACTTTGATCATCACATTGTCTGTGAAATATAAAAGAGTCAGAATCATGGATATTTCTCTTGATCATAAGCTTTTTGAATATCAACCTTAAAAGCACACCTAGGAGGACCACGATGACGATGATAATCACGCATGAGTTCATGGACAAGAAGGACGTTGTCGGTGATCAAACGACCAGGGATGAAAGCAGACTGGTTTTCATCAACCAGAGAAGAAAGATGGTTTTTGATACGATCCGCAATAATCTTGCTGATACATTTGTAAACAACGTTACAACAAGCTATAGGGCGGAAATCAGTGACTTTGGAAGGGGAATCAACTTTAGGGATGAGCGCAAGGATGGTGCTGTTGAAAGACTTAAGTAGTTTACCAGAATAGAAGAATTCCTTAACAGCCATACAGAAATCAGGACCCACAATATCCCAAGCAGACTTGAAGAATTTAGCAGTGAAACCATCAGAACCAGGAGCTTTATCATCACCCATCTGGAACAAGACACACTTAACCTCCGCATCAGTAACAGGAGTAAGCATTGCTGCAGATTGGAGGGGGTAGAGCTTATTAGAGAAGAGGGAAGAAGGATCACGAATAGCAGTGGAAGGCTGGGCAGATCCCAAGAAGGCTTGAAAGTGAGAAACAAAAAGATTAGGAAGATCATTCCCCGAGATCCAGTTACCTTGAGCATCCTGGATAGAATTAATACGATTGCGAGATTTACGACTTTTAACCGCTTTGTGGAAAAAAGCCGAATTTTTATCACCCTCACGCAGCCAGTTAACCTTAGCCTTTTGTTTCAGGAACCTCTCTTCATCCAGGCTAGCCTCGTTGAAAGCTTGGAGATACCTGCATTGTTCTTCACGAAGATCCTTATTGAAAGGATCCCGATCCAAAGCAATCTGAACTCTATCAAGCTCATTACGAAGAGAGATAACCTTAGAAAATAGGTTTCCCTGGTTGCGAAGCATCTTACGTATTGGCACCTTCAGATTTTTAAGGTTTTTGAAGACCTTATACATCCGATATCCAGTGATATTGGGGTTCCAAGAAGAGGCAACAATCTGCTTGAAATCGGTCTTATAAGTCAGGAAATTAGGGAACTTGAAAGGTTTAGGTTGGAAAGGGGCATGATGGGGGAGAGAAAGCACAGCAGGAGTATGATCGGACGAACGGTAAGGGAGAAAATTGACAGTAGAGGAGGGGAAAGAAGCAACGAAGTGAGTATTTCCCATGACACGATCTATCTTCTTGAGGATGCCACCCGAACCATTAGGAGACTTGGTCCAAGTGTAGTAGAGACCTTTATAGTTAAGATCCTCCATTTCCATCAGATTGACACATTCCCTGAAGTCCTCCATGGCACGAGAAATCCCTGACTGGCCAGAAGTGCTATCTTTAATATCAAGAGCAACATTGAAATCACCCAAAAGAATCCAAGGTGTATCTCTAACCATATTCTTATGGACTGCAAGAGAATGCGAGAGAGAGCGACGCTTCATGTGATCATTATGAGCATAGACGAAGGAGCAGAAAAAGGATTTATTAGAATCACGAATATTAACTTTGAAATGCATAACCTGATCATTTAAGTCGATAAGCAACATATCAATGGCAAGCGGATCCCAGGCAACCACAATTCTAGTCCCTCTAGGGGAGAAGAGACCGTTGGACGACCACGACCAAGAGCCAAAAGTACGACTACAGATAAGAGGGAGGTTATGGAAGGAAGCACGAGTCTCAAGAGAAGCACAAATATGAAGATTTTGATCGCGTATAAGATCTCTCAAGGCTTTCTGATGAGAAGGCTTACAGAGACCGCGAGTATTCCATGCTGCGATGTGCGTCATATGGAAACTTTGGGGGTAGTGGAGTCCATCTGCTCGGAGATCGGAGCTATCATAGGTTGATCATTATATGATCCAGATTCATTAACAATGAACTGGGCAGTTTCACCATCATCAGACTCAACCTCAATACTATTATCCTCTCCGATAAGGTCATCGGCATCAGGATCAAAGCCATCAGGTCTAGAATGGGAAGGGGCATCAGGGGGTAGGGGGAAGGAAGTAGAGGGAGTATCCGTGGCATCAGAGGAACAAGCCTCTAGAATAGAGAATGCGTTGAATAAAGGTGTGGAGGATTTAGACTGATTTAGGGCCCTGGAGGTAGATAGACGTATGAAAGGGCTAGGGAAACCTACTACACCTATAGAATCCTTCTGGTAGGGATTAGTAGAATGAGGTATAATGGGAGGGCGGTTCTTAGAAGGGACAGGGCGAGACTCGGTTCGAGACTTATTATTAATTTTATTATTTTTATTATAAACTTTATTTTTTGAAGATTCTTTAGCCATCCTAACCTTTTGGGTATTTCTCTTAGAATTACTTTGAGGATTATCATTAGAAGTATTCTCATTATTTGGGTTTCTTTTCGATATATTTTTCTTTTTAGTTACCTCTGTAAATCCATCATCAATTTGTATAGAAGAATTTACTATTACATGATCAATAGGCATTTTATCTTTGGTGTTAGCTTCATTAATCTTAGAGATGACATGCATACAATGGATCGTTTCATGACCATAAACCATGCAATGAGAGCACATAGGGGGTTTCCATTCATACTCAATACGAAGAGTATGGGTGGAAAATTCTAGAGTATCAGGATCAGGAATTCGGATAATCACTTTATCCACCCAAGAAGATTTTGTGGGGATCTCAAGAAGGACACGAGCATAAACAGATTTTCCAGCCGCATACTTGCACATATTAGCCGTATAAGAGTCCATAGCAAGAGGCTTACCAATTTTGGAAGCAATGTGGCTAAGACCATCATCACTCCAAGCCTCATAGGGAATATCATGGATTTTAATCCAGAGAGGAAGCTTGTCGTGATTGTTCTTATGTATACTAAGACCGGGCTGCCATTTTTGCATGACAATCGGGACACCTTTAAAAGTCCAGGGTCCATGGGTAATAACATGATGAAGACCAATATCATCACTAAATTTAAAAAGATAAACACCTTTTCCATTTAGAAGGACATCTTGAAGACCATGAATAGACCACATTTTAGAAGCTAGATAACGAACATCAGAGTAGTTCATTTTTTTTCCGACAAAATAACCACAGATAGTCTGAGCAAAATTTTCACAAACTTTGCTAACGGCCAGTAAAGGAATATCAACTGGCACATTAACATCATTACATAAATTAGGAATAAACCGAAAGTTATCGTTAGCGTGTTTTTGGGAGCCAGTAATGATATTAGCATGAGAATTATTAAGTAAAGGTAACCTATGAGTCCAAGCATTTTTGTTTCTATTTTTATTTTCATGATTTAAATTATGAGAATTTAAATTTTGTTCAATGGGTTTAGACGCAAATATCAGTGAATTATTATCATCTAAGACATGTGGTTGCAAATGGGCTAACGGGATATTGACATGGCCATTTAAAGACTGTTGGGCTTCTACAATATAATCCTTGGGCTGAATATTATTAATAGGCCCACCAATTGCCATAGATTGTGTAACATGGGCTGATCTTTTAGGCAAATGGGTTAAGGGTTTTAAATGGGCTAAATTATTTGGCAAAGGCCCAAGTAGAGAAGTCATTGAGTCCTTAAGTGTGGATGTATAGTCAAGCCCAACAAGAGAATGAGATTCTCTCCTTGAATCCGTAACATGAGGCAAAGGTGTGGTAGGATAGTCAACAATTCTAGCATAGGATTCCTTAAACTTATCACCACTAGGGGAACACTCATGATTAGGACAAGACAAAGTAGTACTAGCATGCTTAAAGAACTTACCCCTCCTTTTGTTCAAATGGACGTTAACATGAGGCAATAACGTTGGCATTCTTTGTTCTTTGTCGGAATTGGCCTGAAGATGATCGCAAGATTTGTTTGCCGGCGACTTGCATGGATGTATACCGGAGTTGCATGTTTTTTTTCCGGCTTTCCTACCTTGAGCATAATCACGATCAACTACCATTTCATCCTCCAAGATCATCCCCTTTTCAGCAATGATTGTCTTCTCCGATGTTTGGTTGTTCCCTCCATGGCCGATGGTGTTCAGCATCTTAGTTGCTTGAGATTCACGATCATCTTGGGTACCCAATTCGATAGGATCATCATGACCGTGCATGTTCTTGAGCTCTTGTTTTTCTTCCCCACCGATCATAGTTAACTCTTCATTAGCATGTTCCTGATCGTATTTTGTAGCTGTATCATCGAGACCATGTGATGATTGAAAATTGTTTTTCATGCAGTCAAGTTGATCATTTTGTTGTTGTAATATTGGGTACGGTATTTGGGGTAGTATGTATTCATCTTTATTCTTGTACTCTCCGTCTTCATCATGATCTTGGGTATCATCATTTTTAGCAACATCTTCATTATCAGAACCCGAAGTAGTATAATCCGTGGACATACCATCTTTACAAGAATCATCACCATCTTCATGAGTGAAAGCATCGTGTTCATCAACATATTCATGAGATAAAGCAGGATCATATTTTTTAGAAGCAATATCTTTTTCTTGTAATTTAAATTTACGTTTTTTTCTTTTAGAAGTATTTTTTTTTAATAGTTCTATCAAGAATATTGAAAAAGCATGGCTGTTTTTTTTGTATGTTTTTTAATCTTTTTTCAACAATATTGAATGTAATTTCAGGATTTGTAAAGCCTTGTGTATAACAAACATGATTATGATTTGCTAGAAAATCATTAGATTCCAAAGATAAATCTGGACCAGTGACTATACCTGGTGAAACACCAGCCATAATAAAATTAAAATACAAAAATAGAAAACTTAAAGATTGCTTAAAAACGTAAAGATTGCTTAGAGAGAAAAAAGGATTTTTTCAGGTGAAAGGTGGCCGGGTTTTCTAGTTTTCATATGATGGATTATGGTTTTCTAGTTTTCATATGATCGATTAGGGTTTTATAGTTTTCATATGCTGGATTAGGGTTTTTGAATGTTGCAAATGATGTTATTAGGTTTTCATATGATGGATAAGGGTTTTTGAATGTTGCAAATGATGTTACTAGGGTTTTCTAGTTTTCATATGATGGATTAGGGTTTTCTAGTTTCATATGATGGATTAGGGTATTCTAGTTTTCATATGATGGATTAGGGTTTTTGAATGTTGCAAATTATGTTATTCGGGTTTTCTAGTTTTTTTTTTTGGGTAAAGAGGGCGGCATCTCTGGCAAATTTTATTAATAAAAAGAATAAATACAATATAAGGCTGGGGACTCCCCACCAAAAAACAGAAAATCCATCGGGACAGGCCCCAACGGACAACAAGCTAAACTAGGAACCAAAACAAGAGAAGGAACCATAAGCAAACAAGAACATAAAGGAAAGCAACCTGCAAAACAAACAAACCATACAAGCCAAAACAAGCATAGAAAAAACAAAGCGCAGAGGAAGAAAATTAAGGGAGGGTCCAAATAGTTTTAGCCAAATCAACATTAGTGCAAGTTTTCAAAGAAAGACTCAGCAGTCTACCGCGGATATCATCCTTAACAATATTCACGACAGCATGATGAGATCTTTTTATTTTTGTAAAAATGCGTAAATTTCTTTCCCGCCAGATGTGGTAGACCGCTACAGCAAAAACAAGTCTTCTAATGATGGACCAAATGGTATTGTTCTTATTAATGGGGTATTAATGGGGTTTTCTAGTTTTCATATGATGGATTAGGGTTTTCTAGTTTTCATATGATGGATTAGGGTTTTCTAGTTTTCATATGATCGATTAGGGTTTTATAGTTTTCATATGATGGATTAGGTTTTTTGAATGTTGCAAATGATGTTATTAGGGTTTTCTAGTTTTCAAATGATGGATAAGGGTTTTTGAATGTTGCAAATGATGTTATTAGGGTTTTCTAGTTTTCATATGTTAGATTAGGGTTTTTGAATGTTGCAAATGATGTTATTAGGGTTTTCTAGTTTTCATATGATGGGTTAGGGTTTTCTAGTTTTCATATGATGGATTAAGGTTTTCTAGTTTTCATATGTTGGATTAGGGTTTTCTAGTTTTCATATGATGGATTAGGGTTTTCTTGTTTTCATATGATTGATTAGGGTTTTTGAATGATGCAAATGATGTTATTAAGGTTTTCTAGTTTTGATATGATGGATTAGGGTTTTCTACTTTTCATATTATGGATTAGGGTTTTCTAGTTTTCATATGATGCATTAGGGTTTTTGAATGTTGCAAATGATGTTATTAGGGTTTTCTAGTTATCATATGATGGATTAGGGTTTTCTAGTTTTCATATGATGGATTAGGGTTTTCTAGTTTTCATATGATGGATTAGGGTTTTTGAATGTTGCATATGATGTTATTAGGGTTTTCTAGTTTTCATATGATGGATTAGGGTTTTCTAGTTTCATATGATGGATTAGGGTATTCTAGTTTTCATATGATGGATTAGGGTTTTTGTATGTTGCAAATTATGTTATTCGGGTTTTCTAGTTTTTTTTTTGGGTAAAGAGGGCGGCACCTCTGGCAAATTTTATTAATAAAAAGAATAAATACAATATAAGGCTGGGGACTCTCCACCAAAAAACAGAAAATCCATCGGGACAGGCCCCAACGGACAACAAGCTAAACTAGGAACCAAAACAAGAGAAGGAACCATAAGCAAACAAGAACATAAAGGAAAGCAAACTGCAAAACAAACAAACCATACAAGCCAAAACAAGCATAGAAAAAACAAAGCGCAGAGGAAGAAAATTAAGGGAGGGTCCAAATAGTTTTAGCCAAATCAACATTAGTGCAAGTTTTCAAAGAAAGACTCAGCAGTCTACCGCGGATATCATCCTTAACAATATTCACGACAGCATGATGAGATCTTTTTATTTTTGTAAAAATGCGTAAATTTCTTTCCCGCCAGATGTGGTAGACCGCTCCAGCAAAAACAAGTCTTCTAATGATGGACCAAATGGTATTGTTCTTATTAATGGGGTATTAATGGGGTTTTCTAGTTTTCATATGATGGATTAGGGTTTTCTAGTTTTCATATGATCGATTAGGGTTTTATAGTTTTCATATGATGGATTAGGGTTTTTGAATGTTGCAAATGATGTTATTAGGGTTTTCTAGTTTTCAAATGATGGATAAGGGTTTTTGAATGTTGCAAATGATGTTATTAGGGTTTTCTAGTTTTCATATGTTAGATTAGGGTTTTTGAATGTTGCAAATGATGTTATTAGGGTTTTCTAGTTTTCATATGATGGGTTAGGGTTTTCTAGTTTTCATATGATGGATTAAGGTTTTCTAGTTTTCATATGTTGGATTAGGGTTTTCTAGTTTTCATATGATGGATTAGGGTTTTCTTGTTTTCATATGATTGATTAGGGTTTTTGAATGTTGCAAATGATGTTATTAGGGTTTTCTAGTTTTCAAATGATGGATAAGGGTTTTTGAATGTTGCAAATGATGTTATTAGGGTTTTCTAGTTTTCATATGTTAGATTAGGGTTTTTGAATGTTGCAAATGATGTTATTAGGGTTTTCTAGTTTTCATATGATGGGTTAGGGTTTTCTAGTTTTCATATGATGGATTAAGGTTTTCTAGTTTTCATATGTTGGATTAGGGTTTTCTAGTTTTCATATGATGGATTAGGGTTTTCTTGTTTTCATATGATTGATTAGGGTTTTTGAATGATGCAAATGATGTTATTAAGGTTTTCTAGTTTTGATATGATGGATTAGGGTTTTCTACTTTTCATATTATGGATTAGGGTTTTCTAGTTTTCATATGATGCATTAGGGTTTTTGAATGTTGCAAATGATGTTATTAGGGTTTTCTAGTTATCATATGATGGATTAGGGTTTTCTAGTTTTCATATGATGGATTAGGGTTTTCTAGTTTTCATATGATGGATTAGGGTTTTTGAATGTTGCATATGATGTTATTAGGGTTTTCTAGTTTTCATATGATGGATTAGGGTTTTCTAGTTTCATATGATGGATTAGGGTATTCTAGTTTTCATATGATGGATTAGGGTTTTTGAATGTTGCAAATTATGTTATTCGGGTTTTCTAGTTTTTTTTTTTGGGTAAAGAGGGCGGCACCTCTGGCAAATTTTATTAATAAAAAGAATAAATACAATATAAGGCTGGGGACTCTCCACCAAAAAACAGAAAATCCATCGGGACAGGCCCCAACGGACAACAAGCTAAACTAGGAACCAAAACAAGAGAAGGAACCATAAGCAAA
The DNA here is from genome assembly GCA_023525715.1 of Cichorium intybus. Lineage (NCBI taxonomy): Eukaryota > Viridiplantae > Streptophyta > Magnoliopsida > Asterales > Asteraceae > Cichorium > Cichorium intybus. The sequence continues at coordinate 41,902,014 of CM042015.1, forward strand.
CAAGAACATAAAGGAAAGCAACCTGCAAAACAAACAAACCATACAAGCCAAAACAAGCATAGAAAAAACAAAGCGCAGAGGAAGAAAATTAAGGGAGGGTCCAAATAGTTTTAGCCAAATCAACATTAGTGCAAGTTTTCAAAGAAAGACTCAACAGTCTACCGCGGATATCATCCTTAACAATATTCACGACAGCATGATGAGATCTTTTTATTTTTGTAAAAATGCGTAAATTTCTTTCCCGCCAGATGTGGTAGACCGCTCCAGCAAAAACAAGTCTTCTAATGATGGACCAAATGGTATTGTTCTTATTAATGGGGTATTAATGGGGTTTTCTAGTTTTCATATGATGGATTAGGGTTTTCTAGTTTTCATATGATGGATTAGGGTTTTCTAGTTTTCATATGATCGATTAGGGTTTTATAGTTTTCATATGATGGATTAGGGTTTTTGAATGTTGCAAATGATGTTATTAGGGTTTTCTAGTTTTCAAATGATGGATAAGGGTTTTTGAATGTTGCAAATGATGTTATTAGGGTTTTCTAGTTTTCATATGTTAGATTAGGGTTTTTGAATGTTGCAAATGATGTTATTAGGGTTTTCTAGTTTTCATATGATGGGTTAGGGTTTTCTAGTTTTCATATGATGGATTAAGGTTTTCTAGTTTTCATATGTTGGATTAGGGTTTTCTAGTTTTCATATGATGGATTAGGGTTTTCTTGTTTTCATATGATTGATTAGGGTTTTTGAATGATGCAAATGATGTTATTAAGGTTTTCTAGTTTTGATATGATGGATTAGGGTTTTCTACTTTTCATATTATGGATTAGGGTTTTCTAGTTTTCATATGATGCATTAGGGTTTTTGAATGTTGCAAATGATGTTATTAGGGTTTTCTAGTTATCATATGATGGATTAGGGTTTTCTAGTTTTCATATGATGGATTAGGGTTTTCTAGTTTTCATATGATGGATTAGGGTTTTTGAATGTTGCATATGATGTTATTAGGGTTTTCTAGTTTTCATATGATGGATTAGGGTTTTCTAGTTTCATATGATGGATTAGGGTATTCTAGTTTTCATATGATGGATTAGGGTTTTTGAATGTTGCAAATTATGTTATTCGGGTTTTCTAGTTTTCTTTTTTGGGTAAAGAGGGCGGCACCTCTGGCAAATTTTATTAATAAAAAGAATAAATACAATATAAGGCTGGGGACTCCCCACCAAAAAACAGAAAATCCATCGGGACAGGCCCCAACGGACAACAAGCTAAACTAGGAACCAAAACAAGAGAAGGAACCATAAGCAAACAAGAACATAAAGGAAAGCAACCTGCAAAACAAACAAACCATACAAGCCAAAACAAGCATAGAAAAAACAAAGCGCAGAGGAAGAAAATTAAGGGAGGGTCCAAATAGTTTTAGCCAAATCAACATTAGTGCAAGTTTTCAAAGAAAGACTCAGCAGTCTACCGCGGATATCATCCTTAACAATATTCACGACAGCATGATGAGATCTTTTTATTTTTGTAAAAATGCGTAAATTTCTTTCCCGCCAGATGTGGTAGACCGCTCCAGCAAAAACAAGTCTTCTAATGATGGACTAAATGGTATTGTTCTTATTAATGGGGTATTAATGGGGTTTTCTAGTTTTCATATGATGGATTAGGGTTTTCTAGTTTTCATATGATGGATTAGGGTTTTCTAGTTTTCATATGATCGATTAGGGTTTTATAGTTTTCATATGATGGATTAGGGTTTTTGAATGTTGCAAATGATGTTATTAGGGTTTTCTAGTTTTCAAATGATGGATAAGGGTTTTTGAATGTTGCAAATGATGTTATTAGGGTTTTCTAGTTTTCATATGTTAGATTAGGGTTTTTGAATGTTGCAAATGATGTTATTAGGGTTTTCTAGTTTTCATATGATGGGTTAGGGTTTTCTAGTTTTCATATGATGGATTAAGGTTTTCTAGTTTTCATATGTTGGATTAGGGTTTTCTAGTTTTCATATGATGGATTAGGGTTTTCTTGTTTTCATATGATTGATTAGGGTTTTTGAATGATGCAAATGATGTTATTAAGGTTTTCTAGTTTTGATATGATGGATTAGGGTTTTCTACTTTTCATATTATGGATTAGGGTTTTCTAGTTTTCATATGATGCATTAGGGTTTTTGAATGTTGCAAATGATGTTATTAGGGTTTTCTAGTTATCATTTGATGGATTAGGGTTTTCTAGTTTTCATATGATGGATTAGGGTTTTCTAGTTTTCATATGATGGATTAGGGTTTTTGAATGTTGCATATGATGTTATTAGGGTTTTCTAGTTTTCATATGATGGATTAGGGTTTTCTAGTTTCATATGATGGATTAGGGTATTCTAGTTTTCATATGATGGATTAGGGTTTTTGAATGTTGCAAATTATGTTATTCGGGTTTTCTAGTTTTCATATGATGGATTAGGGTTTTCTAGTTTTCATATGATGGATTAGGGTTTTCTAGTTTTCATATGATCGATTAGGGTTTTATAGTTTTCATATGATGGATTAGGGTTTTTGAATGTTGCAAATGATGTTATTAGGGTTTTCTAGTTTTCAAATGATGGATAAGGGTTTTTAAATGTTGCAAATGATGTTATTAGGGTTTTCTAGTTTTCATATGTTAGATTAGGGTTTTTGAATGTTGCAAATGATGTTATTAGGGTTTTCTAGTTTTCATATGATGGGTTAGGGTTTTCTAGTTTTCATATGATGGATTAAGGTTTTCTAGTTTTCATATGTTGGATTAGGGTTTTCTAGTTTTTTTTTGGGTAAAGAGGGCGGCACCTCTGGCAAATTTATTAATAAAAAGAATAAATACAATATAAGGCTGGGGACTCCCCACCAAAAAACAGAAAATCCATCGGGACAGGCCCCAACGGACAACAAGCTAAACTAGGAACCAAAACAAGATAAGGAACCAGAAGCAAAGAAGAACATAAAGGAAAACAACCTGCAAAACAAACAAACCATACAAGCCAAAACAAGCAGAGAAAGAAAGAAAGCACAAAGGAATGAAATTAAGGGAGGGTCCAAATAGTTTTAGCCAAATCAACATTAGTGCAAGTTTTCATAGATAGACTCAGCAGTCTACAGCGGATATCATCCTTAACACTATTCACAACAGCATGATGGGATCTTTTTTTGTTTTTAAAAATGCGTAAATTTCTTTCCCGCCATATGTGATATACAGCTCCAGCAAAAACAAGTCTTCTAATGATGGACCATATGGTCTTGTTCTTATTACTGGGGTTGAGTTGACTAATGATATCAGACCAGCTATCAGGGGAGAAGGAGAGATTCATGACGTGATGGAGGTCATGCCAAACCAAAGAAGTGAAAGAACATTCAAAGAAGAGATGGGAAAGGGAATCCTGACATTCCCCGCAGAACGCATAAATGAGATTGGAATTAGTGTCCCAAATTTTGATTTTATCATGAGTCTTAAGGCGATTTTTAAGAGCAACCCAAAGAATGAAAGCATGTCTGGGGATGTTCTGGGAGAACCAAACAAGATGAAACCAAAAGACCGGTTGATGATAGGGGCGAATAGTCTTCCAAACAGAACGAACAGAGAAAGGAGAGAGTTGACCGTCTCTAGATCTCCAAAGGAGAGTATCAGGGACGAAAGTGGAAAGAGTAGGGGGGTTATGAGAAAGAAGAGCAGTATGGGAATCTCTCCAACAATGAGGCTGAACCCAAGATCCGTTAAGAACCAGGTCAGCAACCTTTGTATCAGGAGTGAAACCCGCATCATGGATGTCACGGACAGACAAGAATTTAGAAAGAGGGCCCGCGGGGTGCCAGTTATCGAACCAAGCAGAAGTAGAGCATCCATCACCAATCTGGGAAACTATATACTCCCTTATCTTATCCCTCATATCCAGGATGTTACGCCAGGCAAATCCAGAACCGTATTTTTTGGGGGCATCCCAAAAGTTACGGCCAGGTTTTCTAGTTTTCATATGATGGATTAGGGTTTTCTTGTTTTCATATGATTGATTAGGGTTTTTGAATGATGCAAATGATGTTATTAAGGTTTTCTAGTTTTCATATGATGGATTAGGGTTTTCTACATTTCATATTATGGATTAGGGTTTTCTAGTTTTCATATGATGCATTAGGGTTTTTGAATGTTGCAAATGATGTTATTAGGGTTTTCTAGTTATCATATGATGGATTAGGGTTTTCTAGTTTTCATATGATGGATTAGGGTTTTCTAGTTTTCATATGATGGATTAGGGTTTTTGAATGATACAAATGATGTTATTAAGGTTTTCTAGTTTTCATATGATGGATTAGGGTTTTCTACATTTCATATTATGGATTAGGGTTTTCTAGTTTTCATATGATGCATTAGGGTTTTTGAATGTTGAAAATGATGTTATTAGGGTTTTCTAGTTATCATATGATGGATTAGGGTTTTCTAGTTTTCATATGATGGATTAGGGTTTTCTAGTTTTCATATGATGGATTAGGGTTTTTGAATGTTGCATATGATGTTATTAGGGTTTTCTAGTTTTCATATGATGGATTAGGGTTTTCTATTTTCATATGATGGATTAGGGTTTTTGAATGTTGCAAATGATGTTATTCGGGTTTTCTAGTTTTCATATGATGGATTAGGGTTTTCTAGTTTTCATATGATGGATTATGGTTTTCTAGTTTTCATATGATCGATTAGGGTTTTATAGTTTTCATATGCTGGATTAGGGTTTTTGAATGTTGCAAATGATGTTATTAGGGTTTTCTAGTTTTCATATGATGGGTTAGGGTTTTCTAGTTTTTATATGATGGATTAGGGTTTTTGAATGTTGCAAATGATGTTATTAGGGTTTTCTAGTTTTCATACGATAGATTAGGTTTTCTAGTTTTCATATTATGGATTAGGGTTTTTGAATGTTTCAAATGATCTTATTAGGCTTTTCTAGTTTTCATATGATGGATTAGGGTTTTTTAGTTTTTTTTTTTTTTTTTTGGTAACCGAGGACCCCACCCGACCCATCCTTTGGATGACCCTGATGAAGCAACCTCGGGGCCCACGCACACCTGGCAGCAGGGTGGTCCGGGTCAATCACCTACGGGGGTAGAGAGGTGGCCAGTGGCCATCCCCTGATTGAAACCTAACACTCCCTATGGGGAAAGGGAGGGAGTGGGATTAGAACTTGGAACCTCTTTATGGGGGAAGAGAAAGAGTCCTAAGCCTTATCCACTAGGCCACCAGGGTGATGGTTAGTTTTCATATGATGGATTAGGGTTTTCTAGTTTTCATATGATGGATTGGGGTTTTCTCGATTTCATAAGATGGATTAGGGTTTTTAAATGTTGCAAATGATGTTATTAGGGTTTTCTAGTTTTCATATGATGGATTAGGGTTTTCTACTTTTCATATGATGGATTAGGGATTTCTAGTTTTCATCTGATGCATTAGGGTTTTTGAATGTTTCAAATGATGTTATTAGGGTTTTCTAGTTTTTATATGATGGATTAGGGTTTTCTAGTTTTCATATCATGGATTAGGGTTTTCTAGTTTTCATATGATGGATTAGGGTTTTTGAATGTTGCAAATGATATTATTAGGGTTTTCTGGTTTTCATATGATGGATTAGGGCTTTCTAGTTTCATATGATGGATTAGGGTTTTCTAGTTTTCATATGATAGATTAGGGTTTTCTAGTTTTTATATGATGGATTAGGGTTTTTGAATGTTGCAAATGATGTTATTCGGGTTTTCTAGTTTTCATATTATGGATTAGGGTTTTCTAGTTTTCATACGATGGATTAGGGTTTTCTAATTTACAAATGATCTATTAGGGTTTTCTAGTTTTCATATGATGGATTAGGGTAGTTTTCATATGATAGATTAGGGTTTTCTAGTTTTCATATGATGGCTTAGGGTTTTCTAGTTTTCATATGATGGATTAAGGTTTTCTAGTTTTCATATGTTCGATTAGGGTTTTCTAGTTTTCATATGATGGATTAGGGTTTTCTTGTTTTCATATGATGGATTAGGGTTTTTGAATGTTGCAAATGATGTTATTAAGGTTTTCTAGTTTTCATATGATGGATTAGGGTTTTCTACTTTTCATATTATGGATTAGGGTTTTCTAGTTTTCATATGATGCATTAGGGTTTTTGAATGTTGCAAATGATGTTATTAGGGTTTTCTAGTTATCATATGATGGATTAGGGTTTTCTAGTTTTCATATGATGGATTAGGTTTTTGTAGTTTTCATATGATGGATTAGGGTTTTTGAATGTTGCATATGATGTTATTAGGGTTTTCTAGTTTTCATATGATGGATTAGGGTTTTTGAATGTTGCAAATGATGTTATTAGGGTTTTCTAGTTTTCAAACTTGGAACCTCTTTATGGGGGAAGAGAAAGAGTCCTAAGCCTTATCCACTAGGCCATCAGGGTGATGGTTGGGTTTTCTAGTTTTCATATGATGGATTAGGGTTTTCTAGTTTTGGGGGCGTCCCAAAAGTTACGGCCACATAAACGGTATGAGTGAATCCACTTAACCCATAGGGTTTTCTAGTTTTCATATTATGGATTAGGGTTTTCTAGTTTTTTTTGGGTAAAGAGGGCGGCACCTCTGGCAAATTTTATTAATAAAAAGAATAAATACAATATAAGGCTGGGGACTCCCCACCAAAAAACAGAAAATCCATCGGGACAGGCCCCAACGAACAACAAGCTAAACTAGGAACCAAAACAATAGAAGGAACCATAAGCAAACAGGAACATAAAGGAGAGCAACCTGCAAAACAAACAAACCATACAAGCCAAAACAAGTAGAGAAAAAGAAAAGCGCAGAGGAAGAAAATTATGGGAGTGTCCAAATAGTTTTAGCCAAAGCAACATTAGTGCAAGTTTTCAAAGAAAGACTCAGCAGTCTACAGCGGATATCATCCTTAACAATATTCACGACAGCATGATGAGATCTTTTTATTTTTTTAAAAATTCGTAAATTTCTTTCCCGCCAGATGTGGTAGACCGCTCCAGCAAAAACAAGTCTTCTAATAATGGACCAAATTGTCTTGTTCTTATTAATGGGGTTGAGTTGACTAATGATATCCGACCAGCTATCAGTGGAGAAGGAGAGATTCATGACATGATGTAGGTCATGCCAAACCAAAGAAGTGAAAGCGCATTCAAAGAAGAGATGGGAAAGGGAATCCGGACAGTCCCCGCAGAACACACAAAAGAGATTGGAATTAGTGTCCCATATTTTGATTTTATCATGAGTCTTGAGACGATCTTTAAGAGCAACCCAAAGAATGAAAGCATGTCTGGGGATGTTCTGGGAGAACCAAACAAGATGAAACCAAAAGACCGGTTGGTGATAGGGGCGAATAGACTGCCACACAGATCGAACAGAGAAAGGGGATAGTTGACCGTCTCTAGATCTCCAAAAAAGTTTATCAGGGACGGACGAGGAAATAGTAGGAGGGTTATGAGAAAGAAGAGCACCATGGGAATCTCTCCAACAATGAGGCCGAACCCAAGTTCCGTTAAGAACCAGTTCAGCAACCTTAGTATCAGGAGTGAAACCCGCATCATGGATGTCACGGACAGACAAGAATTTAGAAAGAGGGCCCGCAGGGTGCCAGTTGTCGAACCAAGCAGAGGTAGAGCATCCATCACCTATCTGGGAAACTATATACTCCCTTATCTTATCCCGCATATCCAGGATGTTACGCCAGGCAAATCCAGAACCGTATTTTTTGGGGGCATCCCAAAAATTACGGCCACATAAACGGTATGAGTGTATCCACTTAACCCATAGGGAGTCTTTCTTGGAAAGGAGTCTCCAAACATGGGAAGCCATAAGGGCAACATTCCAGATAGCAAGATTACGTATGCCAAGACCACCATGTTCCTTAGGAAGGCATACAGTTTTCCAGGAGACTTTAGCTTTTCCCCGCTTTAAATCACCATGGCACCAGAGGAAACCTCTCATGAGCTTCTCAATATCGTTAGAGATAGATTTAGGAAGAATAAAAACAGAAGCCCAATAGATTTGAGTAGAAGAAAGGATAGAGAGGATGAGCTGGAGACGACCAGCAAAGGAAAGAGACTTGTTTTTCCAGTCATTAATCCTGCATTTGACTTTATCAACAAGGCCTTTACAGTCTTTGTGGGCAAGACGCGTGGTGATGAGTGGAATGCCAAGGTATCGGACAGGGAAAGAGCCCTCAGGAAACTTAACAATAAGATCAATGGCAGCCCTGGTCCTCTCACCAACATTACAGTAGAAAGCTTCACTCTTTGCAATATTTGGATGGAGGCCAGAAACCCCAGAGAATTCCTCAAGAGAATTACAGATGATTCTAACCGAAGAGCTATCACCATGACAGAAGAGAAGGAGATCGTCGGCAAAGCAGAGATGGGTGATACTTTGATCATCACATTGTCTGTGGAATTTAAAAGAGTCAGAATCATGGATGTTTCTCTTGATCATAAGGTTAAGCACTTCCATGACAAGAGTGAAGAGATAGGGAGAAAGGGGGTCACCCTGCCTAAGGCCCCTTTTACCGTCGAAATAACCATGAGTATTCCCATTGATACTCACAGAGTAAGCAACCGTGGAAACACATGTCATGATCCATTCAATCATACGATCGGGGAAACCAAACCCAAACAAGATGGTCCGCAGAAACGACCAGTCAACTGTGTCGTATGCTTTTTGAATATCAACCTTAAAAGCACACCTAGGAGGGCCACGATGCCGATGATAATCACGCATGAGTTCATGGACAAGAAGGACGTTGTCGGTGATCAAACGACCAGGGATGAAAGCAGACTGGTTTTCATCAACCAGAGAAGAAAGATGGTTTTTGATACGATCCGCAATAATCTTGCTGATACATTTGTAAACAATGTTACAACAAGCTATAGGGCGGAAATCAGTGACTTTGGAAGGGGAATCAACTTTAGGGATGAGCGCAAGGATGGTGCTGTTGAAGGACTTAAGAAGTTTGCCAGAATAGAAGAATTCCTTAACAGCCATACAGAAATCAGGACCCACAATATCCCAAGCAGACTTGAAGAACTTAGCAGAGAAACCATCAGAACCAGGAGCTTTATCATCACCCATCTGGAACAGGACACACTTAACCTCCGCGTCAGTAACAGGAGTAAGCATGGCGGCAGACTGGAGGGGGGAGAGCTTATTAGAGAAGAGGGAAGAATGATCACGAATAGCAGTGGAAGGGTAGGCAGAACCCAAGAAGGCTTGGAAGTGAGAAACAAAAAGATTAGGAAGATCATTTCCCGATATCCAGTTACCTTGAGCATCCTGGATAGAATTAATACGATTGCGAGATTTACGACTTTTAACCGTTTTGTGGAAAAAAGCCGAATTTTTATCACCCTCACACAGCCAGTCAACCTTTGCCTTTTGTTTTAGGAACCTCTCTTCATCCAGGCTAGCCTCGTTATAAGCGAGGAGATACCTGCATTGTTCTTCACGAAGATCCTTATTGAAAGGATCCCGATCCAAAGCAATCTGAACTCTATCAAGCTCATTACGAAGAGAGATAACCTTAGAAAAGAGGTTTCCCTGGTTGCGAAGCATCTTACGTATCGGCACTTTCAGATTTTTAAGGTTTTTGAAAACCTTAAACATCTGATATCCAGTGATATTGGGGTTCCAAGAGGAGGCAACAATATGCTTGAAATCGTTCTTATAAGTCAGGAAATTAGGGAACTTGAAAGGCTTAGGCTGGAAAGGAGTACGTTGGGGGAGAGAAAGCACAGCAGGAGTATGATCGGACGAACGGTAAGGGAGAAAATTGACAGTAGAGGAGGGGAAAGAAGCAACGAAGTGAGTATTTCCCATGACACGATCGATCTTCTTGAGGATGCCACCCGAACCATTAGGAGACTTGGTCCATGTGTAGAAGAGACCTTTATAGTTAAGATCCTCCATTTCCATCAGATTGACACAGTCCCTGAAGTCCTCCATGGCACGAGAAATCCCAGAAGATCCGGAGGTGCTATCTTTGATATCAAGAGCAACATTGAAATCACCCAAAAGAATCCAAGGGGTATCTCTAACCATATTCTTATGAACCGCAAGAGAATGCCAGAGAGAACGACGCATCATGTGATCATTATGAGCATAGACGAATGAGCAGAAAAAGGATTTGTTAGAATCACGAATATTAACTTTGAAATGCATAACCTGATCATTTAAGTCGATAAGCATCATATCAATTGCCATTGGATCCCAGGCAACCACGATTCTAGTCCCTCTAGGGGAGAAGAGACCGTTGGAGGACCAGGACCAAGAGCCAAAAGTACGACTACATATAAGAGGGAGGTTAGGAAAGGAAGCACGAGTCTCAAGAGAAGCACAAATATGAAGATTTTGATCGCGGATAAGATCTCTCAAGGCTTTCTGATGAGAAGGCTTACAGAGACCGCGAGTATTCCAAGCAGCGATGTGCGTCATATGGAAACTTGGATGGGGGTGGAGTCCATCTGCTCGGACACCGGAGCTATCATAGGGTGATCATTATAGGATCCAGACTCGTTGACAATGAACTGGGCAGTGTCACCATCATCAGAATCAACCTCATTAGTAATATCCTCAACGATTAGGTCATCAGAATCAGGATCAAAATCATCAGGACTAGAGTGGGAAGGAGCACCAAAATGGGGCAGGGGGACAGAAGAAGAAGGAATATCTGTGACGTCAGAGGAACATGCCTCTAGAATGGAGAATGCGTTGAATAAAGGAGTGGAGGATTCAGGCTGATTTAGGGGCTGGGAGGCAGAAAGACGAATGATAGGGCTCGGGAATCCAACAATAGCCGACTTATCCTTCAATGGGGGATTAGGTGAATTGTTGAATAAAAGGGTGCTATTATTAATATGAATCGGAGGTTTCTCAAAACGTTTCTTATTTCTAATGGTTTTTAAATTGTTTTTATTTTTGGAAGTTGAATTTTCTTGGGTATTGTTTTGGTATTTTCTACTTGTATTGCTTTTAGCAGAATCATTATTTTTATTTTCTTTAGTAGAAACATGTTTAGAAGAATTTTTCTTATTTGAAACCATAGTAAAATCATCAGTATTATCAATAATAGAAGTAGCGTTAATGGTATAAGTATCCATATTTTTAGCAATAGAAGGAGCATTAGTTTTAGTAATGACATGCATACAAACATGTGTTTCGTGACCAAAAACCTTACAATGAGAGCACATAGGAGGTTTCCATTCATACTCAACTCTAAGGGTATGGGAAGAGAACTCAGATGTTTCAGGATCTGGGATACGGATGTTAATTTTGTCCACCCAAGAGGGACGAGTAGGAACTTCTAAAAGGACACGTGCATAAACCGCCTTACCCGCAGCATAAGTACACATGTTAGCTGTATAAGAGTCCATAGCAAGAGGCTTACCAATTTTAGAAGCAATGTGACTTAATCCTTCCTCACTCCAAGTTTCATAAGGGATGTCATGTATTTTAATCCATAGAGGAAGTTTGTCATGGTTGTTCCTATGAATGCTAAGTCCGGGTCTCCATTTTTGCATAACAATGAGGGCATTCCTAAATGTCCATGGACCGTGAGTAATAACATGTTTTAGACCTTGGTCATTGTTAAATTTAAAAAGATAAACACCTTTACCGTTTAACAAAACATCTTCCAGCCCATGTTGAGACCACATCTTAGAAGCTAGATATCGAACATCCGAATAATTCATTTTACATCCAACAAAATAACCACATATTGTTCGAGCATGAGTCTTACATATATTATTAACAACATTAATAGGAATATCTACTGGGACATCAATATCATTACTCAGATTCGGAATAAAACGAAAATTGTTACTAGAATGTTTTTTAGGACCACTTAAAATGTTCGCTTGTGAGTTAACTAGCAAAGGTAATTTAGTAGACCAAGCGTTGTGATTTATGTCTTTTACTTCCAAGTTACCATTATTATTACTATGATTGTTGGAATTATGTAACTTATCAGCCTCATAATTATTATTAATAGTAGATTTAACAGGAATATGATTATCCAAGCCATGAAATTCATATTTTTTGGAATTAAAAGACTTATAATTGTTAGCCCAATAGGCTTTATTACCATAAGAGGGCTTATGAATGTTGGGTCTTTTAGAGTAAAGTGTTTGTTTTGGGTGGCCCAATAGTGAGGAACCATTAGGTAGGCCAAGTATAGATGGGCTTTGGTCCTTAGGAAAAGAGTTAGAAGTTGGGCAATGAAGATCCGTATCAACCGTAGCAAGAGAAGGCAAGGAATTCGGACATTTCAAATGAGGAAAAGACAAAGTAGATGGGGTGGCTTTTGTCCCCTTGTCTCCCACTAAACTAATATTATCATGCATGTTTCCCACTATCCCAAACACTTTAGACATTTGACCAAAATTGGAATCATTTAACCCACCAAAATTATGTAAAGTAGAATTATCAAAAGGAGGGTCGGCTATCATACCTCTTGAAATGGAGTTCATGACCGTTTGGGAGTGCTTTGGAGCGTGAACTTCACTGAAATCAGATGCGAATCGTGGTTCTTTGGTTTGATCTTGATCGAATGTAGAAGAAGGAGAAGAAGGAGCCGTTTGATCGTCATGTAAACGCGAAGCAGGAACCGTTGGGGAGTTTTTGAACATTGTTGCGTGACCGTGAAGATCTCCTTCATCGAAATCAAGGCCAAGTTCATCCACCTTATCGTCCTTCATCATATCCTCCTCCAAGTCGTTACAAACTTCCTCCACCATGTCATTCTTCATTAGTTCATCGTCCATTTTCAGCCCCTCATTTTGTTTATTTCCATGCATTGTCTCGATGGTTGAAGCATCTTGTTCCTTGTTTTTAGATGGTTGAAGCAAGCGGGTAGTGGACTTATGGTTGCATGGCATTCCCACGGATGTGTTTGTTGAATCAGCCTCTTGATGGCCTAATTCCTCCATCATATCTTTCTTCTTCTTTTCGTTTTCTACCAAATCACCTTGAAACATATTTTGAGACGGATGAATAATTCCAGGTGTGATCAAATCAGGAGTTATTGAAGATGTAGTAACCACATTGGTTCCAATATTCTGATAATCGGATCCCTGTTTGGAAAACCTTATACCATCAAGACTTGTTCTTTTCTGCATTAGAATATCTCTTCGATCTGAAGCAACTTTAACATTAGTTTCATTTAGAAGAGTTGTTTTTTCAGAAGTATGATAATGGTTTCTTTGTTTGGAATGTTTATTATCTTTAATTTCATTGAAAGACTTGAAATAAAGATTGGAATTTTGAGTAGATTTAGCTTTAAACATCATAAACTTGTTATCATGTTCTTGTGGCTGTTTTGTTTTTATGTTTTGTAATCTTTTTTCAACCAAATTCAAAGTAATTTCATGATCTATAAAACCATGTGTAGGAAATATAAGTTCATGATCTATAAAACCATGTGTAGGAATTATGCCTGGTGAAACACCAGCCATAAAATAAAAATACAAAAACTTAAAATTTGCAAAAAACGTATAACTTGCTTAGAGAGGATCTGAGAATTTCGAGTTTTTGGATTCGGGTTTTTTTGGATTTTGTAGTTTTCATATGATGGGTTTTTTAGTTTTCATATGACAGATTAGGGTTTTCTACTTTTCATATGATGGATTAGGGATTTCTAGTTTTCATATGATGCATTAGGTTTTTTGAATGTTGCAAATGATGTTATTAGGGTTCTCTTGTTTTCATATGATGGATTAGGGTTTTCTAGATTTCATATGACGGATTAGGGTTTCCTAGTTTTCATATGATGGATTAGGGTTTTTGAATGTTGCAAATGATATTATTAGGGTTTTCTGGTTTTCATATGATGGATTAAGGTTTTCTAGTTTCATATGATGGATTAGGGTTTTCTAGTTTTCATATGATAGATTAGGGTTTTCTAGTTTTTATATGATGGATTAGGGTTTTTGAATGTTGCAAATGATGTTATTCGGGTTTTCTAGTTTTTTTTTTTTTTTTTTTTTTTTTTTTTTTTTTTTGGTAACCGAGGACCCCACCCGACCCATCCTTTGGATGACCCTGATGAAGCAACCTCGGGGCCCACGCACACCTAGCAGCAGGGTGGTCCGGGTCAATCACCTACGGGGGTAGAGAGGTGGCCAGTGGCCATCCCCTGATTGAAACCTAACACTCCCTATGGGGAAAGGGAGGGAGTGGGATTAGAACTTGGAACCTCTTTATGGGGGAAGAGAAAGAGTCCAGTGGGTTTTCTAGTTTTCATATGATGGATTAGGGTTTTCAAGTTTACATATGATAAATTAGGGTTTTCTAGTTTTCATATGATGGATTAGGGGTAGTTTTCATATGATAGATTAGGGTTTTCTAGTTTTCATATGATGGCTTAGGGTTTTCTAGTTTTCATATGACGGATTAAGGTTTGCTAGTTTTCATATGTTGGATTAGTGTTTTCTAGTTTTCATATGATGGATTAGAGTTTTCTTGTTTTCATATGATGGATTAGGGTTTTTGAATGTTGCAAATGATGTTATTAAGGTTTTCTAGTTTTCATATGATGGATTAGGATTTTCTACTTTTCATATTATGGATTAGGGTTTTCTAGTTTTCATATGATGCATTAGGGTTTTTGAATGTTGCAAATGATGTTATTAGGGTTTTATAGTTTTCATATGATGGATTAGGGTTTTCTAGTTTCATATGATGGATTAGGGTATTCTAGTATTCATATGATGGATTAGGGTTTTCGAATGTTGCAAATGATGTTATTCGCGTTTTCTAGTTTTCATATGATGGATTAGGGTTTTCTAGTTTTTATATGATGGATTAGGGTTTTCTAGTTTTCATATGATGGATTAGGGGTAGTTTTCATATGATAGATTAGGGTTTTCTAGTTTTCATATGATGGCTTAGGGTTTTCTAGTTTTCATATGATGGATTAAGGTTTTCTAGTTTTCATATGTTGGATTAGGGTTTTCTATTTTTCATATGATGGATTAGGGTTTTCTTGTTTTCATATGATGGATTAGGGTTTTTGAATGTTGCAAATGATGTTATTAAGGTTTTCTAGTTTTCATATGATGGATTAGGGTTTTCTACTTTTCATATTATGGATTAGGGTTTTCTAGTTTTCATATGATGCATTAGGGTTTTTGAATGTTGCAAATGATGTTATTAGGGTTTTCTAGTTATCATATGATGGATTAGGGTTTTCTAGTTTTCATATGATGGATTAGGGTTTTCTAGTTTTCATATGATGGATTAGGGTTTTTGAATGTTGCATATGATGTTATTAGGGTTTTCTAATTTTTTTGGGTAAAGAGGGCGGCACCTCTGGCAAATTTTATTAATAAAAAGAATGAATACAATATAAGGCTGGGGACTCCCCACCAAAAAACAGAAAATCCATCGGGACAGGCCCCAACGGACAACAAGCTAAACTAGGAACCAAAACAAGAGAGGAAACCATAAGCAAACAAGAACAAAAGGAGATCAACCTGCAAAACAAACAAACCATACAAGCCAAAACAAGCAGAGGAAAAAGAAAGCGCATCGGAAGAAAATTAAGGGAGGGTCCAAATAGTTTTAGCCAAATCAACATTAGTGCAAGTTTTCAAAGAAAGACTCAGCAGTCTACAGCGGATATCGTCCTTTACAATATTCACGACAGCATGATGAGATCTTTTAATATTTTTAAAAATGCGTAAATTTCTTTCCCGCCAGATGTGGTAGACCGCTCCAGCAAAAACAAGTCTTCTAATGATGGACCAAATGGTCTTGTTCTTATTAATGGGGTTGAGTTGACTAATGATATCAGACCAGCTATCAGTGGAGAAGGAGAGATTCATAACATGATGTAGGTCATGCCAAACCAAAGAAGTGAAAGAGCATTCAAAGAAGAGATGGGAAAGGGAATCCGGACAGTTACCGCAGAACGCACAAATGAGATTGGAATTTGTGTCCCAGATTATGATTTTATCATGAGTCTTGAGACGATCTTTAAGAGCAACCCAAAGAATGAATGCATGTCTGGGAATGTTCTGGGAGAACCAAACAAGATGAAACCAAAAGACCGGTTGTTGATAGGGGCGAATAGACTGCCACACAGAACGAACAGAGAAAGGGGAGAGTTGACCGTCTCTAGATCTCCAAAGGAGTTTATCAGAGACGGACGTGGAAATTGCAGGAGGGTTATGAGAAAGAAGAGCACCATGGAAATCTCTCCAACAATGAGGCCGCACCCAAGATCCGTTAAGAACCAGGTCAGCAACCTTAGTATCAGGAGTGAAACCCGCATCATGGATGTCACGGACAGTCAAGAAATTAGAAAGAGGGCCCGCTGGGTGCCAATTGTCGAACCAAGCAGAAGTAGAGCATCCATCACCTATCTGGGAAACTATATACTCCCTTATCTTATCCCGCATATCCAGGATGTTACGCCAAGCAAATCCGGTCCCGTATTTTTTGGGGGCATCCCAAAAGTTACGGCCACATAAACGGTATGAGTGGATCCACTTAACCCATAGGGACTCTTTCTTGGAAAGGAGTCTCCAAACATGGGAAGCCATAAGGGCAACATTCCAGATAGCAAGGTTACGTATGCCAAGACCACCATGTTCCTTAGGAAGGCATACAGTTTTCCAGGAGACTTTAGCTTTACCACGCTTCAACTCACCATGGCACCAGAGAAAACCTCTCATGAGCTTCTCAATATCGTTAGAGATAGATTTAGGAAGAATAAAAACAGAAGCCCAATAGATTTGAGTAGAAGAAAGGACAGAAAGGATGAGCTGAAGACGACCAGCAAAGGAAAGAGACTTGTTTTTCCAGTCATTAATCCTGCATTTGAGTTTATCAACTAGGCCTTTACAGTCTTTCTGGGCAAGACGCGTGGTGATGAGAGGAACGCCAAGGTATCGGACAGGGAAAGAGCCCTCAGGAAACTTAACAATAAGATCAATGGCAGCTCTGGTCCTCTCACCAACATTACAGTAGAAAGCTTCACTCTTTGCAATATTTGGATGAAGGCCAGAAACCCCAGAGAAATCCTCAAGAGAATCACAGATGATTCTAACCGAAGAGCTATCACCATGACAGAAGAGAAGGAGATCGTCTGCAAAGCAGAGATGGGTGATATTTTGATCATCACATTGTCTGTGGAATTTAAAAGAATCAGAATCATGGATGTTTCTCTTGATCATAAGGTTAAGCACTTCCATGACAAGAGTGAAGAGATAAGGAGAGAGGGGGTCACCCTGTCGAAGGCCCCTTTTACCGTCGAAATAACCATGAGTATTCCCATTGATACTCACAGAGTAAGCAACCGTGGAAACACATGTCATGATCCATTCAATCATACGATTGGGGAATCCAAACCCAAACAAGATGGTCCGCAGAAACGTCCAGTCAACTGTATCGTAGGCTTTTTGAATATCAACCTTAAACGCACACCTAGGAAGACCACGATGACGATGATAATCACGCATGAGTTCATGGACAAGAAGGACGTTGTCGGTGATCAAACGTCCAGGGATGAAAGCAGACTGGTTTTCATCAACCAGAGAAGAAAGATGGTTTTTTATACGATCCGCAATAATCTTGCTGATACATTTGTAAACAACGTTACAACAAGCTATAGGACGGAAATCAGTGACTTTAGAGGGGGAATCAACTTTAGGGATGAGAGCAAGGATGGTGCTGTTGAAGGACTTAAGAAGTTTGCCAGAATAGAAGAATTCCTTAACCGCCATACAGAAATCAGGACCCACAATATCCCAAGCAGACTTGAAGAACTTAGCAGAAAAACCATCAGAACCAGGAGCTTTATCATCACCCATCTGGAACAGGACACACTTAACCTCCGCGTCAGTAATAGGAGTAAGCATGGCGGCAGACTGGAGGGGGGAGAGTTTATTAGAGAAGAGGGAAGAAGGATCACGAATAGGAATGGAAGGCTGGGCAGAACCCAAAAAGGCTTGAAAGTGAGAAACAAACAGATTAGGAAGATCATTCCCTGAGATCCAGTTACCCTGAGCATCCTGGATAGAATTAATACGATTTCGAGATTTACGACTTTTAACCGCTTTATGGAAAAAAGCCGAATTTTTATCACCCTCACGCAACCAGTTAACCTTAGCCTTTTGTTTCAGGAACCTCTCTTCATCCAGGGTAGCCTCGTTATAAGCGAGGAGATACCTGCATTGTTCTTCACGAAGATCCTTATTGAATGGATCCCGATCCAAAGCAATCTGAACTCTATCAAGCTCATTACGAAGAGAGATAACCTTAGAGAAGAGGTTTCCCTGGTTGCGAAGCATCTTACGTATCGGCACTTTCAGATTTTTAAGGTTTTTGAAAACCTTATACATCCGATATCCAGTGATATTGGGGTTCCAAGAAGAGGCAACAATCTGCTTGAAATCGTTCTTATAAGTAAGGAAATTAGGGAATTTGAAAGGCTTAGGTTGGAAAGGGACACGATGGGGGAGAGTAAGCACAGCAGGAGTATGATCAGAAGAACGGTAAGGCAGAAAATTGACCGTAGAGGAGGGGAAAGAAGCAACGAAGTGAGTATTGCCCATGACACGATCGATCTTCTTGAGGATTCCACCCGAACCATTAGGAGATTTGGTCCATGTGTAGAAGAGACCTTTATAGTTAAGATCCTCCATTTCCATCAGATTAACACAGTCCCTGAAGTCTTCCATGGCACGAGAAATCCCAGACGACCCGGAGGTGCTATCTTTAATATCAAGGGCAACATTGAAGTCAGAGGAACAGGTTTTAGAATGGAAAAGGCGTTGAATAAAGGGGTGGAGGATTTCGACTGATAAATGGGCTGGGAGGAAGAAATATGAATGATAGGGCTAGGGAATCCAACAGTAGCGGACTTATCCTTCATTGGGGGTTTAGGGGGATTGGTGGGTAAAGGGGAACTATTATTAATATGAACCGTAATTTTCTCAGACCGTTTTTTATTTCTATTAGTTTTTAAAATGTTTTTATTTTTTGAAATAAAATTATCTTGGGTATTCTTTTGGTATTTTCTACTAGTATTGCTTTTAGAAGATTCATTATATTTATTGTCTTTAGTAAAAACATGTTTTGAAGAATTTTTCTTATTTGAAACCATAGTAAAATCCTCAATATTATCTATAATAGAAGTATCATTAATGGTAGGAGTATCCATATGATTAGCAATATAAGGATCATTAGTTTTAGTGATAGCATGCATACAAACATGTGTTTCGTGACCAAACACCTTACAATGAGAGCACATAGGAGGTTTCCATTCATACTCTACTCTAAGCGTATGGCAATTAAATTCAAATGTTTCAGGATCTGGGATACGGATTTTAATTTTGTCCACCCATGAGGGACGAGTTGGGACTTCTAAAAGTACACGAGCATAGACTGCCTTTCCCGCAGCATAAGTACACATGTTAGCAGTATAAGAGTCCATAGCAAGCGGTTTACCTATTTTAGAAGCTATGTGACTTAATCCTTCCTCACTCCAAGTCTCATAAGGGATGTCATGTATTTTAATCCATAGAGGAAGTTTATCATGGTTGTTTTTGTGGATGCTAAGTCCGGGTCTCCATTTTTGCATAACAATGGGTGCACTCCTAAATGTCCATGGCCCGTGAGTGATAACATGGTTTAGACCTTGGTCATTGTTAAATTTAAAAAGATAGACACCGTTACCATTTAACAGAACATCCTCCAGCCCATGTTGAGACCACATCTTAGAGGCAAGATAACGAACATCTGAATAATTCATTTTACATCCAACGAAATAACCACATATGGTTCGAGCATGAGTCTCACATATCTTATTAACAACATTGATCGGGATATCTACTGGCACATCAATATCATTACTCATATTAGGAATGAAACGAAAATTCTCGCTAGAATGTTTTTTAGGACCACTTAAAATGTTTGCTTGAGAGTTAACAAGCAAAGGTAATTTACTAGACCAAGCATTGTAATTTATGTCTTTAACTTCCATTTTACCATTAAAATTAATTTGCTTGTTGGAATTATGTAATTGAACATCCTCGGCATCATTATTAAGTTTAGAGTTAACAAGAAAATGATTATCCGGTTTATGACTTACATAGTTTTTATTATTAAACGGTTTATTATTATTAGCCCAATTAGTTTTATAATAAGCATTGGGCTTATGGATTAATTTACTAGTAGGTTTAGAAGGCTTTGTATTATTATGGACTAATAAAACATTGGGCTTATAAGTGTAGTTGGGTTTAGTATTGTTTGGGTTAGGTTTGATGACAATAGAAGGATGAAGGCCCAAAAGAGAGTTGGTATGGATGATGGGTTTTGTGGATCCATATAGGCTATCCAAGTCTTCACTTGGATTCAAAGAGCCGTGAATGTTAGAATTAGAGGAATCGTTCATATCATGTTCAATGGGATGGTCAACATTTTGGGAGGAGAGAAAGCATGTTCCTTGGTCTCCCACTTTGGAAACCAAAAGTTGGTCAAAAGCATTCATAGAATCCTTTTTTTCCCCACTAATACTATAAGCATAATTAAAATTTTGAAGGGTTGTATGAATATCATCGGCATTTTGAAGAGAAGAAGAAGACTCACCCTTGCTGACCGTTGATGCTCCTTCTTGACCGTTAGAGTTCGTGTTCGTGACCGTTGAAATCTTGTGATCGTTCATGACCGTTGGTGCGTGTGATTCCGGGGGTGCGTGTGCTTCACGGACAGATTGGCTTGCAGCATCGTTCCTTTGGCCTTTGGTGTTCATCACGTTTGTATCTTGAGCATGAGGAGCTTGATCTTTCCTCGCTGCAACATCATGATCGTGTGATGTTATCAAATGGTTTTGCTGCATGTTATTTCCCGTGTTTGGTGGTTTCATTCCCGTGTTGATCTTGTGATGTTTAGTCGCTGCATGTTCTTTCCCGTGAATATATTCATTTGTTGTTGCTGCATCATCTTGACCGTGTGGTATTGTTTTAGCACTTCCACCATTTGTTGATTGTTTAATGTGGCTCATGCAGTCACGTAGTTGTTCTTGTTCATCATCTTCTTGTTGTATACGCATGGTTACATCATCATCTTTACAAACATCATCCCGATCCAAAGCCTCGCCAGAAGTATTCAATGTCGAGTTGATATCATCATCTCCATTAGATGGTATTCGAGTAATTTTATGAATGCCACCATCTTCAATCGGTTGTATAACAGATCCATTTTCATGTGTATGAGCTGAAGGATCAACATAACCTCCATGGGATTTTTCTTTTACTAGAAAATGTTTAGAAATAAAGTCCGTAGCTTTTACATTAAAATTTTGTTTTTTTGTTTTAGTAGATCTTTTTTGTATGTTTCTATCAAGAAGTTTAAACATACATGGCTGTTTTTTTTTATGTTTTTTAATCTTTTTTCAACAATATTGAATGTAATTTGAGGATCTGTAAAACCTTTTGTAGAAATAATATGATTATCATTTGGTATTATGTTTTCAGATTTCTCAGATAAATGTGGATCATGGATTATACCTGGTGAAACACCAGCCATAATGGAAATAAAATATAAAAAATTGAAACCAAACAAAAAATAAAAAGGAAAAGAAAACGTAAATAGTTCTTGAGAGAGTAGTTCTTGAGAGAGAAGTGGGGAGAGAGTGGGGTTTTCTAATTTTCATATGATGGATTAGGGTTTTCTAGTTTCATATGATGGATTAGGGTATTCTAGTATTCATATGATGGATTAGGGTTTTTGAATGTTGCAAATGATGTTATTCGGGTTTTCTAGTTTTCATATGATGGATTAGGGTTTTCTAGTTTTCATATGATAGATTAGGGTTTTCTAGTTTTCATATGATCGATTAGGGTTTTATAGTTTTCATATGATGGATTAGGGTTTTTGAATGTTGCAAATGATGTTATTAGGGTTTTCTAGTTTTCAAATGATGGATAAGGGTTTTTGAATGTTGCAAATGATGTTATTAGGGTTTTCTAGTTGTCATATGTTAGATTAGGTTTTTTGAATGTTGTAAATGATGTTATTAGGGTTTTCTAGTTTTCATATGATGGCTTAGGGTTTTCTAGTTTTCATATGATGGATTAAGGTTTTCTAGTTTTCATATGTTGGATTAGGGTTTTCTAGTTTTTATATGATGGATTAGGGTTTTCTTGTTTTCATATGATGGATTAGGGTTTTTGAATGTTGCAAATGATGTTATTAAGGTTTTCTAGTTTTCATATGATGGATTAGGGTTTTCTACGTTTCATATTATGGATTAGGGTTTTCTAGTTTTCAGATGATGCATTAGGGTTTTTTAATGTTACAAATGATGTTATTAGGGTTTTCTAGTTATTTTTTTTATTAGGGTTTTCTAGTTATCATATGATGGATTAGGGTTTTCTAGTTTTCATATGATGGATTAGGGTTTTCTAGTTTTCATATGATGGATTAGGGTTTTTGAATGTTGCATATGATGTTATTAGGGTTTTCTAGTTTTCATATGATGGATTAGGGTTTTCTAGTTTCATATGATGGATTAGGGTATTCTAGTATTAATATGATGGATTAGGGTTTTTGAATGTTGTAAATGATGTTATTCGGGTTTTCTAGTTTTCATATGATGGATTAGGGTTTTCTAGTTTTCATATGATGGATTAGGGTTTTCTAGTTTTCATATGATCGATTAGGGTTTTATAGTTTTCATATGCTGGATTAGGGTTTTTGAATGTTGCAAATGATGTTATTAGGGTTTTCTAGTTTTCATATGATGGATAAGGGTTTTTAAATGTTGCAAATGATGTTATTAGGGTTTTCTAGTTTTCATATGATAGATTATGGTTTTTGATTGTTGCAAATGATGTTATTAGGGTTTTCTAGTTTTCATATGATGGGTTAGGGTTTTCTAGTTTTTATATGATGGATTAGGGTTTTTGAATGTTGCAAATGATGTTATTAGGGTTTTCTAGTTTTTATATGATGGATTAGGTTTTTCTAGTTTTCATATGATGGATTAGGGTTTTCTAGTTTTCATATTATGGATTAGGGTTTTCTAGTTTTCAAATGATGGATTAGGGTTTTTGAATGTTTCAAATGATCTTATTAGGCTTTTCTAGGTTTTCATATGATGGATTAGGGTTTTTTAGTTTTCATATGATGGATTAGGGTTTTCTAGTTTTCATATGATGAATTAGGGTTTTCTCGATTTCATATGATAGATTAGGGTTTTTGAATGTTGCAAATGATGTTATTAGGGTTTTCTAGTTTTCATATGATGAATTAGGGTTTTCTACTTTTCATATGATGGATTAGGGATTTCTAGTTTTCATCTGATGCATTAGGGTTTTTGAATGTTGCAAATGATGTTATTAGGGTTTTCTAGTTTTCATATGATGGATTAGGGTTTTCTAGTTTTAATATGACAGATTAGGGTTTTCTAGTTTTCATATGATGGATTAGGGTTTTTGAATGTTGCAAATGATATTATTAGGGTTTTCTGGTTTTCATATGATGGATTAGGGCTTTCTAGTTTCATATGATGGATTAGGGTTTTATAGTTTTCATATGATAGATTAGGGTTTTCTAGTTTTTATATGATGGATTAGGGTTTTTGAATGTTGCAAATGATGTTATTCGGGTTTTCTAGTTTTTTTTTTTTTTTTTTTTTTGGTAACCGAGGACCCCACCCGACCCATTCTTTGGATGACCCTGATGAAGCAACCTCGGGGCCCACGCACACCTGGCAGCAGGGTGGTCCGGGTCAATCACCTACGGGGGTAGAGAGGTGGCCAGTGGCCATCCCCTGATTGAAACCTAACACTCCCTATGGGGAAAGCGAGGGAGTGGGATTAGAACTTGGAACCTCTTTATGGGGGAAGAGAAAGAGTCCTAAGCCTTATCCACTAGGCCACCAGGGTGATGGTTGGGTTTTCTAGTTTTCATATTATGGATTAGGGTTTTCTAGTTTTTTTTTTTGGGTAAAGAGGGTTTTCTAGTTTTCATACGATGGATTAGGGTTTTCTAGTTTACAAATGATCTATTAGGGTTTTCTAGTTTTCATATGATGGATTAGGGGTAGTTTTCATATGATAGATTAGGGTTTTCTAGTTTTCATATGATGGCTTAGGGTTTTCTAGTTTTCATATGATGGATTAAGGTTTTCTAGTTTTCATATGTTGGATTAGGGTTTTCTAGTTTTCATATGATGGATTAGGGTTTTCTTGTTTTCATATGATGGATTAGGGTTTTTGAATGTTGCAAATGATGTTATTAAGGTTTTCTAGTTTTCATATGATGGATTAGGGTTTTCTACTTTTCATATTATGGATTAGGGTTTTCTAGTTTTCATATGATGCATTAGGGTTTTTGAATGTTGCAAATGATGTTATTAGGGTTTTCTAGTTATCATATGATGGATTAGGGTTTTCTAATTTTCATATGATGGATTAGGGTTTTCTAGTTTTCATATGACGGATTAGGGTTTTTGAATGTTGCATATGATGTTATTAGGGTTTTCTAGTCTTCATATGACAGATTAGGGTTTTCCAGTTTCATATGATGGATTAGGGTATTCTAGTTTTCATATGATGGATTAGGGTTTTTGAATGTTGCAAATGATGTTATTCGGGTTTTCTAGTTTTCATATGATGGATTAGGGTTTTCTAGTTTTCATATGATGGATTAGGGTTTTCTAGTTTTCATATGATCGATTAGGGTTTTTAGTTTTCATAAGATGGATTACGGTTTTTGAATGTTGCAAATGATGTTATTAGGGTTTTCTAGTTTTCATATGATGTATAAGGGTTTTTGAATGTTGCAAATGATGTTATTAGGTGTAACGCCCCTATTTTTTTCCGGTACGTTTTATTTTATATAATTTGATTATTATGAGACATTGGGTTAATTTAATTAATCAAAGTCTGAATTTTATTATTGGTGGGCTCTTATTAGTCCATCTCTTAGGCTCCTCTTATGTGAGTCCATGGGCTATGGGCTTGGAGACAAGAAAACCCATTAGGCTCAACACTACTTAAAGTGTTATTTGATTTCATTTCTATATCACTCACTTGAAACAAGCAAACCCTACTTCCTCTCTCTCTCTCTCTCTCTCCCTCCCCCCTCAAAGCACACACTCTCTCTCCCTCTACATCTCTCTTTATTCCCGGATTTGAGAATACAACTGCAGTGTTTGGACGATTCCTGGAGATTGAAAGGTTGGATCGCCATGAAACTTTAACTGAAGGTTCCCAAGACATATATGAAGGTTCTGACCGAAGGAATTGTGTTTTCAAGGTATAGATTTTGAGTTATGAAGTTCGCAACATAACCTAGGGTTTCTGTCAGATTTCACTGCTGAGTCTCCTTTCTTCTAAAAATCATATATCGAGTTCTAGGACTCAAATAGACCCACAACTTGTGCCCAAAGTTCAAACATTGAGTTGAGTAACTTTCTTAAGAATACCACTCTCGCTGAAAAGGGCTTTATCATGGGCAACAACGGCTTCTTTGCTGTTAGGTCTAATCTGGGTCTGCTGTGATATGTCATTTTGTTTTTATCATTACCAGGGTTTGGAAAATGATCCAGAGTGATTCCAAGTTCCCACATGTACATTACATATTGAATTAAAGATCTGGAGAATTTTGGTTGCTAATTCTCATTATAACTTGGTTAGAAAGGATCCACACTCCAGATCAGTGGACAGTCACCAGCTTATGCTGATTCTGTGATTGTCCACATTGTGATTTTTATATCCAGACCTTAGGAAGCCATTTTTAATCGATTCCAACTCTGAGACTTTTATTTATGTATCTATGGTTCCTCTGATTTTTGGTTGGGACTAATTCCACCCACAAGTTGGGTAGAAATGGCCAACACCACCTGACTGTCCGTCTGAAGACAGCAGTGACATGTCTTTTTGTAAATTTTATATCTCTTTCATCCTTCGGAATTAGGAGGAGTTCTTTATGGTTCTGGAAACCTAAGTCATTGAAGTTTATTGTAAAAATTATTTAAACCTATCCTTCTGTTTTATATTTTGGAGTAATTCAGTCTTAAATAGCAGGTCTGTTTTAGAGACTTTGCTGTGATTACTCCTTTCTCATTCATTAGCTTCACAACTTCATCATTCTAACCTTTAGTCTTAATTAGGTGAAGTGTTGAAGTTTGCACAAGCTTGGTAGCCATATATTGACTTCTATCTATTATATCACTCACTCAAGGTGAGTTCTCTCACACCGTTGTATTGATGTTTGTGTTTACTAGTTAGCTCGTGTGTGATTGTTTAGATTTATTATTTAAAATATGCTATGTTATTATTATAAATCGTACATGTGCACTGTATGTAATCGATTATTACTATGAGGGGTAGTTAGGTAAGATCACCAACGTTATACTCTTTATGAGGTGCGGGGATCAGGGCCAAAGGATACAGGATTTACCCGGTGCGGCTCAAACCTACAAGTCCGCCCTATTTTATATAAGCACTGATTTGTTCTTTGCTTAGTTTTTATAATTATAATTGGAAATGGATTAGGGCTGGTAAATGTGAATATTAATATGATGTTTGTGTTTGAATTCACTAAGCTTTTGCTTACGGTTTCTCTAAACATTTTTCAGGTGTTAAGATCAAAGAGGCTTAGGCTTGATTGGAGCACCGAGATTGCCACTACTAGGAGTTTTATTTATTTGGGACTATGACATGTTATGCTTCCGCACTTTACTTTAGTATTTTGCCATGTTTTGGGTTTGAGCTACTTATTTATTTTGGAAACTTATAACTATTTTTATAAAAGTTATCTTTGAAAGTTAAAATATTTTGCGAAAAATTTTTGGGTATTACAAGTTGGTATCAGAGCACACGTTTGAGGAAACTAGGCATTCTTAGGAATGTTCTAGACTCAAATTTGAGGCTCGTAAAAATTTTATTTTCTTTAAAAATATTTTCCTTAAAAGAATTTCTTAAGATTTTTGAGGACTAGTAGTGGAAGATCCTATGGTGCGCCTGTTAGCCAAGTAAGCCTTGTTTCTTAAATTCTTATTTCGATAGATTGTTATATCTTGAGTTGTTTATTATAAGTTTTATCTGCAAACATACCTTTAATTATCCTTAAATTGTTAGATTTCACCCATGTTAGTAATATCATGTGAGAAAGTTGTTTAAATAAACGGCTAGAGCAACATTTGAAACTAGACACGAATGCGAGATTGGAACTTGTGTGGAAGGTAGTAGAAGGGCCCCTACTATTTGAAGCACCAGTGTCGATCTCGGGTCGGGGCAAGGTTGAAAATGTCTGGTGAGCTGAGTGTTTCAGTCTTCCTAGGAAAATCTAGGGTGAATAACTCCTAATAATCTCTTTATTCTGCGAATCTAGATGGCTCCGACAACTCGTCTTAATCAGACCCAAATGAGGCAAGTCAGGGAACTCATCGCTGAAGAATTCAACAATGCCTTTAACGAGCTCATTCCGAATGTCACTTCCGACATAATTACCCAATTCCGTGCTCTCTTGGATGAGCGCCTCGCAGCTGTTCACGGAGGAGCTTTACCCGCTCCGCCTGTTCGCGACTCAGCCTATTATTTCGAGAAGTTCTCTAAGTGCCACCCTCCACAGTGGAATGGTGACTTGAATCCAGTGGAGGCTAAACACTGGATTGCCGATATCGAAAGCGCTCTCATGACTTGCGGGTGCCCAAATCAATTCAAGGTTGTTGTTACTATGAGCCAACTTAGGAAGAAAGCAAATACCTGGTAGAAAACTGTTACGACATTGATGACTGAGGAGGAGCTGAGAGCCATGACTTGGGCCCAGTTTGTGGAGAGGTTTGAGAGGCAGTATGTGCCCCAGGTGGAGCAGCAGCGGATGCAGCAACAGTTTATGACCTTTGAGCAGACTACGGAGTACGTGTCGGATCTGAATTCTAAGTTCCTGGAGATGATGTCCTTCTGTCCCTCACTTGCCGGAGATGAGGCGTGGTTGGTTAGTAGGTATAAAGATTCCCTACGTACAGAGATACGGGAGTTCGTGAGCATGCAGGAGTTCACGACATTGTCAGCTATCATGGATGCCGCTAGGAGGAGGGAGATAGAGCTACAGACCCAGCAGCACAAGAGAAAGGTAGAAAACGCCCTGACCAAGACGTCCGGGGATGCACATAAGAAGCAGAAGAACGGTGGGAAGACGAGATACGAGTACAGGCCGTTTGCAGGACAGGACGACAAGAGTCGGTTAGTATGTTACAATTGCAAGAAGCCGGGTCATCATTGGAAGCATTGTAAGTCCTCAGTAGTGGTGGCATCACCACAGGTTCCTTCTACGATTCCTACCTGCTTTAACTGCAACGAGAAGGGACACAAGAAGCCTGATTGCCCGCAGTTGAAGAATGGTGGTGGAGGCGGGGGTATGAAACCCCTGAGTGCATCGTCCTCTAAAGGACCTGCCATGGTGACACGAGGACGTGCTCACCAGCTGACAGCGGAGGAGCCGGCTATTACAGCAACTGTGGCGGGTAAATTTCACTTTTCTTCATTCTCCTTCACTATTGTATTGTTTAATTTGATGATAGTTTTAAAGTTTGTCTATGTATTTATATGTTGTGAATCAGGCACTTATCTGTTAGACTCCGAGCCCGCTGCTGTTATGTTCGACACCGGTGCTACTCATTCTTTCGTATCTCGCACATTCATTAATCGTTTGGGGCGTAGTATCGGAAAATTGGCTCGCCCAATGGTTATCGAGGTTGCCGATAACCGTATGATTTATGTCACCGATGTGTATCGGGGCTGTACTCTCGAATTTTCCGGGGTTGAATTCCCTATTGATCTTATCCCCATTGCGATGCGGGATCTTTGTGTTATCGTGGGTATGGATTGGCTGGACGCGTTTGATGCGGAGATCCATTGTCGTAAGAAACAAATCCGTGTTCAAAACCCTAAGGGTGGAGAACTTATCATCCAGGGAGATACTCCTTGCATGGCTATCGCTTCTTGTTCTTCTGCCAAAGTACTTAATGATGTTTCGGTCGTTTCAGACTTCAGCGATGTTTTTCCGGAGGAACTTCCTGGTTTGCCCCCTTTTCGGCAAGTGGAGTTCCGCATTGAATTATTGCCAGGTGCGACTCCGATAGCTAAGGCCCCATACCGGTTGGCGCCACCCGAAATGAAAGAACTCCATGAACAACTTCATGAATTAAGTAATAAGGGTTTTATACGGCCTAGCTCTTCACCATGGGGAGCTCCTATTCTATTTGTCAAGAAGAAAGATGACACCCAGCGTATGTGTATCGATTACAGGGAACTGAACAAGCGCACGATAAAGAATAGATATCCGCTACCACGTATTGACGATCTTTTTGATCAGCTACAGGGAGCATCTTGGTTCTCCAATATTGATTTACGGTCCGGTTACCACCAGATGCGAGTTCGGGAAGAAGACATTGAGAAGACCGCATTCCGTACTCGCTATGGGCATTATGAGTTCGTGGTAATGCCTTTTGGGCTCACCAATGCACCCGCTGCTTTTATGGACCTCATGAATCGGGTGTGTAGTCCAATGCTTGACCGCTCTGTTATTGTGTTCATTGATGACATATTAGTGTACTCTAAGACCAAGGAGGAGCATGAGCGACATCTTCGGGAAATTTTAGAGACTCTTGCGAGAGAAAAACTTTATGCTAAATTCTCGAAGTGTGAATTCTGGTTAGATGAGGTTCAGTTTTTGGGGCATGTGGTGAACAAAGAAGGTATCAAGGTCGATCAAGCCAAAGTGGAAACAGTTAAGCAGTGGGAGGTTCCAAAAACGCCTTCCGAAATTCGTAGCTTTTTGGGTTTGGCCGGTTACTACCGTAGATTCATAGAAAATTTCTCAAAGATTGCGTTACCACTTACCCGACTAACCAAGAAGTCAGAGAAGTTTGTGTGGGGTCCGGAGCAACAAGCGGCGTTTGATGAGTTGAGATCACGATTGAGTGATGCACCGATCTTGGCCCTAATGGATGGAATGGAAGATATAGTAGTTTACTGTGACGCATCACTTCGGGGCTTTGGTGCAGTGTTGATGCAGCGAGACAGGGTTATAGCCTACGCCTCCCAACAACTAAAACCCCACGAGCAAAACTACCCCACTCATGACTTGGAGCTGGGGGCTGTTGTATTTGCCCTCAAGATTTGGAGACATTATCTCTATGGGGTAAAGTTTATTGTATATACCGACCATAAGAGCTTGAAGTATCTGTTCGATCAGCGGGATCTGAACATGAGGCAGATTAGATGGCTGGATGTGGTGAAAGACTATGACTGCGAAATTCACTACCACCCCGGTAAAGCTAATGTGGTGGCTGATGCTCTCAGTCGCAAACCGACTACTGAGCCTATTCGAGCCAAGTGTCTCCGTATGACGATGATGTCGCCCTTGCTAGACCTGATTCGTGACGCTCAAAAGACGGCAATAAACATCAAGCGGGAGAATATCGAGAATGAACTGCCTAAGATGGAAGTAGATGGGCGGGGTTTGCTGACTCGCCATGGTAGAGTTTGGGTTCCATATACAGGAGGCAACCGGAAAACCCTAATGGAGGAAGCTCACAAGTCTAAATTCTCCATACATCCGGGTGCAACCAAAATGTATCTAGATCTACGAGAGGGTTACTGGTGGCATGGAATGAAGAATGATGTAGCCCAGTATGTGGAAGAATGTATGACCTGCCGGAAGGTCAAGGCAGAGCACCAGAAACCGCATGGGAAATTGCAACCTTTGGAGATTCCGGAATGGAAATAGGAGCATCTGACCATGGATTTCATCACTAAGCTTCCTAGGACTGCCCGTAGAGCTGATACTATTTGGGTGATTGTCGACCGTCTGACTAAGAGCGCTCACTTTTTGGCCATAAAGGAGAGCTCACCTGCGAAGAAGTTGGCCGAAATCTTTGATCGAGAGATTGTCTCATTGCATGGTGTGCCCGTTTCTATTATCTCCGACCGTGACACTCGATTTACTTCTCGGTTTTAGCGGAAATTTCAGGAAGAGATGGGTACACGATTACACTTTAGCACAGCCTTCCACCCACAGACAGACGGACAGAGTGAGAGGACGATTCAGACACTGGAAGACATGCTTCGTGCATGTGCGATCGATTTTGGGGGTAGCTGGGATGATCACCTGCATCTAGCCGAGTTCTCCTATAACAACAGTTATCACTCAAGCATTAAAATGCCCCCGTATGAAGCTTTGTATGGAAGGAAGTGTAGAACACCTGTTTGTTGGGGCGAGGTAGGGCAGAGGGTACTTGGGAGTACCGAAATCGTGCGGCAAACTACGGAGAAGATACAGGTGATACGAGACCATTTGGCCACGGCGAGGAGTTGTCAGAAAAGCTACGCCGACAAAAGACGCTCCGACCTTGAATTTCAGGTGGGAGATTCTGTGTTGTT
This sequence comes from Cichorium intybus, assembly GCA_023525715.1. NCBI lineage: Eukaryota > Viridiplantae > Streptophyta > Magnoliopsida > Asterales > Asteraceae > Cichorium > Cichorium intybus. The sequence continues at coordinate 41,933,479 of CM042015.1, forward strand.
AAAGGTCTCTCCCTGGAAAGGCGTGATTCGTTTCCGGAAGCGGGGAAAGCTAGGACCACGATTCATTGGACCTTACAAGGTCATTGCTCGCGTTGGGGAGGTCGCCTATCGCTTGGAGTTACCTGATGAGCTTAGCCTGATCCATGACACTTTCCACGTCTCTCAGCTACGGAAATGTGTTGTTGATGATACCACGGTGGTACCTTTAGAGGATATCCAGATTGATGAGCGTCTCAACTATGTTGAGCAACCAGTTGCAATTTTAGATCGGGAAACAAAGACCCTTCGGAACAAAACTATAAATTTGGTTAAGGTTCAGTGGCGACATAGACGAGGTTCGGAATGGACGTGGGAACCGGAAGACGAGATGAGGGCTCATTACCCGAATTTATTTGTTGGTGATGACTTCGAGGACGAAGTCCGTTCCTAGTGGGTGAGAGTTGTAACGCCCCTATTTTTTTTCCGGTACGTTTTATTTTATATAATTTGATTATTATGAGACATTGGGTTAATTTAATTAATCAAAGTCTGAATTTTATTATTGGTGGGCTCTTATTAGTCGTCTCTTAGGCTCCTCTTATGTGAGTCCATGGGCTATGGGCTTGGAGACAAGAAAACCCATTAGGCTCAACACTACTTAAAGTGTTATTTGATTTCATTTCTATATCACTCACTTGAAACAAGCAAACCCTACTTCCTCTCTCTCTCTCTCTCCCTCCCCCCTCAAAGCACACACACTCTCTCCCTCTACATCTCTCTTTATTCCCGGATTTGAGAATACAACTGCAGTGTTTGGACGATTCCTGGAGATTTAAAGGTTGGATCGCCATGAAACTTTAACTGAAGGTTCCCAAGACATATATGAAGGTTCTGACCGAAGGAATTGTGTTTTCAAGGTATAGATTTTGAGTTATGAAGTTCGCAACATAACCTAGGGTTTCTGTCAGATTTCACTGCTGAGTCTCCTTTCTTGTAAAAATCATATATCGAGTTCTAGGACTCAAATAGACCCACAACTTGTGCCCAAAGTTCAAACATTGAGTTGAGTAACTTTCTTAAGAATACCACTCTCGCTGAAAAGGGCTTTATCATGGGCAACAACAGCTTCTTTGCTGTTAGGTCTAATCTGGGTCTGCTGTGATATGTCATTTTGTTTTTATCATTACCAGGGTTTGGAAAATGATCCAGAGTGATTCCAAGTTCCCACATGTACATTACATATTTAATTAAAGATCTGGAGAATTTTGGTTGATAATTCTCATTATAACTTGGTTAGAAAGGATCCACACTCCAGATCAGTGGACAGTCACCAGCTTATGCTGATTCTGTGATTGTCCACATTGTGATTTTTATATCCAGACCTTAGGAAGCCCTTTTTAATCGATTCCAACTCTGAGACTTTTACTTATGTATCTATGGTTCCTCTGATTTTTGGTTGGGACTAATTCCACCCACAAGTTTGGTAGAAATGGCAACACCACCTGACCGTCCGTCTGAAGACAGCAGTGACATGTCTTTTTGTAAATTTTATATCTCTTTCATCCTTTGGAATTAGGAGGAGTTCTTTATGGTTTTGGAAACCTAAGTCATTGAAGTTTATTGTAAAAATTATTTAAACATATCCTTCTGTTTTATATTTTGGAGTAATTCAGTCTTAAATAGCAGGTCTGTTTTAGAGACTTTGCTGTGATTACTCCTTTCTCATTCATTAGCTTCACAACTTCATCATTCTAACCTTTAGTCTTAATTAGGTGAAGTGTTGAAGTTTGCAGAAGCTTGGTAGCCATATATTGACTTCTATCTATTATATCACTCACTCAAGGTGAGTTCTCTCACACCGTTGTATTGATGTTTGTGTTTACTAGTTAGCTCGTGTGTGATTGTTTAGATTTATTATTTAAAATATGCTATGTTATTATTATAAATCGTACATGTGCACTGTATGTAATCGATTATTACTATGAGGGGTAGTTAGGTAAGATCACCAACGTTATACTCTTTATGAGGTGCGGGGATCAGGGCCAAAGGATACGGGATTTACCCGGTGCGGCTCAAACCTACAAGTCCGCCCTATTTTATATAAGCACTGATTTGTTCTTTGCTTAGTTTTTATAATTATAATTGGAAATGGATTAGGGCTGGTAAATGTGAATATTAATATGATGTTTGTGTTTGAATTCACTAAGCTTTTGCTTACGGTTTCCCTAAACATTTTTCAGGTGTTAAGATCAAAGAGGCTTAGGCTTGATTGGAGCACCGGGATTGCCACTACTAGGAGTTTTATTTATTTGGGACTATGACATGTTATGTTTCCGCACTTTACTTTAGTATTTTGCCATGTTTTGGGTTTGAGCTACTTATTTATTTTGGAAACTTATAACTATTTTTATAAAAGTTATCTTTGAAAGTTAAAATATTTTGCGAAAAATTTTTGGGTGTTACATTAGGGTTTTCTAGTTTTCATATGATAGATTAGGGTTTTTGAATGTTGCAAATGATGTAATAAGGGTTTTCTAGTTTTCATATGATGGGTTAGGGTTTTCTAGTTTTTATATGATGGATTAGGGTTTTTGAATGTTGCAAATGATGTTATTAGGGTTTTCTAGTTTTTATATGATGAATTAGGGTTTTCTAGTTTTCATATGATGGATTAGGGTTTTCAAGTTTTCATATTATGGATTAAGGTTTTCTAGTTTTCATATGATGGATTAGGATTTTTGAATGTTGCATATGATGTTATTAGGGTTTTCTAGTTTTCATATGATGGATTAGGGGTTTCTAGTTTCATATGATGGATTAGGGTATTCTAGTATTCATATGATGGATTAGGGTTTTTGAATGTTGCAAATGATGTTATTCGGGTTTTCTAGTTTTCATATGATGGATTAGGGTTTTCTAGTTTTCATATGATGGATTAGGGTTTTCTAGTTTTCATATGATCGATTAGGGTTTTATAGTTTTCATATGCTGGATTAGGGTTTTTGAATGTTGCAAATGATGTTATTAGGGTTTTCTAGTTTTCATATGATGGATAAGAGTTTTTGAATGTTGCAAATGATGTTATTAGGGTTTTCTAGTTTTCATATGATAGATTAGGGTTTTTGAATGTTGCAAATGATGTTATTAGGGTTTTCTAGTTTTCATATGATGGGTTAGGGTTTTCTAGTTTTTATATGATGGATTAGGGTTTTTGAATGTTGCAAATGATGTTATTAGGGTTTTCTAGTTTTTATATGATGGATTAGGGTTTTCTAGTTTTCATACGACTGATTAGGGTTTTCTAGTTTTCATATTATGGATTAGGGTTTTCTAGTTTTCAAATGATGGATTAGGGTTTTTGAATGTTTCAAATGATCTTATTAGGCTTTTCTAGTTTTCATATGATGGATTAGGGTTTTTTAGTTTTCATATGATGGATTAGGGTTTTCTAGTTTTCATATGATGGATTAGGGTTTTCTCGATTTCGTATGATGGATTAGGGTTTTTGAATGTTGCAAATGATGTTATTAGGGTTTTCTAGTTTTCATATGATGGATTAGGGTTTTCCACTTTTCATATGATGGATTAGGGATTTCTAGTTTTCATATGATGCATTAGGGTTTTTGAATGTTGCAAATGATGTTATTAGGGTTTTCTAGTTTTCATATGATGGATTAGGGTTTTCTAGTTTTCATATGACAGATTAGGGTTTTCTAGTTTTCATATGATGGATTAGGGTTTTTGAATGTTGCAAATGATATTATTAGGGTTTTCTGGTTTTCATATGATGGATTAGGGCATTCTAGTTTCATATGATGGATTAGGGTTTTCTAGTTTTCATATGATAGATTAGGGTTTTCTAGTTTTTATATGATGGATTAGGGTTTTTGAATGTTGCAAATGATGTTATTCGGGTTTTCTAGTTTTCATATTATGGATTAGGGTTTTCTAGTTTTCATACGATGGATTAGGGTTTTCTAGTTTACAAATGATCTATTAGGGTTTTCTAGTTTTCATATGATGGATTAGGGGTAGTTTTCATATGATAGATTAGGGTTTTCTAGTTTTCATATGATGGCTTAGGGTTTTCTAGTTTTTCATATGATGGATTAAGGTTTTCTAGTTTTCATATGTTGGATTAGGGTTTTCTAGTTTTCATATGATGGATTAGGGTTTTCTTGTTTTCATATGATGGATTAGGGTTTTTGAATGTTGCAAATGATGTTATTAAGGTTTTCTAGTTTTCATATGATGGATTAGGGTTTTCTACTTTTCATATTATGGATTAGGGTTTTCTAGTTTACATATGATGCATTAGGGTTTTTGAATGTTGCAAATGATGTTATTAGGGTTTTCTAGTTATCATATGATGGATTAGGGTGTTCTAGTTTTCATATGATGGTTTAGGGTTTTCTAGTTTTCATATGATGGATTAGGGTTTTTGAATGTTAAATATGATGTTATTAGGGTTTTGTAGTTTTCATATGATGGATTAGGGTTTTTGAATGTTGCAAAAGATGTTATTAGGGTTTTCTAGTTTTCATATGATAGATTAGGGTTTTTGAATGTTGCAAATGATGTAATTAGGGTTTTCTAGTTTTCATATGATGGGTTAGGGTTTTCTAGTTTTTATATGATGGATTAGGGTTTTTGAATGTTGCAAATGATGTTATTAGGGTTTTCTAGTTTTTATATGATGGATTAGGGTTTTCGAGTTTTCATATGATGTATTAGGGTTTTCTAGTTTTCATATTATGGATTAGGGTTTTCTAGTTTTCAAATGATGGATTAGGGTTTTTGAATGTTTCAAATGATCTTATTAGGCTTTTCTAGTTTTCATATGATGGATTAGGGTTTTTTAGTTTTCATATGATGGATTAGGGTTTTCTAGTTTTCATATGATGGATTAGGGTTTTCTCGATTTCATATGATGGATTAGGGTTTTTGAATGTTGCAACTGATGTTATTAGGGTTTTCTAGTTTTCATATGATGGATTAGGGTTTTCTACTTTTCATATGATGGATTAGGGATTTCTAGTTTTCATCTGATGCATTAGGGTTTTTGAATGTTGCAAATGATGTTATTAGGGTTTTCTAGTTTTCATATGATGGATTAGGGTTTTCTAGTTTTTTTTTTTTGGGTAAAGAGGGCGGTACCTCTGGCAAATTTTATTAATAAAAAGAATAAATACAATATAAGGCTGGGGACTCCCCACCAAAAAACAGAAAAACCATCGGGACAGGCCCCAACGGACAACAAGCTAAACTAGGAACCAAAACAAGAGAGGAAACCATAAGCAAACAAGAACATAAAGGAGAGCAACCTGCAAAACAAACAAACCATACAAGCCAAAACAAGCAGAGAAAAAAGAAAGCGCATAGGAAGAAAATTAAGGGAGGGTCCAAATAGTTTTAGCCAAATCAACATTAGTGCAAGTTTTCAAAGAAAGACTCAGCAGTCTACAGCGGATATCATCCTTTACAATATTCACGACAGCATGATGAGTTCTTTTAATATTTTTAAAAATGCGTAAATTTCTTTCCCGCCAGATGTGGTAGACCGCTCCAGCAAAAACAAGTCTTCTAATGATGGACCAAATGGTCTTGTTTTTATTAATGGGGTTGAGTTGACTAATGATATCAGGCCAGCTATCAGTGGAGAAGGAGAGATTCATGACATGATGGAGGTCATGCCAAACCAAAGAAGTGAAAGAGCATTCAAAGAAGAGATGGGAAAGGGAATCCGGACAGTTCCCGCAGAACGCACAAATGAGATTGGAATTTGTGTCCCAGATTTTGATTTTATCATGAGTCTTGAGACGGTCTTTAAGAGCAACCCAAAGAATGAAAGCATGTCTGGGAATGTTCTGGGAGAACCAAACAAGATGAAACCAAAAGACCGGTTGTTGATAGGGGCGAATAGACTGCCACACAGATCGAACAGAGAAAGGGGAGAGTTGACCGTCTCTAGATCTCCAAAGGAGTTTATCAGGGACTGACGTGGAAATAGCAGGAGGGTTATGAGAAAGAAGAGCACCATGGTAATCTCTCCAACAATGAGGCCAAACCCAAGATCCGTTAAGAACCAGGTCAGCAACCTTAGTATCAGGAGTGAAACCCGCATCATGGATGTCACGGACAGTCAATAATTTAGAAAGAGGGCCCACAGGGTGCCAATTGTCGAACCAAGCAGAAGTAGAGCATCCATCACCTATCTGGGAAACTATATACTCCCTTATCTTATCCCGCATATCCAGGATGTTACGCCAAGCAAATCCGGTCCCGTGTTTTTTGGGGGCATCCCAAAAGTTACGGCCACATAAACGGTATGAGTGGATCCACTTAACCCATAGGGACTCTTTCTTGGAAAGGAGTCTCCAAACATGGGAAGCCATAAGGGCAACATTCCAGATAGCAAGGTTACGAATGCCAAGACCACCATGTTCCTTAGGAAGGCATACAGTTTTCCATGAGACTTTAGCTTTACCACGCTTTAACTCACCATGGCACCAGAGGAAACCTCTCATGAGCTTCTCAATATCGTTAGAGATAGATTTAGGAAGAATAAAAACAGAAGCCCAATAGATTTGAGTAGAAGAAAGGACAGAGAGGATGAGCTGGAGACGACCAGCAAAAAGGAAAGAGACTTGTTTTTCCAGTCATTAATCCTGCATTTGACTTTATCAACAAGGCCTTTACAGTCTTTGTGGGCAAGGCGTGTGGTGATGAGAGGAACACCAAGGTATCGGACAGGGAAAGAGCCCTCAGGAAACTTAACAATAAGATCAATGGCAGCCCTGGTCCTCTCACCAACATTACAGTAGAAAGCTTCACTCTTAGCAATATTTGGATGGAGGCCAGAAACCCCAGAGAATTCCTCAAGCGAATCACAGATGACTCTAACCGAAGAGCTATCACCATGACAGAAGAGAAGGAGATCGTCCGCAAAGCAGAGATGGGTGATATTTTGATCATCACATTGTCTGTGGAATTTAAAAGAATCAGATTCATGGATGTTTCTCTTGATCAAAAGGTTAAGCACTTCCATGACAAGAGTGAAGAGATAAGGAGAAAGGGGGTCACCCTGCCGAAGGCCCCTTTTACCGTCGAAATATCCATGAGTATTCCCATTGATACTCACAGAGTAAGCAACCGTGGAAACACATGTCATGATCCATTCAATCATACGTTCGGGAAATCCAAACCCAAACAAAATGCTCCGTAGAAACGTCCAGTCAACCGTATCGTAGGCTTTTTGAATATCAACCTTAAAAGCACACCTAGGAGGACCACGATGACGATGATAATCACGCATGAGTTCATGGACAAGAAGGACGTTGTCGGTGATCAATCGACCAGGAATGAAAGCAGACTGGTTTTCATCAACCAGAGAAGAAAGATGGTTTTTGATACGATCCGCAATAATTTTGCTAATACATTTGTAAACAACGTTACAACAAGCTATTGGTCGGAAATCAGTGACTTTGGAAGGGGAATCAACTTTAGGGATGAGCGCAAGGATGGTGCTGTTGAAAGACTTAAGAAGTTTGCCAGAATAGAAGAATTCCTTAACAGCCATACATAAATCAGGACCCACAATATCCCAAGCAGACTTGAAGAACTTAGCAGAGAAACCATCAGAACCAGGAGCTTTATCATCACCCATCTGGAACAAGACACACTTAACCTCGGCGTCAGTAACAGGAGTAAGCATGGCGGCTGACTGGATGGGGGAGAGCTTATTAGGGAAGATGGAAGAAGGATCACGAATAGCAGTGGAAGGCTGGGCAGAACCCAAGAAGTCTTGAAAGTGAGAAACAAAAAGATTAGGAAGATCGTTCCCCGAGATCCAGTTACCTTGAGCATCCTGGATAGAATTAATACGATTGCGTGATTTACGGCTTTTAACCGCATTGTGGAAAAAAGCCGAATTTTTATCACCCTCACGAAGCCAGTTAACCTTAGCCTTTTGTTTTAGGAACCTCTCTTCATCCAGGCTAGCCTCGTTATAAGCGATGAGATACCTGCATTGTTCTTCACGAAGATCCTTATTGAAAGGATCCCGATCCAAAGCAATCTGAACTCTATCAAGCTCATTACGAAGAGAGATAACCTTAGAGAAGAGGTTTCCCTGGTTGCGAAGCATCTTACGAATAGGCACTTTCAGATTTTTAAGGTTTTGAAAACCTTATACATCCGATATCCCCACCAAAAAGAATAAATATGACAGATTAGGGTTTTCTAGTTTTTTGGGTAAAGAGGGCGGCACCTCTGGCAAATTTTATTAATAAAAAGAATAAATACAATATAAGGCTGGGGACTCCCCACCAAAAAACAGAAAATCCATCGGGACAGGCCCCAACGGACAACAAGCTAAACTAGGAACCAAAACAGGAGAAGGAACCATAAGCAAACAAGAACATAAAGGAGAGCAACCTGCAAAACAAACAAACCATACAAGCCAAAACAAGAAGAGAAAAAGAAAGCGCAGAGGAAGAAAATTAAGGGATGGTCCAAATAGTTTTAGCCAAATCAACATTAGTGCAAGTTTTCAAAGAAAGACTCAGCAGTCTACAGCGAATATCATCCTTAACAATATTCACGACAGCAGGATGAGATCTTTTTATTTTTGTAAAAATGCGTAAATTTCTTTCCCGCCAGATGTGGTAGACCGCTCCAGCAAAAACAAGTCTTCTAATGATGGACCAAATGGTTTTGTTCTTATAAATGGGGTTGAGTTGACTAATGATATCAGACCAGCTATCAGTGTAGAAGGATAGATTCATGACATGATGGAGGTCATGCCAAACCAAAGAAGTGAAAGAGCATTCAAAGAAGAGATGGGAAAGGGAATCCGGACATTCCCCGCAAAACGCACAAATGAGATTGGAATTAGTGTCCCAAATTTTTATTTTATCATGAGTCTTAAGACGATCTTTAAGAGCAACCCAAAGAATGAAAGCATGTCTGGGGATGTTCTGGGAGAACCAAACAAGATGAAACCAAAAGACCGTTTGGTGATAGGGGCGAATAGACTGCCACACAGATCGAACAGAAAAAGGAGAGTGTTGACCGTCTCTAGATCTCCAAAGGAGTTTATCAGCGACGGACGTGGAAATAGTAGGAGGATTATGAGAAAGAAGAGCACCATGGGAATCTCTCCAACAATGAGGCCGAACCCAAGATCCGTTAAGAACCAGCTCAGCAACCTTAGTATCAGGAGTGAAACCCGCATCATGGATGTCACGGACAGTCAAGAATTTAGAAAGAGGACCCGCAGGGTGCCAGTTGTCGAACCAAGCAGAAGTAGAGCATCCATCACCTATCTGGGAAACTATATACTCCCTTATCTTATCTCGCATATCCAGGATGTGGTTTTCTAGTTTTCATATGATGGATTAGGGTTTTTGAATGTTGCAAATGATATTATTAGGGTTTTCTGGTTTTCATATGATGGATTAGGGCTTTCTAGTTTCATATGATGGATTAGGGTTTTCTAGTTTTCATATGATAGATTAGGGTTTTCTAGTTTTTATATGATGGATTAGGGTTTTTGAATGTTGCAAATGATGTTATTCGGGTTTTCTAGTTTTCATATTATGGATTAGGGTTTTCTAGTTTTCATACGATGGATTAGGGTTTTCTAGTTTACAAATGATCTATTAGGGTTTTCTAGTTTTCATATGATGGATTAGGGGTAGTTTTCATATGATAGATTAGGGTTTTCTAGTTTTCATATGATGGCTTAGGGTTTTCTAGTTTTCATATGATGGATTAAGGTTTTCTAGTTTTCATATGTTGGATTAGGGTTTTCTAGTTTTCATATGATGGATTAGGGTTTTCTTGTTTTCATATGATGGATTAGGGTTTTTGAATGTTGCAAATGATGTTATTAAGGTTTTCTAGTTTTCATATGATGGATTAGGGTTTTCTACTTTTCATATTATGGATTAGGGTTTTCTAGTTTTCATATGATGCATTAGGGTTTTTGAATGTTGCAAATAATGTTATTAGGGTTTTCTAGTTTTTTTTTTTTTTTTTTTTTTTTTTTTTTTTTTGGGCCTCCTATGGAGCCGAGGTTCCGGCACGCTTTCGCGGACCGACTAATCCCCGGGCGACTACCCGCTTCGCGAGTAGCCCAGAGTCATCGCGGGTGAACCTCTGTGGCCACTAGGGGGTTTTTGTTCCTCCTTGGATTAGAACCTGGCACCTCCTGGTCATTTTGACCTTTGGAGACCAAGCTCTAACCAACTAGGCACCACCCTTGTGGTTATCATATGATGGATTAGGGTTTTCTAGTTATCATATGATGGATTAGGGTTTTCTAGTTTTCATATGATGGATTAGGGTTTTCTAGTTTTCATATGATGGATTAGGGTTTTTGAATGTTGCATATGATATTATTAGGGTTTTCTAGTTTTCATATGATGGATTAGGGTTTTCTAGTTTCATATGATGGATTAGGGTATTCTAGTTTTCATATGATGGATTAGGGTTTTTGAATGTTGCAAATTATGTTATTCGGGTTTTCTAGTTTTCATATGATGGTTTAGGGTTTTCTAGTTTTCATATGATCGATTAGGGTTTTATAGTTTTCATATGCTGGATTAGGGTTTTTGAATGTTGCAAATGATGTTATTAGGGTTTTCTAGTTTTCATATGATGGATAAGGGTTTTTGAATGTTGCAAATGATGTTATTAGGTTTTTCTAGTTTTCATATGATAGATTAGGGTTTTTGAATGTTGCAAATGATATTATTAGGGTTTTCTAGTTTTCATATGATGGGTTAGGGTTTTCTAGTTTTTATATGATGGATTAGGGTTTTTGAATGTTGCAAATGATGTTATTAGGGTTTTCTAGTTTTTATATGATGGATTAGGGTTTTCTAGTTTTCATATGATGGATTAGGGTTTTCTAGTTTTCATATTATGGATTAGGGTTTTCTAGTTTTCAAATGATGGATTAGGGTTTTTGAATATTTCAAATGATCTTATTAGGCTTTTCTAGTTTTCATATGATGGATTAGGGTTTTTTTAGTTTTCATATGATGGATTAGGGTTTTCTAGTTTTCATATGATGGATTAGGGTTTTCTCGATTTCATATGATGGATTTGGGTTTTTGAATGTTGCAAATGATGTTATTAGGGTTTTCTAGTTTTCATATGATGGATTAGGGTTTTCTACTTTTCATATGATGGATTAGGGATTTCTAGTTTTCATCTGATGCATTAGGGTTGTTGAATGTTGCAAATGATGTTATTAGGGTTTTCTAGTTTTCATATGATGGATTAGGGTTTTTGAATGTTGCAAATGATGTTATTAGGGTTTTCTAGTTTTCATATGATGGGTTAGTGTTTTCTAGTTTTTATATGATGGATTAGGGTTTTTGAATGTTGCAAATGATGTTATTAGGGTTTTCTAGTTTTTATATGATGGATTAGGGTTTTCTAGTTTTCATACGATGGATTAGGGTTTTCTAGTTTTCATATTATGGATTAGGGTTTTCTAGTTTTCAAATGATGGATTAGGGTTTTTGAATGTTTCAAATGATCTTATTAGGCTTTTCTAGTTTTCATATGATGGATTAGGGTTTTTTAGTTTTTTTTTTTTGGGTAAAGAGGACGGGACCTCTGGCAAATTTTATTAATAAAAAGAATAAATACAATATAAGGCTGGGGACTCCCCACCAAAAAACAGAAAATCCATCGGGACAGGCCCCAATGGACAACAAGGTAAACTAGGAACCAAAATAAGATAAGGAACCATAAGAAAACAAGAACATAAAGGAGAGCAACCTGCAAAACAAACAAACCATACAAGCCAAAACAAGCATAGAAAAAAGAGAGCGCAGAGGAAGAAAATTAAGGGAGTGTCCATATTGTTTTAGCCAAGTTAACATTAGAGCATGGTTTCATATAACGACTCAGCAGTCTACAGCGGATATCATCCTTAACAGTATTCATGACAGCATGATGAGATCTTTTTATTTTTGTAAAAATACGTAAATTTCTTTCCCGCCAGATGTGGTAGACCGCTCCAGCAAAAACAAGTCTTCTGATGATGGACCAAATGGTCTTGTTCTTATTAATGGGGTTGAGCTGATTAATGATATCAGACCAGGTATCAGTGGAGAAGGAGAGATTCATGACATGATGGAGGTCATGCCAAACCAAAGAAGTGAAAGAGCATTCAAAGAAGAGATGGGAAAGGGAATCCGGACAGTTACCGCAGAACGCACAATTGAGATTGGATTTTGTGTCCCAGATTTTGATTTTATCATGAGTCTTGAGATTGGGTTTTTTAGTTTTCATATGATGGATTAGGGTTTTCTAGTTTTCATATGATGGATTAGGGTTTTCTCGATTTCATACGATGGATTAGGGTTTTTGAATGTTGCAAATGATGTTATTAGGGTTTTCCAGTTTTTCATATGATGGATTAGGGTTTTCTACTTTTCATATGATGGATTAGGGATTTCTAGTTTTCATATGATGCATTAGGGGTTTTGAATGTTGCAAATGATGTTATAAGGGTTTTCTAGTTTTCATATGATGGATTAGGGTTTTCTAGTTTTCATATGACAGATTAGGGTTTTCTAGTTTTCATATGATGGATTAGGGTTTTTGAATGTTGCAAATGATATTATTAGGGTTTTCTGGTTTTCATATGATGGATTAGGGCTTTCTAGTTTCATATGATGGATTAGGGTTTTCTAGTTTTCATATGATAGATTAGGGTTTTCTAGTTTTTATATGATGGATTAGGGTTTTTGAATGTTGCAAATGATGTTATTCGGGTTTTCTAGTTTTCATATTATGGATTAGGTTTTCTAGTTTACAAATGATCTATTAGGGTTTTCTAGTTTTCATATGATGGATTAGGGGTAGTTTTCATATGATAGATTAGGGTTTTCTAGTTTTCATATGATGGCTTAGGGTTTTCTAGTTTTCATATGATGGATTAAGGTTTTCTAGTTTTCATATGTTGGATTAGGGTTTTCTAGTTTTCATATGATGGATTAGGGTTTTCTTGTTTTCATATGATGGATTAGGGTTTTTGAATGTTGCAAATGATGTTATTAAGGTTTTCTAGTTTTCATATGATGGATTAGGGTTTTCTACTTTTCATATTATGGATTAGGGTTTTCTAGTTTTCATATGATGCATTAGGGTTTTTGAATGTTGCAAATGATGTTATTAGGGTTTTCTAGTTATCATATGATGGATTAGGGTTTTCTAGTTTTCATATGATGGATTAGGGTTTTCTAGTTTTCATATGATGGATTAGGGTTTTTGAATGTTGCATATGATATTATTAGGGTTTTCTAGTTTTCATATGATGGATTAGGGTTTTCTAGTTTCATATGATGGATTAGGGTATTCTAGTTTTCATATGATGGATTAGGGTTTTTGAATGTTGCAAATGATGTTATTAGGGTTTTCTAGTTTTTATATGATGGATTAGGGTTTTCTAGTTTTCATATGATGGATTAGGGTTTTCTAGTTTTCATATTTTGGATTAGGGTTTTCTAGTTTTCAAATGATGGATTAGGGTTTTTGAATATTTCAAATGATCTTATTAGGCTTTTCTAGTTTTTTTTGGGTAAAGAGGGCGGCACCTCTGGCAAATTTTATTAATAAAAAGAATAAATACAATATAAGGCTGGGGACTCCCCACCAAAAAACAGAAAATCCATCGGGACAGGCCCCAACGGACAACAAGCTAAACTAGGAACCAAAACAAGAGAAGGAACCATAAGCAAACAAGAACATAAAGGAGAGCAACCTGCAAAACAAACAAACCATACAAGCCAAAACAAGCATAGAAAAAAGAAAGCGCAAAGGAAGAAAATTAAGGGAGGGTCCAAATAGTTTTAGCCAAATCAACATTAGTGCAAGTTTTCAAAGAAAGACTCAGCAGTCTACAGCGGATATCATCCTTAACAATATTCACGACAGCATGATGAGATCTTTTTATTTTTGTAAAAATTCGTAAATTTCTTTCCCGCCAGATGTGGTAGACCGCTCCACCAAAAACAAGTCTTCTAATGATGGACCAAATGGTCTTGTTCTTATTAATGGGGTTGAGTTGACTAATGATATCAGACCAGCTATTAGCGTAGAAGGAGAGATTCATGACATGATGGAGGTCATGCCAAACCAAAGAAGTGAAAGAGCATTCAAAGAAGAGATGAGAAAGGGAATCCGGACAGTCCCCGCAGAACGCACAAATGAGATTGGAATTAGTGTCCCAAATTTTGATTTTATCATGAGTCTTAAGGCGATTTTTAAGAGCAACCCAGGCTTTTCTAGTTTTCATATGATGGATTAGGGTTTTTTTAGTTTTCATATGATGGATTAGGGTTTTCTAGTTTTCATATGATGGATTAGGGTTTTCTCGATTTCATATGATGGATTTGGGTTTTTGAATGTTGCAAATGATGTTATTAGGGTTTTCTAGTTTTCATATGATGGATTAGGGTTTTCTTTCATATGATGGATTAGGGATTTCTAGTTTTTATCTGATGCATTAGGGTTGTTGAATGTTGCAAATGATGTTATTAGGGTTTTCTAGTTTTCATATGATGGATTAGGGTTTTTGAATGTTGCAAATGATGTTATTAGGGTTTTCTAGTTTTCATATGATGGGTTAGTGGTTGTTGAATGTTGCAAATGATGTTATTAGGGTTTTCTAGTTTTCATATGATGGATTAGGGTTTTTGAATGTTGCAAATGATGTTATTAGGGTTTTCTAGTTTTCATATGATGGGTTAGTGTTTTCTAGTTTTTATATGATGGATTAGGGTTTTTGAATGTTGCAAATGATGTTATTAGGGTTTTCTAGTTTTTATATGATGGATTAGGGTTTTCTAGTTTTTTTTTTTGGGTAAAGAGGACGGGACCTCTGGCAAAATTTATTAATAAAAAGAATAAATACAATATAAGGCTGGGGACTCCCCACCAAAAAACAGAAAATCCATCGGGACAGGCCCCAATGGACAACAAGCTAAACTAGGAACCAAAATAAGATAAGGAACCATAAGAATACAAGAACATAAAGTAGAGCAACCTGCAAAACAAACAAACCATACAAGCCAAAACAAGCATAGAAAAAAGAGAGCATAGAGGAAGAAAATTAAGGGAGTGTCCATATTGTTTTAGCCAAATTAACATTAGAGCATGGTTTCATATAAAGACTCAGCAGTCTACAGCGGATATCATCCTTAACAGTATTCACGACAGCATGATGAGATCTTTTTATTTTTGTAAAAATACGTAAATTTCTTTCCCGCCAGATGTGGTAGACCGCTCCAGCAAAAACAAGTCTTCTGATGATGGACCAAATGGTCTTGTTCTTATTAATGGGGTTGAGTTGATTAATGATATCAGACCAGGTATCAGTGGAGAAGGAGAGATTCATGACATGATGGAGGTCATGCCAAATCAAAGAAGTGAAAGAGCATTCAAAGAAGAGATGGGAAAGGGAATCCGGACAGTTACCGCAGAACGCACAAATGAGATTGGAATTTGTGTCCCAGATTTTGATTTTATCATGAGTCTTGAGACGATCTTTAAGAGCAACCCAAAGAATGAATGCATGTCTGGGAATGTTCTGGGAGAACCAAACAAGATGAAACCAAAAGACCGGTTGGTGATAGGAGCGAATAGACTGCCACACAGATCGAACAGAGAAAGGGGATAGTTGACCGTCTCTAGATCTCCAAAGGAGTTTATCAGAGACGGACGTGGAAATAGCAGGAGTGTTATGAGAAAGAAGAGCACCATGGGAATCTCTCCAACAATGAGGCCGAACCCAAGATCCGTTAAGAACCAGGTCAGCAACCTTAGTATCAGGAGTGAAACCCGCATTATGGATGTCACGGACAGACAAGAATTTAGAAAGAGGGCCCGCAGGGTGCCAATTGTCGAACCAAGCAGAAGTAGAGCATCCATCACCTATCTGGGAAACTATATACTCCCTTATCTTATCCCGCATATCCAGGATGTTACGCCAAGCAAATCCAGTCCCGTATTTTTTGGGGGCATCCCAAAAGTTACGGCCACATAAACGGTATGAGTGGATCCACTTAACCCATAGGGACTCTTTTTTGGAAAGGAGTCTCCAAACATGGGAAGCCATAAGGGCAACATTCCAGATAGCAAGGTTACGTATGCCAAGACCACCATGTTCCTTAGGAAGGCATACAGTTTTCCAGGAGACTTTAGCTTTACCACGCTTAAACTCACCATGGCACCAGAGGAAACCTCTCATGAGCTTCTCAATATCGTTAGAGATAGATTTAGGAAGAATAAAAACAGAAGCCCAATAGATTTGAGTAGAAGAAAGGACAGAGAGGATGAGCTGGAGACGACCAGCAAAGGAAAGAGACTTGTTTTTCCAGTCATTAATCCTGCATTTGACTTTATCAACAAGGCCTTTACAGTCTTTGTGGGCAAGACGCGTGGTGATGAGAGGAACACCAAGGTATCGGACAGGGAAAGAGCCCTCAGGAAACTTAACAATAAGATCAATGGCCGCCCTGGTCCTCTCACCAACATTGAAATAGAAAGCTTCACTTTTTGCAATATTTGGATGGAGGCCAGAAACCCCAGAGAATTCCTCAAGAGAATCACAGATAATTCTAACCGAAGAGCTATCACCATGACAGAAGAGAAGAAGATCGTCGGCGAAGCAGAGATGGGTGATACTTTGATCATCACATTGTCTGTGGAATTTAAAAGTATCAGAATCATGGATGTTTCTCTTGATCATAAGGTTAAGCACTTCCATGACAAGAGTGAAAAGATAAGGAGAAAGGGGGTCACCCTGCCTTAGGCCCCCTTTACCGTCAAAGTATCCGTGAGTATTCCCATTGATACTTAGAGAGTAAGCAACCGTGGAAACACATGTCATGATCCAATCAATCATACGATCGGGGAAACCAAACCCAAACAAGATAGACCTTAGAAACGACCAGTCAACCGTGTCGTATGCTTTTTGAATATCAACCTTAAAAGCACATCTAGGAGGACCACGATGACGATGATAATCACGCATCAGTTCATGAACAAGAAGGACGTTGTCAGTGATCAAACGATCAGGGATGAAAGCAGACTGGTTTTCATCAACCAGAGAAGAAAGATGGTTTTTGATACGATCTGCAATAATCTTGCTGATACATTTGTAGACAACGTTACAACAAGCTATAGGGCGGAAATCAGTGACTTTGGAAGGGGAATCAACTTTAGGGATGAGCGCAAGGATGGTGCTGTTGAAAGACTTAAGAAGTTTGCCAGAATAGAAGAATTCCTTAACCGCCATACATAAATCAGGACCCACAATATCCCAAGCAGATTTGAAGAACTTAGCAGAGAAACCATCAGAACCAGGAGCTTTATCATCACCCATCTGGAACAGGACACGCTTAACCTCCGCATCAGTAACAGGAGTAAGCATGGCGTCAGACTGGAGGGGGGAGATCTTATTAGAGAAGAGGGAAGAGTGATCACGAATAGTAGTGGAAGGCTGGGCAGAACCCAAGAAAGCTTGAAAGTGAGAAACAAACAGATTAGGAAGATCATTCCCCGAGATCCAGTTACCTTGAGCATCCTGGATAGAATTAATACGATTGCGAGATTTACGGCTTTTAACCGCTTTGTGGAAAAAAGCCGAATTTTTATCACCCTCGCGCAGCCAGTTAACCTTAGCCTTTTGTTTGAGGAACCTCTCTTCATCCAGGCTAGCCTCGTTATAAGCGATAAGATACCTACATTGTTCTTCACGAAGATCCTTATTGAAAGGATCCCGATCCAAAGCAATCTGAACTCTATCAAGCTCATTACGAAGAGAGATAACCTTAGAAAAGAGGTTTCCTTGGTTGCGAAGCATCTTACGTATAGGCACTTTCAGATTTTTAAGGTTTTTGAAAACCTTAAACATCCGATATCCAGTGATATTGGGGTTCCAAGAGGAGGCAACAATCTGCTTGAAATCTTTTTTATAAGTCAGGAAATTAGGGAACTTGAAAGGCTTAGGTTTGAAAGGGGCACGATGCGGGAGAGAAAGCACAGCAGGAGTATGATCGGACGAACGGTAAGGGAGAAAATTGACAGTAGAGGAGGGGAAGGAAGCAACGAAGTGAGTATTTCCCATTACACGATCGATCTTTTTGAGGATGCCCCCCTTACCGTTAGGAGACTTGGTCCACGTGTAGAAGAGACCTTTATAGTTAAGATCCTCCATTTCCATCAGATTGACACAGTCCCTAAAGTCCTCCATTGCACGAGAAATCCCAGAAGATCCGGAGGTGCTATCTTTGATATCAAGAGCAACATTGAAATCACCCAAAAGAATCCAAGGGGTATCTCTAACCATATTCTTATGTACGGCAAGAGAGTGCCAGAGAGAACGACGCATCATGTGATCATTATGAGCATAGACGAAGGAGCAGAAAAAGGATTTATTAGAATCACGAATATTAACTTCATTAGTAATATCCTGGGCAGTGTCACCATCATCAGAATCAACCTCATTAGTAATATCCTCAACGATTAGGTCATCAGAATCAGGATCAAAATCATCAGGACTAGAGTGGGAGGGAGTACCAGAATGGGGCCGGGGGACAGAAGAAGAAGGAATATCTGTGACGTCAGAGGAACATGCCTCTAGAATGGAGAAGGCGTTGAATAAAGGGGTGGAGGATTCAGGCTGATTTAGGGTCTGGGAAGAAGAAAGACGAATGATAGGGCTAGGGAATCCAACAACACCTATAGACTCTTTCTTGTATTGATTAGTAGAATGAGGTATAATGGGAGGGCGTTTCTTTAAAGGGACAGGGCGAAACTCTGGACGAAACTGATTTTTACTTTTATTATTTTTATTATAAACTTTGTTATTTGAAGATTCTTTAGCCAACCT
Source organism: Cichorium intybus (assembly GCA_023525715.1). NCBI lineage: Eukaryota > Viridiplantae > Streptophyta > Magnoliopsida > Asterales > Asteraceae > Cichorium > Cichorium intybus. Next base: position 41,952,377 of record CM042015.1, read on the forward strand.
AACCTTTTGGGTATTTTTCTTTGAATTACTTTGAGGAATCTCATTAGAATTATTTTCATTATTAGGGTTTTTTTTTGATATATTTTTCTTTTTAGTAACCTCTGTAAATCCATCATCAATTTGAATAGTAGAATTTACTATTACATGATCAATAGGCATTTTATCTTTGGTGTTAGCTTCATTAATCTTAGATATGATATGCAAACAGTGGATTGTTTCATGACCATAAACCATGCAATGAGAGCACATAGGGGGTTTCCATTCATACTCAATACGAAGAGTATGGGTGGAAAATTCAAGAGTATCAGGATCAGGAATTCGGATAATCACTTTATCCACCCAAGAAGATTTTGTTGGGATCTCAAGGACACGTGCATATACAGACTTTCCAGCCGCATATTTACACATATTAGCAGTATAAGAGTCCATAGCAAGAGGCTTACCAATTTTTGAGGCAATATGGCTAAGGCCATCATCACTCCAAGCCTCATAGGGAATATCATGGATTTTAATCCAGAGAGGAAGCTTGTCGTGATTGTTCTTATGTATAGTGAGACCGAGACGCCATTTTTGAATGACAATCGGGATTCCCTTAAAAGTCCAAGGTCCATGAGTGATAACATGATGAAGACCATTATCATCACTAAATTTAAAAAGATAGACACCTTTTCCATTTAGAAGCACATCTTGAAGACCATAGATAGACCACATTTTGGAAGCTAGATAACGAACATCAGAGTAATTCATTTTTTTACCGACAAAGTAACCACATATAGTCCGAGCAAAAGTTTCACAGACTTTAGTAACGGCATTTAAAGGTATATCTACTGGCACATTAATATCATTACATAAGTTAGGAATAAAACGAAATTTATCGTTAGAGTGTTTTTGGGGACCAGTAATGATATTAGCGTGAGAGTTAATAAGAAAAGGAACCTTGCGATCCCAAGCATTTTGTCGTTTATTATTATTGTCCTGATTTAGGTTACCATTTTTGACATTTGAATTAGAATCAAAGGCATGAGAAAATTTGTCATTAGTGCCATGAGGATTCATATTACTATTATGGGCTAAAAGTTTTATGGGTTGTCCAAGATTTGACTTTTGGGCTTCTTCAATAGATTCTTTTGGCTTATAATTACTATTATGGGCTAATAGTTTTATGGGTTGTCCAAGATTTGAGTTAATGGGCTTTTGTATCACATGGGCTAATTTTATGGGATGAGGTCCAAGAAGAGAATTCAATGTCATCGGATTTGAACTAGAAACCTCCATGGTGGACAAGTTAGATGTAAAGTTGACATCACTATGGGGACAATACTTATTAAACACATGGGATTCTTCTAAGTGAGGGCCATTAAGGGGACAACCATCATAAGCTAAAGCATTAGAAGAAAGCAAAGATTCTTTACCCCAATTTTCTTTCAATATGTGGAGACTTTGTGGAGACATTTCCGTTGAAGCTCCACAAGGAGAGATGTAATCGGATGAAGCTCCACAAGAACAGATGTAATCGGCTGTGTTTTCTTTCATCTTTGTGACCGTTGTTGTATGTTGACTCGGAACCTCCTGATTCGCTGCATGTTGACTCGGTTCCTGTTGTTGATGGACCGTCGTTTCTGCATCTTCCTTGCTCGCTGCATGTTGAGTCGCATTCATTTGTTTCTCCAAGTTTGCGGAGATGCCCGTTTGCGGAGACTTGTTTGTGTCGGGTTGAAATAGATCGGAGCACCCAAAAGTATTACCGTCTAGCTGAACATCTTCCATCATCAAAGACGAAACTTTGCATGGAGTTGAGGTGCAAGTTTGTTGTTCTTGTGTTCGTTTTTGACCGTGAATATCTTCTCCATCGAAAACAAGCCCATCCTTCATCATATCATCTTCCAAGTTATGACATCCTTCCTCCACCATGATGTCCAAGATCAGGCCTTCATTACTTTTATTTTCATGCATTGTCTCGATCTCCACATGATCATCATCCTTGTTTTCAGATGGTTGAATCAAATGGGTAACGGACAAATGGTTGCATAGCATTACACCGGGCTTTTTTGTTGAATCAGCTTCATAATTGCCTAAAACCTTCATCATATCTTTTTTCTTCATCTCGTTATCTACCAAGGCACCTTGAGACATATTTTCATACGGTTGAATAATTTCAGGAGTGATCAAATCAGGAATTTTTGAAGATGTAGTGACCACATTGGTTCCAAATTTCTGATAATCGGATCCATGTTTGGAAAAACTTGTACCATCAAGACTTGTTCTTTTCTGCATTAGAATATCTCTTCGATCTAAAGTAGCTTTATCATAAGTTTCATTTAGAAGAGTTGTTTTTTCAGAAATATGATAATGGTTCCTTTGTTTGGATTGTTTATTTTCTTTAATTTCATTGTAAGACTTGAAATAAAAGTTGGAATTTTGAGTAGGTTGAGCTTTAAACATCATAAACTTGTTATCATGTTCTTGTGGCTGTTTTGTTTTTATATTTTGTAATCTTTTTTCAACCAAATTCAAAGTAATTTCATGATCTATAAAACCATGTGCAGGAAATATAAGATTTTGATTTTCTAAAACATTTTCATTTTCCAAACATTGATCAGTACCAGCAATTATGCCTGGTGAAACACCAGCCATAAATAAAAATACAAAAAACTTAAAAACTTAAAAATTGCAAAAAATCGTATAGCTTAGAGAGAGTTTAGAGAGAGTCGGTGGGTTTTCTAGTTTTCATACGATGGATTAGGGTTTTCTAGTTTTCATATTATGGATTAGGGTTTTCTAGTTTTCAAATGATCGATTAGGGTTTTTGAATGTTTCAAATGATCTTATTAGGCTTTTCTAGTTTTCATATGATGGATTAGGGTTTTTTAGTTTTCATATGATGGATTAGGGTTTTCTAGTTTTCATATGATGGATTAGGGTTTTCTCGATTTCATACGATGGATTAGGGTTTTTGAATGTTGCAAATGATGTTATTAGGGTTTTCTAGTTTTTCATATGATGGATTAGGGTTTTCTACTTTTCATATGATGGATTAGGGATTTCTAGTTTTCATATGATGCATTAGGGGTTTTGAATGTTGCAAATGATGTTATAAGGGTTTTCTAGTTTTCATATGATGGATTAGGGTTTTCTAGTTTTCATATGACAGATTAGGGTTTTCTAGTTTTCATATGATGGATTAGGGTTTTTGAATGTTGCAAATGATATTATTAGGGTTTTCTGGTTTTCATATGATGGATTAGGGCTTTCTAGTTTCATATGATGGATTAGGGTTTTCTAGTTTTCATATGATAGATTAGGGTTTTCTAGTTTTTATATGATGGATTAGGGTTTTTGAATGTTGCAAATGATGTTATTCGGGTTTTCTAGTTTTCATATTATGGATTAGGGTTTTCTACTTTTCATACGATGGATTAGGGTTTTCTAGTTTACAAATGATCTATTAGGGTTTTCTAGTTTTCATATGATGGATTAGGGGTAGTTTTCATATGATAGATTAGGGTTTTCTAGTTTTCATATGATGTCTTAGGGTTTTCTAGTTTTCATATGATGGATTAAGGTTTTCTAGTTTTTTTTTTTTTGGGTAAAGAGGGCGGCACCTCTGGCAAATTTTATTAATAAAAAGAATGAATACAATATAAGGCTGGGGACTCCCCACCAAAAAACAGAAAATCCATCGGGACAGGCCCCAACGGACAACAAGCTAAACTAGGAACCAAAACAAGAGAGGAAACCATAAGCAAACAAGAACAAAAGGAGATCAACCTGCAAAACAAACAAACCATACAAGCCAAAACAAGCAGAGGAAAAAGAAAACGCATCGGAAGAAAATTAAGGGAGGGTCCAAATAGTTTTAGCCAAATCAACATTAGTGCAAGTTTTCAAAGAAAGACTCAGCAGTCTACAGCGGATATCGTCCTTTACAATATTCACGACAGCATGATGAGATCTTTTAATATTTTTAAAAATGCGTAAATTTCTTTCCCGCCAGATGTGGTAGACCGCTCCAGCAAAAACAAGTCTTCTAATGATGGACCAAATGGTCTTGTTCTTATTAATGGGGTTGAGTTGACTAATGATATCAGACCAGCTATCAGTGGAGAAGGAGAGATTCATAACATGATGTAGGTCATGCCAAACCAAAGAAGTGAAAGAGCATTCAAAGAAGAGATGGGAAAGGGAATCCGGACAGTTACCGCAGAACGCACAAATGAGATTGGAATTTGTGTCCCAGATTATGATTTTATCATGAGTCTTGAGACGATCTTTAAGAGCAACCCAAAGAATGAATGCATGTCTGGGAATGTTCTGGGAGAACCAAACAAGATGAAACCAAAAGACCGGTTGGTGATAGGGGCGAATAGACTGCCACACAGAACGAACAGAGAAAGGGGAGAGTTGACCGTCTCTAGATCTCCAAAGGAGTTTATCAGAGACGGACGTGGAAATAGCAGGAGGGTTATGAGAAAGAAGAGCACCATGGGAATCTCTCCAACAATTAGGCCGCACCCAAGATCCGTTAAGAACCAGGTCAGCAACCTTAGTATCAGGAGTGAAACCCGCATCATGGATGTCACGGACAGTCAAGAAATTAGAAAGAGGGCCCGCTGGGTGCCAATTGTCGAACCAAGCAGAAGTAGAGCATCCATCACCTATCTGGGAAACTATATACTCCCTTATCTTATCCCGCATATCCAGGATGTTACGCCAAGCAAATCCGGTCCCGTATTTTTTGGGGGCATCCCAAAAGTTACGGCCACATAAACGGTATGAGTGGATCCACTTAACCCATAGGGACTCTTTCTTGGAAAGGAGTCTCCAAACATGGGAAGCCATAAGGGCAACATTCCAGATAGCAAGGTTACGTATGCCAAGACCACCATGTTCCTTAGGAAGGCATACAGTTTTCCAGGAGACTTTAGCTTTACCACGCTTCAACTCACCATGGCACCAGAGAAAACCTCTCATGAGCTTCTCAATATCGTTAGAGATAGATTTAGGAAGAATAAAAACAGAAGCCCAATAGATTTGAGTAGAAGAAAGGACAGAAAGGATGAGCTGAAGACGACCAGCAAAGGAAAGAGACTTGTTTTTCCAGTCATTAATCCTGCATTTGAGTTTATCAACTAGGCCTTTACAGTCTTTCTGGGCAAGACGCGTGGTGATGAGAGGAACGCCAAGGTATCGGACAGGGAAAGAGCCCTCAGGAAACTTAACAATAAGATCAATGGCAGCTCTGGTCCTCTCACCAACATTACAGTAGAAAGCTTCACTCTTTGCAATATTTGGATGAAGGCCAGAAACCCCAGAGAAATCCTCAAGAGAATCACAGATGATTCTAACCGAAGAGCTATCACCATGACAGAAGAGAAGGAGATCGTCTGCAAAGCAGAGATGGGTGATATTTTGATCATCACATTGTCTGTGGAATTTAAAAGAATCAGAATCATGGATGTTTCTCTTGATCATAAGGTTAAGCACTTCCATGACAAGAGTGAAGAGATAAGGAGAGAGGGGGTCACCCTGTCGAAGGCCCCTTTTACCGTCGAAATAACCATGAGTATTCCCATTGATACTCACAGAGTAAGCAACCGTGGAAACACATGTCATGATCCATTCAATCATACGATTGGGGAATCCAAACCCAAACAAGATGGTCCGCAGAAACGTCCAGTCAACTGTATCGTAGGCTTTTTGAATATCAACCTTAAACGCACACCTAGGAGGACCACGATGACGATGATAATCACGCATGAGTTCATGGACAAGAAGGACGTTGTCGGTGATCAAACGTCCAGGGATGAAAGCAGACTGGTTTTCATCAACCAGAGAAGAAAGATGGTTTTTTATACGATCCGCAATAATCTTGCTGATACATTTGTAAACAACGTTACAACAAGCTATAGGACGGAAATCAGTGACTTTAGAGGGGGAATCAACTTTAGGGATGAGAGCAAGGATGGTGCTGTTGAATGACTTAAGAAGTTTGCCAGAATAGAAGAATTCCTTAACCGCCATACAGAAATCAGGACCCACAATATCCCAAGCAGACTTGAAGAACTTAGCAGAAAAACCATCAGAACCAGGAGCTTTATCATCACCCATCTGGAACAGGACACACTTAACCTCCGCGTCAGTAATAGGAGTAAGCATGGCGGCAGACTGGAGGGGGGAGAGTTTATTAGAGAAGAGGGAAGAAGGATCACGAATAGGAATGGAAGGCTGGGCAGAACCCAAAAAGGCTTGAAAGTGAGAAACAAACAGATTAGGAAGATCATTCCCTGAGATCCAGTTACCCTGAGCATCCTGGATAGAATTAATACGATTTCGAGATTTACGACTTTTAACCGCTTTATGGAAAAAAGCCGAATTTTTATCACCCTCACGCAACCAGTTAACCTTAGCCTTTTGTTTCAGGAACCTCTCTTCATCCAGGGTAGCCTCGTTATAAGCGAGGAGATACCTGCATTGTTCTTCACGAAGATCCTTATTGAATGGATCCCGATCCAAAGCAATCTGAACTCTATCAAGCTCATTACGAAGAGAGATAACCTTAGAGAAGAGGTTTCCCTGGTTGCGAAGCATCTTACGTATCGGCACTTTCAGATTTTTAAGGTTTTTGAAAACCTTATACATCCGATATCCAGTGATATTGGGGTTCCAAGAAGAGGCAACAATCTGCTTGAAATCGTTCTTATAAGTAAGGAAATTAGGGAACTTGAAAGGCTTAGGTTGGAAAGGGACACGATGTGGGAGAGTAAGCACAGCAGGAGTATGATCAGAAGAACGGTAAGGCAGAAAATTGACCGTAGAGGATGGGAAAGAAGCAACGAAGTGAGTATTGCCCATGACACGATCGATCTTCTTGAGGATTCCACCCGAACCATTAGGAGATTTGGTCCATGTGTAGAAGAGACCTTTATAGTTAAGATCCTCCATTTCCATCAGATTAACACAGTCCCTGAAGTCTTCCATGGCACGAGAAATCCCAGACGACCCGGAGGTGCTATCTTTAATATCAAGGGCAACATTGAAGTCACCCAAAAGAATCCAAGGGGTATCTTTAACCATATTCTTATGGTCCGCAAGAGAATGCCAGAGAGAGCGACGCATCATGTGATCATTATGAGCATAGACGAAAGAGCAGAAAAATGATTTATTAGAATCACGAATAAAAACTTTGAAATGCATAACCTGATCATTTAAGTCAATAAGAATCATATCAATTGCAAGCGGATCCCAGGCCACCACAATTCTAGTCCCTCTAGGGGAGAAAAGACCGTTGGAGGACCACGACCAAGAACCAAAAGTACGACTACAGATAAGAGGGAGGTTAGGGAAGGAAGCACGAGTCTCAAGAGAAGCACAAATATGAAGATTTTGATCGCGAATAAGATCTCTCAAGGCTTTCTGATGAGAAGGCTTACAAAGACCGCGAGTATTCCATGCAGCGATGTGCGTCATATGGAAACTTTGATGGGGGTGGAGTCCATCTGCTCGGACACCGGAGCTATCATAGGGTGATCATTATAGGATCCAGCCTCATTAACAATGAATTGGGCAGTGTCCCCATCATCAGAATCAACCTCAATACTATCCTCAGCGATAAGGTCATCAGCATCAGGATCAAAAACATCAGGACTAGAATGGAGAGGCGCACCATGTTGGGGCAGGGGGACAGAAGTAGAGGGAATATCCGTGACGTCAGAGGAACAGGTTTCTAGAATGGAAAAGGCGTTGAATAAAGGGGTGGAGGATTTCGACTGATAAATGGGCTGGGAGGAAGAAATATGAATGATAGGGCTAGGGAATCCAACAGTAGCGGACTTATCCTTCATTGGGGGTTTAGGGGGATTGGTGGGTAAAGGGGAACTATTATTAATATGAACCGTAATTTTCTCAGACCGTTTTTTATTTCTATTAGTTTTTAAAATGTTTTTATTTTTTGAAATAAAATTATCTTGGGTATTCTTTTGGTATTTTCTACTAGTATTGCTTTTAGAAGATTCATTATATTTATTGTCTTTAGTAAAAACATGTTTTGAAGAATTTTTCTTATTTGAAACCATAGTAAAATCCTCAATATTATCTATAATAGAAGTATCATTAATGGTAGGAGTATCCATATGATTAGCAATATAAGGATCATTAGTTTTAGTGATAGCATGCATACAAACATGTGTTTCGTGACCAAACACCTTACAATGAGAGCACATAGGAGGTTTCCATTCATACTCTACTCTAAGCGTATGGCAATTAAATTCAAATGTTTCAGGATCTGGGATACGGATTTTAATTTTGTCCACCCATGAGGGACGAGTTGGGACTTCTAAAAGTACACGAGCATAGACTGCCTTTCCCGCAGCATAAGTACACATGTTAGCAGTATAAGAGTCCATAGCAAGCGGTTTACCTATTTTAGAAGCTATGTGACTTAATCCTTCCTCACTCCAAGTCTCATAAGGGATGTCATGTATTTTAATCCATAGAGGAAGTTTATCATGGTTGTTTTTGTGGATGCTAAGTCCGGGTCTCCATTTTTGCATAACAATGGGTGCACTCCTAAATGTCCATGGCCCGTGAGTGATAACATGGTTTAGACCTTGGTCATTGTTAAATTTAAAAAGATAGACACCGTTACCATTTAACAGAACATCCTCCAGCCCATGTTTAGACCACATCTTAGAGGCAAGATAACGAACATCTGAATAATTCATTTTACATCCAACGAAATAACCACATATGGTTCGAGCATGAGTCTCACATATCTTATTAACAACATTGATCGGGATATCTACTGGCACATCAATATCATTACTCATATTAGGAATGAAACGAAAATTCTCGCTAGAATGTTTTTTAGGACCACTTAAAATGTTTGCTTGAGAGTTAACAAGCAAAGGTAATTTACTAGACCAAGCATTGTAATTTATGTCTTTAACTTCCATTTTACCATTAAAATTAATTTGCTTGTTGGAATTATGTAATTGAACATCCTCGGCATCATTATTAAGTTTAGAGTTAACAAGAAAATGATTATCCGGTTTATGACTTACATAGTTTTTATTATTAAACGGTTTATTATTATTAGCCCAATTAGTTTTATAATAAGCATTGGGCTTATGGATTAATTTACTAGTAGGTTTAGAAGGCTTTGTATTATTATGGACTAATAAAACATTGGGCTTATAAGTGTAGTTGGGTTTAGTATTGTTTGGGTTAGGTTTGATGACAATAGAAGGATGAAGGCCCAAAAGAGAGTTGGTATGGATGATGGGTTTTGTGGATCCATATAGGCTATCCAAGTCTTCACTTGGATTCAAAGAGCCGTGAATGTTATAATTAGAGGAATCGTTCATATCATGTTCAATGGGATGGTCAACATTTTGGGAGGAGAGAAAGCATGTTCCTTGGTCTCCCACTTTGGAAACCAAAAGTTGGTCAAAAGCATTCATAGAATCCTTTTTCTCCCCACTAATACTATAAGCATAATTAAAATTTTGAAGGGTTGTATGAATATCATCGGCATTTTGAAGAGAAGAAGAAGACTTACCCTTGCTGACCGTTGATGCTCCTTCTTGACCGTTAGAGTTCGTGTTCGTGACCGTTGAAATCTTGTGATCGTTCATGACCGTTGGTGCGTGTGATTCCGGGGGTGCGTGTGCTTCACGGACAGATTGGCTTGCAGCATCGTTCCTTTGGCCTTTGGTGTTCATCACGTTTGTATCTTGAGCATGAGGAGCTTGATCTTTCCTCGCTGCAACATCATGATCGTGTGATGTTATCAAATGGTTTTGCTGCATGTTATTTCCCGTGTTTGGTGGTTTCATTCCCGTGTTGATCTTGTGATGTTTAGTCGCTGCATGTTCTTTCCCGTGAATATATTCATTTGTTGTTGCTGCATCATCTTGACCGTGTGGTATTGTTTTAGCACTTCCACCATTTGTTGATTGTTTAATGTGGCTCATGCAGTCACGTAGTTGTTCTTGTTCATCATCTTCTTGTTGTATACGCATGGTTACATCATCATCTTTACAAACATCATCCCGATCCAAAGCCTCGCCAGAAGTATTCAATGTCGAGTTGATATCATCATCTCCATTAGATGGTATTCGAGTAATTTTATGAATGCCACCATCTTCAATCGGTTGTATAACAGATCCATTTTCATGTGTATGAGCTGAAGGATCAACATAACCTCCATGGGATTTTTCTTTTACTAGAAAATGTTTAGAAATAAAGTCCGTAGCTTTTACATTAAAATTTTGTTTTTTTGTTTTAGTAGATCTTTTTTGTATGTTTCTATCAAGAAGTTTAAACATACATGGCTGTTTTTTTTTTATGTTTTTTAATCTTTTTTCAACAATATTGAATGTAATTTGAGGATCTGTAAAACCTTTTGTAGAAATAATATGATTATCATTTGGTATTATGTTTTCAGATTTCTCAGATAAATGTGGATCATGGATTATACCTGGTGAAACACCAGCCATAATGGAAATAAAATATAAAAAATTGAAACCAAACAAAAAATAAAAAGGAAAAGAAAACGTAAATAGTTCTTGAGAGAGTAGTTCTTGAGAGAGAAGTGGGGGTTTTTCTTGGTTGGGTTTTGATTTTCTAGTTTTTAGGTTTTCTAGTTTTCATATGTTGGATTAGGGTTTTCTAGTTTTCATATGATAGATTAGGGTTTTCTTGTTTTCATATGATGGATTAGGGTTTTTCTTGGATTAGGTTTTCTAGTTTTCATATGATGGATTAGGGTTTTCTACTTTTCATATTATGGATTAGGGTTTTCTAGTTTTCATATGATGCATTAGGGTTTTTGAATGTTGCAAATGATGTTATTAGGGTTTTCTAGTTATCATATGATGGATTAGGGTTTTCTAGTTTTCATATGATGGATTAGGGTTTTCTAGTTTTCATATGATGGATTAGGGTTTTTGAATGTTGCATATTATATTATTAGGGTTTTCTAGTTTTCATATGATGGATTAGGGTTTTCTAGTTTCATATGATGGATTAGGGTATTCTAGTTTTCATATGATGGATTAGGGTTTTTGAATGTTGCAAATTATGTTATTCGGGTTTTCTAGTTTTCATATGATGGATTATGGTTTTCTAGTTTTCATATGATCGATTAGGGTTTTATAGTTTTCATATGCTGGATTAGGGTTTTTGAATGTTGCAAATGATGTTATTAGGGTTTTCTAGTTTTCATATGATGGATAAGGGTTTTTGAATGTTGCAAATGATGTTATTAGGGTTTTCTAGTTCTCATATGACAGATTAGGGTTTTTGAATGTTGCAAATGATGTTATTAGGGTTTTCTAGTTTTCATATGATGGGTTAGGGTTTTCTAGTTTTTATATGATGGATTAGGGTTTTTGAATGTTGCAAATGATGTTATTAGGGTTTTCTAGTTTTTATATGATGGATTAGGGTTTTCTTGTTTTCATATGATGGATTAGGGTTTTCTAGTTTTCATATTATGGATTAGGGTTTTCTAGTTTTCAAATGATGGATTAGGGTTTTTGAATGTTTCAAATGATCTTATTAGGCTTTTCTAGTTTTCATATGATGGATTAGGGTTTTTTAGTTTTCATATGATGGATTAGGGTTTTCTAGTTTTCATATGATGGATTAGGGTTTTCTCGATTACATATGATGGATTTGGGTTTTTGAATGTTGCAAATGATGTTATTAGGGTTTTCTAGTTTTCATATGATGGATTAGGGTTTTCTACTTTTTTTTTTGGGTAAAGAGGGCGGCACCTCTGGCAAATTTTATTAATAAAAAGAATAAATACAATATAAGGCTGGGGACTCCCCACCAAAAAACAGAAAATCCATCGGGACAGGCCCCAACGGACAACAAGCTAAACTAGGAACCAAAACAAGAGAGGAAACCATAAGCAAACAAGAACATAAAGGAGATGAACCTGCAAAACAAACAAACCATACAAGGCAAAACAAGTAGAGAAAAGAGAAAGCGCATAGGAAGAAAATTAAAGGAGGGTCCAAATAGTTTTAGCCAAATCAACATTAGTGCAAGTTTTCAAAGAAAGACTCAGCAGTCTACAGCGGATATCATCCTTAACAATATTCACGACAGCATGATGAGATCTTTTAATATTTTTCAAAATGCGTAAATTTCTTTCCCGCCAGATGTGGTAGACCGCTCCAGCAAAAACAAGTCTTCTAATGATGGACCAAATGGTCTTGTTCTTATTAATGGGGTTGATTTGACTAATGATATCAGACCAGCTATTAGTGGAGAAGGAGAGCTTCATGACATGATGGAGGTCATGCCAAACCAAAGAAGTGAAAGAGCATTCAAAGAAGAGATGGGAAAGGGAATCCGGACAGTTTCCGCAGAACGCACAAATGAGATTGGAATTTGTGTCCCAGAATTTGATTTTATCATGAGTCTTGAGACGATCTTTAAGAGCAACCCAAAGAATGAAAGCATGTCTGGGAATGTTCTGGGAGAACCAAACAAGATGAAACCAAAAGACCGGTTGGTGATAGGGGCGAATAGACTGCCACACAGATCGAACAGAGAAAGGGGAGAGTTGACCGTCTCTAGATTTCCAAAGGAGTTTATCATGGACGGACGTGGAAATAGCAGGAGGGTTATGAGAAAGAAGAGCACCATGGTAATCTCTCCAACAATGAGGCCGAACCCAAGATCCGTTAAGAACCAGGTCAGCAACCTTAGTATCAGGAGTGAAACCCGCATCATGGATGTCACGGACAGTCAAGAAATTAGAAAGAGGGCCCGCAGGGTGCCAATTGTCGAACCAAGCAGAAGTAGAGCATCCATCACCTATCTGGGAAACTATATACTCCCTTATCTTATCCCGCATATCCAGGATGTTACGCCAAGCAAATCCGGTCCCGTATTTTTTGGGAACATCCTAAAAGTTACGGCCACATAAACGGTATGAGTGGATCCACTTAACCCATAGGGACTCTTTCTTGGAAAGTAGTCTCCAAACATGGGAAGCCATAAGGGCAACATTCCAGATAGCAAGGTTACGTATGCCAAGACCACCATGTTCCTTAGGAAGGCATACAGTTTTCCAGGAGACTTTAGCTTTACCACGCTTTAACTCACCATGGCACCAGAGGAAACCTCTCATGAGCTTCTCAATATCGTTAGAGATAGATTTAGGAAGAATAAACACAGAAGCCCAATAGATTTGAGTAGAAGAAAGGACAGAGAGGATGAGCTGGAGACGACCCGCAAAGGAAAGAGATTTGTTTTTCCAGTCATTAACCCTGCATTTGACTTTATCAACAAGGCATTTACAGTCTTTGTGGGCAAGACGCGTGGTGATGAGAGGAATGCCAAGGTATCGGACAGGGAAAGAGCCCTCAGGAAACTTAACAATAAGATCAATGGCAGCCCTGGTCCTCTCACCAACATTACAGTAGAAAGCTTCACTCTTAGCAATATTTGGATGGAGGCCAGAAACCCCAGAGAATTCGTCAAGGGAATCACAGATGATTCTAACCGAAGAGCTATCACCATGACAGAAGAGAAGGAGATCGTCGGCAAAGCAGAGATGGGTGATACTTTGATCATCACATTGTCTGTGGAATTTAAAAGAATCAGAATCATGGATGTTTCTCTTGATCATAAGGTTAAGCACTTCCATGACAAGAGTGAAGAGATAAGGAGAAAGGGGGTCACCCTGCCGAAGGCCCCTTTTACCGTCAAAATAACCATGAGTATTTCCATTTATACTCACAGAGTAAGCGACCGTGGAAACACATGTCATGATCCAGTCAATCATACGATCTGGGAAACCAAACCCAAACAAGATGGTCCGCAGAAAGGTCCAGTCAACTGTGTCGTACGCTTTTTGAATATCAACCTTAAAAGCACACCTAGGAGGACCACGATGCCGATGATAATCACGCATGAGTTCATGGACAAGAAGGACGTTATCGGTGATCAAACGACCAGGGATGAAAGCAGACTGGTTTTCATCAACCAGAGAAGAAAGATGGTTTTTGATACGATCCGCAATAATCTTGCTTATACATTTGTAAACAACGTTACAACAAGCTATAGGGCGGAAATCAGTGACTTTGGAAGGGGAATCCACTTTAGGGATGAGCGCAAGGATGGTGCTGTTGAAAGACTTAAGAAGTTTGCCAGAATAGAAGAATTCCTTAACAGCCATACAGAAATCAGGACCCACAATATCCCAAGCAGACTTGAAGAACTTAGCAGAGAAACCATCAGAACCAGGAGCTTTATCATCACCCATCTGGAACAGGACACACTTAACCTCCGCGTCAGTAACAAGAGTAATCATGGCGGCAGATTGGAGGGGAGAGATCTTATTAGAGAAGAGGGAAGAAGGATCACGAATAGCAGTGGAATGCTGGGCAGAACCCAAGAATGCTTGAAAGTGAGAAACAAACAGATTAGGAAGATAATTTCCCGAGATCCAGTTACCTTGAGCATCCTGGATAGAATTAATACGATTGCGAGATTTACGGCTTTTAACCGCTTTGTGGAAAAAAGCCGTATTTTTATCACCCTCACGCAGCCAGTTAACCTTAGCCTTTTGTTTGAGGAACCTCTCTTCATCCAGGCTAGCCTCGTTATAAGCGATAAGATACCTGCATTGTTCTTCACGAAGATCCTTATTGAAAGGATCCCGATCCAAAGCAATCTGAACTCTATCAAGCTCATTACGAAGAGAGATAACCTTAGAAAAGAGGTTTCCCTGGTTGCGAAGCATTTTACGTATAGGCAGTTTCAGATTTTTAAGGTTTATAAAAAGCTTATACATCCGATATCCAGTGATATTGGGGTTCCAAGACGAGGCAATAATCTCCTTGAAGTCGTTTTTATAAGTCAGGAAATTAGGGAACTTGAAAGGCTTAGGTTGGAAAGGGGCACGATGAGGGATAGAAAGCACAGCAGGAGTATGATCTGACGAACGGTAAGGGAGAAAATTAACAGTAGAGGAAGGGAAAGAAGCAACGAAGTGAGTATTTCCCATGACACGATCGATCTTCTTGAGGATGCCCCCCGAACCATTAGGAGACTTGGTCCAAGTATAGAAGAGACCTTTATAGTTAAGATCCTCCATTTCCATCAGATTGACACAGTCCCTGAAATCCTCCATGGCACGAGAAAGGCCCGACGACCCGGAAGTGCTATCTTTAATATCAAGAGCAGCATTGAAATCACCTAAAAGAATCCAAGGGGTATCTCTAACCATATTCTTATGGACCGCAAGAGAATGCCAGAGAGAGCGACGCCTCATGAGATCATTATGAGCATAGACGAAAGAGCAGAAAAAAGAGTTATTAGAATCACGAATATTAACTTTGAAATGCATAACCTGGTCATTTAAGTCGATAAGCATCATATCAATGGCAAGCGGATCCCAAGCAACAACAATTCTAGTCCCTCTTGGGGAAAAGAGACCGTTGGACGACCAAGACCAGGAACCAAAAGTACTGCTACAGATAAGAGGGAGGTTATGGAAGGAAGCACGAGTCTCAAGAGAAGCACAAATATGAAGATTTTGATCGCGGATAAGATCTCTCAAGGCTTTCTGATGAGAAGGCTTACAGAGACCGCGAGTATTCCAAGCACCGATGTGCGTCATATGGAAACTTGGAGGGTGGTGGAGTCCATCTGCTCGGACACCGGAGCTATCATAGGGTGATCATTATATGATCCAGATTCATTAACAATGAACTGTGCAGTGTCACCATCATCAGAATCAACCTCAATACTATTATCCTCTCCGATTAGGTCATCCGTATCAGGATCAAAATCATGAGGACTAGAATGGCAAGGAGTACCAGAATGGGGCAGGGGGGCAGAAGAAGAGGGAATATCCGTGACGTCAGAGGAACAAGCCTCTAGAGTGGAGAAGGCGTTGAATAAAGGGGTGGAGGATTCAGACTGATTTATGGCCTGGGAGGGAGAAATACGAATGATAGGGCTAGGGAATCCAACAATAGCCGACTTATCCTTCAAAGGAGGATTAGGGGGATTGGTGGATAAAGGGGGTCTAATATTAATATGAACCGGAAGTGTTTCAAACCGTTTATTGTTTTTAATAGTTTTTAAATTTTTTTTATTTTTTGAGTAAAAATTAACTTGGTTATTGTTATGGTATTTTTTACTTGTAGTGCTTTTAGAAGATTCATTATTTTTATTTTCTTTAGTAAAAACATGTTTTGAAGAATTTTTCTTTTTTGAAACCATAGTAAAATCATCATTATTATCTATAATAGAAGTAACATTAATGGTCGAGGTATCCATATGCTTAGCAATAGAAGGAGCATTAGTTTTAGCAATTACATGCATACAAACATGTGTTTCGTGACCAAACAGCTTACAGTGAGAGCACATAGGAGGTTTCCATTCATACTCAACTCTAAGAGTATGGCAAGAAAATTCAAGTGTTTCAGGATCTGGGATACGGATGTTAATTTTGTCCACCCATGAGGGACGAGTTGGGACTTCTAAAAGGACCCGTGCATAGACTGCCTTACCCGCAGCATAAGTACACATGTTTGCTGTATAAGAGTCCATAGCAAGAGGTTTACCTATTTTAGAAGCTATGTGACTTAATCCTTCCTCACTCCAAGTCTCATAAGGGATGTCATGTATTTTAATCCATAGAGGTAGTTTGTCATGGTTGTTTCTATGAATGCTAAGTCCGGGTCTCCATTTTTGCATAACAATGGGGGCACTTCTAAATGTCCATGGTCCGTGAGTGATCACATGTTTTAATCCTTGGTCATTGTTAAATTTAAACAGATAGACACCGTTACCATTTAACAGAACATCTTCCAGACCATGTTGAGACCACATCTTAGAGGCTAGATAACGTACATCAGAATAATTAATTTTACATCCCACGAAATAACCACATATGGTTCTAACATGTGTCTCACATATCTTATTAACAACATAGATCGGGATATCTACTGGCACATCAATATCGTTACTCAGATTAGGAATAAAACGAAACTTGTCGCTAGAATGTTTTTTAGGACCACTTAAAATGTTAGCTTGAGAGTTAACTAGCATAGGAAGTTTACTAGTCCAAGCATTGTGAATTATGGTTTTTCCGTCCAAGTTACCATTAATCTTATCTTGTTTGTTGGAGTTATGTAAATGAACATTCTCGGCTTCATTACTGAAGCTAGAATTAACATGAATATTATTGTCCTGTTTTTGGATAACATTGTTTTTTGTTTTAAATGGTTTATTATTGTTAGCCCACTTATTTATATTATAAGCATTGGGCTTATGGTTATAAGGTTTTTGAGAAAAATAGGTTTGTTTTGGGTGGCCCAAATGGGAAGAAGGTTTGGGAAGGCCCAAGAGAGATGGTTGGTGATCCATAACCTTTACATTTGTTTGCATATTATCCTCATTTAAATAAGAAGTATCCGCACATGTAGAAGAGTAGTTGGATATCGGCAATTGATAAGGAGAAGGAAAAATCCTCGGTATTTTCAAGTGAGAAAAAGACAAGTCAAAAGATGAAGCCTTTGTCTCCTTGTCTCCCAATACACTAGTGCTATGATTCATGTCTCCCACTATCCCCCTAACTTTAGACTTTTGGCCATTACTTTTATCATTAATCCCATATTCCACATTCAATAAAGAAGAGCTTGCAATTTGAAAAGAGGGATCGTGCATCATACCTTGGTGACCGTTGTGGAGATCCTCGTTCACGACCGTTGTGCAGTTTTTGGGGTTCTTGTCATTTGGTGCGTAAACTTCACTTAGAGCATGGTGTTCATGCTCTTTCCCTTGGCCATGCATCTGAATGTAGTCCTCTACGTTATTTTCTTCATTAGGCGAGGCTGTTTTTTTATAATCCGTACCAACATCTCTAGGGTCGGAAGAAGTACTATGAACCATGGTGTTGGTTTCTTTGTTTGAATGTGAGGCTACCACATGCTCCTTGGTTGTCTCATCATCTTCATCTTCTCCATGTTCGTCTTCAGAAGAGGAAAAAATTGTACTCAAGCCATCAACCTTCTCGGCATCTTTACCATCCTCTCCAAAAGCATCGTTCATGTGAAGACCATCAATTTTGTCGGAAAGTTTACTACCATCTCCAAAATCCTGGTTGACCGATTGGTCTATGTTGATAGTTGGTTCAAAGACAGAAGTATCATTTGAATCATCTTCATCCATATTATCATTTGAAATACCCGTAGCAACACCCTTCCTTTCATATTGTATAGTAACCCGTTTATGATTCAGAATTGAATTTTTTTGTTGTAACCTTCTTTGAATCGATATATCCAGAAGAGTCTTCTTCGTAGAATGATTTTTGTATATACGTGGCTGTTTGTTAATAATCCTTTTCATTCTACTTTCCACCATATTGAAAGTACTTTCAGGGTCCATAAAATTTTGAGCAAAAAACATATGATTTTTACCTAATGCCTTTGATGAATCTGGGTCATGAATCGTGCATGTTGTAATCAACTCATGAGAATGATTTTGCTGTTCCATCATAACTCCATCATTTGACATTAAAATGGAATAACCTCCTGGTGAGTCATCATCCATGGTGAAATTCTACAGAATTAAATCCAAAAAACAAGAAAAACTTCTAGAGAGAGAATTGGGGTTAGGTTCTACAGAATGGGTTTTCTTAGGGTTTTCTACTTTTCATATGATGGATTAGGGATTTCTAGTTTTCATATGATGCATTAGGGTTGTTGAATGTTGCAAATGATGTTATTAGGGTTTTCTAATTTTCATATGATGGATTAGGGTTTTTGAATGTTGCAAATGATGTTATTAGGGTTTTCTAGTTTTCATATGATGGGTTAGGGTTTTCTAGTTTTTATATGATGGATTAGGGTTTTTGAATGTTGCAAATGATGTTATTAGGGTTTTCTAGTTTTTTTTCGGTAAAGAGGGCGGCACCTCTGGCAAATTTATTAATAAAAAGAATAAATACAATATAAGGCTGGGGACTCCCCACCAAAAAACAGAAAATCCATCGGGACAGGCCCCAACGGACAACAAGCTAAACTAGGAACCAAAACAAGATAAGGAACCAGAAGCAAAGAAGAACATAAAGGAAAACAACCTGCAAAACAAACAAACCATACAAGCCAAAACAAGCAGAGAAAGAAAGAAAGCACAAAGGAATGAAATTAAGGGAGGGTCCAAATAGTTTTAGCCAAATCAACATTAGTGCAAGTTTTCATAGATAGACTCAGCAGTCTACAGCGGATATCATCCTTAACACTATTCAAAACAGCATGATGGGATCTTTTTATGTTTTTAAAAATGCGTAAATTTCTTTCCCGCCATATGTGATATACAGCTCCAGCAAAAACAAGTCTTCTAATGATGGACCATATGGTCTTGTTCTTATTACTGGGGTTGAGTTGACTAATGATATCAGACCAGCTATCAGGGGAGAAGGAGAGATTCATGACGTGATGGAGGTCATGCCAAACCAAAGAAGTGAAAGAACATTCAAAGAAGAGATGGGAAAGGGAATCCGGACATTCCCCGCAGAACGCACAAATGAGATTGGAATTAGTGTCCCAAATTTTGATTTTATCATGAGTCTTAAGGCGATTTTTAAGAGCAACCCAAAGAATGAAAGCATGTCTGGGGATGTTCTGGGAGAACCAAACAAGATGAAACCAAAAGACCGGTTGATGATAGGGGCGAATAGTCTTCCAAACAGAACGAACAGAGAAAGGAGAGAGTTGACCGTCTCTGATCTCCAAAGGAGAGTATCAGGGACGAAAGTGGAAAGAGTAGGGGGGTTATGAGAAAGAAGAGCAGTATGGGAATCTCTCCAACAATGAGGCTGAACCCAAGATCCGTTAAGAACCAGGTCAGCAACCTTTGTATCAGGAGTGAAACCCGCATCATGGATGTCACGGACAGACAAGAATTTAGAAAGAGGGCCCGCGGGGTGCCAGTTATCGAACCAAGCAGAAGTAGAGCATCCATCACCAATCTGGGAAACTATATACTCCCTTATCTTATCCCTCATATCCAGGATGTTACGCCAGGCAAATCCAGAACCGTATTTTTTGGGGGCATCCCAAAAGTTACGGCCACATAAACGGTAAGAGTGGATCCACTTAACCCATAGGGACTCTTTCTTGGAAAGGAGTCTCCAAACATGGGAAGCCATAAGGGCAACATTCCAGAGGAAACCTCTCATGAGCTTCTCAATATCGTTAGAGATAGATTTAGGAAGAATAAAAACAGAAGCCCAATAGATTTGAGTAGAAGAAAGGACAGAGAGGATCAGCTGGAGACGACCAGCAAAGGAAAGAGACTTGTTTTTCCAGTCATTAATCCTGCATTTGACTTTATCAACAAGTCCTTTACAGTCTTTGTGGGCAAGACGCGTGGTGATGAGAGGAACGCCAAGGTATCGAACAGGAAAAGAGCCTTCCGGAAACTTAACAATAAGATCAATGGCAGCCCTGGTCCTCTCACCAACATTACAATAAAAAGCTTCACTCTTCGCAATGTTGGGATGGAGGCCAGAAACCCCAGAGAATTCCTCAAGAGAGTCACATATGAGTTTAACCGAAGAGCTATCACCATGGCAGAAGAGAAGGAGATCGTCGGCAAAGCAGAGATGGGTGATATTTTGATCGTCACATTGTCTGTGGAATTTAAAAGAATCAGAATCATGGATGTTTCTCTTGATCATAAGGTTAAGCACTTCCATGACAAGAGTGAAGAGATAAGGAGAAAGAGGGTCACCCTGCCGAAGGCCCCTTTTACCGTCGAAATATCCGTGAGTATTCCCATTGATACTCACAGAGTAAGCAACCGTGGAAACACAAGTCATGATCCAGTCAATCATACGATCGGGGAAACCAAACCCAAACAAGATGGTATGCAGAAAATGCCAGTCAACCGTGTCGTAGGCTTTTTGAATATCAACCTTAAAAGCACACCTCGGAGGACCACGATGACGATGATAATCACGCATGAGCTCGTGAACAAGAAGGACGTTGTCGGTGATCAAACGACCAGGGATGAAAGCAGACTGGTTTTCATCAACCAGAGAAGAAAGATGGTTTTTGATACGATCCGCAATAAGCTTGCTGATACATTTGTAAACAACGTTACAACAAGCTATAGGGCGGAAATCAGTGACTTTGGAAGGGGAATCAACTTTAGGAATGAGCGCAAGGATGGTGCTGTTGAAGGACTTAAGAAGTTTGCCAGAATAGAAGAATTCCTTAACAGCCATACAGAAATCAGGACCCACAATATCCCAAGCAGACTTGAAGAACTTAGCAGAGAAACCATCAGAACCAGGAGCTTTATCATCACCCATCTGGAACAGAACACACTTAACCTCCGCGTCAGTAACAGGAGTAAGCATGGCGGCAGACTGGAGGGGGAGAGCTTATTAGAGAAGAGGGAAGAAGGATCACGAATAGCAGTAGAAGGCTGGGCAGAACCCAAGAAGGCTTGAAAGTGAGAAACAAAAAGATTAGGAAGATCGTTCCCCGAGATCCAGTTACCTTGAACATCCTGGATAGAATTAATACGATTGCGAGATTTACGACTTTTAACCGCTTTGTGGAAAAAAGCCGAATTTTTATCACCTTCACGAAGCCAGTTAACCTTAGCCTTTTGTTTCAAGAACCTCTCTTCATCCAGGCTAGCCTCGTTATAAGCGAGGAGATACCTGCATTGTTCTTCACGAAGATCCTTATTGAAAGGATCCCGATCCAAAGCAATCTGAACTCTATCAAGCTCATTACGAAGAGAGATAACCTTAGAAAAGAGGTTTCCCTGGTTGCGAAGCATCTTACGTATAGGCACTTTCAGATTTTTAAGGTTTTTGAAAACCTTATACATCCGATATCCAGTTATGTTAGGGTTCCAATAAGAGGCAACAATCTGTTTGAAATCTTCCTTATAAGTCAGGAAATTAGGGAACTTGAAAGGCTTAGGTTGGAAAGGGGCACGTTGGGGAAGAGAAAGCACAGCAGGAGTATGATCGGACGAACGGTAAGGGAGAAAATTGACAGTAGAGGAGGGGAAAGAAGCAACGAAGTGAGTATTTCCCATGACACGATCGATCTTCTTGAGAATGCCACCCGAACCATTAGGAGACTTGGTCCATGTGTAGAAGAGACCTTTATAGGTAAGATCCTCCATTTCCATCAGATTGACACAGTCCCTGAAATCCTCCATTGCACGAGAAATCCCTGACGACCCGGAGGTGCTATCTTTGATATCAAGAGCAACATTGAAATCACCCAAAAGAATCCAAGGGGCATCTCTAACCACATTCTTATGGATTAGGGTTTTCTACTTTTCATATGATGGATTAGGGATTTCTAGTTTTCATCTGATGCATTAGGGTTGTTGAATGTTGCAAATGATGTTATTAGGGTTTTCTAGTTTTCATATGATGGATTAGGGTTTTTGAATGTTGCAAATGATGTTATTAGGGTTTTCTAGTTTTCATATGATGGGTTAGTGTTTTCTAGTTTTTATATGATGGATTAGGGTTTTTGAATGTTGCAAATGATGTTATTAGGGTTTTCTAGTTTTTATATGATGGATTAGGGTTTTCTAGTTTTCATACGATGGATTAGGGTTTTCTAGTTTTCATATTATGGATTAGGGTTTTCTAGTTTTCAAATGATGGATTAGGGTTTTTGAATGTTTCAAATGATCTTATTAGGCTTTTCTAGTTTTCATATGATGGATTAGGGTTTTTTAACTTTCATATGATGGATTAGGGTTTTCTAGTTTTTTTTCTTTTTTTTTTTTTTTTTTTTTTTTTTTTTTTGGTAACCGAGGACCCCACCCGACCCATCCTTTGGATGACCCTGATGAAGCAACCTCGGGGCCCATGCACACCTGGCAGCAGGGTGGTCCGGGTCAATCACCTACGGGGGTAGAGAGGTGGCCAGTGGCCATCCCCTGATTGAAACCTAACACTCCCTATGGGGAAAGGGAGGGAGTGGGATTAGAACTTGGAACCTCTTTATGGGGGAAGAGAAAGAGTCCTAAGCCTTATCCACTAGGCCATCAGGGTGATGGTTGGGTTTTCTAGTTTTCATATGATGGATTAGGGTTTTCTCGATTTCATACGATGGATTAGGGTTTTTGAATGTTGCAAATGATGTTATTAGGGTTTTCTAGTTTTTCATATGATGGATTAGGGTTTTCTACTTTTCATATGATGGATTAGGGATTTCTAGTTTTCATATGATGCATTAGGGGTTTTGAATGTTGCAAATGATGTTATAAGGGTTTTCTAGTTTTCATATGATGGATTAGGGTTTTCTAGTTTTCATATGACAGATTAGGGTTTTCTAGTTTTCATATGATGGATTAGGGTTTTTGAATGTTGCAAATGATATTATTAGGGTTTTCTGGTTTTCATATGATGGATTAGGGCTTTCTAGTTTCATATGATGGATTAGGGTTTTCTAGTTTTCATATGATAGATTAGGGTTTTCTAGTTTTTATATGATGGATTAGGGTTTTTGAATGTTGCAAATGATGTTATTCGGGTTTTCTAATTTTCATATTATGGATTAGGGTTTTCTACTTTTCATACGATGGATTAGGGTTTTCTAGTTTACAAATGATCTATTAGGGTTTTCTAGTTTTCATATGATGGATTAGGGGTAGTTTTCATATGATAGATTAGGGTTTTCTAGTTTTCATATGATGGCTTAGGGTTTTCTAGTTTTCATATGATGGATTAAGGTTTTCTAGTTTTCATATGTTGGATTAGGGTTTTTTAGTTTTTTTTTTGGTAACCGAGGACCCCACCCGAACCATCCTTTGGATGACCCTGATGAAGCAACCTCGGGGCCCACGCACACCTGGCAGCAGGGTGGTCCGGGTCAATCACCTACGGGGGTAGAGAGGTGGCCAGTGGCCATCCCCTGATTGAAACCTAACACTCCCTATGGGGAAAGGGAGGGAGTGGGATTAGAACTTGGAACCTCTTTATGGGGGAAGAGAAAGAGTCCTAAGCCTTATCCACTAGGCCATCAGGGTGATGGTTTTTTAGTTTTCATATGATGGATTAGGGTTTTCTTGTTTTCATATGATGGATTAGGGTTTTTGAATGTTGCAAATGATGTTATTAAGGTTTTCTAGTTTTCATATGATGGATTAGGGTTTTCTACTTTTCATATTATGGATTAGGGTTTTCTAGTTTTCATATGATGCATTAGGGTTTTTGAATGTTGCAAATGATGTTATTAGGGTTTTCTAGTTATCATATGATGGATTAGGGTTTTCTAGTTTTCATATGATGGATTAGGGTTTTCTAGTTTTCATATGATGGATTAGGGTTTTTGAATGTTGCATATGATATTATTAGGGTTTTCTAGTTTTTTTTTTTGGGTAAAGAGGGCGGAACCTCTGGCAAATTTTATTAATAAAAAGAATAAATACAATATAAGGCTGGGGACTCCCCACCAAAAAACAGAAAATCCATCGGGACATGCCCCAACGGACAACAAGCTAAACTAGGAACCAAAATAAGAGAGGAAACCATAAGCAAACAAGAACATAAAGTTGATCAACCTGCAAGACAAACAAACCATACAAGCCAAAACAAGCAGAGAAAAAAGAAAGCGCATAGGAAGAAAATTAAGGGAGGGTCCAAATAGTTTTAGCCAAATCAACATTAGTGCAAGTTTTCAAAGAAAGACTCAGCAGTCTACAGCGGATATCATCCTTTACAATATTCACGACAGCATGATGAGATCTTTTAATATTTTTAAAAATGCGTAAATTTCTTTCCCGCCAGATGTGGTAGACCGCTCCAGCAAAAACAAGTCTTCTAATGATGGACCAAATGGTCTTGTTCTTATTAATGGGGTTGAGTTGACTAATGATATCAGACCAGCTATCAGTGGAGAAGGAGAGATTCATGACATGATGGAGGTCATGCCAAACCAAAGAAGTGAAAGAGCATTCAAAGAAGAGATGGGAAAGGGAATCCGGATATTTCCCGCAGAACGCACAAATGAGATTGGAATTTGTGTCCCAGATTTTGATTTTATCATGAGTCTTGAGACGATCTTTAAGAGCAACCCAAAGAATGAAAGCATGTCTGGGAATGTTCTGGGAGAACCAAACAAGATGAAACCAAAGGACCGGTTGGTGATAGGGGCGAATAGACTGCCACACAGATCGCACAGAGAAAGGGGAGAGTTGACCGTCTCTAGATCTCCAAAGGAGTTTATCAGGGACGGACGTGGAAATAGCAGGACGGTTATGAGAAAGAAGAGCACTATGGGAATCTCTCCAACAATGAGGCCGAACCCAAGATCCGTTAAGAACCAGGTCAGCAACCTTAGTATCAAGAGTGAAACCCGCATCATGGATGTCACGGACAGTCAAGAATTTAGAAAGAGGTCCCGCAGGGTGCCAATTGTCGAACCAAGCAGAAGTAGAGCATCCATCACCTATCTGGGAAACTATATACTCCCTTATCTTATCCCGCATATCCAGGATGTTACGCCAAGCAAATCCGGTCCCGTATTTTTTGGGTGCATCCCAAAAGTTACGACCACATAAACGGTATGAGTGTATCCACTTAACCCATAAGGAGTCTTTCTTGGAAAGGAGTCTCCAAACATGTGAAGCCATAAGGGCAACATTCCAGATAGCAAGGTTACGTATGCCAAGACCACCATGTTCCTTAGGAAGGCATACAGTTTTCCAGGAGACTTTAGCTTTACCACGCTTTAACTCACCATGGCACCAGAGGAAACCTCTCATGAGCTTCTCAATATCGTTAGAGATAGATTTAGGAAGAATAAAAACAGAGGCCCAATAGATTTGAGTAGAAGAAAGGACAGAGAGGATGAGCTGGAGACGACCAGCAAAGGAAAGAGACTTGTTTTTCCAGTCATTAATCCTGCATTTGACTTTATCAACAAGGCCTTTACAATCTTTGTGCGCAAGACGTGTGGTGATGAGAGGAATTCCAAGGTATCGGACAGGGAAAGAGCCCTCAGGAAACTTAACAATAAGATCAATGGCAGCTCTGGTCCTCTCACCAACATTACAATAGAAAGCTTCACTCTTAGCAATATTTGGATGGAGGCCAGAAACCCCAGAGAATTCCTCAAGAGAATCACAGATCATTCTAACTGAAGAGCTATCACCATGACAGAAGAGAAGGAGATCGTCCGCAAAGCAGAGATGGGTGATACTCTGATCTTCACATTGTCTGTGAAATTTAAAAGAGTCAGAGTCATGGATATTTCTCTTGATCATAAGGTTAAGCACTTCCATGACAAGGGTGAAGAGATAAGGAGAAAGGGGGTCACCCTGTCGAAGGCCCCTTTTACCGTCAAAATATCCGTGAGTATTCCCATTGATACTCACAGAGTAAGCAACCGTGGAAACACAAGTCATGATCCAGTCAATCATACGATCAGGGAAACCAAAACCAAACAAGATGGTCCTTAGAAACAACCAGTCAACTGTGTCGTACGCTTTTTGAATATCAACCTTAAAAGCACACCTAGGAGGACCACGATGACGATGATAATCACGCATGAGTTCATGGACCAGAAGGACGTTGTCGGTGATCAATCGACCAGGGATGAAAGCAGACTGGTTTTCATCAACCAGAGAAGAAAGATGGTTTTTGATACGATCCGCAATAATCTTGCTGATACATTTGTAAACAATGTTACAACAAGCTATAGGGCGGAAATCAGTGACTTTGGAAGGGGAATCAACTTTAGGGATGAGCGCAAGGATGGTGCTGTTGAAAGCCTTAAGAAGTTTGCCAGAATAGAAGAATTCCTTAACAGCCATACAGAAATCAGGACCCACAATATCCCAAGCAGACTTGAAGAACTTAGCAGAGAAACCATCAGAACCAGGAGCTTTATCATCACCCATCTGGAACAGGACACACTTAATCTCTGCGTCAGTAACAGGAGTAAGCATGGCGTTAGACTGTAGGGGGGAGAGCTTATTAGAGAAGAGGGAATAAGGGTCACGAATAGCAGTGGAGGGTTGGGCAGAACCCAAGAAGGCTTGAAAGTGAGACACAAACAGATTAGGAAGATCATTCCCCGAGATCCAGTTACCTTGAGCATCCTGGATAGAGTTAATACGATTGCGTGATTTACGGCTTTTAACTGATTTGTGGAAAAAAGCCGAATTTTTATCACCCTCACGCAGCCAGTTAACCTTAGCCTTTTGTTTCAGGAACCTCTCTTCATCCAGGCTAGCCTCGTTAAAAGCGAGGAGATACCTGCATTGTTCTTCACGAAGATCCTTATTGAAAGGATCCCGATCCAAAGCAATTTGAACTCTATCAAGCTCATTACGAAGAGAGATAACCTTAGAAAAGAGGTTTCCCTGGTTGCGAAGCATCTTACGTATCGGCACTTTCAGATTTTTAAGGTTTTTGAACACCTTAAACATCCGATATCCAGTGATATTAGGGTTCCAATAAGTGGCAACCATTTGCTTGAAATCGTTCTTATAAGTCAGGAAATTAGGGAACTTGAAAGGCTTAGGTTGGAAAGGGGCACGATGGGGGAGAGAAAGCACAACAGGAGTATGATCGGACGAACGGTAAGGTAGAAAATTGACCGTAGAGGATGGAAAAGAAGCAACGAATTGCGAATTTCCCATGACACGATCGATTTTCTTGAGGATGCCACCCGAACCATTAGGAGACTTGGTCCATGTGTAAAAGAGGCCTTTATAGTTAAGATCCTCCATTTCCATCAGATTGACACAGTCCCTGAAGTCCTCCATGGCACGAGAGATCCCAGACGACCCGGAGGTGCTATCTTTAATATCAAGAGCAACATTGAAATCACCCAAAAGAATCCAAGGGGTATCTCTAACCATATTCTTATGGATCGTAAGAGAATTCCAGAGAGAGCGACGCATCATGTGATCATTATGAGCATAGACGAAGGAGCAGTAAAAGGATTTATTAGAATCACGAATATTAACTTTGAAATGCATAACCTGATCATTTAAGTCGATAAGGTTCATATCAATGGCAAGCGGATCCCAGGCAACCACAATTCTAGTCCCTCTAGGGGAGAAGAGACCGTTGGAAGACCACGACCAAGATCCAAAAGTACGACTACAGATAAGAGGGAGGTTAGTGAAGGAAGCACGAGTCTCAAGAGAAGCACAAATAAGAAGATTTTGATCGCGGATAAGATCTCTCAAGGCTTTCTGATGAGAAGGCTTACAGAGACCGCGAGTATTCCATGAAGCGATGTGCGTCATATGGAAACTTGGAGAGGTGTGGAATCCATCTGCTCGGACTCCTGAGCTCTCATAGGGCTATCATTATAGGATCCTGATTCATTAACCATGAACTGGCCAGTTTCACCATCATCAGAATCAACCTCAAAACTATTATCCTTACCGATATGGTCATCAGCATCAGGATCTAAATCATAGGGAGCACCAGAATGTGGCAGGGGGATAGAGGTAGAGGGAATATCCGTAATGTCAGAGGAACAAGCATCAAGAATGGAGAAAGCGTTGAATAAAGGGGTGGAAGATTCAGAATGTTTTAGGGGTTGGGAGGTAGAAAGACGAATGATAGGGCTAGGGAATCCAACAATAGGGGATTTTTCCTTCGTTGGGGGATTAGGGGGATTGGTGGATAGCGGCGTTCTTTTATTAAAATGAACCGGGATTTTCTCAAATCGTTTTTTATTTCTAATAGTGTTTAAAAAGTTTATATTTTTTGCATTGGAATTTTCTTTCGTATTGTTTTTGTATTTTCTACTTGTATTGCTTTTAGAAGATTCATTATTTATATTTTCTTTAGTAAAAACATTTTTTGAAGCATTTTTCTTTTTTGAAACCATCGTAAAGTCATCAGTATTATCACAAATAGAAGTAGCATTAATGGTAGAGGTATCCATATGTTTAGCAAAAGAAGGAGCATTAATTTTAGTAATGACATGCATACAGACATGTGTTTCGTGACCAAAAACCTTACAATGAGAGCACATAGGAGGTTTCCATTCATACTCAACTCTAAGGGTATGGGAGGAGAACTCAGATGTTTGAGGATCTGGGATACGAATATTAATCTTGTCCACCCATGAGGGACGAGTTGGTACTTCTAAAAGGACACGTGCATATACTGCCTTACCCGCAGCATAAGTACACATGTTAGCTGTATAAGAGTCCATAGCAAGAGGCTTACCGATTTTAGAAGCAATGTGACTTAATCCTTCCTCACTCCAAGTTTCATAAGGGATGTCATGTATTTTAATCCATAGAGGAAGTTTGTCATGGTTGTTTCTATGAATGCTAAGACCGGGTCTCCACTTTTGCATAACAATGGGGGCATTCCTAAATGTCCATGGTCCGTGAGTGATAACATGTTTTAGACCTTGGTCATTGTTAAATTTAAAAAGATAGACACCTTTACCATTTAACAAAACATCTTCCAGACCATGTTTTGACCACATCTTAGATGCTAGATAACGAACATCAGAATAATTCAATTTACATCCCACAAAATAACCACAAATGGTTTTAGCATGAATCTCACATATTTTATTAACAACATTTATCGGTATATCTACTGGCACATCAATATCATTACTCAGATTAGGGATGTAACGAAAATTTTCGCTGGAATGTTTATTAGGACCACTTAAAATGTTCGCTTGAGAGTTAACTAGCAACGGTAATTTACTAGACCAAGCGTTGTAATTATTGTCTTTTAGTTCCAGATTACCATTAATCTTATCATTTATGTTGGATTTATGTAATTGACCAACCTCGGCTTCATTACTTAATCTAGAATCAACATGAATATTATTATCCGGTTTTTGAATTACAAAGTTATTATTATAACTAGGCTTATTATTGTTAGCCCCCTTAGTTTTATTATAAGTATTGGCCTTATGATTATAATTTCTAGAAAAATAAGATTGTTTAGGGTGGGCCAAATTGGATGAAGTTTGTTTCGCTTGGCCCAAATTAGGGAGGCCCAAGATACATGAAGTTGGTTTAGCTTGGCCCAAATTATGGAGGCCCAAATTGGATGAATTTGATTTAGCTAAGCCCAAATTAGGGAGGCCTAATATGGATGAATTTTGATGAACCGTGGGAAGAGTTATATCCGCAAATGAAGGTATATTACTCGGCACATGATTAGTAGTGTAGGACAAAACATTATGAGTAGCATGTGAAGTCTTTGTCCCCTTGTCTACCACTAACATGTTGTTATCAATTATGTCACCCACCATCTCCATTCCTTTTGACCTATGACCCATTCTATTATCATTAAAGTCACTCACCACATTCAAATGAGAATAAGAAGCATTACTAAAGCAAGGATCGGATTTCATACCTTCATCCAAGGACATGTTGGTGACCGTTGAAGTGTTGTGAACGGTCAAGACCGTTGGTGCGTGTGGTGCGTGAGCTTCACGGACAGATTTGATTGCAGGATCCTTTGGCTGACCTTTGGTGTTGATCACGGTTGTATGAAGAGTTTCATGTACACGATCATCATGCCCCTCCCCCATTGTTGTGTTCATGACCATTGAAGTGTCCTTGGAAGCCGTTTGGATGGGCTGTGCGTGCAAAGATCCACCTCCGACAATAGCTCCATGTTCTTGTTCGCTAAATTTCTGATGATCTCCGACCAACACTCCATATTCGTGAGCGTATTCTTCAGGGCCAGGCGTGTTGTTGTTTTTCTTAGCAAAATCTCCATGATCAGTCGTGAACTTGTACACCATGCAGTCATTCTCGTTGTTATCTAGCATTCTCATATAGTATTCATTTTCTCGATCTTGTATTGTATGTTGCAGCAAGCATTCACGGTTATTGATATATGGGACTTCGACATGCTCCCTGTTTGAGTCATCATCTTCATCTTCTCCATCATTGTCTTCTGATGATGTATAAACCGTACTCAAGCCATCTATACGATTTGAATCATCTTCATTATCTTCCATATTTTCAGGATACAAATATTCCATATTATGTTTTGAGATACATTTTTCATCTTCTCCAAGAACTTTGTCTGAAGCATCGTTGGAATAAAACGTAGCAGCAGCATTTCTTTCATATTGTTTATCATTTTGAAGATCATTTTGAGAATATTGATGTTTTTCTTTTCCTTGGATTGTATTTGTAACCCGTTTATGATTAAGAACAATTTTTCTCTGTTGTAAACTTCTTTGAGTTGATATTTCCAAAAGTGTATTTTTAACAGATGGAGCTTTGAAAATACGTGGCTGTTTGTTGAAAATATTTTTCATTCTTTTTTCCACCATATTGAAAGTACTTTCAGGATCAATAAAAGTTTGTGCAGAAAACATAAGATTTTTATTTCCAATTACAGTTGGTGGATCTGGACCAGGATTAATGCCTGGTGATACACCAGCCATGATGTAAATAAAAAACAAATAATTGAAAATTCTTAGAGAGAAAAATCTTAGAGAGAAAAATTGAGTTGTGATTTATTTATATTTTCTTTAGTAAAAACATTTTTTTTCAGGGTTTTCTAGTTTTCATATGATGGATTAGGGTTTTCTAGTTTCATATGATGGATTAGGGTATTCTAGTTTTCATATGATGGATTAGGGTTTTTGAATGTTGCAAATTATGTTATTCGGGTTTTCTAGTTTTTTTTTTTTTTTTTTTTTTTTTTTTTTTTTTTTTTTTTTTTCTAGTTTTCATATGATGGATTATGGTTTTCTAGTTTTCATATGATCGATTAGGGTTTTATAGTTTTCATATGCTGGATTAGGGTTTTTGAATGTTGCAAATGATGTTATTAGGGTTTTCTAGTTTTCATATGATGGATAAGGGTTTTTGAATGTTGCAAATGATGTTATTAGGGTTTTCTAGTTCTCATATGACAGATTAGGGTTTTTGAATGTTGCAAATGATGTTATTAGGGTTTTCTAGTTTTCATATGATGGGTTAGGGTTTTCTAGTTTTTATATGATGGATTAGGGTTTTTGAATGTTGCAAATGATGTTATTAGGGTTTTCTAGTTTTTATATGATGGATTAGGGTTTTCTAGTTTTCATACGATGGATTAGGGTTTTCTAGTTTTCATATTATGGATTAGGGTTTTCTAGTTTTCAAATGATGGATTAGGGTTTTTGAATGTTTCAAATGATCTTATTAGGCTTTTCTAGTTTTCATATGATGGATTAGGGTTTTTTAGTTTTCATATGATGGATTAGGGTTTTCTAGTTTTCATATGATGGATTAGGGTTTTCTCGATTTCATACGATGGATTAGGGTTTTTGAATGTTGCAAATGATGTTATTAGGGTTTTCTAGTTTTTTTTTTGGGTAAAGAGGGCGGCACCTCTGGCAAATTTATTAATAAAAAGAATAAATACAATATAAGGCTGGGGACTCCCCACCAAAAAACAGAAAATCCATCGGGACAGGCCCCAACGGACAACAAGCTAAACTAGGAACCAAAACAAGATAAGGAACCAGAAGCAAACAAGAACATAAAGGGAAACAACCTGCAAAACAAACAAACCATACAAGCCAAAACAAGCAGAGAAAGAAAGAAAGCACAAAGGAAGGAAATTAAGGGAGGGTCCAAATAGTTTTAGCCAACTCAACATTAGTGCAAGTTTTCATAGATAGACTCAGCAGTCTACAGCGGATATCATCCTTAACACTATTCACGACAGCATGATGGGATCTTTTTATGTTTTTAAAAATGCGTAAATTTCTTTCCCGCCATATGTGATATACAGCTCCAGCAAAAACAAGTCTTCTGATGATGGACCATATGGTCTTGTTCTTATTATTGGGGTTGAGTTGACTAATGACATCAGACCAGCTATCAGGGGAGAAGGAGAGATTCATGACGTGATGGAGGTCATGCCAAACCAAAGAAGTGAAAGAACATTCAAAGAAGAGATGGGAAAGGGAATCCGGACAGTCCCCGCAGAACGCACAAATGAGATTGGAATTAGTGTCCCAAATTTTGATTTTATCATGAGTCTTAAGGCGATTTTTAAGAGCAACCCAAAGAATGAAAGCATGTCTGGGGATGTTCTGGGAGAACCAAACAAGATGAAACCAAAAGACCGGTTGATGATAGGGGCGAATAGTCTTCCAAACAGAACGAACAGAGAAAGGAGAGAGTTGACCGTCTCTAGATCTCCAAAGGAGATTATCAGGGACGAAAGTGGAAAGAGTAGGGGGGTTATGAGAAAGAAGAGCAGTATGGGAATCTCTCCAACAATGAGGCCGAACCCAAGATCCGTTAAGAACCAGTTCAGCAACCTTTGTATCAGGAGTGAAACCCGCATCATGGATGTCACGGACAGACAAGAATTTAGAAAGAGGGCCCGCGGGGTGCCAGTTATCGAACCAAGCAGAAGTAGAGCATCCATCACCAATCTGGGAAACAATATACTCC
Organism: Cichorium intybus; assembly: GCA_023525715.1. Taxonomy (NCBI): domain Eukaryota; kingdom Viridiplantae; phylum Streptophyta; class Magnoliopsida; order Asterales; family Asteraceae; genus Cichorium; species Cichorium intybus. The sequence continues at coordinate 41,985,815 of CM042015.1, forward strand.
CTTATCTTATCCCTCATATCCAGAATGTTACGCCAGGCATATCCAGAACCGTATTTTTTGGGGGCATCCCAAAAGTTACGGCCACATAAACGGTAAGAGTGGATCCACTTAACCCATAGGGACTCTTTCTTGGAAAGGAGTCTCCAAACATGGGAAGCCATAAGGGCAACATTCCAGATAGCAAGGTTACGTATGCCAAGCCCACCATGTTCCTTAGGAAGGCAAACAGTTTTCCAGGAGACTTTAGCTTTACCACGCTTCAACTCACCATGGCACCAGAGGAAACCTCTCATGAGCTTCTCAATATCGTTAGAAATAGATTTAGGAAGAATAAAAACAGAAGCCCAATAGATTTGAGTAGAAGAAAGGACAGAGAGGATCAGCTGGAGACGACCAGCAAAGGAAAGAGACTTGTTTTTCCAGTCATTAATCCTGCATTTGACTTTATCAACAAGTCCTTTACAGTCTTTATGGGCAAGACGCGTGGTGATGAGAGGAACGCCAAGGTATCGAACAGGAAAAGAGCCTTCCGGAAACTTAACAATAAGATCAATGGCAGCCCTGGTCCTCTCACCAACATTACAATAGAAAGCTTCACTCTTCGCAATGTTGGGATGGAGGCCAGAAACCCCAGAGAATTCATCAAGAGAGTCACATATGAGTTTAACCGAAGAGCTATCACCATGGCAGAAGAGAAGGAGATCGTCGGCAAAGCAGAGATGGGTGATATTTTGATCGTCACATTGTCTGTGGAATTTAAAAGAATCAGAATCATGGATGTTTTTCTTGATCATAAGGTTAAGCACTTCCATGACAAGAGTGAAGAGATAAGGAGAGAGGGGGTCACCCTGCCGAAGGCCCCTTTTACCATCGAAATAACCATGATTATTCCCATTGATACTCACAGAGTAAGCAACCGTGGAAACACAAGTCATGATCCAGTCAATCATACGATCGGGGAAACCAAATCCAAACAAGATGGTTTGCAGAAACGTCCAGTCAACCGTGTCGTAGGCTTTTTGAATATCAACCTTAAAAGCACACCTCGGAGGACCACGGTGACGATGATAATCACGCATGAGCTCGTGAACAAGAAGGACGTTGTCGGTGATCAAACGACCAGGGATGAAAGCAGACTGGTTTTCATCAACCAAAGAAGAAAGATGGTTTTTTATACGATCCGCAATAAGTTTGCTGATACATTTGTAAACAACGTTACAACAAGCTATAGGGCGGAAATCAGTGACTTTGGAAGGGGAATCAACTTTAGGAATGAGCGCAAGGATGGTGCTGTTGAAGGACTTAAGAAGTTTGCCAGAGTAGAAGAATTCCTTAACAGCCATACAGAAATCAGGACCAACAATATCCCAAGCAGACTTGAAGAACTTAGCAGAGAAACCATCAGAACCAGGAGTATGGGTGTAAAACTCAACAATATCCCAAGCAGACTTAAGAAGTTTGCCAGAGTAGAAGAATTCATTATTCTTAGAGATGACATGCATACAGTTTCTATTTTCATGACCAAAAACCATGCAATGAGAGCACATAGGAGGTTTCCAATCATACTCAATACGAAGAGTATGGGTGTAAAACTCAAGAGTATCAGGATCAGGAATACGGATAATCACTTTATCCACCCAAGAGGATTTAGTAGGTATCTCAAGAAGGACACGGGCATAAACAGATTTTCCTGCCGCATATTTGCACATATTAGCAGTATAAGAGTCCATAGCAAGAGGCTTTCCAATTTTTGAAGCAATGTGGCTCAGACCCTCATCACTCCATGCCTCATAGGGAATATCGTGGATTTTAATCCATAGAGGGAGCTTGTCATGATTGTTCTTATGAATATCAAGACCGGGACGCCATTTTTGCATGACAATAGGTGCACCTTTAAAAGTCCAGGGACCGTGAGTGATAACATGATGAAGACCATTGTCGTCACTAAATTTAAATAGGTAAACACCTTTACCATTTAGAAGAACATCTTGGAGACCATGGATAGACCACATTTTGGAAGCAAGATATCGTACATCAGAGTAATTCATTTTAATTCCTACAAAATAACCACATATAGTCTTGGCAAATGTTTCACACACTTTGGTGACGGCCGTTAAAGGAATATCAACAGGCACATTATTGTCATTACTTAAATTAGGAATAAAACGAAATTTATCATTGGCGTGTTTTTGTGATCCAGTAATAATATTGGCATGAGAGTTTTTAAGCAAGGGTAAAGATCTATGCCAAGCATTATTGTTTTTTTTTATTTTCGTTATCTCTAGTATCGTAAAATAAATTTCTTTCATGGGTTTTTAAATCACTAGAATTATTGATTTTAGTATTATCACATAAATCACTAGAATTATTGGTTTTAGTATTATCACATAAGTCAACAATATTAGTTTTAATCTGGGAATTAAAATCCATAAGTGTTTCAACACTTGGGGGAGGGTTATTTGGCATAATTTCATGACTAGCATTCAAACAAGAGGTATTGGCCGATGCATTTTTTAATGAATTGGGAGATAATTGATTAGGTAGTGGACCCAATAGAGAAGGACATGAGGTCTTGATCATTGAAGGCATTGGATGGCATAAGTCAACTAGATTATTGTTTGAGCTACTAGTGGACAAGTTGGTATCCAAGGTCGGCCATTGAGTAACCGCCATATAAGAGTAAGGCCTCGGCATTTGCATAGAAGGAAAAGACAAATTAAAAGGTGTACCATGTGAGCTCGGCATTTGCATAGAAGGAGAGGACAAATTAAAAGGTGTAGCATGTGAGGCATGGGTCTCCTTGTCTACCACTAACTTACTTCTATCATTGTTGTCCCCCATTAGTTTATCATTAACCCCATTTTCCACATTTAAAATAGAAGGATAAGAGTGATCGAGAGTCATACCTTCAGCAAATAGGTTTTTAGAATTGTTGTTTCCACATAAAGAAGTGTCCCCTTTATTTGTATTATCCATGCTCGGTTTAGAAAAGTCAGCTCCTTGCTTCTTAGTGCTGTCCCCTTTATTTGTATTATCCATGATCGAGATAACCGTTTGAAGTCCACCTTGTGATGTTCCCTGGATCTCCGAAAAATTCAGGCTCGGGTCTCCTCCATCGTTTGAAGACGTTTGAACATGAAGAACAGCAGCTCCGTAATCCTTTTCCTGATTTCTGGAAATCGCAAAAAGATCATGTACATGTGCGTTTACTTCATGAGCTGAAGTGGTTTTTTTATGCGTATCAACATCTCCAATAATATTCGTGATATTGTAATCCATGCAGCCACTTTCTTTGTTATCCGCTGCATTTATATATTTTTCATATTCTCCATCGGGCATAGTATGATTCTTCAAGCATTCACGGTTGATGGTAGATGAGGCTACCACATGACTATTTTTAGCATTTCCTTTTTTCAAGATACAAACATTATCATTTTCTTCCCCAACTAAAGAAGCATCAGCATCTTCTTGACTACTTGCATGCGATTCATCTTCAACCATTCTCTCGACCAAGCCAGTATGACCATCTGCATGTAATGCATAGCTCTCTTGATCCTTGTTTGATGCCGAGTTCACGTCAAGGGACAATCTTTTTCGCTGAATAGTATCGCTTTTGCATTTGTTTCTTCGTTCATCAGTGGCTTCAAATAAAGAAGATGAATAATTCTGAAATATTGATCCCTTGATATTACGTAATGCCATATGAAGTTTTTTCTCTTTCTGATCTTTATTGTACTTGATAGCAGTACCAATATCTTCTGATTTGTTTTCTTTAAATGAAAATTTAAAATCTTGTTTCAAATAATCAGAAAACGTAATAGAATTCAGATTTCGACCTTTTCCAGAAGATAACTCATGAGAATGATGTTGCTGATCCATTATAACACCATCATTTGACATTAAGATGGAATCACAACCTGATGAATCATTATCCATGGTAAAATACGACAGATCTTAACCAAAAAACACAAAATCTTTCTAGAGAGAGAAAATTCTAGAGAGAGATGTTATAGGTTGGTGATGGGTTTTCTAGTTTTCATATGGTTTTCTAGTTTTTCATATGATGGATTAGGGTTTTCTACTTTTCATATGATGGATTAGGGATTTCTAGTTTTCATATGATGCATTAGGGGTTTTGAATGTTGCAAATGATGTTATAAGAGTTTTCTAGTTTTCATACGATGGATTAGGGTTTTCTAGTTTTCATATGACAGATTAGGGTTTTCTAGTTTTCATATGATGGATTAGGGTTTTTGAATGTTGCAAATGATATTATTAGGGTTTTCTGGTTTTCATATGATGGATTAGGGCTTTCTAGTTTCATATGATGGATTAGGGTTTTCTAGTTTTCATATGATAGATTAGGGTTTTCTAGTTTTTATATGATGGATTAGGGTTTTTGAATGTTGCAAATGATGTTATTTGGGTTTTCTAGTTTTCATATTATGGATTAGGGTTTTCTAGTTTTCATACGATGGATTAGGGTTTTCTAGTTTACAAATGATCTATTAGGGTTTTCTAGTTTTCATATGATGGATTAGGGGTAGTTTTCATATGATAGATTAGGGTTTTCTAGTTTTCATATGATGGCTTAGGGTTGTCTAGTTTTCATATGATGGATTAAGGTTTTCTAGTTTTCATATGTTGGATTAGGGTTTTCTAGTTTTCATATGATGGATTAGGGTTTTCTTGTTTTCATATGATGGATTAGGGTTTTTGAATGTTGCAAATGATGTTATTAAGGTTTTCTAGTTTTCATATGATGGATTAGGGTTTTCTACTTTTCATATTATGGATTAGGGTTTTCTAGTTTTCATATGATGCATTAGGGTTTTTGAATATTGCAAATGATGTTATTAGGGTTTTCTAGTTATTATATGATGGATTAGGGTTTTCTAGTTTTCATATGATGGATTAGGGTTTTCTAGTTTTCATATGATGGATTAGGGTTTTTGAATGTTGCATATGATATTATTAGGGTTTTCTAGTTTTCATATGATGGATTAGGGTTTTCTAGTTTCATATGATGGATTAGGGTATTCTAGTTTTCATATGATGGATTAGGGTTTTTGAATGTTGCAAATTATGTTATTCGGGTTTTCTAGTTTTCATATGATGGATTATGGTTTTCTAGTTTTCATATGATCGATTAGGGTTTTATAGTTTTCATATGCTGGATTAGGGTTTTTGAATGTTGCAAATGATGTTATTAGGGTTTTCTAGTTTTCATATGATGGATAAGGGTTTTTGAATGTTGCAAATGATGTTATTAGGGTTTTCTAGTTCTCATATGATAGATTAGGGTTTTTGAATGTTGCAAATGATGTTATTAGGGTTTTCTAGTTTTCATATGATGGGTTAGGGTTTTCTAGTTTTTATATGATGGATTAGGGTTTTTGAATGTTGCAAATGATGTTATTAGGGTTTTCTAGTTTTTATATGATGGATTAGGGTTTTCTAGTTTTCATATGATGGATTAGGGTTTTCTAGTTTTCATATTATGGATTAGGGTTTTCTAGTTTTCAAATGATGGATTAGGGTTTTTGAATGTTTCAAATGATCTTATTAGGCTTTTCTAGTTTTCATATGATGGATTAGGGTTTTTTAGTTTTCATATGATGGATTAGGGTTTTCTAGTTTTCATATGATGGATTAGGGTTTTCTCGATTTCATACGATGGATTAGGGTTTTTGAATGTTGCAAATGATGTTATTAGGGTTTTCTAGTTTTTCATATGATGGATTAGTGTTTTCTACTTTTCATATGATGGATTAGGGATTTCTAGTTTTCATATGATGCATTAGGGGTTTTGAATGTTGCAAATGATGTTATAAGGGTTTTCTAGTTTTCATACGATGGATTAGGGTTTTCTAGTTTTCATATGACAGATTAGGGTTTTCTAGTTTTCATATGATGGATTAGGGTTTTTGAATGTTGCAAATGATATTATTAGGGTTTTTTGGTTTTCATATGATGGATTAGGGCTTTCTAGTTTCATATGATGGATTAGGGTTTTCTAGTTTTCATATGATAGATTAGGGTTTTCTAGTTTTTATATGATGGATTAGGGTTTTTGAATGTTGCAAATGATGTTATTTGGGTTTTCTAGTTTTCATATTATGGATTAGGGTTTTCTAGTTTTTTTTTTTTTTTTTTTTTTTTTTTGGTAACCGAGGACCCCACCCGACCCATCCTTTGGATGACCCTGATGAAGCAACCTCGGGGCCCACGCACACCTGGCAGCAGGGTGGTCCGGGTCAATCACCTACGGGGGTAGAGAGGTGGCCAGTGGCCATCCCCTGATTGAAACCTAACACTCCCTATGGGGAAAGGGAGGGAGTGGGATTAGAACTTGGAACCTCTTTATGGGGAAAGAGAAAGAGTCCTAAGCCTTATCCACTAGGCCATCAGGGTGATGGTTAGGTTTTCTAGTTTTCATATGATGGATTAGGGTTTTCTACTTTTCATATTATGGATTAGGGTTTTCTAGTTTTCATATGATGCATTAGGGTTTTTGAATGTTGCAAATGATGTTATTAGGGTTTTCTAGTTATCATATGATGGATTAGGGTTTTCTAGTTTTCATATGATGAATTAGGGTTTTCTAGTTTTCATATGATGGATTAGGGTTTTTGAATGTTGCATATGATATTATTAGGGTTTTCTAGTTTTCATATGATGGATTAGGGTTTTCTAGTTTCATATGATGGATTAGGGTATTCTAGTTTTCATATGATGGATTAGGGTTTTTGAATGTTGCAAATTATGTTATTCGGGTTTTCTAGTTTTCATATGATGGATTATGGTTTTCTAGTTTTCATATGATCGATTAGGGTTTTATAGTTTTCATATGCTGGATTAGGGTTTTTGAATGTTGCAAATGATGTTATTAGGGTTTTCTAGTTTTCATATGATGGATAAGGGTTTTTGAATGTTGCAAATGATGTTATTAGGGTTTTCTAGTTCTCATATGATAGATTAGGGTTTTTGAATGTTGCAAATGATGTTATTAGGGTTTTCTAGTTTTCATATGATGGGTTAGGGTTTTCTAGTTTTTATATGATGGATTAGGGTTTTTGAATGTTGCAAATGATGTTATTAGGGTTTTCTAGTTTTTATATGATGGATTAGGGTTTTCTAGTTTTCATATGATGGATTAGGGTTTTCTAGTTTTCATATTATGGATTAGGGTTTTCTAGTTTTCAAATGATGGATTTGGGTTTTTGAATGTTTCAAATGATCTTATTAGGCTTTTCTAGTTTTCATATGATGGATTAGGGTTTTTTAGTTTTCATATGATGAATTAGGGTTTTCTAGTTTTCATATGATGGATTAGGGTTTTCTCGATTTCATATGATGGATTTGGGTTTTTGAATGTTGCAAATGATGTTATTAGGGTTTTCTTGTTTTCATATGATGATTAGGTTTTTCTACTTTTCATATGATGGATTAGGGATTTCTAGTTTTCATATGATGCATTAGGGTTGTTGAATGTTGCAAATGATGTTATTAGGGTTTTCTAGTTTTCATATGATGGATTAGGGTTTTTGAATGTTGCAAATGATGTTATTAGGGTTTTCTAGTTTTCATATGATGGGTTACGGTTTTCTAGTTTTTTTTTTTTGGGTAAAGAGGACGGTACCTCTGGCAAATTTTATTAATAAAAAGAATAAATACAATATAAGGCTGGGGACTCCCCACCAAAAAACAGAAAAACCATCGGGACAGGCCCCAACGGACAACAAGCTAAACTAGGAACCAAAACAAGAGAGGAAACCATAAGCAAACAAGAACATAAAGGAGATCAACCTGCAAAACAAACAAACCATACAAGCCAAAACAAGCAGAGAAAAAAGAAAGCGCATAGGAAGAAAATTAAGGGAGGGTCCAAATTGTTTTAGCCAAATCAACATTAGTGCAAGTTTTCAATGAAAGACTCAGCAGTCTACAGCGTATATCATCCTTTACAATATTCACGACAGCATGATGAGATCTTTTAATATTTTTAAAAATGCGTAAATTTCTTTCTCGCCAGATGTGGTAGACCGCTCCAGCAAAAACAAGTCTTCTAATGATGGACCAAATGGTCTTGTTCTTATTACTGGGGTTGAGTTGACTAATGATATCAGGCCAGCTATCAGTGGAGAAGGAGAGATTCATGACATGATGGAGGTCATGCCAAACCAAAGAAGTGAAAGAGCATTCAAAGAAGAGATGGGAAAGGGAATCCGGACAGTTCCCGCAGAACGCACAAATGAGATTGGAATTTGTGTCCCAGATTTTTATTTTATCATGAGTCTTGAGACGGTCTTTAAGAGCAACCCAAAGAATGAAAGCATGTCTGGGAATGTTCTGTGAGAACCAAACAAGATGAAACCAAAAGACCGGTTGTTGATAGGGGCGAATAGACTGCCACACAGATCGAACAGAGAAAGGGGAGAGTTGACCGTCTCTAGATCTCCAAAGGAGTTTATCAGGGACGGCTGTGGAAATAGCAGGAGGGTTATAAGAAAGAAGAGCACCATGGTAATCTCTCCAACAATGAGGCCAAACCCAAGATCCGTTAAGAACCAGGTCAGCAACCTTAGTATCAGGAGTGAAACCCGCATCATGGATGTTACGGACAGTCAAGAATTTAGAAAGAGGGCCCACAGGGTGCCAATTGTCGAACCAAGCAGAAGTAGAGCATCCATCACCTATCTGGGAAACTATATACTCCCTTATCTTATCCCGCATATCCAGGATGTTACGCCAAGCAAATCCGGTCCCGTATTTTTTGGGGGCATCCCAAAAGTTACGGCCACATAAACGGTATGAGTGGATCCACTTAACCCATAGGGACTCTTTCTTGGAAAGGAGTCTCCAAACATGGGAAGCCATAAGGGCAACATTCCAGATAGCAAGGTTACGAATGCCAAGACCACCATGTTCCTTAGGAAGGCATACAGTTTTCCAGGAGACTTTAGCTTTACCACGCTTTAACTCACCATGGCACCAGAGGAAACCTCTCATGAGCTTCTCAATATCGTTAGAGATAGATTTAGGAAGAATAAAAACAGAAGCCCAATAGATTTGAGTAGAAGAAAGGACAGAGAGGATGAGCTGGAGACGACCAGCAAAGGAAAGAGACTTGTTTTTCCAGTCATTAATCCTGCATTTGACTTTATCAACAAGGCCTTTACAATCTTTGTGGGCAAGACGAGTGGTGATGAGAGGGATTCCAAGGTATCGGACAGGGAAAGAGCCCTCAGGAAACTTAACAATAAGATCAATGGCAGCCCTGGTCCTCTCACCAACATTACAGTAGAAAGCTTCACTCTTTGCAATATTTGGATGGAGGCCAGAAACCCCAGAAAATTCCTCAAGAGAATCACAGATCATTCTAACTGAAGAGCTATCACCATGACAGAAGAGAAGGAGATCGTCCGCAAAGCAGAGATGGGTGATACTCTGATCATCACATTGTCTGTGAAATTTAAAGGAGTCAGAGTCATGGATATTTCTCTTGATCATAAGGTTAAGCACTTCCATGACAAGAGTGAAGAGATAAGGAGAAAGGGGGTCACCCTGCCGAATGCCCCTTTTACCGTAAAAATATCCGTGAGTATTCCCATTGATAGACACAGAGTAAGCAACCGTGGAAACACAGGTCATGATCCAGTCAATCATACGATCAGGGAAACCAAACCCAAACAAGATGGTCCGCAGAAACGACCAGTCAACCGTGTCATATGCTTTTTGAATATCAACCTTAAAAGCACACCTAGGAGGACCACGATGACGATGATAATCACGCATGAGCTCGTGAACAAGAAGGACGTTGTCGGTGATCAAACGACCAGGGATGAAAGCAGACTGGTTTTCATCAACCAGAGAAGAAAGATGGTTTTTGATACGATCCGCAATAAGTTTGCTGATACATTTGTAAACAACGTTACAACAAGCTATAGGGCGGAAATCAGTGACTTTGGAAGGGGAATCAACTTTCGGAATGAGCGCAAGTATGGTGCTGTTGAAGGACTTTAGAAGTTTGCCAGAATAGAAGAATTCCTTAACAGCCATACAGAAATCAGGACCCACAATATCCCAAGCAGACTTGAAGAACTTAGCAGAGAAACCATCAGAACCAGGAGCTTTATCATCTCCCATCTGGTACAGGACACACTTAATCTCTGCGTCAGTAACAGGAGTAAGCATGGCGGCAGACTGGAGGGGGGAGAGCTTATTAGAGAAGAGGGAAGAAGGATCACGAATAGCAGTAGAATGCTGGGCAGAACCCAAGAAGTCTTGAAAGTGAGAAACAAAAAGATTAGGAAGATCGTTCCCCGAGATCCAGTTACCATGAACATCCTGGATAGAATTAATACGATTGCGCGATTTACGACTTTTAACCGCTTTGTGGAAAAAAGCCGAATTTTTATCACCCTCACGCAGCCAGTTAACCTTAGCCTTTTGTTTCAGGAATCTCTCTTCATCCAGGCTAGCCTCGTTATAAGCGAGGAGATACCTGCATTGTTCTTCACGAAGATCCTTATTGAAGGGGTCCCGATCCAAAGCAATTTGAACTCTGTCAAGCTCATTACGGAGAGAGGTAACCTTAGAAAAGAGGTTTCCCTGGTTGCGAAGCATCTTACGAATCGGCACTTTCAGATTTTTAAGGTTTTTGAAAACCTTATACATCCGATATCCATTGATATTGGGGTTCCAAGAGGAGGAAACAATCTGCTTGAAATCATTCTTATAAGTCAGGAAATTAGGGAACTTGAAGGGCTTAGGATGGAAAGGGGCTCGATGCGGGAGAGTAAGCACAGCAGGAGTATGATCGGACGAACGATAAGGGAGAAAATTGACAGTAGAGGAGGGGAAAGAAGCAACGTAGTGAGTATTTCCCATGACACGATCGATCTTCTTGAGGATGCCACCCGAACCATTAGGAGACTTGGTCCATGTGTAGAAGAGACCTTTATAGTTAAGGTCCTCCATTTCCATCAGATTGACACAGTCCCTGAAGTCCTCCATAGCACGAGAAATCCCAGATGACCCTGAAGTGCTATCTTTTATATCAAGAGCAACATTGAAATCACCCAAAAGAATCCAAGGGGAATCTTTAACCATATTCTTATGGGCCGCAAGAGAATGCCAGAGAGAGCGACGCATCATTTGATCATTGTGAGCATAGACGAAAGAGCAGAAAAAGGATTTATTAGAATCACGAATCTTAACTTTGAAATGCATAACCTGATCATTTAAGTCGATAAGCATCATATCAATGGCTAGCGGATCCCAGGCAACCACAATTCTAGTCCCTCTAGGGGAGAAGAGACCGTTGGACGACCACGACCAAGAGCTAAAAGTACGACTACAGATAAAAGGAAGGTTATGGAAAGAAGCACGAGTCTCAAGAGAAGCACAAATATGTAGATTTTGATCGCGGATAAGATCTCTCAAGGCTTTCTGATGAGAAGGTTTACAAAGACCGCGAGTATTCCAAGCAGCGATGTGCGTCATATGGAAACTTTGAGGGGGGTGGAGTCCATCTGCTCGGACACCGGAGCTATCATAGGGTGATCATTATAAGATCCAGACTCATTAACAATGAACTGAGCAGTGTCACCATCATCAGAATCAACCTCAATACTATCCTCAACGATAAGGTCATCAGCATCAGGATCAAAATCATCAGGACTAGAATGGAGAGGCGCACCAGGATGGGGCAGGGGGACAGAAGAAGAGGGAAAATCCGTGACGTCAGAGGAACAAGCTTCTAGAATGGAAAAGGCGTTGAATAAAGGGGTGGAGGATTCAGACTGAAAAATGGGCTGGGAGGAAGAAATATGAATGATAGGGCTAGGGAATCCAACAGTAGCGGACTTATCCTTCATTGGGGGATTAGGGGGATTGGTGGATTAGGGTTTTTGAATGGATTAGTTTTTATATGATGGATTAGGGTTTTTGAATGTTGCAAATGATGTTATTAGGGTTTTCTAGTTTTTATATGATGGATTAGGGTTTTGTAGTTTTTTTTTGGGTAAAGAGGGCGGCACCTCTGGCAAATTTTATTAATAAAAAGAATAAATACAATATAAGGCTGGGGACTCCCCACCAAAAAACAGAAAATCCATCGGGACAGGCCCCAATGGACAACAAGCTAAACTAGGAACCAAAACAAGAGAAGGAACCAAGCAAACAAGAACATAAAGGAGAGCAACCTGCAAAACAAACAAACCATACAAGCCAATACAAGGAGAGAAAAAAGAAAGCGAAGTGGAAGAAAATTAAGGGAGGGTCCAAATATTTTTAGCCAAATCAACGTTAGTGCAAGTTTTCAAAGAAAGACTTAGCAGTCTACAGCGGATATCATCCTTAACAATATTCACGACAGCATGATGAGATTTTTTTATTTTTTTAAAAATGCGTAAATTTCTTTCCCGCCAGATGTGGTAGACCGCTCCAGCAAAAACAAGTCTTCTAATGATGGACCAAATGGTCTTGTTCTTATTAATGGGGTTGAGTTGACTAATGATATCAGACCAGCTATCAGTGGAGAAGGAGAGATTCATGACCTGATGGAGGTCTTGCCAAACCAAAGAAGTGAAAGAGCATTCAAAGAAGAGATGGGAAAGGGAATCCGGACAGTCCCCGCAGAACGCACAAATGAGATTGGAATTTGTGTCCCAGAATTTTATTTTATCATGAGTCTTGAGACGATCATTAAGAGCAACCCAAAGAATGAAAGCATGTCTGGGGATGTTCTGGGAGAACCAAACAAGATGAAACCAAAAGACAGGTTGGTGATAGGGGCGAATAGACTGCCACACAGATCGAACAGAGAAAGGGGAGAGTTGACCGTCTCTAGATCTCCAAAAAAGTTTATCAGGGACGGACGAGGAAATAGTAGGAGGGTTATGAGAAAGAAGAGCACCATGGGAATCTCTCCAACAATGAGGCCGAACCCAAGATCCGTTAAGAACCAGTTCAGCAACCTTAGTATCAGGAGTGAAACCCGCATCATGGATGTCACGGACAGACAAGAATTTAGAAAGAGGGCCCGCAGGGTGCCAGTTGTCGAACCAAGCAGAAGTAGAGCATCCATCACCTATCTGGGAAACTATATACTCCCTTATCTTATCCCGCATATCCAGGATGTTACGCCAGGCAAATCCAGAACCGTATTTTTTGGGGGCATCCCAAAAATTACGGCCACATAAACGGTATGAGTGTATCCACTTAACCCATAGGGAGTCTTTCTTGGAAAGGAGTCTCCAAACATGGGAAGCCATAAGGGCAACATTCCAGATAGCAAGATTACGAATGCCAAGACCACCATGTTCCTTAGGAAGGCATACAGTTTTCCAGGAGACTTTAGCCTTTCCCCGCTTTAAATCACCATGGCACCAGAGGAAACCTCTCATGAGCTTCTCAATATCGTTAGAGATAGATTTAGGAAGAATAAAAACAGAAGCCCAATAGATTTGAGTAGAAGAAAGGACAGAGAGGATGAGCTGGAGACGACCAGCAAAGGAAAGAGACTTGTTTTTCCAGTCATTAATCCTGCATTTGACTTTATCAACAAGGCCTTTACAGTCTTTGTGGGCAAGACGCGTGGTGATGAGTGGAATGCCAAGGTATCGGACAGGGAAAGAGCCCTCAGGAAACTTAACAATAAGATCAATGGCAGCCCTGGTCCTCTCACCAACATTACAGTAGAAAGCTTCACTCTTTGCAATATTTGGGTGGAGCCCAGAAACCCCCGAGAATTCCTCAAGAGAATTACAGATGATTCTAACCGAAGAGCTATCACCATGACAGAAGAGAAGTAGATCGTCGGCAAAGCAGAGATGGGTGATACTTTGATCATCACATTGTCTGTGGAATTTAAAAGAGTCAGAATCATGGATGTTTCTCTTGATCATAAGGTTAAGCACTTCCATGACAAGAGTGAAGAGATAGGGAGAAAGGGGGTCACCCTGTCTTAGGCCCCTTTTACCGTCGAAATAACCATGAGTATTCCCATTGATACTGACAGAGTAAGCAACCGTGGAAACACATGTCATGATCCATTCAATCATACGATCGGGGAAACCAAACCCAAACAAGATGGTCCGCAGAAACGACCAGTCAACTGTGTCGTATGCTTTTTGAATATCAACCTTAAAAGCACACCTAGAAGGGCCACGATGCCGATGATAATCACGCATGAGTTCATGGACAAGAAGGACGTTGTCGGTGATCAAACGACCAGGGATGAAAGCAGACTGGTTTTCATCAACCAGAGAAGAAAGATGGTTTTTGATACGATCCGCAATAATCTTGCTGATACATTTGTAAACAACGTTACAACAAGCTATAGGGCGGAAATCAGTGACTTTGGAAGGAGAATCAACTTTAGGGATGAGCGCAAGGATGGTGCTGTTGAAAGACTTAAGAAGTTTGCCAGAATAGAAGAATTCCTTAACAGCCATACAGAAATCAGGACCCACAATATCCCAAGCAGACTTGAAGAACTTAGCAGAGAAACCATCAGAACCAGGAGCTTTATCATCACCCATCTGGAACAGGACACACTTAACCTCCGCGTCAGTAACAGGAGTAAGCATGGCGGCAGACTGGAGGGGGGAGAGCTTATTAGAGAAGAGGGAAGAATGATCACGAATAGCAGTGGAAGGGTAGGCAGAACCCAAGAAGGCTTGGAAGTGAGAAACAAAAAGATTAGGAAGATCATTTCCCGAGATCCAGTTACCTTGCGCATCCTGGATAGAATTAATACGATTGCGAGATTTACGACTTTTAACCGTTTTGTGGAAAAAAGCCGAATTTTTATCACCCTCACACAGCCAGTTAACCTTTGCCTTTTGTTTTAGGAACCTCTCTTCATCCAGGCTAGCCTCGTTATAAGCGAGGAGATACCTGCATTGTTCTTCACGTAGATCCTTATTGAAAGGATCCCGATCCAAAGCAATCTGAACTCTATCAAGCTCATTACGAAGAGAGATAACCTTAGAAAAGAGGTTTCCCTGGTTGCGAAGCATCTTACGAATCGGCACTTTCAGATTTTTAAGGTTTTTGAAAACCTTAAACATCCGATATCCAGTGATATTGGGGTTCCAAGAGGAGGCAACAATCTGCTTGAAATCGTTCTTATAAGTCAGGAAATTAGGGAACTTGAAAGGCTTAGGCTGGAAAGGAGTACGTTGGGGGAGAGAAAGCACAGCAGGAGTATGATCGGAGGAACGGTAAGGGAGAAAATTGACAGTAGAGGAGGGGAAAGAAGCAACGAAGTGAGTATTTCCCATGACACGATCGATCTTCTTGAGGATGCCACCCGAACCATTAGGAGACTTGGTCCATGTGTAGAAGAGACCTTTATAGTTAAGATCCTCCATTTCCATCAGATTGACACAGTCCCTGAAGTCCTCCATGGCACGAGAAATCCCAGAAGATCCGGAGGTGCTATCTTTGATATCAAGAGCAACATTGAAATCACCCAAAAGAATCCAAGGGGTATCTCTAACCATATTCTTATGAACCGCAAGAGAATGCCAGAGAGATCTACGCATCATGTGATCATTATGAGCATAGACGAAAGAGCAGAAAAAAGATTTGTTAGAATCACGAATATTAACTTTGAAATGCATAACCTGATCATTTAAGTCGATAAGCATCATATCAATTGCCATTGGATCCCAGGCAACCACGATTCTAGTCCCTCTTGGGGAGAAGAGACCGTTGGAGGACCAGGACCAAGAGCCAAAAGTACGACTACAGATAAGAGGGAGGTTAGGAAAGGAAGCACGAGTCTCAAGAGAAGCACAAATATGAAGATTTTGATCGCGGATAAGATCTCTGAAGGCTTTCTGATGAGAAGGCTTACAGAGACCGCGAGTATTCCAAGCAGCGATGTGCGTCATATGGAAACTTGGATGGGGGTGGAGTCCATCTGCTCGGACACCGGAGCTATCATAGGGTGATCATTATAGGATCCAGACTCGTTGACAATGAACTGGGCAGTGTCACCATCATCAGAATCAACCTCATTAGTAATATCCTCAACGATTAGGTCATCAGAATCAGGATCAAAATCATCAGGACTAGAGTGGGAAGGAGCAGCAGAATGGGGCAGGGGGGCAGAAGAAGAAGGAATATCTGTGACGTCAGAGGAACATGCCTCTAGAATGGAGAAGGCGTTGAATAAAGGAGTGGAGGATTCAGGCTGATTTAGGGGCTGGGAGGCAGATAGACGAATGATAGGGCTCGGGAATCCAACAATAGCCGACTTATCCTTCATTGGGGGATTAGGGGAATTGTTGAATAAAAGGGTGCTATTATTAATATGAATCGGAGGTTTCTCAAAACGTTTCTTATTTCTAATGGTTTTTAAATTGTTTTTATTTTTGGAAGTTGAATTTTCTTGGGTATTGTTTTGGTATTTTCTACTTGTATTGCTTTTAGAAGAATCATTATTTTTATTATCTTTAGTAGAAACATGTTTAGAAGAATTTTTCTTATTTGAAACCATAGTAAAATCATCAGTATTATCAATAATAGAAGTAGCGTCAATGGTATAAGTATCCATATTTTTAGCAATAGAAGGAGCATTAGTTTTAGTAATGACATGCATACAAACATGTGTTTCGTGACCAAAAACCTTACAATGAGAGCACATAGGAGGTTTCCATTCATACTCAACTCTAAGTGTATGGGAAGAGAACTCAGATGTTTCAGGATCTGGGATACGGATGTTAATTTTGTCCACCCAAGAGGGACGAGTAGGAACTTCTAAAAGGACACGTGCATAAACAGCCTTACCCGCAGCATAAGTACACATGTTAGCTGTATAAGAGTCCATAGCAAGAGGCTTACCAATTTTAGAAGCAATGTGACTTAATCCTTCCTCACTCCAAGTTTCATAAGGGATGTCATGTATTTTAATCCATAGAGGAAGTTTGTCATGGTTGTTTCTATGAATGCTAAGTCCGGGTCTCCATTTTTGCATAACAATTGGGGCATTCCTAAATGTCCATGGACCGTGAGTAATAACATGTTTTAGACCTTGTTCATTGTTAAATTTAAAAAGATAGACACCTTTACCGTTTAACAGAACATCTTCCAGACCATGTTGAGACCACATCTTAGAAGCGAGATAACGAACATCCGAATAATTCATTTTACATCCAACAAAATAACCACATATGGTTCTAGCATGAGTCTCACATATCTTATTAACAACACTGATGGGTATATCTACTGGCACATCAATATCATTACTCAGATTAGGAATGAAACGGAAATTGTCGCTAGAATGTTTTTTAGGACCACTTAAAATGTTCGCCTGAGAGTTAACTAGCATAGGTAATTTACTAGACCAAGCATTGTAATTTATGTCTTTTAATTCCAAGTTTCCTTTACTTTTACTATTTTTGTTGTAGTTATGTAACTGAACAACGTCGGCTTTATTACTAAAACTAGAATTAACATGTTTTTGATTATTCTGATTTTGAGAAACATATTTTTTGTTATTTTCATTAAATCGATTATCAAAAATTAATTTTTGGCCATGGGATTTAAAATTACTAGAAGCATTTGGCTTAATTTTTTCTCCCATCTCAACAAGGTGGGTTTTGACTTGTGCATTTAAGGACATTTGGGCTTCTACTATTGGGGTTAAGGCATTGGGCTTAGTTTTAGAGGGAGGTGGGTAATTAGGTCCATGGATATCTTTGTAATGGTTAGAGTTGGCCGAAATTTTATGCATGGAATTAGAGTTCATTAGTCTAGGGTGTGGACCCAAAAGAGAATCAAATGAAGTGTTGGGAGAAGAAATACTCGGCTGAAAATTGGGCAAAGTAGGGGTATAGTCAACAACTTTAGTGGGATAATGATCATCATTTTCATAGGATTCTTTAAAGTGGGCAAAGGTGGGCAATATATTACTTTCCTTAGAGTGATGAGAAGATTCAAATATAAAGTTTGAATTAGAAATGTTCTTACCCCCTTTTCTTTGCACTTGAGCCGGTTCCCCTTTTTCTTCTATAGCCGTTGAAGGAGCTTCATGATTGTCGTGTTCTTGACCGGCAACCACATTAGCAGGAGTAACGGTAACATGGTTGGTTGTGGACGAGCTTGGCCTTGTACCGTTGACTTGCCTGATGACCATTGGTGCGTGAAGTTCACTCGCAGATGGGAGATCTCCGGCAGGCTGAGTAGACCGATCGGAAACTCCACCTCCTGAACCGAAGGTAGGCAGGATGCAGTCACCATTGAGGGTAGATGAGTCGACCATAGGGTCCATGTTGGAATCATCATCTTCATCTTCCCCATTACTATATTCAGAAATATTTGATTCATCCTCTTCACCATCAATCATCTCCGAACCTTTGCAACCATCTTCATAAACTTGTATATCCGATTTTCTTTTGTTGGTAGACGGTTCAAAAGGTCCATCCACTTGTGTATCTAATTCACTTTTGTTGTCCTTAATGTGTTGCTCCAAGCATTCACCGGATGTGGTTATGTTGTTGAAAGTTGGAAAATACCGTGGCAGTATGCATTCATCTTTGTTGGTCGCTGGTTCAAGTAATGTTTCATATTGTTCACGTTGGTTCTCTTCCCCATTGCTCATTGTGACCATTGGAGCATGTTGAGTACTCGTAGATATGCCTTTGCCATGCATGGAGGCTGTTTGAAAATAACTTTTCCTTGTCTTTGTTCCTTGGCCGTAATCTCCCTGCATAGTCCCTATTTCTTCACCATCTTGGCCGGAAGATTGCGTGTGGTCCTGTTGTCCTATGATCTGGGTAGTGTCATCATATTTGCATCCAATGTGGTCGTTTTCTTTACAGCCATCTTCATGAAGATTCAAATTGTTGTTAATCTCCAAAGCTTTGCCTTCATCTCCATGAGTTTGCAAACCCGAATGAAGATTAAAATCAGTTGGAGTAGCAGCAAAGACTTCACATTGTTTTACTTTTTCCTGATAATTATGAGAAAATAAATCTATATTTTTTCCATTAAGTAAATCTGTAACTCGTTTATGGTTTAAAATAGATTTTCTTTTTTGTATGTTTTTGTCAAGATGTTTGAAAAAACATGGCTGTTTGTTTTTTATGTTTTTTAATCTTTTTTCAACGATTTTGAAAGTATTTTCATGATCTATAAAATCTTGTGCAGAACATATATGATTATGAATTCCTAGCACTTTATCAGTTTCCAAATTAGAATCTGGATCATGATTTATGCCTGGTGATACACCAGCCATTATGCAATACAAAATTTCAGAAATGTAAAAAATTCAAGAGAGAAAATTCTAGAAAATTGGGTTTTCTCGGGTTTTCTTTTGGGTTTTGTAGTTTTCATACGATGGATTAGGGTTTTCTAGTTTTCATATTATGGATTAGGGGTTTCTAGTTTTCAAATGATGGATTAGGGTTTTTGAATGTTTCAAATGATCTTATTAGGCTTTTCTAGTTTTCATATGATGGATTAGGGTTTTCTCGATTTCATACGATGGATTAGGGTTTTTGAATGTTGCAAATGATGTTATTAGGGTTTTCTAGTTTTTCATATGATGGATTAGGGTTTTCTACTTTTCATATGATGGATTAGGGATTTCTAGTTTTCATATGATGCATTAGGGTTTTGAATGTTGCAAATGATGTTATAAGGGTTTTCTAGTTTTCATATGATGGATTAGGGTTTTCTAGTTTTCATATGACAGATTAGGGTTTTCTAGTTTTCATATGATGGATTAGGGTTTTTGAATGTTGCAAATGATATTATTAGGGTTTTCTGGTTTTCATATGATGGATTAGGGCATTCTAGTTTCATATGATGGATTAGGGTTTTCTAGTTTTCGTATGATAGATTAGGGTTTTCTAGTTTTTATATGATGGATTAGGGTTTTTGAATGTTGCAAATGATGTTATTCGGGTTTTCTAGTTTTCATATTATGGATTAGTGTTTTCTACTTTTTTTGGGTAAAGAGGGTTTTCTAGTTTACAAATGATCTATTAGGGTTTTCTAGTTTTCATATGATGGATTAGGGGTAGTTTTCATATGATAGATTAGGGTTTTCTAGTTTTCATATGATGGCTTAGGGTTTTCTAGTTTTCATATGATGGATTAAGCTTTTCTAGTTTTCATATGTTGGATTAGGGTTTTCTAGTTTTCATATGATGGATTAGGGTTTTCTAGTTTTCATATGATGGATTAGGGTTTTCTACTTTTCATATTATGGATTAGGGTTTTCTAGTTTACATATGATGCATTAGGGTTTTTGAATGTTGCAAATGATGTTATTAGGGTTTTCTAGTTATCATATGATGGATTAGGGTTTTCTAGTTTTCATATGATGGTTTAGGGTTTTCTAGTTTTCATATGATGGATTAGGGTTTTTGAATGTTGCATATGATGTTATTAGGGTTTTCTAGTTTTCATATGATGGATTAGGGTTTTTGAATGTTGCAAAAGATGTTATTAGGGTTTTCTAGTTTTCATATGATAGATTAGGGTTTTTGAATGTTGCAAATGATGTAATTAGGGTTTTCTAGTTTTTATATGATGGATTAGGGATTTTGAATGTTGCAAATGATGTTATTAGGGTTTTCTAGTTTTTATATGATGGATTAGGGTTTTCTAGTTTTTTTTTTTTTTTTTTTTTTTTTTTTTTTTTTTTTTTGGTAACCGAGGACCCCACCCGATGGATTAGGGTTTTCTAGTTTTCATATTATGGATTAGGGTTTTCTAGTTTTCAAATGATGGATTAGGGTTTAGGAATGTTTCAAATGATCTTATTAGGCTTTTCTAGTTTTCATATGATGGATTAGGGTTTTTTAGTTTTCATATGATGGATTAGGGTTTTTCTAGTTTTCATATGATGGATTAGGGTTTTCTCGATTTCATATGATGGATTAGGGTTTTTGAATGTTGCAACTGATGTTATTAGGGTTTTCTAGTTTTCATATGATGGATTAGGGTTTTCTACTTTTCATATGATGGATTAGGGATTTCTAGTTTTCATCTGATGCATTAGGGTTTTTGAATGTTGCAAATGATGTTATTAGGGTTTTCTAGTTTTCATATGATGGATTAGGGTTTTCTAGTTTTCATATGACAGATTAGGGCTTTCTAGTTTTCATATGATGGATTAGGGTTTTTGAATGTTACAAATGATATTATTAGGGTTTTCTGGTTTTCATATGATGGATTAGGGCTTTCTAGTTTCATATGATGGATTAGGGTTTTCTAGTTTTCATATGATAGATTAGGGTTTTCTAGTTTTTATATGATGGATTAGGGTTTTTGAATGTTGCAAATGATGTTATTCGGGTTTTCTAGTTTTCATATTATGGATTAGGGTTTTCTAGTTTTCATACGATGGATTAGGGTTTTCTAGTTTACAAATGATCTATTAGGGTTTTCTAGTTTTCATATGATGGATTAGGGGTAGTTTTCATATGATAGATTAGGGTTTTCTAGTTTTCATATGATGGCTTAGGGTTTTCTAGTTTTCATATGATGGATTAAGGTTTTCTAGTTTTCATATGTTGGATTAGGGTTTTCTAGTTTTCATATGATGGATTAGGGTTTTCTTGTTTTCATATGATGGATTAGGGTTTTTGAATGTTGCAAATGATGTTATTAGGGTTTTCTAGTTATCATATGATGGATTAGGGTTTTCTAGTTTTCATATGATGGATTAGGGTTTTCTAGTTTTCATATGATGGATTAGGGTTTTTGAATGTTGCATATGATGTTATTAGGGTTTTCTAGTTTTCATATGATGGATTAGGGTTTTCAAGTTTCATATGATGGATTAGGGTATTCTAGTTTTCATATGATGGATTAGGGTTTTTGAATGTTGCAAATTATGTTATTCGGGTTTTCTAGTTTTTTTTTTTTTTTTTTTTTTTTTTTTTTTTTTTTTTTTTTTTTTTTTTTTTTTTTTTTTTTTTTTTGGGTAAAGAGGGCGGTACCTCTGGCAAATTTTATTAATAAAAAGAATAAATACAATATAAGGCTGGGGACTCCCCACCAAAAAACAGAAAAACCATCGGGACAGGCCCCTACGGACAACAAGCTAGACTATGAACCAAAACAATAGAGGAAACCATAAGCAAACAAGAACATACAGGAGAGCAACCTGCAAAACAAACAAACCATACAAGGCAAAACAAGCATAGAAAAAGAAAGCAGAAAGCGCATAGGAAGAAAATTAAGGGAGGGTCCAAATAGATTTAGCCAAATCAACATTAGTGCAAGTTTTCAAAGAAAGACTCAGCAGTCTACATCGGATATCATCCTTTACAATATTCACGACAGCCTGATGAGATCTTTTAATATTTTTAAAAATTCGTAAATTTCTTTCCCGCCAGATGTGGTAGACCGCTCCAGCAAAAACAAGTCTTCTAATGATGGACCAAATGGTCTTGTTCTTATTAATGGGGTTGAGTTGACTAATGATATCAGACCAGCTATCCGTGGAGAAGGAGAGATTCATGACATGATGGAGGTCATGCCAAACCAAAGAAGAGAAAGAGCATTCAAAGAATAGATGGGAAAGGGAATCCGGACAGTTCCCGCAGAACGCACAAATGAGATTGGTATTTGTGTCCCAGATTTTGATTTTATCATGAGTCTTGAGACGATCTTTAAGAGCAACCCAAAGAATGAAAGCATGTCTGGGAATGTTCTGGGAGAACCAAACAAGATTAAACCAAAAAACCGGTTGGTGAAAGGGGCGAATAGACTGCCACACAGATCGAACAGAGAAAGGGGAGAGCTGACCGTCTCTAGATCTCCAAAGGAGTTTATCAGGGACGGACGTGGAAATAGCAGGAGGGTTATGAGGAAGAAGAGCACCATGGTAATCTCTCCAACAATGAGGCCTAACCCAAGATCCGTTAAGAACCAGGTCAGCAACCTTAGTATTAGGAGTGAAACCCGCATCATGGATGTCACGGACAGTCAAGAATTTAGAAAGAGGGCCCGCAGGGTGCCAATTGTCGAACCAAGCAGAAGTAGAGCATCCATCACCTATCTGTGAAACTATATACTCCCTTATCTTATCCCGCATATCCAGGATGTTACGCCAAGCAAATCCGGTCCCGTATTTTTTGGGGGCATCCCAAAAGTTACGGCCACATAAACGGTATGAGTGGATCCACTTAACCCATAGGGAGTCTTTCTTGGAAAGGAGTCTCCAAACATGGGAAGCCATAAGGGCAACATTCCAGATAGCAAGGTTACGTATGCCAAGACCACCATGTTCCTTAGGAAGGCATACAGTTTTCCAGGAGACTTTAGCTTTACCACGCATTAACTCACCATGGCACCAGAGGAAACCTCTCATGAGCTTCTCAATATCGTTAGAGATAGATTTAGGAAGAATAAAGACAGAAGCCCAATAGATTTGAGTAGAAGAAAGGACAGAGAGGATGAGCTGGAGACGTCCAGCAAAGGAAAGAGACTTGTTTTTCCAGTCATTAATCCTGCATTTGACTTTATCAACAAGGCCTTTACAGTCTTTGTGGGCAAGACGAGTGGTGATGAGAGGAATTCCAAGGTATCGGACAGGGAAAGAGCCCTCAGGAAACTTAACAATAAGATCAATTGCAGCCCTGGTCCTCTCACCAACATTACAGTAGTAAGCTTCACTCTTTGCAATATTAGGATGGAGGCCAGAAACCCCAGAGAATTCCTCAAGAGAATCACATATCATTCTAACTGAAACGCTATCACCATGACAGAAGAGAAGGAGATCATCTGCAAAGCAGAGATGGGTGATACTCTGATCATCACATTGTCTGTGAAATTTAAAAGAGTCAGAGTCATGGATATTTCTCTTGATCATAAGGTTAAGCACTTCCATGACAAGAGTGAAGAGATAAGGAGAAAGGGGGTCACCCTGCCGAAGGCCCCTTTTACCATCAAAATATCCGTGGGTATTCCCATTGATACTCACAGAGTAAGCAACCGTGGAAACACAGGTCATGATCCATTCAATCATACGATCAGGGAAACCAAACCCAAACAAGATGGTCCGCAGAAACGTCCAGTCAACTGTGTCGTACGCTTTTTGAATATCAACCTTAAAAGCACACCTAGGAGGACCACGATGACGATGATAATCACGCATGAGTTCATGGACAAGAAGGACGTTGTCGGTGATCAATCGACCCGGGATAAAAGCAGACTGGTTTTCATCAACCAGAGAAGAAAGATTGTTTTTGATACGATCCGCAATAATTTTGCTGATACATTTGTAAACAACGTTACAACAAGCTATAGGGCGGAAATCAGTGACTTTGGAAGGGGAATCTACTTTAGGGATGAGCGCAAGGATGGTGCTGTTGAAAGACTTAAGAAGTTTGCCAGAATAGAAGAATTCCTTAACAGCCATACAGAAATCAGAACCCAGAATATCCCAAGCAGACTTGAAGAACTTAGCAGAGAAACCATCAGAACCAGGAGCTTTATCATCACCCATCTGGAACAGGACACACTTAATCTCTGCATCAGTAACAGGAGTAAGCATGGCGTTAGACTGGAGGGGGGAGAGCTTATTAGAGAAGAGGGAAGAAGGGTCACGAATAGTAGTGGAAGGTTGGGCAGAACCCAAGAAGGCTTGAAAGTGAGAAACAAACAGATTAGGAAGATCATTTCCCGATATCCAGTTACCTTGAGCATCCTGGATAGAATTAATACGATTGCGGGACTTACGGCTTTTAACTGCTTTGTGGAAAAAACCCGAATTTTTATCACCCTCACGCAGCCAGTTAACCTTTGCTTTTTGTTTCAGGAACCTCTCTTCATCCAGGCTAGCCTCGTTAAAAGCGAGGAGATACCTGCATTGTTCTTCACGAAGATCCTTATTGAAAGGATCCCGATCCAAAGCAATTTAAACTCTATCAAGCTCATTACGAAGAGAGATAACCTTAGAAAAGAGGTTTCCCTGGTTTCGAAGCATCTTACGTATCGGCACTTTCAGATTTTTAAGGTTTTTGAACAGCTTATACATCCGATATCCAGTGATATCTGGGTTCCAAGAAGTGGCAACAATTTGCTTGAAATCGTTCTTATAAGTCAGGAAATTAGGGAACTTGAAAGGCTTAGGTTGGAAAGGGGCACGATGGGGGAGAGAAAGCACAGCAGGAGTATGATCGGAAGAACGGTAAGGGAGAAAATTGACGGTAGAGGAGGGGAAAGAAGCAACGAATTGAGAATTTCCCATGACACGATCGATCTTCTTGAGGATGCCACCCGAACCATTAGGAGACTTGGTCCATGTGTAAAAGAGACCTTTATAGTTAAGATCCTCCATTTCCATCAGATTGACACAGTCCCTGAAGTCCTCCATGGCTCGAGAGATCCCAGACGACCCGTTGGTGCTATCTTTAATATCAAGAGCAACATTGAAATCACCCAAAAGAATCCAAGGGGTGTCTCTAACCATATTCTTATGGATCGTAAGAGAATGCCAGAGAGAGCGACGCATCATGTGATCATTATGAGCATAGACGAAGGAGCAGAAAAAGGATTTATTAGAATCACGAATATTAACTTTGAAATGCATAACCTGATCATTTAAGTCTATAAGGTTCATATCAATGGCAATCGGATCCCAGGCAACCACAATTCTAGTCCCTCTAGGGGAGAAGAGACCGTTGGAAGACCATGACCAAGATCCAAAAGTACGACTACAGATAAGAGGGAGGTTAGAGAAGGAAGCACGAGTCTCAAGAGAAGCACAAATAAGAAGATTTTGATCTCGGATAAGATCTCTCAAGGCTTTCTGATGAGAAGGCTTACAGAGACCGCGAGTATTCCATGCCGCGATGTGCGTCATATGGAAACTTGGAGTGGAGTGGAATCCATCTGCTCGGACTCCTGAGCTATCATAGGGCTATCCTTATAGGATCCTGAATCATTGACCATGAACTGGGCAGTTTCACCATCATCAGAATCAACCTCAAAACTATTATCCTCACCTAATTGGTCATCAGCATCAGGATCAAAATCATAGGGAGCACCAGAATGTGGCAGAGGGATAGAAGTAGAGGGAATATCCGTAATGTCAGAGGAACAAGCATCTAGAATGGAGAAAGCGTTGAATAAAGGGGTGGAAGATTCAGACTGTTTTTGGGGTTGGGAGGTAGAAAGACGAATGATAGGGCTAGGGAATCCAACAATAGGGGATTTATCCTTCGTTGGTGGATTAAGGGAAATGGTGGATAACGATTGGCTTTTATTTGAATGAACCGGAATTTTCTGAAATCGCGTTTTATTTCTAATAGTTTTTAAAAAGTTTTTATTTTTGGAATGGGAATTTTCTTTATGGGAATTTTCTTTTGTATTGTTTTTGTATTTTCTACTTGTATTGCTTTTAGAAGATTCATTATTTATATTTTCTTTAGTAAAAACATTTTTTGAAGCATTTTTCTTTTTTGAAACCATCGTAAAGTCATCAGTATTATCACAAATAGAAGTAACATTAATGGTAGAGGTATCCATATGTTTAGCAATAGAAGGAGCATTAATTTTAGTAATGACATGCATACAGACATGTGTTTCGTGACCAAAAACCTTACAATGAGAGCACATAGGAGGTTTCCATTCATACTCAACTCTAAGGGTGTGGGAAGAGAACTCAGATGTTTGAGGATCTGGGATACGTATGTTAATCTTGTCCAACCATGAGGGACGAGTTGGAACTTCTAAAAGGACACGTGCATAGACTGCCTTACCCGCAGCATAAGTACACATGTTAGCTGTATAAGAGTCCATAGCAAGCGGCTTACCAATTTTAGAAGCAATGTGACTTAAACCTTCCTCACTCCAGGTTTCATAAGGGATGTCATGTATTTTAATCCATAGAGGAAGTTTGTCATGGTTGTTTCTATGAATGCTAAGACCGGGTCTCCACTTTTGCATAACAATGGGGGCATTCCTAAATGTCCATGGTCCGTGAGTGATAACATGTTTTAGACCTTGGTCATTGTTAAATTTAAAAAGATAGACACCTTTACCATTTAACAAAACATCTTCCAGACCATGTTTTGACCACATCTTAGATGCTAGATAACGAACATCTGAATAATTCAATTTACATCCCACAAAATAACCACAAATGGTTTTAGCATGAATCTCACATATTTTATTAACAACATTTATCGGTATATCTACAGGCACATCAATATCATTACTCAGATTAGGAATGAAACGAAAATTTTCGCTGGAATGTTTATTAGGACCACTTAAAATGTTCGCTTGAGAGTTAACTAGCAAAGGTAATTTACTAGACCAAGCGTTGTAATTATTGTCTTTTAGTTCCAAATTACCATTAATCTTATCATTTATGTTGGATTTATGTAATTTACCAAGCTCGTCTTCATTACTTAATCTAGAATCAACATGAATATGATTATCCGTTTTTTGAATTACAGAGTTATTATTATAATTAGGCTTATTATTGTTAGCCCACTTAGTTTTATTATAAGTATTGGCCTTATGATAATAAGTTCTAGAAAATTGGGTTTGTTTAGTGTGCCCCAAATTGGATGAAGGTGGTTTAGCTTGGCCCAAATTATGGAGGCCCAAGTTAGATGAAATTGGTTTATCTTGGCCCAAATCAGGGAGGCCCAAATAGGGTGAATATGGTTTAGCTATGCCCAAAAAAGGGAGGCCCAATATGGATGAACTTTGATGCACCGTGGGAAGATTTGTATCCGCACAAGAATGTTCACGGTCACAAGAAGGAATAACACTTGGCACATGATTAGTAGTATAGGACAAAACATTGTGAGTAGGATTTGAAGTCTTTGTCCCCTTGTCTACCACTAACATGTTGTTATCAATTATGTCACCCACCATCCCCATGCCTTTTGACATTTGACCCACTCTATTATCATTAAAGTCACTCACAACATTCAAATTAGAATAAGATGCATTAGTAAAGCTTGGATCGGACTTCATACCTTCAGCCAAGGAGATGTTCGTGACCGTTGGAGCTGTTGGCTGGTGTGTGGTAGACATGACCGTTTGTGCGTGGGATTTGTTTGGTGCGTGTGCTTCACGGACAGAATGGGTTGCAGCATCCCTCGGGTGACCTTTGGTGTTGATGACGTTTGTATGAAGAGCTTGGAGTTTGTTGTTCGTGACCGTTGAGAAGCATTTGGAAATCGTGTTGTTTGATGCGTTCACTTCACGAACAGGAATGGTTGCATGATGTTTCTCTTGCTCATGCATCGGAAGTGAGTCATCTTCTTCTTCACCATTATTTTGACCGTGAATAACTTCATGGCTGAAACCGTGACAAACTTTTCCATTTTCAGCAAGCTCTCCTTGAGTGTAACCTTGGCTTAATATGGTGTTGGGTGTAACCGTGACATACTCATTAGCATGAAGCACAGCCTCATCTTCACGTTCATCATCTTTATATTCACCATCAGCATCATCAGAAGATGAGTATTCCGTGCTCAAACCATCCATCATCTCCGAATCTTTGCCTCCATTTCCATATAGTTGCGATTCCTTGGTACTCTTGTTGGTAGACGGTTCATCATTTACATCTTCAATGTTTTCAGAATTAGAGTATTCCATGTTCATTCCACGGTTCATCTCAAGAGAAGAGATAATATGGGAATTATGGACTACTTCTCGAGAATCTTTGTTTACCAAGTTGATTGTACCACCCCCTTTTGTTATATCTTGAGAAAGTGTATCTAGTAATTGCTCACGGTATTGGGTTGAAGCACACTTCTCCAAAACATCACTGAATTCATTTGAAGCTGCAACAAACTTTCCATATTGTATTTCTTTTCCGAGTTGACTCTTTGACTGAGTAACCCGTTTATGATTAAGAACATATTTCCTGTCTTGTACTCTTCTGTCAATCGAGATATCCAACACTGAATTTTTAAGAGAAGGTTGTTTGAAAACACGTGGCTGTTTGTTCCTTATATTTTTTAATCTTTTTTCCACCATGATGAACGTATTTTCAGAATCTACAATACTTTGAGCAGAAAACATGTGTTGTTTTTCCATCATAACACCAACATTTGAAATTAAAATGGAATCCCCACCTGGTGAATCATCATCCATGGTGAAATTCTACTGATCGTAACCCAAAAAATACAAGAAACTTCTAGAGAGAGAGATTTCTAGAGAGATGCTAGAGAGAAAAAAGCGGGTTTTCTAGTTTTTATATGATAGATTAGGGTTTTCTAGTTTTCATATGATCGATTAGGGTTTTATAGTTTTCATATGCTGGATTAGGGTTTTTGAATGTTGCAAATGATGTTATTAGGGTTTTCTAGTTTTCATATGATGGATAAGGATTTTTGAATGTTGCAAATGATGTTATTAGGGTTTTCTAGTTTTTATATGATAGATTAGGGTTTTTGAATGTTGCAAATGATGTTATTAGGGTTTTCTAGTTTTCATATGATGGGTTAGGGTTTTCTAGTTTTTATATGATGGATTAGGGTTTTTGAATGTTGCAAATGATGTTATTAGGGTTTTCTAGTTTTTATATGATGGATTAGGGTTTTCTAGTTTTCATATGATGGATTAGGATTTTCTAGTTTTCATATTATGGATTAGGGTTTTCTAGTTTTCAAATGATGGATTAGGGTTTTTGAATGTTTCAAATGATCTTATTAGGCTTTTCTAGTTTTCATATGATGGATTAGGTTTTTTTTTTTTTTTTTTTTTTTTTTTTTTTTTTTTTTTTTTTTTTTTTTTTGGTAACCGAGGACCCCACCCGACCCATCCTTTGGATGACCCTGATGAAGCAACCTCGGGGCCCACGCACACCTGGCAGCAGGGTGGTCCGGGTCAATCACCTACGGGGGTAGAGAGGTGGCCAGTGGCCATCCCCTGATTGAAACCTAACACTCCCTATGGGGAAAGGGAGGGAGTGGGATTAGAACTTGGAACCTCTTTATGGGGGAAGAGAAAGAGTCCTAAGCCTTATCCACTAGGCCATCAGGGTGATGGTTGGGTTTTTTAGTTTTCATATGATGGATTAGGGTTTTCTAGTTTTCATATGATGGATTAGGGTTTTCTGGATTTCATATGATGGATTTGGGTTTTTGAATGTTGCAAATGATGTTATTAGGGTTTTCTAGTTTTCATATGATGGATTAGGGTTTTCTAGTTTTCATATGATGGATTAGGGTTTTTGAATGTTGCAAATGATGTTATTAGGGTTTTCTAGTTTTCATATGATGGGTTAGGGTTTTCTAGTTTTTATATGATGGATTAGGGTTTTTGAATGTTGCAAATGATGTTATTAGGGTTTTCTAGTTTTTATATGATGGATTAGGGTTTTCTAGTTTTCATACGATGGATTAGGGTTTTCTAGTTTTCATATTATGGATTAGGATTTTCTAATTTTCAAATGATGGATTAGGGTTTTTGAATGTTTCAAATGATCTTATTAGGCTTTTCTAGTTTTCATATGATAGATTAGGGTTTTTTAGTTTTCATATGATGGATTAGGGTTTTCTAGTTTTTTTTTTGGTAACCGAGGACCCCACCCGACCCATCCTTTGGATGACCCTGATGAAGCAACCTCGGGGCCCACGCACACCTGGCAGCAGGGTGGTCCGGGTCAATCACCTACGGGGGTAGAGAGGTGGCCAGTGGCCATCCCCTGATTGAAACCTAACACTCCCTATGGGGAAAGGGAGGGAGTGGGATTAGAACTTGGAACCTCTTTATGGGGGAAGAGAAAGAGTCCTAAGCCTTATCCACTAGGCCATCAGGGTGATGGTTGGTTTTCTAGTTTTCATATGATGATGGATTAGGGTTTTCTCGATTTCATACGATGGATTAGGGTTTTTGAATGTTGCAAATGATGTTATTAGGGTTTTCTAGTTTTCATATGATGGATTAGGGTTTTCTACTTTTCATATGATGGATTAGGGATTTCTAGTTTTCATATGATGCATTAGGGGTTTTGAATGTTGCAAATGATGTTATAAGGGTTTTCTAGTTTTCATATGATGGATTAGGGTTTTCTAGTTTTCATATGACAGATTAGGGTTTTCTAGTTTTCATATGATGGATTAGGGTTTTTGAATGTTGCAAATGATATTATTAGGGTTTTCTGGTTTTCATATGATGGATTAGGGCATTCTAGTTTCATATGATGGATTAGGGTTTTCTAGATTTCATATGATAGATTAGGGTTTTCTAGTTTTTATATGATGGATTAGGGTTTTTAAATGTTGCAAATGATGATATTCGGGTTTTCTAGTTTTCATATTATGGATTAGGGTTTTCTAGTTTTCATACGATGGATTAGGGTTTTCTAGTTTACAAATGATCTATTAGGGTTTTCTAGTTTTCATATGATGGATTAGGGGTAGTTTTCATATGATAGATTGGGGTTTTCTAGTTTTCATATGATGGCTTAGGGTTTTCAGTTTTCATATGATGGATTAAGGTTTTCTAGTTTTCATATGTTGGATTAGGGTTTTCTAGTTTTCATATGATGGATTAGGGTTTTCTTGTTTTCATATGATGGATTAGGGTTTTTGAATGTTGCAAATGATGTTATTAAGGTTTTCTAGTTTTCATATGATGGATTAGGGTTTTCTACTTTTCATATTATGGATTAGGGTTTTCTAGTTTACATATGATGCATTAGGGTTTTTGAATGTTGCAAATGATGTTATTAGGGTTTTCTAGTTATCATATGATGGATTAGGGTTTTCTAGTTTTCATATGATGGTTTAGGGTTTTCTAGTTTTCATATGATGGATTAGGGTTTTTGAATGTTGCATATGATGTTATTAGGGTTTTCTAGTTTTCATATGATGGATTAGGGTTTTGAATGTTGCAAATGATGTTATTAGGGTTTTCTAGTTTTCATACGATAGATTAGGGTTTTTGAATGTTCAAATGATGTAATTAGGGTTTTCTAGTTTTCATATGATGGGTTAGGGTTTTCTAGTATTATATGATGGATTAGGGTTTTTGAATGTTGCAAATGATGTTATTAGGGTTTTCTAGTTTTTATATGATGGATTAGGGTTTTCTAGTTTTCATATGATGGATTAGGGTTTTCTAGTTTTCATATTATGGATTAGGGTTTTCTAGTTTTCAAATGATGGATTAGGGTTTTTGAATGTTTCAAATGATCTTATTAGGCTTTTCTAGTTTTCATATGATGGATTAGGGTTTTTTAGTTTTCATATGATGGATTAGGGTTTTCTAGTTTTCATATGATGGATTAGGGTTTTCTCGATTTCATATGATGGATTAGGGTTTTTGAATGTTGCAAATGATGTTATTAGAGTTTTCTAGTTTTCATATGATGGATTAGGGTTTTCTTCTTTTCATATGATAGATTAGGGATTTCTAGTTTTCATCTGATGCATTAGGGTTTTTGAATGTTGCAAATGATGTTATTAGGGTTTTCTAGTTTTCATATGATGGATTAGGGTTTTCTAGTTTTCATATGACAGATTAGGGTTTTCTAGTTTTCATATGATGGATTAGGGTTTTTGAGTGTTGCAAATGATATTATTAGGGTTTTCTAGTTTTCATATGATGGATTAGGGCTTTCTAGTTTCATATGATGGATTAGGGTTTTCTAGTTTTCATATGATAGATTAGGGTTTTCTAGTTTTTATATGATGGATTAGGGTTTTTGAATGTTGCAAATGATGTTATTCGAGTTTTCTAGTTTTCATATTATGGATTAGGGTTTTCTAGTTTTCATACGATGGATTAGGGTTTTCTAGTTTACAAATGATCTATTAGGGTTTTCTAGTTTTCATATGATGGATTAGGGGTAGTTTTCATATGATAGATTAGGGTTTTCTAGTTTTCATATGATGGCTTAGGGTTTTCTAGTTTTCATATGATGGATTAAGGTTTTCTAGTTTTCATATGTTGGATTAGGGTTTTCTAGTTTTCATATGATGGATTAGGGTTTTCTTGTTTTCATATGATGGATTAGGGTTTTTGAATGTTGCAAATGATGTTATTAAGGTTTTCTAGTTTTCATATGATGGATTAGGGTTTTCTACTTTTCATATTATGGATTAGTGTTTTCTAGTTTTCATATGATGCATTAGGGTTTTTGAATGTTGCAAATGATGTTATTAGGGTTTTCTAGTTATCATATGATGGATTAGGGTTTTCTAGTTTTCATATGATGGATTAGGGTTTTCTAGTTTTCATATGATGGATTAGGGTTTTTGAATGTTGCATATGATGTTATTAGGGTTTTCTAGTTTTCATATGATGGATTAGGGTTTTCTAGTTTCATATGATGGATTAGGGTATTCTAGTTTTCATATGATGGATTAGGGTTTTTGAATGTTGCAAATGATGTTATTCGGGTTTTCTAGTTTTCATATGATGGATTAGGGTTTTCTGGTTTTTTTTTTGGGTAAAGAGGGCGGCACCTCTGTTAAATTTTATTAATAAAAAGAATAAATACAATATAAGGCTGGGGACTCCCCACCAAAAAACAGAAAATCCATCGGGACAGGCCCCAACGGACAACAAGCTAAACTAGGAACCAACACAAGAGAAGGAACCATAAGCAAACAAGAACATAAAGGAGAGCAACCTGCAAAACAAACAAACCATACAAGCCAAAACAAGCAGAGAAAAAAGAAAGCACAGAGGAAGAAAAATTAAGGGAGGGTCCAAATAGTTTTAGCCAAATCAACATTAGTGCAAGTTTTCAAAGAGAGACTCAGCAGTCTACAGCGGATATCATCCTTGCGGGTTTTCTAGTTTTCATATGATGGATTAGGGTTTTCAAGTTTCATATGATGGATTAGGGTATTCTAGTTTTCATATGATGGATTAGGGTTTTTGAATGTTGCAAATTATGTTATTCGGGTTTTCTAGTTTTTATATGATAGATTAGGGTTTTCTAGTTTTCATATGATCGATTAGGGTTTTATAGTTTTCATATGCTGGATTAGGGTTTTTGAATGTTGCAAATGATGTTATTAGGGTTTTCTAGTTTTCATATGATGGATAAGGATTTTTGAATGTTGCAAATGATGTTATTAGGGTTTTCTAGTTTTCATATGATAGATTAGGGTTTTTGAATGTTGCAAATGATGTTATTAGGGTTTTCTAGTTTTCATATGATGGGTTAGGGTTTTCTAGTTTTTATATGATGGATTAGGGTTTTTGAATGTTGCAAATGATGTTATTAGGGTTTTCTAGTTTTTATATGATGGATTAGGGTTTTCTAGTTTTCATATGATGGATTAGGATTTTCTAGTTTTCATATTATGGATTAGGGTTTTCTAGTTTTCAAATGATGGATTTGGGTTTTTGAATGTTTCAAATGATCTTATTAGGCTTTTCTAGTTTTCATATGATGGATTAGGGTTTTTTAGTTTTCATATGATGGATTAGGGTTTTCTAGTTTTCATATGATGGATTAGGGTTTTCTGGATTTCATATGATGGATTTGGGTTTTTGAATGTTGCAAATGATGTTATTAGGGTTTTCTAGTTTTCATATGATGGATTAGGGTTTTCTAGTTTTCATATGATGGATTAGGGTTTTTGAATGTTGCAAATGATGTTATTAGGGTTTTCTAGTTTTCATATGATGGGTTAGGGTTTTCTAGTTTTTATATGATGGATTAGGGTTTTTGAATGTTGCAAATGATGTTATTAGGGTTTTCTAGTTTTTATATGATGGATTAGGGTTTTCTAGTTTTCATACGATGGATTAGGGTTTTCTAGTTTTCATATTATGGATTAGGATTTTCTAATTTTCAAATGATGGATTAGGGTTTTTGAATGTTTCAAATGATCTTATTAGGCTTTTCT
Organism: Cichorium intybus; assembly: GCA_023525715.1. Lineage (NCBI taxonomy): Eukaryota > Viridiplantae > Streptophyta > Magnoliopsida > Asterales > Asteraceae > Cichorium > Cichorium intybus. The sequence continues at coordinate 42,020,632 of CM042015.1, forward strand.
AGTTTTCATATGATGGATTAGGGTTTTCTCGATTTCATACGATGGATTAGGGTTTTTGAATGTTGCAAATGATGTTATTAGGGTTTTCTAGTTTTCATATGATGGATTAGGGTTTTCTACTTTTCATATGATGGATTAGGGATTTCTAGTTTTCATATGATGCATTAGGGGTTTTGAATGTTGCAAATGATGTTATAAGGGTTTTCTAGTTTTCATATGATGGATTAGGGTTTTCTAGTTTTCATATGACAGATTAGGGTTTTCTAGTTTTCATATGATGGATTAGGGTTTTTGAATGTTGCAAATGATATTATTAGGGTTTTCTGGTTTTCATATGATGGATTAGGGCATTCTAGTTTCATATGATGGATTAGGGTTTTCTAGATTTCATATGATAGATTAGGGTTTTCTAGTTTTTATATGATGGATTAGGGTTTTTAAATGTTGCAAATGATGATATTCGGGTTTTCTAGTTTTCATATTATGGATTAGGGTTTTCTAGTTTTCATACGATGGATTAGGGTTTTCTAGTTTACAAATGATCTATTAGGGTTTTCTAGTTTTCATATGATGGATTAGGGGTAGTTTTCATATGATAGATTGGGGTTTTCTAGTTTTCATATGATGGCTTAGGGTTTTCAGTTTTCATATGATGGATTAAGGTTTTCTAGTTTTCATATATTGGATTAGGGTTTTCTAGTTTTCATATGATGGATTAGGGTTTTCTTGTTTTCATATGATGGATTAGGGTTTTTGAATGTTGCAAATGATGTTATTAAGGTTTTCTAGTTTTCATATGATGGATTAGGGTTTTCTACTTTTCATATTATGGATTAGGGTTTTCTAGTTTACATATGATGCATTAGGGTTTTTGAATTTTGCAAATGATGTTATTAGGGTTTTCTAGTTATCATATGATGGATTAGGGTTTTCTAGTTTTCATATGATGGTTTAGGGTTTTCTAGTTTTCATATGATGGATTAGGGTTTTTGAATGTTGCATATGATGTTATTAGGGTTTTCTAGTTTTCATATGATGGATTAGGGTTTTGAATGTTGCAAATGATGTTATTAGGGTTTTCTAGTTTTCATACGATAGATTAGGGTTTTTGAATGTTCAAATGATGTAATTAGGGTTTTCTAGTTTTCATATGATGGGTTAGGGTTTTCTAGTATTATATGATGGATTAGGGTTTTTGAATGTTGCAAATGATGTTATTAGGGTTTTCTAGTTTTTATATGATGGATTAGGGTTTTCTAGTTTTCATATGATGGATTAGGGTTTTCTAGTTTTCATATTATGGATTAGGGTTTTCTAGTTTTCAAATGATGGATTAGGGTTTTTGAATGTTTCAAATGATCTTATTAGGCTTTTCTAGTTTTCATATGATGGATTAGGGTTTTTTAGTTTTCATATGATGGATTAGGGTTTTCTAGTTTTCATATGATGGATTAGGGTTTTCTCGATTTCATATGATGGATTAGGGTTTTTGAATGTTGCAAATGATGTTATTAGAGTTTTCTAGTTTTCATATGATGGATTAGGGTTTCCTTCTTTTCATATGATAGATTAGGGATTTCTAGTTTTCATCTGATGCATTAGGGTTTTTGAATGTTGCAAATGATGTTATTAGGGTTTTCTAGTTTTCATATGATGGATTAGGGTTTTCTAGTTTTCATATGACAGATTAGGGTTTTCTAGTTTTCATATGATGGATTAGGGTTTTTGAGTGTTGCAAATGATATTATTAGGGTTTTCTAGTTTTCATATGATGGATTAGGGCTTTCTAGTTTCATATGATGGATTAGGGTTTTCTAGTTTTCATATGATAGATTAGGGTTTTCTAGTTTTTATATGATGGATTAGGGTTTTTGAATGTTACAAATGATGTTATTCGAGTTTTCTAGTTTTCATATTATGGATTAGGGTTTTCTAGTTTTCATACGATGGATTAGGGTTTTCTAGTTTACAAATGATCTATTAGGGTTTTCTAGTTTTCATATGATGGATTAGGGGTAGTTTTCATATGATAGATTAGGGTTTTCTAGTTTTCATATGATGGCTTAGGGTTTTCTAGTTTTCATATGATGGATTAAGGTTTTCTAGTTTTCATATGTTGGATTAGGGTTTTCTAGTTTTCATATGATGGATTAGGGTTTTCTTGTTTTCATATGATGGATTAGGGTTTTTGAATGTTGCAAATGATGTTATTAAGGTTTTCTAGTTTTCATATGATGGATTAGGGTTTTCTACTTTTCATATTATGGATTAGTGTTTTCTAGTTTTCATATGATGCATTAGGGTTTTTGAATGTTGCAAATGATGTTATTAGGGTTTTCTAGTTATCATATGATGGATTAGGGTTTTCTAGTTTTCATATGATGGATTAGGGTTTTCTAGTTTTCATATGATGGATTAGGGTTTTTGAATGTTGCATATGATGTTATTAGGGTTTTCTAGTTTTCATATGATGGATTAGGGTTTTCTAGTTTCATATGATGGATTAGGGTATTCTAGTTTTCATATGATGGATTAGGGTTTTTGAATGTTGCAAATGATGTTATTCGGGTTTTCTAGTTTTCATATGATGGATTAGGGTTTTCTGGTTTTTTTTTTGGGTAAAGAGGGCGGCACCTCTGTTAAATTTTATTAATAAAAAGAATAAATACAATATAAGGCTGGGGACTCCCCACCAAAAAACAGAAAATCCATCGGGACAGGCCCCAACGGACAACAAGCTAAACTAGGAACCAACACAAGAGAAGGAACCATAAGCAAACAAGAACATAAAGGAGAGCAACCTGCAAAACAAACAAACCATACAAGCCAAAACAAGCAGAGAAAAAAGAAAGCACAGAGGAAGAAAAATTAAGGGAGGGTCCAAATAGTTTTAGCCAAATCAACATTAGTGCAAGTTTTCAAAGAGAGACTCAGCAGTCTACAGCGGATATCATCCTTGCGGGTTTTCTAGTTTTCATATGATGGATTAGGGTTTTCAAGTTTCATATGATGGATTAGGGTATTCTAGTTTTCATATGATGGATTAGGGTTTTTGAATGTTGCAAATTATGTTATTCGGGTTTTCTAGTTTTTATATGATAGATTAGGGTTTTCTAGTTTTCATATGATCGATTAGGGTTTTATAGTTTTCATATGCTGGATTAGGGTTTTTGAATGTTGCAAATGATGTTATTAGGGTTTTCTAGTTTTCATATGATGGATAAGGATTTTTGAATGTTGCAAATGATGTTATTAGGGTTTTCTAGTTTTCATATGATAGATTAGGGTTTTTGAATGTTGCAAATGATGTTATTAGGGTTTTCTAGTTTTCATATGATGGGTTAGGGTTTTCTAGTTTTTATATGATGGATTAGGGTTTTTGAATGTTGCAAATGATGTTATTAGGGTTTTCTAGTTTTTATATGATGGATTAGGGTTTTCTAGTTTTCATATGATGGATTAGGATTTTCTAGTTTTCATATTATGGATTAGGGTTTTCTAGTTTTCAAATGATGGATTTGGGTTTTTGAATGTTTCAAATGATCTTATTAGGCTTTTCTAGTTTTCATATGATGGATTAGGGTTTTTTAGTTTTCATATGATGGATTAGGGTTTTCTAGTTTTCATATGATGGATTAGGGTTTTCTGGATTTCATATGATGGATTTGGGTTTTTGAATGTTGCAAATGATGTTATTAGGGTTTTCTAGTTTTCATATGATGGATTAGGGTTTTCTAGTTTTCATATGATGGATTAGGGTTTTTGAATGTTGCAAATGATGTTATTAGGGTTTTCTAGTTTTCATATGATGGGTTAGGGTTTTCTAGTTTTTATATGATGGATTAGGGTTTTTGAATGTTGCAAATGATGTTATTAGGGTTTTCTAGTTTTTATATGATGGATTAGGGTTTTCTAGTTTTCATACGATGGATTAGGGTTTTCTAGTTTTCATATTATGGATTAGGATTTTCTAATTTTCAAATGATGGATTAGGGTTTTTGAATGTTTCAAATGATCTTATTAGGCTTTTCTAGTTTTCATATGATGGATTAGGGTTTTTTAGTTTTCATATGATGGATTAGGGTTTTCTAGTTTTCATATGATGGATTAGGGTTTTCTCGATTTCATACGATGGATTAGGGTTTTTGAATGTTGCAAATGATGTTATTAGGGTTTTCTAGTTTTCATATGATGGATTAGGGTTTTCTACTTTTCATATGATGGATTAGGGATTTCTAGTTTTCATATGATGCATTAGGGGTTTTGAATGTTGCAAATGATGTTATAAGGGTTTTCTAGTTTTCATATGATGGATTAGGGTTTTCTAGTTTTCATATGACAGATTAGGGTTTTCTAGTTTTCATATGATGGATTAGGGTTTTTGAATGTTGCAAATGATATTATTAGGGTTTTCTGGTTTTCATATGATGGATTAGGGCATTCTAGTTTCATATGATGGATTAGGGTTTTCTAGATTTCATATGATAGATTAGGGTTTTCTAGTTTTTATATGATGGATTAGGGTTTTTAAATGTTGCAAATGATGATATTCGGGTTTTCTAGTTTTCATATTATGGATTAGGGTTTTCTAGTTTTCATACGATGGATTAGGGTTTTCTAGTTTACAAATGATCTATTAGGGTTTTCTAGTTTTCATATGATGGATTAGGGGTAGTTTTCATATGATAGATTGGGGTTTTCTAGTTTTCATATGATGGCTTAGGGTTTTCAGTTTTCATATGATGGATTAAGGTTTTCTAGTTTTCATATGTTGGATTAGGGTTTTCTAGTTTTCATATGATGGATTAGGGTTTTCTTGTTTTCATATGATGGATTAGGGTTTTTGAATGTTGCAAATGATGTTATTAAGGTTTTCTAGTTTTCATATGATGGATTAGGGTTTTCTACTTTTCATATTATGGATTAGGGTTTTCTAGTTTACATATGATGCATTAGGGTTTTTGAATGTTGCAAATGATGTTATTAGGGTTTTCTAGTTATCATATGATGGATTAGGGTTTTCTAGTTTTCATATGATGGTTTAGGGTTTTCTAGTTTTCATATGATGGATTAGGGTTTTTGAATGTTGCATATGATGTTATTAGGGTTTTCTAGTTTTCATATGATGGATTAGGGTTTTGAATGTTGCAAATGATGTTATTAGGGTTTTCTAGTTTTCATACGATAGATTAGGGTTTTTGAATGTTCAAATGATGTAATTAGGGTTTTCTAGTTTTTTTTTTTTTTTTTTTGGTAACCGAGGACCCCACCCGACCCATCCTTTGGATGACCCTGATGAAGCAACCTCGGGGCCCACGCACACCTGGCAGCAGGGTGGTCCGGGTCAATCACCTACGGGGGTAGAGAGGTGGCCAGTGGCCATCCCCTGATTGAAACCTAACACTCCCTATGGGGAAAGGGAGGGAGTGGGATTAGAACTTGGAACCTCTTTATGGGGGAAGAGAAAGAGTCCTAAGCCTTATCCACTAGGCCATCAGGGTGATGGTTGGTTTTCTAGTTTTCATATGATGGGTTAGGGTTTTCTAGTATTATATGATGGATTAGGGTTTTTGAATGTTGCAAATGATGTTATTAGGGTTTTCTAGTTTTTATATGATGGATTAGGGTTTTCTAGTTTTCATATGATGGATTAGGGTTTTCTAGTTTTCATATTATGGATTAGGGTTTTCTAGTTTTCAAATGATGGATTAGGGTTTTTGAATGTTTCAAATGATCTTATTAGGCTTTTCTAGTTTTCATATGATGGATTAGGGTTTTTTAGTTTTCATATGATGGATTAGGGTTTTCTAGTTTTCATATGATGGATTAGGGTTTTCTCGATTTCATATGATGGATTAGGGTTTTTGAATGTTGCAAATGATGTTATTAGAGTTTTCTAGTTTTCATATGATGGATTAGGGTTTTCTTCTTTTCATATGATAGATTAGGGATTTCTAGTTTTCATCTGATGCATTAGGGTTTTTGAATGTTGCAAATGATGTTATTAGGGTTTTCTAGTTTTCATATGATGGATTAGGGTTTTCTAGTTTTCATATGACAGATTAGGGTTTTCTAGTTTTCATATGATGGATTAGGGTTTTTGAGTGTTGCAAATGATATTATTAGGGTTTTCTAGTTTTCATATGATGGATTAGGGCTTTTTAGTTTCATATGATGGATTAGGGTTTTCTAGTTTTCATATGATAGATTAGGGTTTTCTAGTTTTTATATGATGGATTAGGGTTTTTGAATGTTGCAAATGATGTTATTCGAGTTTTCTAGTTTTCATATTATGGATTAGGGTTTTCTAGTTTTCATACGATGGATTAGGGTTTTCTAGTTTACAAATGATCTATTAGGGTTTTCTAGTTTTCATATGATGGATTAGGGGTAGTTTTCATATGATAGATTAGGGTTTTCTAGTTTTCATATGATGGCTTAGGGTTTTCTAGTTTTCATATGATGGATTAAGGTTTTCTAGTTTTCATATGTTGGATTAGGGTTTTCTAGTTTTCATATGATGGATTAGGGTTTTCTTGTTTTCATATGATGGATTAGGGTTTTTGAATGTTGCAAATGATGTTATTAAGGTTTTCTAGTTTTTTTTTTTGGGTAAAGAGGGCGGCACCTCTGTCAAATTTATTAATAAAAAGAATAAATACAATATAAGGCTGGGGACTCCCCACCAAAAAGCAGAAAATCCATCGGGACAGGCCCCAACGGACAACAAGCTAAACTAGGAACCAAAACAAGATAAGGAACCAGAGGCAAACAAGAACATAAAGGAAAACAACCTGCAAAACAAGCAAACCATACAAGCCAAAACAAGCAGAAAAAGAAAGAAATCACAAAGGAAGGAAATTAAGGGAGGGTCCAAATAGTTTTAGCCAAATCAACATTAGTGCAAGTTTTCATAGATAGACTCAGCAGTCTACAGCGGATATCATCCTTAACACTATTCACGACAGCATGATGGGATCTTTTTATGTTTTTAAAAATGCGTAAATTTCTTTCCCGCCATATGTGATATACAGCTCCAGCAAAAACAAGTCTTCTAATGATGGACCATATGGTCTTGTTCTTATTACTGGGGTTGAGTTGACTAATGATATCAGACCAGCTATCAGGGGAGAAGGAGAGATTCATGACGTGATGGAGGTCATGCCAAACCAAAGAAGTGAAAGAACATTCAAAGAAGAGATGGGAAAGGGAATCCGGACAGTCCCCGCAGAACGCACAAATGAGATTGGTATTAGTGTCCCAAATTTTGATTTTATCATGAGTCTTAAGGCGATTTTTAAGAGCAACCCAAAGAATGAAAGCATGTCTGGGGATGTTCTGGGAGAACCAAACAAGATGAAACCAAAAGACCGGTTGATGATAGGGGCGAATAGTCTTCCAAACAGAACGAACAGAGAAAGGAGAGAGTTGACCGTCTCTAGATCTCCAAAGGAGATTATCAGGGACGAATGTGGAAAGAGTAGGGGGGTTATGAGAAAGAAGAGCAGTATGGGAATCTCTCCAACAATGAGGCCTTACCCAAGATCCGTTAAGAACCAGGTCAGCAACCTTTGTATCAGGAGTGAAACCCGCATCATGGATGTCACGGACAGACAAGAATTTAGAAAGAGGGCCCGCGGGGTGCCAGTTATCGAACCAAGCAGAAGTAGAGCATCCATCACCAATCTGGGAAACTATATACTCCCTTATCTTATCCCTCATATCCAGGATGTTACGCCAGGCAAATCCAGAACCGTATTTTTTGGGGGCATCCCAAAAGTTACGGCCACATAAACGGTAAGAGTGGATCCACTTAACCCATAGGGACTCTTTCTTGGAAAGGAGTCTCCAAACATGGGAAGCCATAAGGGCAACATTCCAGATAGCAAGGTTACGTATGCCAAGCCCACCATGTTCCTTAGGAAGGCAAACAGTTTTCCAGGAGACTTTAGCTTTACCACGCTTCAACTCACCATGGCACCAGAGGAAACCTCTCATGAGCTTCTCAATATCGTTAGAGATAGATTTAGGAAGAATAAAAACAGAAGCCCAATAGATTTGAGTAGAAGAAAGGACAGAGAGGATCAGCTGGAGACGACCTGCAAAGGAAAGAGACTTGTTTTTCCAGTCATTAATCCTGCATTTGACTTTATCAACAAGTCCTTTACAGTCTTTGTGGGCAAGACGCGTGGTGATGAGAGGAACGCCAAGGTATCGAACAGGAAAAGAGCCTTCCGGAAATTTAACAATAAGATCAATGGCAGCCCTGGTCCTCTCACCAACATTACAATAGAAAGCTTCACTCTTCGCAATGTTGGGATGGAGGCCAGAAACCCCAGAGAATTCCTCAAGAGAGTCACATATGAGTTTAACCGAAGAGCTATCACCATGGCAGAAGAGAAGGAGATCGTCGGCAAAGCAGAGATGGGTGATATTTTGATCGTCACATTGTCTGTGGAATTTAAAAGAATCAGAATCATGGATGTTTCTCTTGATCATAAGGTTAAGCACTTCCATGACAAGAGTGAAGAGATAAGGAGAGAGGGGGTCACCCTGCCGAAGGCCCCTTTTACCGTCGAAATAACCATGAGTATTTCCATTGATACTCACAGAGTAAGCAACCGTGGAAACACAAGTCATGATCCAGTCAATCATACGATCGGGGAAACCAAACCCAAACAAGATGGTTCGCAGAAAAGTCCAGTCAACCGTGTCATAGGCTTTTTGAATATCAACCTTAAAAGCACACCTCGGAGGACCACGATGACGATGATAATCACGCATGAGCTCGTGAACAAGAAGGACGTTGTCAGTGATCAAACGACCAGGGATGAAGGCAGACTGGTTTTCATCAACAAGAGAAGAAAGATGGTTTTTGATACGATCCGCAATAAGCTTGCTGATACATTTGTAAACAACGTTACAACAAGCTATAGGGCGGAAATCAGTGACTTTGGAAGGGGAATCAACTTTAGGAATGAGCGCAATGATGGTGCTGTTGAAGGACTTAAGAAGTTTGCCAGAATAGAAGAATTCCTTAACAGCCATACAGAAATCAGGACCCACAATATCCCAAGCAGACTTGAAGAACTTAGCAGAGAAACCATCAGAACCAGGAGCTTTATCATCACCCATCTGGAACAGAACACACTTAACCTCCGCGTCAGTAACAGGAGTAAGCATGGCGGCAGACTGGAGGGGGGAGAGCTTATTAGAGAAGAGGAAAGAAGGATCACGAATAGCAGTAGAAGGCTGGGCAGAACCCAAGAAGGCTTGAAAGTGAGAAACAAAAAGATTAGGAAGATCGTTCCCCGAGATCCAGTTACCTTGAACATCCTGGATAGAATTAATACGATTGCGAGATTTACGACTTTTAACCGCTTTGTGGAAAAAAGCCGAATTTTTATCACCTTCACGAAGCCAGTTAACCTTAGCCTTTTGTTTCAAGAACCTCTCTTCATCCAGGCTAGCCTCGTTATAAGCGAGGAGATACCTGCATTGTTCTTCACGAAGATCCTTATTGAAAGGATCCCGATCCAAAGCAATCTGAACTCTATCAAGCTCATTACGAAGAGAGATAACCTTAGAAAAGAGGTTTCCCTGGTTGCGAAGCATCTTACGTATAGGCACTTTCAGATTTTTAAGGTTTTTGAAAACCTTATACATCCGATATCCAGTGATGTTAGGGTTCCAAGAAGAGGCAACAATCTGTTTGAAATCTTCCTTATAAGTCAGGAAATTAGGGAACTTGAAAGGCTTAGGTTGGAAAGGGGAACGTTGGGGGAGAGAAAGCACAGCAGGAGTATGATCGGACGAACGGTAAGGGAGAAAATTGACAGTAGAGGATGGGAAAGAAGCAACGAAGTGAGTATTTCCCATGACACGATCGATCTTCTTGAGAATGCCACCCGAACCATTAGGAGACTTGGTCCATGTGTAGAAGAGACCTTTATAGTTAAGATCCTCCATCTCCATCAGATTGACACAGTCCCTGAAGTCCTCCATAGCACGAGAAATCCCAGACGATCCGGAGGTGCTATCTTTGATATCAAGAGCAACATTGAAATCACCCAAAAGAATCCAAGGGGAATCTCTAACCACATTCTTATGGACCGCAAGAGAATGCCAAAGAGAACGACGCATCATGTGATCATTATGAGCATAGACGAAGGAGCAGAAAAAGGATTTATTAGAATCACGAATATTAACTTTGAAATGCATAACCTGATCACTTAAGTCGATAAGCATCATATCAATGGCCATTGGATCCCAGGCAACCACGATTCTAGTCCCTCTAGGGGAGAAGAGACCGTTAGACGACCACGACCAAGAGCCAAAAGTACGACTGCATATAAGAGGGAGGTTAGGGAAGGAAGCACGAGTCTCAAGAGAAGCACAGATATGAAGATTTTGATCGCGGATAAGATCTCTCAAGGCTTTCTGATGAGAAGGCTTACAGAGACCGCGAGTATTCCATGCAGCGATGTGCGTCATATGGAAACTTGGAGGGGGGTGGAGTCCATCTGCTCGGACACCGGAGCTATCATAGGTTGATCATTATAGGATCCGAACTCATTAACAATGAACTGGGCAGTATCACCATCATCAGAATCAACCTCAATACAGTTGTCCTCGTCAAGTTGGTCATCAGCATCAGGATCAAAATCTTCAGTAATATTTTGGGATGGGACACTAGGGGGAGGAAGAGGGGTAGAAGTAGAGGGAAAATCAGTAACGTCAGAGGAACAAGCCTCAAGAACGGCGAAGGCGTTGAATAAAGGAGTGGTGGAAGCAGTTTGTTTAAGGGGCGTGGAAGAAGAAGGACGAAGGATAGGGCTGGGGAAACCAACTGAACCGTTAGTATCCTTCATAGGGGGAGGAATAGAACTAGGAGGAATGGATGTGCGGGACACATTAGGAACCGAGCGCAACTCGAAACGAGACTTATTAATACTTTTTTTACTTTTATTCCAAATTTTGTTCATTGAAGAATCTTTACTCTTCCTAATCCCTTGATTGTTTCTATTAGAATTACTTTGCAAAATATCATCAGTAGTGTTTTCAGAATTTGACCCTTGTTTGGCACGACTTTTCTTCTTATAGACGGCCTTAAAACCATCATCAAGTTGCATAGGAGAATACACTATACCATGATCAATAGGCATTTTATCTTTATGATTACTTTCATTATTCTTAGAGATGACATGCATACAGTTTCTATTTTCATGACCAAAAACCATGCAATGAGAGCACATAGGAGGTTTCCATTCATACTCAATACGAAGAGTATGGGTGTAAAACTCAAGAGTATCAGGATCAGGAATACGGATAATCACTTTATCCACCCAAGAGGATTTAGTAGGTATCTCAAGAAGGACACGGGCATAAACAGATTTTCCTGCCGCATATTTGCACATATTAGCAGTATAAGAGTCCATAGCAAGAGGCTTTCCAATTTTGGAGGCAATGTGGCTAAGACCATCATCACTCCATGCCTCATAGGGAATATCGTGGATTTTAATCCATAGAGGAAGCTTGTCATGATTTTTCTTATGAATATTGAGACCGGGACGCCATTTTTGCATGACAATAGGGGCACCTTTAAAAGTCCAGGGTCCGTGAGTGATAACATGATGAAGACCATTATCGTCACTAAACTTAAATAGGTAAACACCTTTTCCATTAAGAAGGACATCTTGGAGACCATGAATAGACCACATTTTAGATGCGAGATATCTAACGTCAGAGTAATTCATTTTTATTCCGACAAAATAACCACATATAGTCCTAGCAAATGTTTCACACACTTTATTAACAGCCGTTAAAGGAATATCAACAGGCACATTATTGTCATTACTTAAATTAGGAATAAAACGAAACTTATCATTGGCGTGTTTTTGGGATCCAGTAATAATATTGGCATGAGAATTATTAAGCAGGGGTAAAGATCGATGCCAAGCATTATTAATAAATTTTTTATTTTCGTTACTTCTAGTATCATAAATTAAATTTTGGTCAATGGATTTAAAATCACTAGAAGTTTTTGGCTTATTTTTTTCATTTATGTCAACGATATTGGATATAACTTGTGCTTTTAAAGACATATTATTTTCTACTAGAGGGGATTGGTCAATAGTCATTAATTCACGATTAGCTTTAATAAAGGGAGCATTGGCCGAATTGTTTGGAATGTTTTTAGGTGATATTTGTTTGGGATGTGGGCCCAAGAGAGAAGCACATGAAGTCTTTGCCATTGAAAGAATCGGCTGATCACAAGGGGTCAAGCATGATGAGTGGTCAATTACTTTAGTGTGTGAGCTAGTGGGCAAGTGGGTATTGTTTACTAAAGAACAAGCAACATCATTATCTAGGGTAAAGTTTGAATTAGAAAATGTTTTACCCCATAGGTGTGCTGTCTCCTCTAGCTTTTCCTTGTCCATGTTGAGTTTTATATTTACTTGTCCATGCGTAGAATCATTGCATAATACCGTTGGAGTAGCACCTCCATGTGCAGAAGTTGTAACTTTTTTTGCCGGAATGTTCAGTCCCGGATTTCCTTCATCGGCCGATGAGTAAGAGTGTTTGCAATCATCAACTTTAGTGGACGGTATAGCCAAATGATCCATACCAGATTCATCTTCTTTCCCGTTGCAAATGTTAAGTTGGTGTCCCGACAAGTAAACATCACTTCCACGTGCTGGATTTGAGCCTTGGTTTGCCTTAGAGTTGATTCTCGTATCTCCTCCATCAACCGATGAAAAAGAGTGCATGCAATCATACACTTTTGTGGACGTTTCAGCCATAAGTTCCACATCAGATTCATCAGCTTTCCCGTTGTTATTTTGATCAGAATGAGCCGTTAGAACTTTCAGTTGTTGGCCGGACATGTTAACAGTCTGATCTGGACTTTCTTCTGCATCGATACTCTTGTTTATACCATGAATATTATCAGTATTTCTTTTTTTCGATATGTAAGCATTATCATTCTCTTCCTCAGCTTTGTATGTGTCATCATCTTCATGGTTACTTTGACCATCTGCATCTAATCCATTGCACGGTTGAGCATCTTTTAGATACGAGATCCCATCAATAGACATTCTTTTTCGTTGAATAGTGTAATTTTTGCATTTGTTTCTTCGTTTATCAGTAGCCTCAAATAAAGAAGATGAGAAATTCTTGAATCTTGAAACCTTGATATTACGCAAAGCCATATGAAGTTTTTTCTCTTTCTGATCTTTATTGTAATTGATTGCAGTACCAATATCTTCTGATTTGTTTTCTTTAAATGAAAATTTAAAGTCTTGTTTCAAATAATCAAATGCCGTAATAGAATTCAGATTTTGACCTTTTCCAGATGATAACTCATGAGAATGATGTTGCTGATCCATTATAACACCATCATTAGACATTAAAATGGAATCACAACATGGTGAATCATCATCCATGGTTAAATTCGACAGAACTAAACCCAAAGAAGCACAAAAACTTTCTAGTGAGAGAAAATTCTAGAGAGAAGCTGAGACAGGTTTTCTAGTTTTCATATGATGGATTAGGGTTTTCTACTTTTCATATTATGGATTAGTGTTTTCTAGTTTTCATATGATGCATTAGGGTTTTTGAATGTTGCAAATGATGTTATTAGGGTTTTCTAGTTATCATATGATGGATTAGGGTTTTCTAGTTTTCATATGATGGATTAGGGTTTTCTAGTTTTCATATGATGGATTAGGGTTTTTGAATGTTGCATATGATGTTATTAGGGTTTTCTAGTTTTCATATGATGGATTAGGGTTTTCTAGTTTCATATGATGGATTAGGGTATTCTAGTTTTCATATGATGGATTAGGGTTTTTGAATGTTGCAAATGATGTTATTCGGGTTTTCTAGTTTTCATATGATGGATTAGGGTTTTCTAGTTTTTTTTTGGGTAAAGAGGGCGGCACCTCTGTTAAATTTTATTAATAAAAAGAATAAATACAATATAAGGCTGGGGACTCCCCACCAAAAAACAAAAAATCCATCGGGACAGGCCCCAACGGACAACAAGCTAAACTAGGAACCAACACAAGAGAAGGAACCATAAGCAAACAAGAACATAAAGGAGAGCAACCTGCAAAACAAACAAACCATACAAGCCAAAACAAGCAGAGAAAAAAGAAAGCACAGAGGAAGAAAAATTAAGGGAGGGTCCAAATAGTTTTAGCCAAATGATGTTATTATGGATTAGTGTTTTCTAGTTTTCATATGATGGATTAGTGTTTTCTAGTTTTCATATGATGCATTAGGGTTTTTGAATGTTGCAAATGATGTTATTAGGGTTTTCTAGTTATCATATGATGGATTAGGGTTTTCTAGTTTTCATATGATGGATTAGGGTTTTCTAGTTTTCATATGATGGATTAGGGTTTTTGAATGTTGCATATGATGTTATTAGGGTTTTCTAGTTTTCATATGATGGATTAGGGTTTTCTAGTTTCATATGATGGATTAGGGTATTCTAGTTTTCATATGATGGATTAGGGTTTTTGAATGTTGCAAATGATGTTATTCGGGTTTTCTAGTTTTCATATGATGGATTAGGGTTTTCTAGTTTTTTTTTTGGGTAAAGAGGGCGGCACCTCTGTTAAATTTTATTAATAAAAAGAATAAATACAATATAAGGCTGGGGACTCCCCACCAAAAAACAAAAAATCCATCGGGACAGGCCCCAACGGACAACAAGCTAAACTAGGAACCAACACAAGAGAAGGAACCATAAGCAAACAAGAACATAAAGGAGAGCAACCTGCAAAACAAACAAACCATACAAGCCAAAACAAGCAGAGAAAAAAGAAAGCACAGAGGAAGAAAAATTAAGGGAGGGTCCAAATAGTTTTAGCCAAATCAACATTAGTGCAAGTTTTCAAAGAGAGACTCAGCAGTCTACAGCGGATATCATCCTTGCGGGTTTTCTAGTTTTCATATGATGGATTAGGGTTTTCTAGTTTTCATATGATCGATTAGGGTTTTATAGTTTTCATATGCTGAATTAGGGTTTTTGAATGTTGCAAATGATGTTATTAGGGTTTTCTAGTTTTCATATGATGGATAAGGGTTTTGGAATGTTGCAAATAATGTTATTAGGGTTTTCTAGTTTTCATATGATAGATTAGGGTTTTTGAATGTTGCAAATGATGTTATTAGGGTTTTCTAGTTTTCATATGATGGGTTAGGGTTTTCTAGTTTTTATATGATGGATTAGGGTTTTTGAATGTTGCAAATGATGTTATTAGGGTTTTCTACTTTTTATATGATGGATTAGGGTTTTCTAGTTTTCATATGATGGATTAGGGTTTTCTAGTTTTCATATTATGGATTAGGGTTTTCTAGTTTTCAAATGATGGATTAGGGTTTTTGAATGTTTCAAATGATCTTATTAGGCTTTTCTAGTTTTCATATGATGGATTAGTTTCATATGATGGATTAGGGTTTTCTAGTTTTCATATGATGAATTAGGGTTTTCTCGATTTCATATGATGGATTAGGGTTTTTGAATGTTGCAAATGATGTTATTAGGGTTTTCTAGTTTTCATATGATGGATTAGGGTTTTTGAATGTTGCAAATGATGTTATTAGGGTTTTCGAGTTTTTTTTTTGGGTAAAGAGGGCGGTACCTCTGGCAAATTTTATTAATAAAAAGAATAAATACAATATAAGGCTGGGGACTCCCCACCAAAAAACAGAAAAACCATCGGGACATGCCCCAACGGACAACAAGCTAAACTAGGAACCAAAACAAGAGAGGAAACCATAAGCAAACAAGAACATAAAGGAGAGCAACCTGCAAAACAAACAAACCATACAAGCCAAAACAAGCAGAGAAAAAAGAAAGCGCATAGGAAGAAAATTAAGGGAGGGTCCAAATAGTTTTAGCCAAATCAACATTAGTGCAAGTTTTCAAAGAAAGACTCAGCAGTCTACAGCGGATATCATCCTTTACAATATTCACGACAGCATGATGAGTTCTTTTAATATTTTTAAAAATGCGTAAATTTCTTTCCCGCCAGATGTGGTAGACCGCTCCAGCAAAAACAAGTCTTCTAATGATGGACCAAATGGTCTTGTTTTTATTAATGGGGTTGAGTTGACTAATGATATCAGGCCAGCTATCAGTGGAGAAGGAGAGATTCATGACATGATGGAGGTCATGCCAAACCAAAGAAGTGAAAGAGCATTCAAAGAAGAGATGGGAAAGGGAATCCGGACAGTTCCCGCAGAACGCACAAATGAGATTGGAATTTGTGTCCCAGATTTTGATTTTATCATGAGTCTTGAGACGGTCTTTAAGAGCAACCCAAAGAATGAAAGCATGTCTGGGAATGTTCTGGGAGAACCAAACAAGATGAAACCAAAAGACCGGTTGTTGATAGGGGCGAATAGACTGCCACACAGATCGAACAGAGAAAGGGGAGAGTTGACCGTCTCTAGATCTCCAAAGGAGTTTATCAGGGACTGACGTGGAAATAGCAGGAGGGTTATGAGAAAGAAGAGCACCATGGTAATCTCTCCAACAATGAGGCCAAACCCAAGATCCGTTAAGAACCAGGTCAGCAACCTTAGTATCAGGAGTGAAACCCGCATCATGGATGTCACGGACAGTCAAGAATTTAGAAAGAGGGCCCACAGGGTGCCAATTGTCGAACCAAGCAGAAGTAGAGCATCCATCACCTATCTGGGAAACTATATACTCCCTTATCTTATCCCGCATATCCAGGATGTTACGCCAAGCAAATCCGGTCCCGTGTTTTTTGGGGGCATCCCAAAAGTTACGGCCACATAAACGGTATGAGTGGATCCACTTAACCCATAGGGACTCTTTCTTGGAAAGGAGTCTCCAAACATGGGAAGCCATAAGGGCAACATTCCAGATAGCAAGGTTACGAATGCCAAGACCACCATGTTCCTTAGGAAGGCATACAGTTTTCCATGAGACTTTAGCTTTACCACGCTTTAACTCACCATGGCACCAGAGGAAACCTCTCATGAGCTTCTCAATATCGTTAGAGATAGATTTAGGAAGAATAAAAACAGAAGCCCAATAGATTTGAGTAGAAGAAAGGACAGAGAGGATGAGCTGGAGACGACCAGCAAAGGAAAGAGACTTGATTTTCCAGTCATTAATCCTGCATTTGACTTTATCAACAAGGCCTTTACAGTCTTTGTGGGCAAGGCGTGTGGTGATGAGAGGAACACCAAGGTATCGGACAGGGAAAGAGCCCTCAGGAAACTTAACAATAAGATCAATGGCAGCCCTGGTCCTCTCACCAACATTACAGTAGAAAGCTTCACTCTTAGCAATATTTGGATGGAGGCCAGAAACCCCAGAGAATTCCTCAAGCGAATCACAGATGACTCTAACCGAAGAGCTATCACCATGACAGAAGAGAAGGAGATCGTCCGCAAAGCAGAGATGGGTGATATTTTGATCTTCACATTGTCTGTGGAATTTAAAAGAATCAGATTCATGGATGTTTCTCTTGATCAAAAGGTTAAGCACTTCCATGACAAGAGTGAAGAGATAAGGAGAAAGGGGGTCACCCTGCCGAAGGCCCCTTTTACCGTCGAAATATCCATGAGTATTCCCATTGATACTCACAGAGTAAGCAACCGTGGAAACACATGTCATGATCCATTCAATCATACGTTCGGGAAATCCAAACCCAAACAAAATGCTCCGTAGAAACGTCCAGTCAACCGTATCGTAGGCTTTTTGAATATCAACCTTAAAAGCACACCTAGGAGGACCACGATGACGATGATAATCACGCATGAGTTCATGGACAAGAAGGACGTTGTCGGTGATCAATCGACCAGGAATGAAAGCAGACTGGTTTTCATCAACCAGAGAAGAAAGATTGTTTTTGATACGATCCGCAATAATTTTGCTAATACATTTGTAAACAACGTTACAACAAGCTATTGGTCGGAAATCAGTGACTTTGGAAGGGGAATCAACTTTAGGGATGAGCGCAAGGATGGTGCTGTTGAAAGACTTAAGAAGTTTGCCAGAATAGAAGAATTCCTTAACAGCCATACATAAATCAGGACCCACAATATCCCAAGCAGACTTGAAGAACTTAGCAGAGAAACCATCAGAACCAGGAGCTTTATCATCACCCATCTGGAACAAGACACACTTAACCTCGGCGTCAGTAACAGGAGTAAGCATGGCGGCTGACTGGATGGGGGAGAGCTTATTAGGGAAGATGGAAGAAGGATCACGAATAGCAGTGGAAGGCTGGGCAGAACCCAAGAAGTCTTGAAAGTGAGAAACAAAAAGATTAGGAAGATCGTTCCCCGAGATCCAGTTACCTTGAGCATGCTGGATAGAATTAATACGATTGCGTGATTTACGGCTTTTAACCGCATTGTGGAAAAAAGCCGAATTTTTATCACCCTCACGAAGCCAGTTAACCTTAGCCTTTTGTTTTAGGAACCTCTCTTCATCCAGGCTAGCCTCGTTATAAGCGATGAGATACCTGCATTGTTCTTCACGAAGATCCTTATTGAAAGGATCCCGATCCAAAGCAATCTGAACTCTATCAAGCTCATTACGAAGAGAGATAACCTTAGAGAAGAGGTTTCCCTGGTTGCGAAGCATCTTACGAATAGGCACTTTCAGATTTTTAAGGTTTTTGAAAACCTTATACATCCGATATCCAGTGATATTGGGGTTCCAAGAAGAGGCAACAATCTGTTTGAAATCTTTCTTATAAGTCAGGAAATTAGGGAACTTGAAAGGTTTAGGCTGGAAAGGGGCACGATTGGGGAGAGAAAGCACAGCAGGAGTATGATCGGACGAACGATAAGGAAGAAAATTGACAGTAGAGGAGGGGAACGAAGCAACGAAGTGAGTATTTCCCATGACACGATCGATCTTTTTTAGGATGCCACCCGAACCATTAGGAGACTTGGTCCATGTGTAGAAGAGACCTTTATAGTTAAGATCCTCCATTTCCATCAGATTAACACAGTCCCTGAAGTCCTCCATGGCACGACAAATCCCAGAAGACCCGGAAGTGCTATCTTTAATATCAAGAGCAACATTGAAATCACCCAAAATAATCCAAGGGGTATCTCTAACCATATTCTTATGAACCGCAAGAGAATGCCAGAGAGAGCGACGCATCATGTGATCATTATTAGCATAGACGAAAGAGCAGAAAAAGGATTTATTAGAATCATTAATATTAACTTTGAAATGCATAACCTGATCATTTAAGTCGATAAGCATCATATCAATGGCAAGCGGATCCCAGGCAACCACAATTCTAGTCCCTCTAGGGGAGAAGAGACCGTTGGACGACCATGACCAAGAGCCAAAAGTACGACTACAGATAAGAGGTAGGTTATGGAAGGAAGCACGAGTCTCAAGAGAAGCACAAATCTGAAGATTTTGATCACGGATAAGATCTCTCAAGGCTTTCTGATGAGAAGGCTTACAGAGACCGCGAGTATTCCATGCAGCGATGTGCGTCATATTGAAACTTTGAGGGGGGTGGAGTCCATCTGCTTGGGCACCGTAGCTATCATAGGGTGATCATTATAGGATCCAGACTCATTAACAATGAACTGGGCAGTGTCACCATCATCAGAATCAACCTCAATACTAATATCCTCAACGATTAGGTCATCAGTATCAGGATCAAAATCATCAGGACTAGAATGGGAAGGAGCACCAGAATGGTGTATGGTGATAGAAGAAGAAGGAATATCTGTGACGTCAGAGGAACATGCCTCTAGAATGGAGAAGGCGTTGAATAAAGGAGTGGAGGATTCAAGCTGATTTAGGGGCTGGGAGGAAGAAAGGCGAATGATAGGGCTAGGGAAACCTACAACACCTATAGAGTCCTTCTTAGAGGGAATAGTAGAATGAGGTTGAATGGGAGGGCGGTTCTTTAAAGGGGCAGGGCGATACTGGGATCGAGACTTATTATTATTTTTATAATTTTTATTATAAACTTTGTTACTTGAAGATTCTTCAGCCATCCTAACCCTTTGGGTATTAATCTTGGAATTACTTTGAGGGATATCATTAGAGGTATTTTCCTTATTTGTGCCTTTTTTCGATATATTTTTCTTTTTAGTGACCACCTTAAAACCATCATCAATTTGCATAGGAGAGGAAACTATAACCTGATCAATAGGAATTTTATCTTTGGTCATGGCTTCATAAGTCTTAGAGATGACATTCATACATTTGTTAGTATCATGACCATAAACCATGCAATGAGAGCACATAGGGGGTTTCCATTCATATTCAATACTGAGAGTATGGGTGGAAAATTCTAGAGTATCAGGATCAGGAATACGGATAAAAACTTTATCCACCCAAGACGATTTTGTGGGGACCTCAAGAAGGACACGTGCATATACAGATTTTCCAGCCGCATACTTGCACATGTTAGCTGTGTAGGAGTCCATAGCAAGGGGTTTACCAATTTTTGAAGCAATATGGCTAAGACCATCATCACTCCAAGCCTCATAGGGAATATCATGGATTTTAATCCATAGAGGAAGCTTGTCATGATTGTTCTTATGGATAGTCAGTCCGGGACGCCATTTTTGCAAGACAATTGGGACCCCCTTAAAAGTCCAGGGTCCATGGGTTATAACATGGTCAATGCCATTATCATCACTAAATTTAAAAAGATAAACACCTTTTCCATTTAGGAGGACATCTTGAAGACCATGGATAGACCACATTTTAGAAGCTAGATAACGAACATCCGAGTAATTCATTTTTTTTCCGACAAAGTAACCACAGATAGTCCTTGCAAATCTTTCACACACTTTAGTAACGGCCTTTAAAGGAATATCTACTGGAACATTAATATCATTACATAAATTAGGGATGAAACGAAAATTATCGTTTGTGTGTTTTTGGGAACCAGTAATGATATTAGCACGAGAGTTATTAAGTAGAGGTAACTTATTAGCCCATGCATTCTTTTCATTGTTTTTATTTTCATAATTTAAATTTTGTGGATAAACATTTTGGTCAAGTGATTTAGAATCAAAGGCATTAACATTAACATTTTTATTTTCATGATTTGAGAATTGTAAATTAACATTAACATTTTGGCCATATATAGAGTCTTGGGCTTGAGCCATGTAATCCTTGGGCCTATTATTAATCAAAGGACCATGATAATGGGTAAAATGGGCCAATCTATTAGGCAAATGGGTTATAGTCTTGACATGGGTTAAGTGTTTTGGTAGAGGCCCAAGACTTTGTTTTGGTAAAGGCCTAAGAATTGAATCAAAAACCAACGGTTGTTTATTGAAATCCGATAATGTGGTTGTTGATTCAACAAGTGAAGGGGGACAAACATCATTAGGGTCCTTGGATTCTTTAAAGGCAATTCCACTAGGGGAACATATATCATTAAGCATGGATGAAGATTTAAAGAAATTACTCCCCTTTTGTTTCATATTCTAGGGTTTTCTAGTTTTCATATGACAGATTAGGGTTTTCTAGTTTTCATATGATGGATTAGGGTTTTTGAATGTTGCAAATGATATTATTAGGGTTTTCTGGTTTTCATATGATGGATTAGGGCTTTCTAGTTTCATATGATGGATTAGGGTTTTCTAGTTTTCATATGATAGATTAGGGTTTTCTAGTATTTATATGATGGATTAGGGTTTTTGAATGTTGCAAATGATGTTATTCGGGTTTTCTAGTTTTCATATTATGGATTAGGGTTTTCTAGTTTTCATACGATGGATTAGGGTTTTCTAGTTTACAAAAGATCTATTAGGGTTTTCTAGTTTTCATATGATGGATTAGGGGTAGCTTTCATATGATAGATTAGGGTTTTCTAGTTTTCATATGATGGCTTAGGGTTTTCTAGTTTTCATATGATGGATTAAGGTTTTCTAGTTTTCATATGTTGGATTAGGGTTTTCTAGTTTTCATATGATGGATTAGGGTTTTCTTGTTTTCATATGATGGATTAGGGTTTTTGAATGTTGCAAATGATGTTATTAAGGTTTTCTAGTTTTCATATGATGGATTAGGGTTTTCTAGTTTTCATATGATGCATTAGGGTTTTTGAATGTTGCAAATGATGTTATTAGGGTTTTCTAGTTATCATATGATGGATTAGGGTTTTCTAGTTTTCATATGATGGATTAGGGTTTTCTAGTTTTCATATGATGGATTAGGGTTTTTGAATATTGCATATGCTGTTATTAGGGTTTTCTAGTTTTCATATGATGGATTAGGGTTTTCTAGTTTCATACGATGGATTAGGGTATTCTAGTTTTCATATGATGGATTAGGGTTTTTGAATATTGCAAATGATGTTATTCGGGTTTTCTAGTTTTCATATGATGGATTAGGGTTTTCTAGTTTTCATATGATGGATTAGGGTTTTCTAGTTTTCATATGATCGATTAGGGTTTTATAGTTTTCATAAGATGGATTACGGTTTTTGAATGTTGCAAATGATTTTATTAGGGTTTTCTAGTTTTCATATGATGTATAAGGGTTTTTGAATGTTGCAAATGATGTTATTAGGGTTTTCTAGTTTTCATATGATAGATTAGGGTTTTTGAATGTTGCAAATGATGTAATTAGGGTTTTCTAGTTTTCATATGATGGGTTAGGGTTTTCTAGTTTTTATATGATGGATTAGGGTTTTTGAATGTTGCAAATGATGTTATTAGGGTTTTCTAGTTTTTATATGATGAATTAGGGTTTTCTAGTTTTCATATGATGGATTAGGGTTTTCAAGTTTTCATATTATGGATTAAGGTTTTCTAGTTTTCGTATGATGGATTAGGGTTTTTGAATGTTGCAAATGATCTTATTAGGCTTTTCTAGTTTTCATATGATGGATTAAGGTTTTTCCAGTTTTCATATGAGGGATTAGGGTTTTCTAGTTTTCACATGATAGATTAGGGTTTTCTCGTTTTCATATGATGGATTAGGGTTTTCTACTTTTCATATGATGGATTAGGGTTTTCTAGTTTTCATATAATGCATTAGGGTTTTTGAATGTTGCAAATGATGTTATTAGAGTTTTCTAGTTTTTTTTTTGGGTAAAGAGGACGGTACCTCTGGCAAATTTTATTAATAAAAAGAATAAATACAATATAAGGCTGGGGACTCCCCACCAAAAAACAGAAAATCCATCGGGACAGGCCCCAATGGACAACAAGCTAAACTAGGAACCAAAAAACGATAAGGAACCATAAGAATACAAGAACATAAAGGAGAGCAACCTGCAAAACAAACAAACCATACAAGCCAAAACAAGCATAGAAAAAAGAAAGCGCAGAGGAAGAAAATTAAGGGAGTGTCCATATTGTTTTAGCCAAATTAACATTAGAGCATGGTTTCATATAAAGACTCAGCAGTCTACAGCGGATATCATCCTTAACAGTATTCACGACAGCATGATGAGATGTTTTTATTTTTGTAAAAATACGTAAATTTCTTTCCCGCCAGATGTGGTAAACCGCTCCAGCAAAAACAAGTCTTCTAATGATGGACCAAATGGTCTTGTTCTTATTAATGGGGTTGAGTTGACTAATGATATCATACCAGGTATCAGTGGAGAAGGAGAGATTCATGACATGATGGAGGTCATGCCAAACCAAAGAAGTGAAAGAGCATTCAAAGAAGAGATGGGAAAGGGAATCCGGACAGTCCCCGCAGAACGCACAAATGAGATTAGAATTAGTGTCCCAAATTTTGATTTTATCATGAGTCTTCAGACGATCTTTAAGAGCAACCCAAAGAATAAAAGCATGTCTGGGGATGTTCTGGGAGAACCAAACAAGATGAAACCAAAAGACCGGTTGGTGATAGGGGCGAATTGACTGCCACACAGATCGAACAGAGAAAGGAGAGAGTTGACCGTCTCTAGACCTCCAAAGGAGTTTATCAGAGACGGGCGTGGAAATAGTAGGAGGGTTATGAGAAAGAAGAGCACCATGGTAATCTCTCCAACAATGAGGGCGAACCCAAGATCCGTTAAGAACCAGGTCAGCAACCTTAGTATCAGGAGTGAAACCAGCATCATGGATGTCACGGACAGACAAGAATTTAGAGAGAGGGCCCGCAGGGTGCCAGTTGTCGAACCAAGCAGAAGTAGAGCATCCATCACCAATCTGGGAGACTATATACTCCCTTATCTTATCCCGCATATCCAGGATGTTACGCCAAGCAAATCCAGACCCGTATTTTTTGGGGGCATCCCAAAAGTTACGGCCACATAAACGGTATGAGTGGATCCACTTAACCCATAGGGACTCTTTTTTGGAAAGGAGTCTCCAAACATGGGAAGCCATAAGGGCAACATCCACATAAACGGTAAGCCCACCATGTTCCTTAGGAAGGCATACAGTTTTCCAGGAGACTTTAGCTTTACCACGCTTTAACTCACCATGGCACCAGAGGAAACCTCTCATGAGTTTCTCAATATCGTTAGAGATAGATTTAGGAAGAATAAAAACAGAAGCCCAATAGATTTGAGTAGAAGAAAGGACAGAGAGGATGAGCTGGAGACGACCAGCAAAGGAAAGAGACTTGTTTTTCCAGTCATTAATCCTGCATTTGACTTTATCAACAAGGCCTTTACAGTCTTTGTGGGCAAGACACGTGGTGATGAGAGGAACACCAAGGTATCGGACAGGGAAAGAGCCCTCAGGAAACTTAACAATAAGATCAATGGCAGCCCTGGTCCTCTCACCAACATTGCAATAGAAAGCTTCACTCTTTGCAATATTTGGATGGAGGCCAGAAACCCCAGAGAATTCCTCAAGAGAATCACAGATGATTCTAACCGAAGAGCTATCACCATGACAGAAGAGAAGAAGATCGTCGGCAAAGCAGAGATGGGTGATACTTTGATCATCACATTGTCTGTGGAATTTAAAAGTATCAGAATCATGGATGTTTCTCTTGATCATAAGGTTAAGCACTTCCATGACAAGAGTGAAAAGATAAGGAGAAAGGGGGTCACCCTGCCTTAGGCCCCTTTTACCGTCAAAGTATCCGTGAGTATTCCCATTGATACTTACAGAGTAAGCAACCGTGGAAACACATGTCATGATCCAGTCAATCATACGATCGGGGAAACCAAACCCAAACAAGATAGACCTTAGAAACGACCAGTCAACCGTGTCGTACGCTTTTTGAATATCAACCTTAAAAGCACATCTAGGAGGACCACGATGACGATGATAATCACGCATCAGTTCATGAACAAGAAGGACATTGTCAGTGATCAAACGACCAGGGATGAAAGCAGACTGGTTTTCATCAACCAGAGAAGAAAGATGGTTTTTGATACGATCTGCAATAATCTTGCTGATACATTTGTAGACAACGTTACAACAAGCTATAGGGCGGAAATCAGTGACTTTGGAAGGGGAATCAACTTTAGGGATGAGCGCAAGGATGGTGCTGTTGAAAGACTTAAGAAGTTTGCCAGAATAGAAGAATTCCTTAACCGCCATACATAAATCAGGACCCACAATATCCCAAGCAGACTTGAAGAACTTAGCAGAGAAACCATCAGAACCAGGAGCTTTATCATCACCCATCTGGAACAGGACACGCTTAACCTCCGCGTCAGTAACAGGAGTAAGCATGGCGTCAGACTGGAGGGGGGAGAGCTTATTAGAGAAGAGGGAAGAGTGATCACGAATAGCAGTGGAAGGCTGGGCAGAACCCAAGAATGCTTGAAAGTGAGAAACAAACAGATTAGGAAGATCATTCCCCGAGATCCAGTTACCTTGAGCATCCTGAATAGAATTAATACGATTGCGAGATTTACGGCTTTTAACCGCTTTGTGGAAAAAACCCGAATTTTTATCACCCTCGCGCAGCCAGTTAACCTTAGCCTTTTGTTTTAGGAACCTCTCTTCATCCAGGCTAGCCTCGTTATAAGCGAGGAGATACCTGCATTGTTCTTCACGAAGATCCTTATTGAAAGGATCCCGATCCAAAGCAATCTGAACTCTATCAAGCTCATTACGAAGAGAGATAACCTTAGAAAAGAGGTTTCCCTGGTTGCGAAGCATCTTACGTATAGGCACTTTCAGATTTTTAAGGTTTTTGAAAACCTTAAACATCCGATATCCAGTGATATTGGGGTTCCAAGAGGAGGCAACAATCTGCTTGAAATCGTTTTTATAAGTCAGGAAATTAGGGAACTTGAAAGGCTTAGGTTTGAAAGGTGCACGATGCGGGAGAGAAAGCACAGCAGGAGTATGATCGGACGAACGGTAAGGGAGAAAATTGACAGTAGAGGAAGGGAAGGAAGCAACGAAGTGAGTATTTCCCATGACACGATCGATCTTTTTGAGGATGCCCCCCTTACCATTAGGAGACTTGGTCCACGTGTAGAAGAGACCTTTATAGTTAAGATCCTCCATTTCCATCAGATTGACACAGTCCCTGAAGTCCTCCATGGCACGAGAAATCCCAGAAGATCCGGAGGTGCTATCTTTGATATCAAGAGCAACATTGAAATCACCCAAAAGAATCCAAGTGGTATCTCTAACCACATTCTTATGTACCGCAAGAGAATGCCAGAGAGATCGACGCATCATGTGATCATTATGAGCATAGACGAAGGAGCAGAAAAAGGATTTATTAGAATCACGAATATTAACTTTGAAATGCATAACCTGATCATTTAAGTCGATAAGCATCATATCAATGGGCATTGGATCCCAGGCAACCACGATTCTAGTCCCTCTAGGGGAGAAAAGACCGTTGGAGGACCAGGACCAAGAGCCAAAAGTACGACTACAGATAAGAGGGAGGTTAGGAAAGGAAGCACGAGTCTCAAGAGAAGCACAAATTTGAAGATTTTGATCGCGGATAAGATCTCTCAAGGCTTTCTGATGAGAAGGCTTACATAGACCGCGAGTATTCCAAGCAGCGATGTGCGTCATATGGAAACTTGGATGGGGGTGGAGTCCATCTGCTCGGACACCGGAGCTATCATAGGGTGATCATTATAGGATCCAGACTCGTTGACAATGAACTGGGCAGTGTCACCATCATCAGAATCAACCTCATTAGTAATATCCTCAACGATTAGGTCATCAGAATCAGGATCAAAATCATCAGGACTAGAGTGGGAAGGAGTACCAGAATGGGGCAAGGGGACAGAAGAAGAGGGAATATCCGTGACGTCAGAGGAACAAGTCTCTAGAATGGAGAAGGCGTTGAATAAAGGGGTGGAGGACGTAGACTGATTTAGGGGCTGGGAGGAAGAAAGACGAATGATAGGGCTAGGGAAACCCACTACATCTATAGAGTCCTTTAGGGAGGGAATAGTAGAATGAGGTAGAATGGGAGGACGTTTCTTTAAAGGGGCAGTGCGAAACTGGGATCGAGACTTATTATTACTTTTATAATTTTTATTATAAACTATGTTTTTTGAAGAGTCTTTAGGCACCCTAACCCTTTGGGTATTAATCTTAGAATTACTTTGTGGAATATCATTAGAGGTATTTTCATTATTTGTTCCTTTTTTCGATATATTTTTCTTTTTAGTAACCGTTGTAAAACCATCATCAATTTGTATAGGAGAATCTACTATAACATGATGAATAGGTATTTTATCTTTAGTCTTAGCTTCATTAATCTTAGAGATGACATGCATACAGTTGTTCGTTTCATGACCATAAACCATACAATGAGAGCACATAGGGGGTTTCCATTCATACTCAATACGAAGAGTATGGGTGGAAAATTCTAGAGTATCCGGATCAGGAATTCGTATAATCACTTTATCCACCCAAGAGGATTTTGCGGGGATCTCAAGAAGGATACGAGCATAAACTGATTTTCCAGCCGCATACTTGCACATATTAGCTGTATACAAGTCCATAGCAAGAGGCTTGCCGATTTTTGAGGAAATATGGCTAAGACCATCATCACTCCAAGCCTCATAGGGAATATCATGGATTTTAATCCATAGAGGAAGCTTGTCGTGGTTGTTCTTATGAATACCAAGTCCTGGACGCCATTTTTGGATGACAATCGGGACACCCTTAAATGTCCAAGGTCCATGAGTGATAATATGATGAAGACCATTATCATCACTAAATTTAAAAAGATAGACACCTTTTCCATTTAGGAGTACATCTTGAAGACCATGGATAGACCACATTTTGGAAGCTAGGTAACGAACATCAGAGTAATTCATTTTTTTCCCGAGAAAGTAACCACAGATAGTACGCGCAAAATTTTCACAAACTTTAGTAACTGCTTTTAAAGGAATGTCAACTGGCACATTAATATCATTACATAAATTAGGAATAAAACGAAAATTATCATTAGAGTGTTTTTGGGGACCAGTAATGATATTAGCATGCGAGTTATTAAGTAAAGGAACCTTGCGATCCCAAGCATTATTTAGTTTATTATTATTATCATGATTTAGGTTACCATTTTTGACCAATGAATTAGAATCAAAGGTTTGAGAAATTTTATTATTAGTGACAGGAGGATTCATATTGTTTAAAATGTTTGAACTTTGTCCAATTAAATCCTGTTGGGCTTGTACACCAAAATCTTTGGGCTGAAAATTAATTTTATGGGCTAAATCTTTGGTGGGAGGCCCATGAATTGAAGTCATAGGGTTTTGTTTTTTATGGGCTAAGTCATTTGGTGTCATATGGGCTAAGTTATTAGTATAAGGTCCAAGTAGAGAACAAGCATGCATCGGTTTTAAGACTTCATCCGTATGTGTAGAAAAGAAAGAGGCACGGTCAACAAGACAAGGGGGACAAGGCTTAGTGCAAACATAGGATTCTCCTACTTTAATGCCATTATGGGAACACTTATGAGTAAAGTTCTTACCCCCATTTGTATTGAAGAGATTACTTTGAGGAGACAATGTCGTTTGTGCTCCACTTGAAGAGAAGACATCGGCCGTTTTTTTTCTTTCCTCTCCACGGGCTGAAATTGTACCACCGTAAGCCGGAAAATTTTGTCTTGTATTTCCTCCATCAGCGGCATAATCATCTTTATTCACGTTGTTATGCATAGCCGTGATCATATTTGTAGTGGCTTTTCCATTTTTCTTTTCTTTGTTTATAACCTTTGAAGGTTTAACTCCATTTGCTGAAGGAATTTCATCATTTGCTAAAGAATTAAGACCCTTATTTCCCCCATTGGAAGTTGGGTCAATCTGCATGTAATTGTCGACTTTTGTAGACGGTTCACCCATATGATCCAAACCAGATTCATCATATTTCCCTTCGTGAATTTGAGGATGATCACCCGTTGGTAAATTCAGTTTGTGGCCCGATATGATATCAATCTGATCAGGACATTCTCCATCGACCAAGCAAGCGTGAGCATCAACTGAAGACGAGATCCCATCTGTGGACAATCTTTTTCGCTGAATATTGTCATTTTTGTATTTATTTCTTCGTTCCTCAGTGGCCTCAAATAAAGAAGATGAATAATTCTTAAATATTGATCCTTTGATATTACGTAGAGCCATACGAAGTTTTTTCTCTTTCTGATCTTTATTGTAGTAGATTGCATTGCTATGATCTTCAGATTCGTTGTGTTTAGATGAAAATTTAAAATCTTGTTTAAAATTTTCAGAAAACGTAATAGCATTCACATGTTGACCTTTTCCAGTAGATAAAACATGAGAATGATGTTGCTGATCCATTATAACACCATCATTTGACATTAAAATGGAATCACAACCTATTGAATCATTATCCATTGTAAAATACGATAGAATAAGAACCAAAAAACACAGAAACTTTCTAGAAAGAGAAAGTTCTAGAGAGAGGTTAGAGAGAATTTTTTAAGGGTTGTGATAGTTTTCTAGTTTTCATATGATGGATTAGGGTTTTCTAGTTTTCATATGACGGATTAGGGTTTTCTAGTTTTGATATGATGGATTAGGGTTTTTGAATGTTGCAAATGATGTTATTCGGGTTTTCTAGTTTTCATATGATCGATTAGGGTTTTATAGTTTTCATAAGATGGATTACGGTTTTTGAATGTTGCAAATGATGTTATTAGGGTTTTCTAGTTTTCATATGACGGATTAGGGTTTTCTAGTTTTGATATGATGGATTAGGGTTTTTGAATGTTGCAAATGATGTTATTCGGGTTTTCTAGTTTTCATATGATCGATTAGGGTTTTATAGTTTTCATAAGATGGATTACGGTTTTTGAATGTTGCAAATGATGTTATTAGGGTTTTCTAGTTTTCATATGATGTATAAGGGTTTTTGAATGTTGCAAATGATGTTATTAGGGTTTTCTAGTTTTCATATGATAGATTAGGGTTTTTGAATGTTGCAAATGATGTAATTAGGGTTTTCTAGTTTTCATATGATGGGTTAGGGTTTTCTAGTTTTTATATGATGGATTAGGGTTTTTGAATGTTGCAAATAATGTTATTAGGGTTTTCTAGTTTTTATATGATGGATTAGGGTTTTCTAGTTTTCATATGATGGATTAGGGTTTTCTAGTTTTCATATTATGGATTAGGGTTTTCTAGTTTTCAATTGATGGATTAGGGTTTTTGAATGTTTCAAATGATCTTATTAGGCTTTTCTAGTTTTCATATGATGGATTAGGGTTTTTTAGTTTTCATATGATGGATTAGGGTTTTCTAGTTTTCATATGATGGATTAGGGTTTTCTCGATTTCATATGATGGATTAGGGTTTTTGAATGTTGCAAATGATGTTATTAGAGTTTTCTAGTTTTCATATGATGGATTAGGGTTTTCTTCTTTTCATATGATGGATTAGGGATTTCTAGTTTTCATCTGATGCATTAGGGTTTTTGAATGTTGCAAATGATGTTATTAGGGTTTTCTAGTTTTCATATGATGGATTAGGGTTTTCTAGTTTTCATATGACAGATTAGGGTTTTCTAGTTTTCATATGATGGATTAGGGTTTTTGAATGTTGCAAATGATATTATTAGGGTTTTCTAGTTTTTCATATGATGGATTAGGGCTTTCTAGTTTCATATGATGGATTAGGGTTTTCTAGTTTTCATATGATAGATTAGGGTTTTCTAGTTTTTATATGATGGATTAGGGTTTTTGAATGTTGCAAATGATGTTATTCGGGTTTTCTAGTTTTCATATTATGGATTAGGGTTTTCTAGTTTTCATACGATGGATTAGGGTTTTCTAGTTTACAAATGATCTATTAGGGTTTTCTAGTTTTCATATGATGGATTAGGAGTAGTTTTCATATAATAGATTAGGGTTTTCTAGTTTTTTTTTTTGGGTAAAGAGGGCGGCACCTCTGGCAAATTTTATTAATAAAAAGAATAAATACAATATAAGGCTGGGGACTCCCCACCAAAAAACCGAAAATCCATCGGGACAGGCCCCAACGGACAACAAGCTAAACTAGGAACCAAAACAAGAGAAGGAACCATAAGCAAACAAGAACATAAAGGAAAGCAACCTGCAAAACAAACAAACCATACAAGCCAAAACAAGCATAGAAAAAACAAAGCGCAGAGGAAGAAAATTAAGGGAGGGTCCAAATAGTTTTAGCCAAATCAACGTTAGTGCAAGTTTTCAAAGAAAGACTCAGCAGTCTACCGCAGATATCATCCTTAACAATATTCACGACAGCATGATGAGATCTTTTTATTTTTGTAAAAATGCGTAAATTTCTTTCCCGCCAGATGTGGTAGACCGCTCCAGCAAAAACAAGTCTTCTAATGATGGACCAAATGGTCTTGTTCTTATTAATGGGGTTGAGTTGACTAATGATATCAGACCAGCTATCAGCAGAGAAGGAGAGATTCATGACATGATGGAGGTCATGCCAAACCAAAGAAGTGAAAGAGCATTCAAAGAAGAGATGAGAAAGGGAATCCGGACAGTCCCCGCAGAACGCACAAATGAGATTGGAATTAGTGTCCCAAATTTTGATTTTATCATGAGTCTTAAGGCGATTTTTAAGAGCAACCCAAAGAATGAAAGCATGTCTGGGGATGTTCTGGGAGAACCAAACAAGATGAAACCAAAAGACCGGTTGATGATAGGGGCGAATAGTCTTCCAAACAGAACGAACAGAGAAAGGAGAGTGTTGATCGTCTCTAGATCTCCAAAAGAGATTATCAGGGACGAATGTGGAAAGAGTAGGGGGGTTATGAGAAAGAAGAGCAGTATGGGAATCTCTCCAACAATGAGGCCGAACCCAAGATCCGTTAAGGACCAGGTCAGCAACCTTTGTATCAGGAGTGAAACCCGCATCATGGATGTCACGGACAGACAAGAATTTAGAAAGAGGGCTCGCGGGGTGCCAGTTATCGAACCAAGCAGAAGTAGAGCATCCATCACCAATCTGGGAAACTATATACTCCCTTATCTTATCCCTCATATCCAGGATGTTACGCCAGGCAAATCCAGAACCGTATTTTTTGGGGGCATCCCAAAAGTTACGGCCACATAAACGGTAAGAGTGGATCCACTTAACCCATAGGGACTCTTTCTTGGAAAGGAATCTCCAAACATGGGAAGCCATAAGGGCAACATTCCAGATAGCAAGATTACGTATGCCAAGCCCACCATGATGGCTTAGGGTTTTCTAGTTTTCATATGATGGCTTAGGGTTTTCTAGTTTTCATATGATGGATTAAGGTTTTCTAGTTTTCATATGTTGGATTAGGGTTTTCTAGTTTTCATATGATGGATTAGGGTTTTCTTGTTTTCATATGATGGATTAGGGTTTTTGAATGTTGCAAATGATGTTATTAAGGTTTTCTAGTTTTCATATGATGGATTAGGGTTTTCTACTTTTCATATTATGGATTAGGGTTTTCTAGTTTTCATATGATGCATTAGGGTTTTTAAATGTTGCAAATGATGTTATTAGGGTTTTCTAGTTATCATATGATGGATTAGGGTTTTCTAGTTTTCATATGATGGATTAGGGTTTTCTAGTTTTCATATGATGGATTAGGGTTTTTGAATGTTGCATATGATGTTATTAGGGTTTTCTAGTTTTCATATGATGGATTAGGGTTTTCTAGTTTCATATGATGGATTAGGGTATTCTAGTATTCATATGATGGATTAGGGTTTTTGAATGTTGCAAATGATGTTATTCGGGTTTTCTAGTTTTCATATGATGGATTAGGGTTTTCTAGTTTTCATATGATGGATTAGGGTTTTCTAGTTTTCATATGATCGATTAGGGTTTTATAGTTTTCATATGCTGGATTAGGGTTTTTGAATGTTGCAA
The DNA here is from genome assembly GCA_023525715.1 of Cichorium intybus. Taxonomy (NCBI): domain Eukaryota; kingdom Viridiplantae; phylum Streptophyta; class Magnoliopsida; order Asterales; family Asteraceae; genus Cichorium; species Cichorium intybus. The sequence goes on from CM042015.1 coordinate 42,053,898, forward strand.
ATGATGTTATTAGGGTTTTCTAGTTTTCATATGATGGATAAGGGTTTTTGAATGTTGCAAATAATGTTATTAGGGTTTTCTAGTTTTCATATGATAGATTAGGGTTTTTGAATGTTGCAAATGATGTTATTAGGGTTTTCTAGTTTTCATATGATGGGTTAGGGTTTTCTAGTTTTTATATGATGGATTAGGGTTTTTGAATGTTGCAAATGATGTTATTAGGGTTTTCTAGTTTTTATATGATGGATTAGGGTTTTCTAGTTTTCATATGATGGATTAGGGTTTTCTAGTTTTCATATTATGGATTAGGGTTTTCTAGTTTTCAAATGATGGATTAGGGTTTTTGAATGTTTCAAATGATCTTATTAGGCTTTTCTAGTTTTCATATGATGGATTAGGGTTTTTTAGTTTTCATATGATGGATTAGGGTTTTCTAGTTTTCATATGATGAATTAGGGTTTTCTCGATTTCATATGATGGATTAGGGTTTTTGAATGTTGCAAATGATGTTATTAGGGTTTTGTAGTTTTCATATGATGGATTAGGGTTTTCTACTTTTCATATGATGGATTAGGGATTTCTAGTTTTCATCTGATGCATTAGGGTTTTTGAATGTTGCAAATGATGTTATTAGGGTTTTCTAGTTTTCATGTGATGGATTAGGGTTTTCTAGTTTTCATATGACAGATTAGGGTTTTCTAGTTTTCATATGATGGATTAGGGTTTTTGAATGTTGCAAATGATATTATTAGGGTTTTCTGGTTTTCATATGATGGATTAGGGCTTTCTAGTTTCATATGATGGATTAGGGTTTTCTAGTTTTCATATGATAGATTAGGGTTTTGTAGTATTTATATGATGGATTAGGGTTTTTGAATGTTGCAAATGATGTTATTCGGGTTTTCTAGTTTTCATATTATGGATTAGGGTTTTCTAGTTTCTTTTTTTTTTTTTTTTTTTTTTTTTTTTTGGTAACCGAGGACCCCACCCGACCCATCCTTTGGATGACCCTGATGAAGCAACCTCGGGGCCCACGCACACCTGGCAGCAGGGTGGTCCGGGTCAATCACCTACGGGGGTAGAGAGGTGGCCAGTGGCCATCCCCTGATTGAAACCTAACACTCCCTATGGGGAAAGGGAGGGAGTGGGATTAGAACTTGGAACCTCTTTATGGGGGAAGAGAAAGAGTCCTAAGCCTTATCCACTAGGCCATCAGGGTGATGGTTGGTTTTCTAGTTTTCATACGATGGATTAGGGTTTTCTAGTTTACAAATGATCTATTAGGGTTTTCTAGTTTTCATATGATGGATTAGGGGTAGCTTTCATATGATAGATTAGGGTTTTCTAGTTTTCATATGATGGCTTAGGGTTTTCTAGTTTTCATATGATGGATTAAGGTTTTCTAGTTTTCATATGTTGGATTAGGGTTTTCTAGTTTTCATATGATGGATTAGGGTTTTCTTGTTTTCATATGATGGATTAGGGTTTTTGAATGTTGCAAATGATGTTATTAAGGTTTTCTAGTTTTCATATGATGGATTAGGGTTTTCTAGTTTTCATATGATGCATTAGGGTTTTTGAATGTTGCAAATGATGTTATTAGGGTTTTCTAGTTATCATATGATGGATTAGGGTTTTCTAGTTTTCATATGATGGATTAGGGTTTTCTAGTTTTCATATGATGGATTAGGGTTTTTGAATATTGCATATGATGTTATTAGGGTTTTCTAGTTTTCATATGATGGATTAGGGTTTTCTAGTTTCATACGATGGATTAGGGTATTCTAGTTTTCATATGATGGATTAGGGTTTTTGAATATTGCAAATGATGTTATTCGGGTTTTCTAATTTTCATATGATGGATTAGGGTTTTCTAGTTTTCATATGATGGATTAGGGTTTTCTAGTTTTCATATGATCGATTAGGGTTTTATAGTTTTCATAAGATGGATTACGGTTTTTGAATGTTGCAAATGATGTTATTAGGGTTTTCTAGTTTTCATATGATGTATAAGGGTTTTTGAATGTTGCAAATGATGTTATTAGGGTTTTCTAGTTTTCATATGATAGATTAGGGTTTTTGAATGTTGCAAATGATGTAATTAGGGTTTTCTAGTTTTCATATGATGGGTTAGGGTTTTTTAGTTTTTATATGATGGATTAGGGTTTTTGAATGTTGCTAATGATGTTATTAGGGTTTTCTAGTTTTTATATGATGAATTAGGGTTTTCTAGTTTTCATATGATGGATTAGGGTTTTCAAGTTTTCATATTATGGATTAAGGTTTTCTAGTTTTCGTATGATGGATTAGGGTTTTTGAATGTTGCAAATGATCTTATTAGGCTTTTCTAGTTTTCATATGATGGATTAAGGTTTTTCAGTTTTCATATGAGGGATTAGGGTTTTCTAGTTTTCACATGATAGATTAGGGTTTTCTCGTTTTCATCTGATGGATTAGGGTTTTCTACTTTTCATATGATGGATTAGGGTTTTCTAGTTTTCTTATAATGCATTAGGGTTTTTGAATGTTGCAAATGATGTTATTAGAGTTTTCTAGTTTTCATATGATGGATTAGGGTTTTCTAGTTTTCATATGACGGATTAGGGTTTTCTAGTTTTGATATGATGGATTAGGGTTTTTGAATGTTGCAAATGATGTTATTCGGGTTTTCTAGTTTTCATATGATGGATTAGGGTTTTCTAGTTTTCATATGATGGATTAGGGTTTTCTAGTTTTCATATGATCGATTAGGGTTTTATAGTTTTCATAAGATGGATTACGGTTTTTGAATGTTGCAAATGATGTTATTAGGGTTTTCTAGTTTTCATATGATGTATAAGGGTTTTTGAATGTTGCAAATGATGTTATTAGGGTTTTCTAGTTTTCATATGATAGATTAGGGTTTTTGAATGTTGCAAATGATGTAATTAGGGTTTTCTAGTTTTCATATGATGGGTTAGGGTTTTCTAGTTTTTATATGATGGATTAGGGTTTTGAATGTTGCAAATGATGTTATTAGGGTTTTCTAGTTTTTATATGATGAATTAGGGTTTTCTAGTTTTTTTTTTTTTTTTTTTTTTTTTGGGTAAAGAGGACGGTACCTCTGGCAAATTTTATTAATAAAAAGAATAAATACAATATAAGGCTGGGGACTCCCCACCAAAAAACAGAAAATCCATCGGGACAGGCCCCAAAGGACAACAAGCTAAACTAGGAACCAAAACAAGAGAAGGAACCAAGTAAACAAGAACATAAAGGAGAGCAACCTGCAAAACAAACAAACCATACAAGCCAATACAAGGAGAGAAGAAAGAAAGCTTAGTGGAATAAAATTAAGGGAGGGTCCAAATAGTTTTAGCCAAATCAACGTTAGTGCAAGTTTTCAAAGAAAGACTCAGCAGTCTACAGCGGATATCATCCTTAACAAAATTCACGACAGCATGATGAGATTTTTTTATTTTTTTAAAAATGCGTAAATTTCTTTCCCGCCAGATGTGGTAGACCGCTCCAGCAAAAACAAGTCTTCTAATGATGGACCAGATGGTCTTGTTCTTATTACTGGGGTTGAGTTGAGTAATGATATCAGACCAACTATCTTATTACTGGGTTTTCTAGTTTTCATATGATGGATTAGGGTTTTCAAGTTTTCATATTATGGATTAAGGTTTTCTAGTTATCATATGATGGATTAGGGTTTTTGAATGTTGCAAATTATCTTATTAGGCTTTTCTAGTTTTCATATGATGGATTAAGGTTTTCCAGTTTTCATATGAGGGATTAGGGTTTTCTAGTTTTCACATGATAGATTAGGGTTTTCTCGTTTTCATATGATGGATTAGGGTTTTCTACTTTTCATATGATGGATTAGGGTTTTCTAGTTTTCATATAATGCATTAGGGTTTTTGAATGTTGCAAATGATGTTATTAGAGTTTTCTAGTTTTCATATGATGGATTAGGGTTTTCTAGTTTTCATATGACGGATTAGGGTTTTCTAGTTTTGATATGATGGATTAGGGTTTTTGAATGTTGCAAATGATATTATTTGGGTTTTCGGGTTTTCATATGATGGATTAGGGGTTTCTAGTTTCATATGATGGATTAGGGTTTTCTAGTTTTCATATGATCGATTAGGGTTTTATAGTTTTCATAAGATGGATTAGGGTTTTTGAATCTTGCAAATGATGTTGTTCGGGTTTTCTAGTTTTCATATGATAGAATAGGGATTTCTAGTTTCTTTTGGGTAAAGAGGGCGGCACCTCTGGCAAATTTTATTAATAAAAAGAATAAATACAATATAAGGCTGGGGTCTCCCCACCAAAAAACAGAAAATCCATCAGGACAGGCCCCAACGGACAACAAGCTAAACTAGGAACCAAAACAGGAGAAGGAACCATAAGAAAACAAGAACATAAAGGAGAGTAACCTGCAAAACAAACAAACCATACAAGCCAAAACAAGCATAGAAAAAGGAAAGCGTAGAGGAAGAAAATTAAGGGAGGGTCCAAATAGTTTTAGCCAAATCAACATTATTGCAATTTTTCAAAGAAAGACTCAGCAGTCTACAGCGGATATCATCCTTAACAATATTCACGACAGCATGATGAGATCTTTTTATTTTTGTAAAAATGCGTAAATTTCTTTCCCACCAGATGTGGTAGACCGCTCCAGCAAAAACAAGTCTTCTAATGATAGACCAAATGGTCTTGTTCTTATTAATGGGGTTTAGTTGACTAATGATATCAGACCAGGTATCAGCGGAGAAGGAGAGATTCATGACATGATGGAGGTCATGCCAAACCAAAGAAGTGAAAGAGCATTCAAAGAAGAGATGAGAAAGGGAATCCGGACAGTTCCCGCAGAACGCACAAATGAGATTGGAATTAGTGTCCCAAATTTTGATTTTATCATGAGTCTTAAGGCGATTTTTAAGAGCAACCCAAAGAATGAAAGCATGTCTGGGGATGTTCTGGGAGAACCAAACAAGATGAAACCAAAAGACATGCTTTCATTCTTTGGGTTGCTCTTAAAAATCGCCTTAAGACTCATGATAAAATAAAAATTTGGGACACTAATTCCAATCTCATTTGTGCGTTCTGTGGGGACTGTCCGGATTCCCTTTCCCATCTCTTCTTTGAATGTTCTTTCACTTCTTTGGTTTGGCATGACCTCCATCACGTCATGAATCTCTCCTTCTCCCCTGATACCTGGTCTGATATCATTAGTCAACTCAACCCCAGTAATAAGAACAAGACCATATGGTCCATCATCAGAAGACTTGTTTTTGCTGGAGCTGTATATCACATATGGCGGGAAAGAAATTTACGCATTTTTAAAAACATAAAAAGATCCCATCATGCTGTCGTGAATAGTGTTAAGGATGATATCCGCTGTAGACTGCTGAGTCTATCAATGAAAACTTGCACTAATGTTGAGTTGGCTAAAACTATTTGGACCCTCCCTTAATTTCCTTCCTTTGTGCTTTCTTTCTTTTTCTGCTTGTTTTGGCTTGTATGGTTTGTTTGTTTTGCAGGTTGTTTCTCTTTATGTTCTTGTTTGCTTCTGGTTCCTTATCTTGTTTTGGTTCCTAGTTTAGCTTGTTGTCCGTTGGGGCCTGTCCCGATGGATTTTCTGTTTTTTGGTGGGGAGTCCCCAGCCTTATATTGTATTTATTCTTTTTATTAATAAATTTGCCAGAGGTGCCGCCCTCTTTACCCAAAAAAAAAGACCGGTTGATGATAGGGGCGAATAGTCTTCCAAACAGAACGAACAGAGAAAGGAGAGAGTTGACCGTCTCTAGATCTCCAAAGGAGATTATCAGGGACGAATGTGGAAAGATTAGGGGGGTTATGAGAAAGAAGAGCAGTATGGGAATCTCTCCAACAATGAGGCCGAACCCAAGATCCGTTAAGAACCAGGTCAGCAACCTTTGTATCAGGAGTGAAACCCGCATCATGGATGTCACGGACAGACAAGAATTTAGAAAGAGGGCCCGCGGGGTGCCAGTTATCGAACCAAGCAGAAGTAGAGCATCTATCACCAATCTTGGAAACTATATACTCCCTTATCTTATCCCTCATATCTAGGATGTTACGCCAGGCAAATCCAGAACCGTATTTTTTGGGGGCATCCCAAAAGTTACGGCCACATAAACGGTAAGAGTGGATCCACTTAACCCATAGGGACTCTTTCTTGGAAAGGAGTCTCCAAACATGGGAAGCCATAAGGGCAACATTCCAGATAGCAAGGTTACGTATGCCAAGCCCACCATGTTCCTTAGGAAGGCATACAGTTTTCCAGGAGACTTTAGCTTTACCACGCTTCAACTCACCATGGCACCAGATGAAACCTCTCATGAGCTTCTCAATATCGTTAGAGATAGATTTAGGAAGAATAAAAACAGAAGCCCAATAGATTTGAGTAGAAGAAAGGACAGAGAGGATCAGCTGGAGACGACCAGCAAAGGAAAGAGACTTGTTTTTCCAGTCATTAATCCTGCATTTGACTTTATCAACAAGTCCTTTACAGTCTTTGTGGGCAAGACGCGTGGTGATGAGAGGAATGCCAAGGTATCGAACAGGAAAAGAGCCCTCCGGAAACTTAACAATAAGATCAATGGCAGCCCTGGTCCTCTCACCAACATTACAATAGAAAGCTTCACTCTTCGCAATGTTGGGATGGAGGCCAGAAACCCCAGAGAATTCCTCAAGAGAGTCACATATGAGTTTAACCGAAGAGCTATCACCATGGCAGAAGAGAAGGAGATCGTCGGCAAAGCAGAGATGGGTGATATTTTGATCGTCACATTGTCTGTGGAATTTAAAAGAATCAGAATCATGGATGTTTCTCTTGATCATAAGGTTAAGCACTTCCATGACAAGAGTGAAGAGATAAGGAGAGAGGGGGTCACCCTGCCGAAGGCCCCTTTTACCGTCGAAATAACCATGAGTATTCCCATTGATACTTATAGAGTAAGCAACCGTGGAAACACATGTCATGATCCACTCAATCATACGATCGGGGAAACCAAACCCAAACAAAATGGTTCGCAGAAAAGTCCAGTCAACCGTGTCGTAGGCTTTTTAAATATCAACCTTAAAAGCACACCTAGGAGGACCACGATGACGATGATAATCACGCATGAGCTCGTGAACAAGAAGGACGTTGTCGGTGATCAGACGGCCAGGGATGAAAGCAGACTGGTTTTCATCAACCAGAGAGGAAAGATGGTTTTTGATACGATCCGCAATAAGCTTGCTGATACATTTGTAAACAACGTTACAACAAGCTATAGGGCGGAAATCAGTGACTTTAGAAGGGGAATCAACTTTAGGAATGAGCGCAAGGATGGTGCTGTTGAAGGACTTAAGAAGTTTGCCAGAATAGAAGAATTCCTTAACAGCCATACAGAAATCAGGACCCACAATATCCCAAGCAGACTTGAAGAACTTAGCAGAGAAACCATCAGAACCAGGAGCTTTATCATCACCCATCTGGAACAGAACACACTTAACCTCCGCGTCAGTAACAGGAGTAAGCATGGCAGCAGACTGGAGGGGGGAGAGCTTATTAGAGAAGAGGGAAGAAGGATCACGAATAGCAGTAGAAGGCTGGGCAGACCCCAAGAAGGCTTGAAAGTGAGAAACAAAAAGATTAGGAAGATCGTTCCCCGAGATCCAGTTACCATGAACATCCTGGATAGAATTAATACGGTTTCGAGATTTACGACTTTTAACCGCTTTGTGGAAAAAAGCCGAATTTTTATCACCCTCACGAAGCCAGTTAACCTTAGCCTTTTGTTTTAGGAACCTCTCTTCATCCAGGCTAGCCTCGTTATAAGCGAGAAGATACCTGCATTGTTCTTCACGAAGATCCTTATTGAAAGGATCCCGATCCAAAGCAATCTGAACTCTATCAAGCTCATTACGAAGAGAGATAACCTTAGAAAAGAGGTTTCCCTGGTTGCGAAGCATCTTACGTATAGGCACTTTCAGATTTTTAAGGTTTTTGAAAACCTTATACATCCGATATCCAGTGATGTTGGGGTTCCAAGAAGAGGCAACAATCTGTTTGAAATCTTCCTTATAAGTCAGGAAATTAGGGAACTTGAAAGGCTTAGGATGGAAAGGGGCACGATGGGGGAGAGAAAGCACAGCAGGAGTATGATCGGACGAACGGTAAGGGAGAAAATTGACAGTAGAGGATGGGAAAGAAGCAACGAAGTGAGTATTTCCCATGACACGATCGATCTTCTTGAGGATGCCACCCGAACCATTAGGAGACTTTGTCCATGTGTAGAAGAGTCCTTTATAGTTAAGATCCTCCATTTCCATCAGATTGACACAGTCCCTGAAGTCCTCCATAGCACGAGAAATCCCAGAAGACCCGGAGGTGCTATCTTTGATATCAAGAGCAACATTGAAATCACCCAAAATAATCCAAGGGGCATCTCTAACCACATTCTTATGGACCACAAGAGAATGCCAGAGAGATCGACGCATCATGTGATCATTATGAGCATAGACGAAGGAGCAGAAAAAGGATTTATTAGAATCACGGATATTAACTTTGAAATGCATAACCTGATCATTTAAGTCGATAAGCATCATATCAATGGCAAGCGGATCCCAGGCAACCACAATTCTAGTCCCTCTAGGGGAGAAGAGACCGTTGGACGACCACGACCAAGAGCCAAAAGTACGACTACAGATAAGAGGGAGGTTATGGAAGGCAGCACAAGTCTCAAGAGAAGCACAAATATTAAGATTTTGATCGCGGATAAGATCTCTCAATGCTTTCTGATGAGAAGGCTTACAGAGACCGCGAGTATTCCATGCAGCGATGTGCGTCATATGGAAACTTGGAGGGGGGTGGAGTCCATCTGCTCGGACACCGGAGCTATCATAGGGTGATCATTATAGGATCTAGGCTCATTAACAATGAACTGGGCAGTGTCAACATCATCAGAATCAACCTCAATACTAATATCCTCAACGATTAGATCATCAGAATCAGGATCAAAATCAATAGGACTAGAATGGGAAGGAGCACCAGAATGGGGTTGGGGGATAGAAGAAAAAGGAATATCTGTGACGTCAGAGGAACATGCCTCTAGAATGGAGAAGGCGTTGAATAAAGGAGTGGAGGATTCAAGCTGATTTAGGGGCTGGGAGGAAGAAAGGCGAATGATAGGGCTAGGGAAACCTACAACACCTATAGAGTCCTTCTTGGAGGGAATAGTAGAATGAGGTAGAATGGGAGGGCGGTTCTTTAAAGGGGCAGGGCGATACTGGGATCGAGACTTATTATTATTTTTATAATTTTTATTATAAACTTTGTTTTTTGAAGATTCTTTAGCCATCCTAACCATTTGGGTATTAATCTTAGAATTACTTTGAGGAATATCATTAGAGGTATTTTCATTAATTGTGTTTTTTTTCGATATATTTTTCTTTTTAGTAACCGTTGTAAAACCATCATCAAGATGTATAGGAGAATCTACTATAACATGATGAATAGGCATTTTATCTTTGGTCTTAGCTTCATTAATCTTAGAGATGACATGCATACAGTTGTTCGTGTCATGACCATAAACCATACAATGAGAGCACATAGGGGGTTTCCATTCATACTCAATACGAAGAGTATGGGTGGAAAATTCTAGAGTATCCGGATCAGGAATTCGGATAATCACTTTATCCACCCAAGAGGATTTTGTGGGGATCTCAAGAAGGATACGTGCATAAACTGACTTTCCAGCGGCATATTTGCACATATTAGCTATATATGAGTCCATAGCAAGAGGCTTACCGATTTTTGAGGCAATATGGCTAAGACCCTCATCACTCCAAGCCTCATAGGGAATATCATGGATTTTAATCCAGAGAGGAAGTTTGTCGTGGTTGTTCTTATGAATACCTAGTCCGGGACGCCATTTTTGGATGACAATCGGGACACCCTTAAATGTCCAAGGTCCATGAGTGATAATATGATGGAGACCATTATCATCACTAAATTTAAAAAGATAGACACATTTTCCATTAAGGAGTACATCTTGAAGACCATGGATAGACCACATTTTAGAAGCTAGGTAACGAACATCAGAGTAATTCATTTTTTTTCCAACAAAGTATCCACAGATAGTACGAGCAAAATTTTCACAAACCTTAGTAACTGCTTTTAAAGGAATATCAACTGGCACATTAATATCATTACATAAATTAGGAATAAAGCGAAAATTATCATTAGAGTGTTTTTGGGGACCAGTAATGATATTAGCAAGCGAGTTATTAAGAAAAGGAACCTTGCGATCCCAAGCATTATTTTGTTTATTATTATTATCATGATTGAGGTTACCATTTTTGACAAATGGATTAGAATCAAAGGTTTGAGAAATTTTTTCATTAGTGTTAAGAGGATTCAATTTGTTTAAAATGTTTGCACTTTGGCCTATTAAAGACCGTTGGGCTTGTACACTAAATTCGTTGGGCTGAAAATTTGTATTATGGGCTAAATATTTTGTGGGTGGTCCAAGACTTGAAGTAATAGGCTTTGGTTTTATATGGGCTAAGTCATTTGGTTTCATATGGGCTAAGTCTTGTTGGGTATTCACTTGGGCTTTTAAAGGCATTTGGGCTTCTACACTATGGGTTGAAACATTGGGCTTAGATTTGGAGTTTGTTGGGTAATATGGTCCACGATATGGTTTGTGTTGGGCATTGTTGGCCGATTTTTTATGTATGAGTTTAGGCATCATATTTGTTGGGTGTGTACCCAAAATAGAAGGAAAAGTTAACTTTTTTCTAGAAACACTCGGCTGAATATGGGACAAAAGGGAAGGGTAGTCAACTACTTTGTTAGGAGAGTGATTATTATCCTCCTTGGATTCCTTAAAGTGACTAAAGCAAAGCAAGTTGGAGTTACTTTCCTTTGGATATTTTGAATTATCATAGTTAAAGGTAGGAGTAGAAAAGATGTTACCCCATATTCCTTGCACTTGAGTCGGTTCCTCTAGCTCTTCCAATTCCGTTGAAGTACCTTTTCCAATGTCGTGATCTTGACCAGCAACAACACATGGAGGATTACCGGTGGCTATGTTGATCGGAGCTGTGCATGGGGTATTGCCGGAGCTATTATCTTCCATACATGTCGATTTATTGCTTCCATCTCCTTGATCTTTGACATGTTTGAATCGTTTATCATTGTTGGGAGTGACACCGTGATCCATAATGGCAGGGGTAACGTTATTGTCGATGATCAAAGGAGTGTTTTCTTCACTCAGAAAACGTTGATGTTTTGTTTTTGCCGCTGTAGCTCGTTGGTTGCCAATTGTAGCGTGTTTAGTCGTTATTGCTGCATCATCCTGGTCGTAATGTGTAGCTTTAGGCTCGTGATCATTGGAAAAATGTATATTTTTTATTATGCAGTCACGATTTTTGTATGGTTGTTTCTCATGCTCATTATCTTCTTCTTCTAGCCTTGGGTACGGTTCTTGGGATAGAATGCACTCATCTTTGTTCTTGTGTTTTTCCTCTTCATCATCATCTTCTTTATCATAATTTTTAGCATCATTTTCAGCATCAGATTCCGATGAGCTATAATCCGTGGTCATACCCTCTATGCAAGTATCACCATGATCATAAGCATCTCCAGAGGGTTTACTTGTTGAGTTGATATTATCATCCCCATTAGATGATATTCGATGGATGATATGCATGCAACCTTCTTCATGAGTTAAAGCAACGGATTCATCTCCATGTTCGTGATTTAGGGCAGCAACATGGCTTCCAAGGGATTTATCTTTTGCTAGAAAATATTTAGACAAAATATCTCTTTGTTTTACATTAAAACTTTGTTTTTTTTTTTTGTAGATCTTTTTTGTATGCTTTTGTCAAGAAATTTTGCAATGCATGGCTGTTTTTTTTTTATGTTTTTTATTCTTTTTTCAACAATATTGAATGTAATTTCAGGATTTGTAAAAACTTGTGCAGAAATAATATGATTATGATTTGCTAGTGTGTCATCAGATTCCAAAGATAAATCTAGATCAGGAATTTTACCTGGTGATACACCAGCCATGATGGAAACAAAATTAACAAAAAGCGTAAATAATTCTAGAGAGAGAAAATTAAGAGAGAGAACTTAGAGAGAACTAGGCTGGATGGGTTTTTAATTTGGGATTTCTAGTTTTCATATGATGGATTAGGGTTTTCTAGTTTTCATATGATCGATTAGGGTTTTCTAGTTTTCATATGATGTATTAGGGTTTTTGAATGTTGCAAATGATGTTATTAGGGTTATCTGGTATTCATATGATGGATTAGGGTTTTCTGGTTTCATATGATGGATTAGGGTTTTCTAGTTTTCATATGATGGATTAGGGTTTTCTACTTTTCATATGATGGATTAGGGTTTTTGAATGTTGAAAATGATGTTATTCGGGTTTTCTAGTTTTCATATGATGGATTAGGGTATTCTAGTTTTCATATGATGGATTAGGGTTTTTGAATGTTGCAAATGATGTTATTCGGGTTTTCTAGTTTTCATATTATGGATTAGGGTTTTCTAGTTTTCATACGATGGATTAGGGTTTTCTAGTTTACAAATGATCTATTAGGGTTTTCTAGTTTTCATATGATGGATTAGGGGTAGTTTTCATATGATAGATTAGGGTTTTCTAGTTTTCATATGATGGCTTAGGGTTTTCTAGTTTTCATATGATGGATTAAGGTTTTCTAGTTTTCATATGTTGGATTTGGGTTTTCTAGTTTTCATATGATGGATTAGGGTTTTCTTGTTTTCATATGATGGATTAGGGTTTTTGAATGTTGCAAATGATGTTAGTAAGGTTTTCTAGTTTTCATATGATGGATTAGGGTTTTCTACTTTTCATATTATGGATTAGGGTTTTCTAGTTTTCATATGATGCATTAGGGTTTTTGAATGTTGCAAATGATGTTATTATGGTTTTCTAGTTATCATATGATGGATTAGGGTTTTCTAGTTTTCATATGATGGATTAGGGTTTTCTTGTTTTCATATGATGGATTAGGGTTTTTGAATGTTGCATATGATGTTATTAGGGTTTTCTAGTTTTCATATGATGGATTAGGGTTTTCTAGTTTCATATGATGGATTAGGGTATTCTAGTTTTCATATGATGGATTAGGGTTTTTGAATGTTGCAAATGATGTTATTCGGGTTTTCTAGTTTTCATATGATGGATTAGGGTTTTCTAGTTTTCATATGATGGATTAGGGTTTTCTAGTTTTCATATGATCGATTAGGGTTTTATAGTTTTCATAAGATGGATTACGGTTTTTGAATGTTGCAAATGATGTTATTAGGGTTTTCTAGTATTCATATGATGTATAAGGGTTTTTGAATGTTGCAAATGATGTTATTAGGGTTTTCTAGTTTTCATATGATAGATTAGGGTTTTTGAATGTTGCAAATGATGTAATTAGGGTTTTCTAGTTTTCATATGATGGGTTAGGGTTTTCTAGTTTTTATATGATGGATTAGGGTTTTTGAATGTTGCAATTGATGTTATTAGGGTTTTCTAGTTTTTATATGATGAATTAGGGTTTTCTAGTTTTCATATGATGGATTAGGGTTTTCAAGTTTTCATATTATGGATTAAGGTTTTCTAGTTTTCATATGATGGATTAGGGTTTTTGAATGTTGCAAATGATCTTATTAGGCTTTTCTAGTTTTCATATGATGGATTAAGGTTTTCCAGTTTTCATATGAGGGATTAGGGTTTTCTAGTTTTCACATGATAGATTAGGGTTTTCTCGTTTTCATATGATGGATTAGGGTTTTTGAATGATGCAAATGTTGTTATTAGGGTTTTCTAGTTTCATATGATGGATTAAGGTTTTCTAGTTTTCATATGTTGGATTAGGGTTTTCTAGTTTTCATATGATGGATTAGGGTTTTCTTGTTTTCATATGATGGATTAGGGTTTTTGAATGTTGCAAATGATGTTATTAAGGTTTTCTAGTTTTCATATGATGGATTAGGGTTTTCTACTTTTCATATTATGGATTAGGGTTTTCTAGTTTTCATATGATGCATTAGGGTTTTTGAATGTTGCAAATGATGTTATTAGGGTTTTCTAGTTATCATATGATGGATTAGGGTTTTCTAGTTTTCATATGATGGATTAGGGTTTTCTAGTTTTCATATGATGGATTAGGGTTTTTGAATGTTGCATATGATGTTATTAGGGTTTTCTAGTTTTCATATGATGGATTAGGGTTTTCTAGTTTCATATGATGGATTAGGGTATTCTAGTTTTCATATGATGGATTAGGGTTTTTGAATGTTGCAAATGATGTTATTCGGGTTTTCTAGTTTTCATATGATGGATTAGGGTTTTCTAGTTTTCATATGATGGATTAGGGTTTTCTAGTTTTTTTTTTTTGGGTAAAGAGGGCGGCACCTCTGGCAAATTTTATTAATAAAAAGAATAAATACAATATAAGGCTGGGGACACCCCACCAAAAAACAGAAAATCCATCGGGACAGGCCCCAACGAACAACAAGCTAAACTAGGAACCAAAACAATAGAAGGAACCATAAGCAAACAATAACATAAAGGAGAGCAACCTGCAAAACAAAAAACCATACAAGCCAAAACAAGGAGAGAAAAAAGAAAGCGCAGAGGAAGAAAATTAAGGGAGGGTCCAAATAGTTTTAGCCAAAGCAACATTAGTGCAAGTTTTCAAAGAAAGACTAAGCAGTCTACAGCGGATATCATCCTTAACAATATTCACGACAGCATGATGAGATCTTTTTATTTTTTTAAAAATGCGTAAATTTCTTTCCCGCCAGATGTGGTAGACCGCTCCAGCAAAAACAAGTCTTTTAATGATGGACCAAATGGTCTTGTTCTTATTAATGGGGTTGAGTTGACTAATGATATTAGACCAGCTATCAGTGGAGAAGGAGAGATTCATGACATGATGGAGGTCATGCCAAACCAAAGAAGTGAAAGAGCATTCAAAGAAGAGATGGGAAAGTGAATCCGGACATTCCCCGCAGAACGCACAAATAAGATTGGAATTAGTGTCCCAGATTTTGATTTTATCATGAGTCTTGAGACGATCTTTAAGAGCAACCCAAAGAACGAAAGCATGTCTGGGGATGTTCTGGGAGAACCAAACAAGATGAAACCAAAAGACCGGTTGGTGATAGGGGCGAATAGACTGCCACACAGATCGAACAGAGAAAGGGGAGAGTTGACCGTCTCTAGATCTCCAAAATAGCTTATCAGGGACGGACGATGAAATAGTGGGAGGGTTATGAGAAAGAAGAGCACCATGGGAATCTCTCCAACAATGAGGCCGAACCCAAGATCCGTTAAGAACCAGGTCAGCAACCTTAGTTTCAGGAGTGAAACCCGCATCATGGATGTCACGGACAGACAAGAATTTAGAAAGAGGGCCCGCAGGGTGCCAATTGTCGAACCAAGCAGAAGTAGAGCATCCATCACCTATCTGGGAAACTATATACTCCCTTATCTTATCCCGCATATCCAGGATGTTACGCCAAGCAAATCCGGTCCCGTATTTTTTGGGGGCATCCCAAAAGTTACGGCCACATAAACGGTATGAGTGGATCCACTTAACCCATAGGGACTCTTTCTTGGAAAGGAGTCTCCAAACATGGGAAGCCATAAGGGCAACATTCCAGATAGCAATGTTACGTATGCCAAGACCACCATGTTCCTTAGGAAGGCATACAGTTTTCCAGGAGACTTTAGCTTTACCACGCTTTAACTCACCATGGCACCAGAGGAAACCTCTCATGAGCTTCTCAATATCGATAGAGATAGATTTAGGAAGAATAAAAACAGAAGCCCAATAGATTTGAGTAGAAGAAAGGACAGAGAGGATGAGCTGGAGACGACCAGCAAAGGAAAGAGACTTGTTTTTCCAGTCATTAATCCTGCATTTGACTTTATCAACAAGGCCTTTACAGTCTTTGTGGGCAAGACGCGTGGTGATGAGAGGAACACCAAGGTATCGGACAGGGAAAGAGCCCTCAGGAAACTTAACAATAAGATCAATGGCAGCCCTGGTCCTCTCACCAACATTACAGTAGAAAGCTTCACTCTTTGCAATATTAGGATGGAGGCCAGAAACCCCAGAGAATTCCTCAAGAGAATCACAGATGATTGTAACCGAAGAGCTATCACCAAGACAGAAGAGAAGGAGATCGTCGGCAAAGTAGAGATGGGTGATACTTTGATCATCACATTGTCTGTGGAATTTAAAAGAGTCAGAATCATGGATGTTTCTCATGATCATAAGGTTAAGCACTTCCATGACAAGAGTGAAGAGATAAGGAGAAAGGGGGTCACCCTGTCGAAGGCCCCTTTTACCTTCAAAATATCCGTGAGTATTCCCATTGATACTCACAGAGTAAGCAACCGTGGAAACACATGTCATGATCCATTCAATCATACGATCGGGGAAACCAAACCCAAACAAGATGGTCCTCAGAAACGACCAGTCAACTGTGTCGTACGCTTTTTGAATATCAACCTTAAAAGCACACCTAGGAGGACCACGATGCCGATGATAATCACGCATGAGTTCATGGACAAGAAGGACGTTGTCGGTGATCAAACGACCAGGGATGAAAGCAGACTGGTTTTCATCAACTATAGAAGAAAGATGGTTTTTGATACGATCCGCAATAATCTTGCTGATACATTTGTAAACTACCTTACAACAAGCTATAGGGCGGAAATCAGTGACTTTGGAAGGGGAATCCACTTTAGGGATGAGCGCAAGGATGGTGCTGTTGAAAGACTTAAGAAGTTTGCCAGAATAGAAGAATTCCTTAACAGCCACACAGAAATCAGAACCCACAATATCCCAAGCAGACTTGAAGAACTTAGCAGAGAAACCATCAGAACCAGGAGCTTTATCATCACCCATCTGGAACAGGACACACTTAACCTCCGCGTCAGTAACAGGAGTAAGCATGGCGGCAGACTGGAGGGGGGAGAGCTTATTAGAGAAGAGGGAAGAAGGATCACGAATAGTAGTGGAAGGCTGGGCAGAACCCAAGAAGGCTTTAAAGTGAGAAACAAATAGATTAGGAAGATCATTCCCCGAGATCCAGTTCCCTTGAGCATCCTGGATAGAATTAATACGATTGCGAGATTTACGGCTTTTAACCGCTTTATGGAAAAAAGCCGAATTTTTATCACCTTCACGCAGCCAGTTAACCTTAGCCTTTTGTTTCAGGAACCTCTCTTCATCCAGGCTAGCCTCGTTATAAGCGAGGAGATACCTGCATTGTTCTTCACGAAGATCCTTATTGAAAGTGTTGGATTAGGTGTCTAAGCCATGACTAATAATTAGTATTTACCTAATTAATAGAAGCACAGTCCATTTGGGTTGCCCTCATGGCTGGAGGTTTAGTAGAAAATTCGATAGAGAGAAAGGTTGATTTATTATGGGATTAATAAATCAACAGGAATTAAATATATGGTTTATTAATATATTAAAGTGATAATATATTAATTAGAAACTATATTAATTAATTAGGAATTAATCCAGAATTAATTGAATTTAATTTGTGGATTAAACTAATTAATTAAAGGTGCAGGGACTAAAACTGAAATTATTCAATAGTTGAGTAAGTGACAGTGTGTCAGTGGCTAGAAGTTGGCGAAATCCATATATGGAAATATATGAATTTCGAAAATAATAATAAGGATAAATAGGATTTGAATTATAAGATAAAAGGTTTATCTTATTTGAATTCAAAAGGGTTTATCTCTAAGGTTATCAACTGGCCATTTGAAAAGCTATATATAGGGGTTCCCAGGCACTGCAAATTCACGGCAATTCTCATATACTCTCTCAAGGATTTCGATTTTCATATACCTCTGGTTTGGGTGTGACTTTCATTTGAGGCAGGATAATTTTGCTGCTCAGCTTCCAAGAAATAAAGGTTGGTTTTTCTGTTTTGATCTTTAGTTTCTTTTTCTGGCCTCTAGGTTTTTGTTATATGTTCAATTAGAAGAAAACATAGATCCTTATAAGTTGCATGTGAACTTAGGTTATTTAGTTCATGGTTTGCAGAAAACCTTTCAGTGGTATCAGAGCCTGTTTTGTTTTCTTGTTGAATTGCTATAACTGTTTTAGGGTTTAAAGCCTATAAACCCTAATATATGTGAAAATCGATTTATAGGATTAGGGTTTTGGAAACCCTAATCCCCCCCTTGCTAAATTGCGAAATCTGGAATTAGGGTTTTAGAAGGTTTTCTATTTTTGGTAACTTTATTTGTTAATTAAATGGATAACCTTAAATCCCATTAGTTGATTTCGAAAATTAAGGGTTTAAGGATAGGTTTTAATTAATTTAATTAATTTAGATAAACCTATATTCATTTGAATTAATTTAATTAATTGTTAATTAAAGGATAATTCAAAAGGATTTAATTAATTTTAAAATTGGCGAAATTAATGGAATAAATCCAGAAAAATATTTTAAAATGTTTAAAATATTTAGATTTAATTAATTTAATTAATTGGTAATTAAAATGATTAAATCGAAATTTAAGGTTTAATTTAATTTAAAATTTAATTGTTAAATTTGGTAAAATTAAAAGATAAACCTTGAATATTTTAAAGGGTTTTAAAATACATCTTATATATGTTATTAAAAGTTAATATTATATATATGAGATAAATTTGGTCAGTCAATTCAATAGTAGGCCTCATTCACGAAGCTGGTCTATAAAGTGGGTATAAGGAGACTGCCTATAAAATGGTAGTCTAATGGGTGAACACTCTCACCCACCGCTCGCCTGATCAGTGGAGGGTCGTTAGCCGAACAGTTTTGACAAGGACCACTTAATCATTAAAAGTATAATGATCAAAGTACTAGAACCTTACACAAAAAAAATCCCAATCTAGTTACTTTAGGAAAATGTGAATTTGATGCTACCCCATGAAATTGCACATTGCACTTTATGAAACGTTGGTGGAGCGTGTGTGGTTTACCGGCACACCAATGGGGGTTCATAAAGAGTGGCAATGGGTGTCTCGGGTGTTATCATTGTTGATGGAGCGTGTGTGGTTTACCGGCACATCAATTTGAGATGATAATGGACCCCGAGAGTACCAAGCTAATTTGCATGGTTATTCACACCCGGTTTGTGATCCTCGGCATCCCAGTCACAAACGGTGGGGCATATCCGAGATTAAACATGCTATTGAACAGTTCAATAAATCTCATAAGAAACTAGGAATTCCATTTATAATAAGATTATTTTTCCGCGATGGAATCGGCTGAATCGTCATTCGCCTACCTTTATAAAATTTGCTTATAGATTACGGCATCCCTCTTCTATGTTGCAAATTGTTATAGTTGGATCCTAGCCTTATTTTATATTGGGTTATTATAAGGACCGACAAGTATCTAATTAAACTTACCTTCTTTTATAGATGTCTTCTGCTGATCAATCCGCTCCCCAATCAAACTCCAGTGTTCCCTCAATCCTCTCACTATGTTCCAAGGTTCAATTGAACGGGACAAACTATAATGACTGGATTAGAAACATCAAGATGGCTCTGAGGTATGAGAACAAAGAGTATGTTCTCGAGACCGAGCTTGTCGATGTCGACCCCGAAACTGCTACTCCCGAGGAAATTGCCTCGTACCAAAAACATACTGATGATGCAACCAAAGTGGCCTGCATCATGATCGCCACAATGAACCCCGAATTGCAGAGAATATACGAAGACTACTGGCCCTATGAGATGCACAAGGAACTTGCGGAAAAGTTCCGCAAGCAAGAGCGCATCGAGAGGTGCGAGGTAGTCAAGGACTTCACGAACAGCAAACCCAAAGATGGAGAGTCCATCTGCACTCATGTGCAAAGAATGCAAGGTTACGTGGAGCGGCTTAGAAAGCTTGCGATGCCTGTACCGGAACAGTTGGCCGTGGACATAGTGCTTAACTCGTTGCCGAGTTCTTATGACCAGTTCAGGCTGGCTTATCATTTGAACAACAATCAGGCTAATATGACTGAGTTGCATCGCATGCTTCGAGTAGCTGAGGACGGGATGAAGGGTAAAAGTGTACCCTCGGTTAATCAGCCCGTTCTAGCCATTGGAAGTGGCAAAGGAAAGAAAAGGAAGGGCCCTCCTAAGCAAAATTGGAGGGAAAAGGTTCAGGTCGGGTCATCCAGTAATGGCTCAAGAACCAAGACTTCCCAAATTCCTTGTGTAGCCAACCCCGATGAAGCCAACTGTTTTTACTGCAAAGAGAAGGGCCATTGGAAGAGAAGCTGCCCCAAATACTTGCAGGATGTCAAGGATGGGAAAGTAAAGCCATCGACAGCAGGTATATACACTATCTCTAAAAACTCACCATCTTCTAATTCTTGGGTCCTTGATACAGGATGTGGTTTTCACATTTGTTCTGATATGCAGGGCCTAAAGGAAAGCAGGGAGGTGGAGCACGGTAGACTGAACTTGATCATGGGCAATAGGAGATCGTCCCCTGTTACCAAGATTGGAGTTTATAGTTTAGTGCTTAGTAGTGAAGTTTGTTTAGATTTATTAGATTGTTGCTATTCGCCAGAAATGGCAAGAAATATTATTTCATTTCACGCATTATTCAGACAAGGATTTCATTTTTCTTTTGATAATAATATTGGATCTATTTCTGTTTTCAAAAATGGTATTTTGAATTTTACTGCTTATCCTTGTAATGGTGTGTATGAAACTGTGAAATGTGTTGACAATCTAGGACAAAGTGTAAATTATATTGATTCTACTAGTGACGTGGAAAAGGCATGTCTGTGGCATAGTCGACTCGGGCACATCAGCAAGAAACGCATCGCCCAACTCCAAAAGGATGGAGTGTTGGAATCATTCGACCTCAAGTCGGATGATGTATGCGAATCTTGTCTGTTGGGCAAGATGACTAAATCACCTTTCAAAGGGTCTTTTGAAAGAGGTGAGGGTCTATTGGACATTATTCACACGGATGTGTGTGGTCCATTCAGATCAACCACAAAGGATGGCACGCGGTTCTACGTGACTTTTACCGACGATTTTAGTAGATACAGTTACATCTACTTGATCAAGCACAAGTCGGACACTTTTGAAAAGTTCAAAGAGTTTAAGAACGAAGTAGAGAATCAATTAGGCAGGAAGATAAAGATGCTCAGATCCGACAGAGGCGGAGAGTATCTAAGTATCGAGTTCCTAGACTATCTAAAGGAATGCGGAATAGTTTCGCAGTTGACACCTCCCAGGACACCACAGTTGAACGGTGTTGCAGAGAGGCGCAACCGAACCCTGTTGGACATGGTTCGTTCCATGATGAGTCGAGCTTCACTTCCCATTCACTTCTGGGGGTATGCCTTAGAGACTGCCGCCCATATCCTCAATCTTGTCCCAACTAAGAAGGTTGCGAAAACACCTCATGAGATGTGGACGGGGAAAGCTCCCTTGTTGGCACATATCAAGGTCTGGGGTTGTGAGGCTTTCGTTAGACGAGAGACTCAAGACAAACTCGCAGACAGAAGCGAAAGGTGTTTCTTCATTGGTTATCCCAAACAGTCCTTTGGATATCTATTCTACAGACCGAGCGAGGACGTGGTCTTTGTAGCTAGACGAGCAGTCTTTCGAGAGAGAGAGCTCGTATTCAAAGAGGACAGTGGGAGTACCATTGATCTGGAAGAAATTCAAGAGTCATCAGATGACGCAACCTTAGGAGAAACTAGCAACCAACATGAGGATGAAGTTCCTGTTGGACCGACAGATGTATCCTTACCTCTTAGGCGTTCCGGTAGGGTTAGCATGCCACCCGAGTTTTATGGGTTCCATATAACTTCGAATGGGGACACGTTTGTCAGTGATAGGACACTGATAAATTTGGATGAACCAGCTAACTACCGGGAAGCAGTGGCGGGCCCTGAGTCTGCCAAGTGGAAAGAGGCCATGGATAGCGAGATCAAGTCCATGTATGACAATCAAGTTTGGAACTTGGTTGACAATGTACCGGGTCGAAAGACAGTCGGATGCAAATGGATCTTCAAGAAGAAGACCGACATGGACGGAAAGGTACACACTTTCAAGGCAAGACTGGTTGCGAAGGGCTTTACTCAAACCCCAGGGGTTGACTATGACGAGACCTTCTCACCAGTAGCTAAGATAAAGTCTATTAGGATTATGCTGGCCATAGCTGCATTTCATGACTATGAAATTTGGCAGATGGACGTCAAAACCGCTTTCCTTAATGGGAAGCTGACTGAGGATGTTTACATGAATCAGCCAGAGGGTTTTGTCGATGCAAAGTATCCTAATAAGGTGTGTAAGCTTGAGAGATCAATCTACGGATTGAAGCAAGCTTCTCGCAGCTGGAATCTTTGTTTCCATGAGAAAGTCAAAGAGTTTGGCTTCTCTAGGAGCGAGGATGAGTCCTGCGTATATGTCAAGGCTAGTGGGAGTATAGTCACCTTTCTGGTGCTGTATGTCGATGACATACTGCTCATGGGAAACGATATTCCAACCTTGCAAGATGTTAAGGCTTGGCTTGGGAAATGTTTCGCCATGAAGGACCTAGGAGAGGCTGCCTATATTCTTGGGATTAGAATACTGAGAGATAGGAAGAAAAGACTAATTGGACTTAGTCACGGTACATACTTGGAAAAGGTACTAAAAAGGTTTAGTATGGAAAATTCCAAGAAGGGAGAGCTACCTATCCAAAGTAATGCGAAGCTGAGTAAGACTCAAAGTCCGAGTACAGACGAGGAAATAGCTGAGATGAGTCGAGTACCATACGCTTCGGCTGTGGGATCGATCATGTACGCTATGACGTGTACTCGCCCTGACGTGGCTTTTGCCTTGAGCATGGTCAGTCGGTACCAGGGTAACCCTGGAAGGGCGCATTGGATAGCTGTGAAAAATATACTCAAGTATCTGCGAAGGACCAAGAACATGGTGTTAGTCCTTGGTGGCAGTGATACCTTGAGAGTTGAAGGATATACAGATGCCAGCTTTCAGACGGATAGAGACAGTGGTCGGTCTCAGTCGGGCTGGGTATTCCTTTTGAACGGTGGAGCAGTTACTTGGAAAAGTTCCAAGCAAGAAACGGTGACCTTGGAGTAGTCCCGAGTATTCAGGAGCCCTTGGAACTGTTCTGCGATAATGAAGGTGCGGTCGCCTTGACAAAGGAACCGCGAGATCATGGAAAGTCCATACATATCGACAGAAAGTACCACTACATCAGGCATAGGGTAGAAGAAGGTCACCTCCTTGTAAAGAGGGTATCATCGGAAGATAATCCTGCAGATCCCTTGACAAAGGCTCTGAGTAGGATTAAGCATAATCAGCATGCTAGGAGCATTGGATTAAGAGATGATATAAGTTTTAGTAATTAGATAGGTTCGAAACTTGTAACAATGTATTGTATTTGACTCTTGTGATTTAATAATAGAGATTTATTATGGTTTACTACTCTTGTCAGTACTTTATCATTGTGTTTCAAATTTTGCATGTTTTACTTCCTGAATAATTGGATTATTCAAATATCCACAGTCGATTACACTTTAAGGGAGTAAGTGTGAAGTAAGACTGTCATGAATTGGTAATAGATTGTCTAAGGAGTTAGACATTGCAATTGGATTGTTGCACCATTCGTGAGTACTTGGAAATGGAGATTTGAGTATTGGATAAACCCGCGCTCAATGGATTGCTTCATGGATTACATCACGAGCAATATTGAGACGATAATATCTTTGATCTTTAAGCTGAGACATATGAGTTATGATTTATTATACAGTTGTTTATTGATAATATGAAAACGCATCGGTAACTCGGTGTTATAAAACGTATTGTTGTGAGTGATTTGTCTGGTAAAAGACATAAGTATATGAGTCAAAGCTTATTCGTCCCTTGACCCTAACGGGGAACAGATATCTGTAGGCCTCTCGATGATTTTTGAAGTTGACTAAAATGGTTGGCCAACCGGGACTAAATTGGTAGTCTAAGAGTCATATGCAAATCGGAAATCGAGGAACAGTGAATCAGACCAGATTGATTTTATCCATGTCTTGAGTCTGAAAATATCTTGTTGGACGGAGGATCATCAGATCACTTATCTATGGACAAGACTGATTAGATCAGAGTTTGGCATTGGTTTCTAGGAAGCTACAAGTGCTGGTTAATTAGAGGTTAAATCCGTAATTATAGTCATAGACTTATCCAAGTGGGAGACTGTTGGATTAGGTGTCTAAGCCATGACTAATAATTAGTATTTACCTAATTAATAGAAGCACAGTCCATTTGGGTTGCCCTCATGGCTGGAGGTTTAGTAGAAAATTCGATAGAGAGAAAGGTTGATTTATTATGGGATTAATACATCAACAGGAATTAAATATATGGTTTATTAATATATTAAAGTGATAATATATTAATTAGAAACTATATTAATTAATTAGGAATTAATCCAGAATTAATTGAATTTAATTTGGGGATTAAACTAATTAATTAAAGGTGCAGGGACTAAAACTGAAATTATTCAATAGTTGAGTAAGTGACAGTGTGTCAGTGGCTAGAAGTTGGCGAAATCCATATATGGAAATATATGAATTTCGAAAATAATAATAAGGATAAATAGGATTTGAATTATAAGATAAAAGGTTTATCTTATTTGAATTCAAAAGGGTTTATCTCTAAGGTTATCAACTGGCCATTTGAAAAGCTATATATAGGGGTTCCCAGGCACTGCAAATTCACGGCAATTCTCATATACTCTCTCAAGGATTTCGATTTTCATATACCTCTGGTTTGGGTGTGACTTTCATTTGAGGCAGGATAATTTTGCTGCTCAGCTTCCAAGAAATAAAGGTTGGTTTTTTTGTTTTGATCTTTAGTTTCTTTTTCTGGCCTCTAGGTTTTTGTTATATGTTCAATTAGAAGAAAACATAGATCCTTATAAGTTGCATGTGAACTTAGGTTATTTAGTTCATGGTTTGCAGAAAACCTTTCAGAAAGGATCCCGGTCCAAAGCAATCTGAACTCTATCAAGCTTATTACGAAGAGAGATAACCTTAGAAAAGAGGTTTCCCTGGTTGCGAAGCATCTTACGTAACGGCACTTTCAGATTTTTAAGGTTTTTGAAAACCTTATACATCCGATATCCAGTGATATTGGGGTTCCAAGAAGAGGCAACAATCTGCTTGAAATCGTTCTTATAAGTAAGGAAATTAGGGAACTTGAAAGGCTTAGGATGGAAAGGGGCACGATGGGGGAGAGAAAGCACAGCAGGAGTATGATCGGACGAACGGTAAGGGAGAAAATTGACAGTAGAGGAGGGGAAAGAAGCAACGAAGTAACTATTTCCCATGACACGATCGATCTTCTTGAGGATGCCACCCGAACCATTAGGAGACTTGGTCGATGTGTAGAAGAGACCTTTATAGTTAAGATCCTCCATTTCCATCAGATTGACACAGTCCCTGAAGTCCTCCATGGCACGAGAAATCCCAGACGACCCGGAGGTGCTATCTTTAATATCAAGAGCAACATTGAAATCACCCAAAATAATCCAAGGGGTATCTCTAACCATATTCTTATGAAACGCAAGAGAATGCCAGAGAGAGCGACGCATCATGTGATCATTATGAGCATAGACGAAAGAGCAGAAAAAAGATTTATTAGAATCACGAATATTAACTTTGAAATGCATAACCTGATCATTTAAGTCGATAAGCATCATATCAATGGCAAGCGGATCCCAGGCAACAACAATTCTAGTCCCTTTTCATATGATCGATTAGGGTTTTATAGTTTTCATATGCTGGATTAGGGTTTTTGAATGTTGCAAATGATGTTATTAGGGTTTTCTAGTTTTCATATAATGGATAAGGGTTTTTGAATGTTGCAAATAATGTTATTAGGGTTTTCTAGTTTTCATATGATAGATTAGGGTTTTTGAATGTTGCAAATGATGTTATTAGGGTTTTCTAGTTTTCATATGATGGGTTAGGGTTTTCTAGTTTTTATATGATGGATTAGGGTTTTTGAATGTTGCAAATGATGTTATTAGGGTTTTCTAGTTTTTATATGATGGATTAGGGTTTTCTAGTTTTCATATGATGGATTAGGGTTTTCTAGTTTTCATATTATGGATTAGGGTTTTCTAGTTTTCAAATGATGGATTAGGGTTTTTGAATGTTTCAAATGATCTTATTAGGCTTTTCTAGTTTTCATATGATGGATTAGGGTTTTTTAGTTTTCATATGATGGATTAGGGTTTTCTAGTTTTCATATGATGAATTAGGGTTTTCTCGATTTCATATGATGGATTAGGGTTTTTGAATGTTGCAAATGATGTTATTAGGGTTTTCTAGTTTTCATATGATAGATTAGGGTTTTCTACTTTTCATATGATGGATTAGGGATTTCTAGTTTTCATCTGATGCATTAGGGTTTTTGAATGTTGCAAATGATGTTATTAGGGTTTTCTAGTTTTCATATGATGGATTAAGGTTTTCTAGTTTTCATATGACAGATTAGGGTTTTCTAGTTTTCATATGATGGATTAGGGTTTTTGAATGTTGCAAATGATATTATTAGGGTTTTCTGGTTTTCATATGATGGATTAGGGCTTTCTAGTTTCATATGATGGATTAGGGTTTTCTAGTTTTCATATGATAGATTAGGGTTTTCTAGTATTTATATGATGGATTAGGGTTTTTGAATGTTGCAAATGATGTTATTCGGGTTTTCTAGTTTTTTTTTGGGTAAAGAGGGCGGCACCTCTGGCAAGTTTTATTAATAAAAAGAATAAATACAATATAAGGCTGGGGACTCCCCACCAAAAAACAGAAAATCCATCGGGACAGGCCCCAACGGACAACAGGCTAAACTAGGAACCAAAACAATAGAAGGAACCATAAGCAAACAATAACATAAAGGAGAGCAACCTGCAAAACAAACAAACCATACAAGCCAAAACAAGCAAAAAAAAAGAAAGCTAAGAGGAAGATAATTAAGGGAGGGTCCAAATAGTTTTAGCCAACTCAACATTAGTGCAAGTTTTAAAAGAAAGACTCAGCAGTCTACAGCGGATATCATCCTTAACAATATTCACAACAGCATGATGAGATCTTTTTATTTTTGTAAAAATGCGTAAATTTCTTTCCCGCCAGATGTGGTATACCGCTCCAGCAAAAACAAGTCTTCTAATGATGGACCAGATGGTCTTGTTCTTATTAATGGGATTGAGTTGACTAATGATATCAGACCAGCTATCAGTGGAGAAGGAGAGATTCATGACATGATGGAGGTCATGCCAAACCAAAGAAGTGAAAGAGCATTCAAAGAAGAGATGTGAAAGGGAATCCGGACAGTCCCCGCAGAAAGCACAAATGAGATTGGAATTTGTGTCCCAGATTTTGATTTTATCATGAGTCTTGAGACGATCCTTAAGAGCAACCCAAAGAATGAAAGCATGTCTGGGGATGTTCTGGGAGAACCAAACAAGATGAAACCAAAATACCGGTTGGTGATAGGGGCGAATAGACTGCCACA
Organism: Cichorium intybus; assembly: GCA_023525715.1. Lineage (NCBI taxonomy): Eukaryota > Viridiplantae > Streptophyta > Magnoliopsida > Asterales > Asteraceae > Cichorium > Cichorium intybus. The sequence goes on from CM042015.1 coordinate 42,081,477, forward strand.
CAGATCGAACAGAGAAAGGGGAGAGTTTACCGTCTCTAGATCTCCAAAGGAGTTTATCAGGGACGGACGTGGAAATAGTAGGAGGGTTGTGAGAAAGAAGAGCACCATGGGAATCTCTCCAACAATGAGGCCGAACCCAAGATCCGTTAAGAACCAGGTCAGCAACCTTAGTATCAGGAGTGAAACCCGCATCATGGATGTGACGGACAGACAAGAATTTAGAAAGAGGGCCCGCGGGGTGCCAGTTGTCGAACCAAGCAGAAGTAGAGCATCCATCACCTATCTGGGAAACTATATACTCCCTTATCTTATCCCGCATATCCAGGATGTTACGCCAGGCAAATCCAGAACCGTATTTTTTAGGGGCATCCCAAAAGTTACGGCCATATAAACGGTATGAGTGGATCCACTTAACCCATAGAGAGTCTTTCTTGGAAAGGAGTCTCCAAACATGGGAAGTCATAAGGGCAACATTCCAGATAGCAAGGTTACGTATGCCAAGACCACCATGTTCCTTAGGAAGGCAAACAGTTTTCCAGGAGACTTTAGCTTTACCACGCTTCAACTCACCATGGCACCAGAGGAAACCTCTCATGAGCTTCTCAATATCGTTAGAGATAGATTTGGGAAGAATGAAAACAGAAGCCCAATAGATTTGAGTAGAAGAGAGGACAGAGAGGATGAGCTGGAGACGACCAGCAAAGGAAAGAGACTTGTTTTTCCAGTCATTAATCCTGCATTTGACTTTATCTACAAGGCCTTTACAGTCTTTGTGGGCAAGACGAGTAGTGATGAGGGGAACACCAAGGTATCGGACAGGGAAAGAGCCCTCAGGAAACTTAACAATAAGGTCAATGGCAGCCCTGGTCCTCTCACCAACATTACAGTAGAAAGCTTCACTCTTCGCAGTATTGGGATGGAGGCCAGAAACCCCAGCGAATTCCTCAAGAGAATCACATATGAGTTAAACCGAAGAGCTATCACCATGACAGAAGAGAAGGAGATCGTCAGCAAAGCAGAGATGGGTGATATTTTGATCGTCACATTGTCTGTGGAATTTAAAAGAATCAGAATCATGGATGTTTCTCTTGATCATAAGGTTAAGCACTTCCATGACAAGAGTGAAGAGATAAGGAGAGAGGGGGTCACCCTGTCGAAGGCCCCTTTTACCGTCGAAATATCCGTGAGTATTCCCATTGATACTCACAGAGTAAGCAACCGTGGAAACACATGTCATGATCCAGTCAATCATACGATCGGGAAATCCAAACCCAAACAAGATGGTCCGCAGAAACGTCCAGTCAACCGTGTCGTAGGCTTTTTGAATATCAACCTTAAAAGCACACCTAGGAGGACCACGATGACGATGATAATCACGCATGAGCTCGTGGACAAGAAGGACGTTGTCGGTGATCAAACGACCAGGGATGAAAGCAGACTGGTTTTCATCAACCAGAGAAGAAAGATGGTTTTTGATACGATCCGCAATAAGCTTGCTGATACATTTGTAAACAACGTTACAACAAGCTATAGGACGGAAATCAGTGACTTTGGAAGGGGAATCAACTTTAGGTATGAGCGCAATGATGGTGCTGTTGAAGGACTTAAGAAGTTTGCCAGAATAGAAGAATTCCTTAACAGCCATACAGAAATCAGGACCCACAATATCCCAAGCAGACTTGAAGAACTTAGCAGAGAAACCATCAGAACCCGGAGCTTTATCATCACCCATCTGGAACAGGACACACTTAACCTCCGCGTCAGTAACAGGAGTAAGCATGGCTGCAGACTGGAGGGGGGAGAGCTTATTAGAGAAGAGGGAAGAAGGATCACAAATAACAGTAGAAGGCTGGGCAGAACCCAAGAAGGCTTGAAAATGAGAAACAAAAAGATTAGGAAGATCGTTCCCCGAGATCCAGTTACCATGAACATCCTGGATAGAATTAATACGATTGCGAGATTTACGACTTTTAACCGCTTTGTGGAAAAAAGCCGAATTTTTATCACCCTCACGCAGCCAGTTAACCTTAGCCTTTTGTTTCAGGAACCTCTCTTCATCCAGGCTAGCCTCGTTATAAGCAAGGAGATACCTGCATTGTTCTTCACGAAGATCCTTATTGAAGGGATCCCGATCCAAAGCAATCTGAACTCTATCAAGCTTATTACGAAGAGAGATAACCTTAGAAAAGAGGTTTCCCTGGTTGCGAAGCATCTTACGTATTGGCACTTTCAGATTTTTAAGGTTTTTGAAAACCTTATACATCCGATATCCAGTGATGTTGGGGTTCCAAGAGGAGGCAACAATCTGCTTGAAATCGTCCTCATAAGTCAGGAAATTAGGGAACTTGAAGGGCTTAGGTTGGTAAGGGGCACGATGGGGGAGAGTAAGCACAGCAGGAGTATGATCGGACGACCGGTAAGGGAGAAAATTGACAGTAGAGGAGGGGAAAGAAGCAACGAAGTGAGTATTACCCATGACACGATCGATCTTCTTGAGGATGCCACCCGAACCATTAGGAGACTTGGTCCAAGTGTAGAAGAGACCTTTATAGTTAAGATCCTCCATTTCCATTAGATTGACACAGTCCCTGAAGTCCTCCATGGCACGAGAAATCCCAGACGATCCGGAGGTGCTATCTTTAATATCAAGAGCAACATTGAAATCACCCAAAATAATCCAAGGGGTATCTCTAACCATATTCTTATGGACCGCAAGAGAATGCCAGAGAGATCGTCGCATCATGTGATCATTATGAGCATAGACGAAGGAGCAGAAAAAGGATTTATTAGAATCACGAATATTAACTTTGAAATGCATAACCTGATCATTTAAGTCGATAAGGATCATATCAATGGCCAGCGGATCCCAGGCAACCACAATTCTAGTCCCTCTAGGGGAGAAGAGACCGTTGGACGACCAAGACCAAGAGCCAAAAGTACGACTACAGATAAGAGGGAGGTTAGGGAAGGAAGCACGAGTCTCAAGAGAAGCACAAATATGAAGATTTTGATCGCGGATAAGATCTCTCAAGGCTTTCTGATGAGAAGGCTTACAGAGACCGCGAGTATTCCATACAGCGATGTGCGTCATATGGAAACTTGGAGGGGGGTGGAGTCCATCTGCTCGGACACCGGAGCTATCATAGGGTGATCATTATAGGATCCAGATTCATTAACAATGAACTGGGCAGTGTCACCATCATCAGAATCAACCTCAATACTATTATCCTCAACGATTAGGTCATCAGCATCAGGATCAAAATCATCAGGACAAGAATGGGAAGGAGCACCAGAATGGGGCAGGGGGACAGAAGTAGAGGGAATATCCGTGACATCAGAGGAACAAGCCTCTAAAATGGAGAAGGCGTTGAATAAAGGGGTGGAAGATTCAGACTTATTTAGGGGCTGTGATGAAGAAAGACGAATGATAGGGCTAGGGAAACCTACTACACCTATAGACTCTTTCTTGGATTGATTAGTAGAATGAGGTATAATGGGAGGGTGGTTCTTTAAAGGGACAGGGCGAAACTCTGGTCGATACTGATTATTACTTTTATTATTTTTATTATAAACTTTGTTTTTTGAAGATTCTTTAGCCATCCTAACCTTTTGGGTATTTCTCTTAGAATTACTTTGTGGAATCTCATTAGAAGTATTTTCATTATTAGGGTTTTTTTTCGATATATTTTTCTTTTTAGTTACCTCTGTAAATCCATCACCAATTTGTATAGTAGAATTTACTATTACATGATCAATAGGCATTTTATCTTTGGTGTTAGCTTCATTAATCTTAGAGATGACATGCAAACAGTGGATCGTTTCATGACCATAAACCATGCAATGAGAGCACATAGGGGGTTTCCATTCATACTCAATACGAAGAGTATGGGTGGAAAATTCAAGAGTATCAGGATCAGGAATTCGGATAATCACTTTATCCACCCAAGAAGATTTTGTTGGGATCTCAAGAAGGACACGTGCATATACAGACTTTCCAGCCGCATATTTACATATATTAGCAGTATAAGAGTCCATAGCAAGAGGCTTACCAATTTTTGAGGCAATGTGGCTAAGGCCATCATCACTCCAAGCCTCATAGGGAATATCATGGATTTTAATCCAGAGAGGAAGCTTGTCGTGATTGTTCTTATGTATAGTGAGACCGGGACGCCATTTTTGAATGACAATCGGGATACCCTTAAAAGTCCAAGGTCCATGAGTGATAACATGATGAAGACCATTATCATCACTAAATTTAAAAAGATAGACACCTTTTCCATTTAGAAGCACATCTTGAAGACCATAGATAGACCACATTTTGGAAGCTAGATAACGAACATCAGAGTAATTCATTTTTTTTCCGACAAAGTAACCACATATAGTCCGAGCAAAAGTTGCACAGACTTTAGTAACGGCATTTAAAGGTATGTCAACTGGCACATTAATATCATTACATAAATTAGGAATAAAACGAAATTTATCGTTAGAGTGTTTTTGGGGACCAGTAATGATATTAGCATGAGAGTTAATAAGAAAGGGAACCTTGCGATCCCAAGCATTTTGTCGTTTATTATTATTGTCCTGATTTAGGTTACCATTTTTGACATTTGAATTAGAATCAAAGGCATGAGAAAATTTATCATTAGTGCCATGAGGATTCATATTGTTGAAATTGTTAGGAAATTGGCCTATTAAAGACTTTTGGGCTTCTTCAATAGATTCGTTGGGCTTATAATTACTATTATGGGCTAATTGTTTTATGGGTTGTCCAAGATTTGAGGTAATGGGCTTTTGTATCAAATGGGCTAATTCTATGGGATGAGGTCCAAGAAGAGAATTCATTTTCAACGGTTTTGAACTAGAATCCGCCATGGTGGACAAATTAGATGGAAAGTTAACAACACTATGGGGACAATGCTTATTAAATTCATTGGATTCTTCTAAGTGAGGGCCATTAAGGAGACAACCATCATAAGCTAAAGCATTAGAAGAAAGAAAAGATTCTTTACCCCATTTATCTTTCAAGATGTGGAGACTTTGTGGAGACATATCCGTTGAAGCTCCACAAGGAGAAATGTAATCGGCTGTATTTTCTTTCATCTTTATGACCGTTGCTGTATGTTGACTCGGAACCTCCTGATTTGCTGCATGTTGACTCGGTTCCTCTTGTTGATGGACCGTCGTTTCTGCATCTTCCTTGCTCGCTGCATGTTGAGTCGCTACATGTTGATTCTACCCATGTTCTTGCACTACGGCTTCTTCATCCATGCATTCAGATGTAGCCTCCCCAAAGCTTGAAGATAAGTTGGTAACCGTAGGAGAAATATTTCCATTTGCAAAGTGGACAGGTTCTTTTGTTTGAGCTGGAAAGTACACTCGATCTGGATTCAAGATCTGAAGCCGGAGTTCATATTTGTTAGTGGCCATTGGGGTCGGGCATTCATTCTCTTCATAACCATCTTTTCCATGACAAGTAGCCTCATGACCATCTTTTCCATGACCATCCACGGGCATGCATTTTTGCAGCATAAAATCATATTTTTCCTGATTTTCCTCCTCTTCACTATCATCTTTATCATCAGCATTTTGTTCTTTATTATGATCCAAGGATTTGTATTTCGTGGTCATATCATGTTTGGAACCATCTTTGTAGCTTTCATTACCTTCTGAATATGATGAACCCGTAACCCCATGTGTAGAATGGAGATTGTATTTGGGAACCAAGTTGATAGTATCACCCCCATTAATTATTTTTCGAGAAAGATTATCAAGCAACTTGTCACGGTATATGGGTGATGCAGACTTCTCCAAGATTTTACTAAATTTAGTTGAATCAGCAACATAGTTTCCATATTTTCCTAGATTAGTTTCAGAAGTTTTTTGGCTTTCTTTTCCTTCAACTACTGTAACCCGTCTATGGTTAATAACAGAATTCCTTTCATGTAAACTTCTATCCTTCGAGATATTCAATATTGTATTTTTAACAGATGGTTCTTTAAAAATACGTGGCTGTTTGTTCTTAATATTTTCTTATTCTTTTTTCAACCATATTGAACGTATATTCAGAATCTATAACATTTTTTGCAGAAAAAGAAAGATTTTGTTTGTGAATTACCTCATCGGATTCCTTTGATGAAGATGGACCCGGAATCATACCAGGTGATACACCTGCCATGATGAAATTTCCAAAAACTAAACAAAACTTAAGATTTCCTGGAGAGAAAATTCTAGAGAGAGAAGGTTAGGGTTTTCTTTTTTGTTTTGGGGTTTTCTAGTTTTCATATTATGGATTAGGGTTTTCTAGTTTTCATACGATGGATTAGGGTTTTCTAGTTTACAAATGATCTATTAGGGTTTTCTAGTTTTCATATGATGGATTAGGGGTAGCTTTCATATGATAGATTAGGGTTTCTAGTTTTCATATGATGGCTTAGGGTTTTCTAGTTTTCATATGATGGATTAAGGTTTTCTAGTTTTCATATGTTGGATTAGGGTTTTCTAGTTTTCATATGATGGATTAGGGTTTTCTTGTTTTCATATGATGGATTAGGGTTTTTGAATGTTGCAAATGATGTTATTAAGGTTTTCTAGTTTTCATATGATGGATTAGGGTTTTCTAGTTTTCATATGATGCATTAGGGTTTTTGAATGTTGCAAATGATGTTATTAGGGTTTTCTAGTTATCATATGATGGATTAGGGTTTTCTAGTTTTCATATGATGGATTAGGGTTTTCTAGTTTTCATATGATGGATTAGGGTTTTTGAATATTGCATATGATGTTATTAGGGTTTTCTAGTTTTCATATGATGGATTAGGGTTTTCTAGTTTCATACGATGGATTAGGGTATTCTAGTTTTCATATGATGGATTAGGGTTTTTGAATATTGCAAATGATGTTATTCGGGTTTTCTAGTTTTCATATGATGGATTAGGGTTTTTTAGTTTTCATATGATGGATTAGGGTTTTCTAGTTTTCATATGATCGATTAGGGTTTTATAGTTTTCATAAGATGGATTACGGTTTTTGAATGTTGCAAATGATGTTATTAGGGTTTTCTAGTTTTCATATGATGTATAAGGGTTTTTGAATGTTGCAAATGATGTTATTAGGGTTTTCTAGTTTTCATATGATAGATTAGGGTTTTTGAATGTTGCAAATGATGTAATTAGGGTTTTCTAGTTTTCATATGATGGGTTAGGGTTTTCTAGTTTTTATATGATGGATTAGGGTTTTTGAATGTTGCAAATGATGTTATTAGGGTTTTCTAGTTTTTATATGATGAATTAGGGTTTTCTAGTTTTCATATGATGGATTAGGGTTTTCAAGTTTTCATATTATGGATTAAGGTTTTCTAGTTTTCGTATGATGGATTAGGGTTTTTGAATGTTGCAAATGATCTTATTAGGCTTTTCTAGTTTTCATATGATGGATTAAGGTTTTCCAGTTTTCATATGAGGGATTAGGGTTTTCTAGTTTTCACATGATAGATTAGGGTTTTCTCGTTTTCATATGATGGATTAGGGTTTTCTACTTTTCATATGATGGATTAGGGTTTTCTAGTTTTCTTATAATGCATTAGGGTTTTTGAATGTTGCAAATGATGTTATTAGAGTTTTCTAGTTTTCATATGATGGATTAGGGTTTTCTAGTTTTCATATGACGGATTAGGGTTTTCTAGTTTTGATATGATGGATTAGGGTTTTTGAATGTTGCAAATGATGTTATTCGGGTTTTCTAGTTTTCATATGATGGATTAGGGTTTTCTAGTTTTCATATGATGGATTAGGGTTTTCTAGTTTTCATATGATCGATTAGGGTTTTATAGTTTTCATAAGATGGATTACGGTTTTTGAATGTTGCAAATGATGTTATTAGGGTTTTCTAGTTTTCATATGATGTATAAGGATTTTTGAATGTTGCAAATGATGTTATTAGGGTTTTCTAGTTTTCATATGATAGATTAGGGTTTTTGAATGTTGCAAATGATGTAATTAGGGTTTTCTAGTTTTCATATGATGGGTTAGGGTTTTCTAGTTTTTATATGATGGATTAGGGTTTTTGAATGTTCCAAATGATGTTATTAGGGTTTTCTAGTTTTTATATGATGAATTAGGGTTTTCTAGTTTTTTTTTTGGGTAAAGAGGACGGTACCTCTGGCAAATTTTATTAATAAAAAGAATAAATACAATAAGAGGCTGGGGACTCCCCACCAAAAGAAAAAACAGAAAATCCATCGGGACAGGCCCCAAAGGACAACAAAGCTAAACTAGGAACCAAAACAGTACATAGGACCAGAAACATAACAATAACATAAAGGAAAACCACCTGCAAAGGACAAACCATACAAGAAGAGAAATATAGAAGCAAATAGGAGTATTTTTAAGGGATGGTCCATATCCTTTTAGCCATATTAACATTAGTGCAAGGTTTCATAGAAAGACTCAGCAGTCTACATCTGATGTCATCCTTAATACTATTCACCACGACATGATACGATCTTTTAATTTTTTTGAAAATTCGAAAATTTCTTTCCTGCCAAATGTGGTAAACTGCTCCAACAAGCACAAGTCTTCTAATGATGGACCAAATGGTTTTATTCTTAGACACGTGTTTGAGTTGATTAATGATATCGGACCAGCTATTAGAGGGGACGGAGAGATTCATGACATGTTGAAGATCATGCCAAACCATAGAGGGGAAAGAACACTCGAAGAAAAGGTGTGAAAGGGAATCAGGAGAATCCCCGCAGAAGGCACAAATGAGGTTGGAGTTAGTATCCCAAATTTTGATTTTATCATGAGTCTTAAGACGGTTTTTAAGAGCCACCCAAAGAATGAATGCATGTCTAGGGATATTCTGGGTGAACCAAACCAGATGATACCAATCAACAGGCTGGTCATAGGGCCGAATAGACTGCCAAACGGAACGCACAGAAAAATCAGAAAGATTACCGTCTGAAGATCTCCATTGTAGTTTATCAGGAATGTAAGGGGAAAGAGAAGGAGGGTTGTGAGGAAGAAGATTAGGATGGGAGTCCCTCCATTGACCGTTCCGAACCCAATATCCGTTTATGACAAGATCAGCAACCTTACTATCAGGATTGAATCCCGCATCCCTGATGTGACGTGCAGAAATGAATTTAGAGAGGGGACCAGCAGGGTGCCAGTTATCGAACCATGCAGATGTAGAGGACCCATCACCAATCTGTGAAACAATATAATGTCTTATCTTACTTCGCATATCGAGTATGTTTCGCCAAGCAAAACCTGAACCGTATTTTTTGGGGGCATCCCAAAAGTTACGTCCACAGAGACGGTAAGAATGGATCCATTTGACCCAAAGAGAATCCTTCTTAGAGAGAAGTCTTCAAACATGCGAAGCCATAAGGGCAACATTCCAAACAGCAAGATTACGGTTTCCAAGTCCACCATGTTCCTTAGGGAGACACACAGTTTTCCAGGAAACTTTAGCTTTACCACGTTTCAACTCACCATGGCACCAGAGAAAACCCCTCATGAGTTTCTCAATTTCTTTAGAAATAGATTTAGGAAGAATAAAAACAGAAGCCCAATAGATTTGCATAGAAGAAAGGACAGAGAGAATAAGCTGAAGACGACCAGCAAAGGAGAGAGATTTGTTTTTCCAGTCATTAATCCTGCATTTGACTTTATCAACAAGACCTTTACAGTCCTTATGGGCAAGACGTGTGGTGATAAGAGGGATGCCAAGGTATCGAACAGGGAAAGATCCCTTAGGGAACCCAACCATATGTTCAATAGCAGCCCTAGTTGTATCACCAACATTGCAGTAAAAGGCTTCGCTTTTCGAAACATTAGGATGTAGCCCAGAAGCCCCAGAGAATTCATCAAGTGAATCACATATGATACTTACCGAAGAGCTATCCCCATGAGAGAAGAGGAGAAGATCATCGGCAAAGCATAGATGTGTGATATTCTGTTCCTCACATTGACGGTGGAATTTAAAAGAATCGGAATCAGAAATTTTTCTCTTGATCATAAGATTAAGAACCTCCATAACCAGCGTGAAGAGATAGGGAGAAAGAGGGTCACCTTGGCGGAGACCCCGATTACCGTCGAAAAAACCATGTATGTTACCATTGATACTCACTGAGTAAGCCGTCGTGGAAACACATGTCATGATCCAGTCAATCATACGTTCGGGGAAACCAAATTCAAACAAGATGGTGCGGACAAAAGACCAGTCAACGGTGTCATAAGCTTTTTGAATATCGACTTTAAAAGCACACCTTGGAGGACCCCGATGGCGATGATAATCCCGCATAAGCTCGTGTACAAGAAGAACGTTGTCGGAGATCAACCGACCAGGGATGAAAGCAGACTGGTTATCATCAACCAAACAAGAGAGATGATTTTTGATACGGTCCGCAATAATCTTGCTGATACATTTGTACACAACATTACAGCAAGCTATAGGACGAAAATCAGTGACTTTGGAAGGGGAGTCAACTTTAGGGATGAGAGCAAGTACAGTGTTGTTAAGAGACTTAAGTTGTTTTCCAGACGAAAAGAACTCCTTAACCGCCAAACAAACATCATTACCCACAATATCCCAAGCAGACTTGAAGAACTTAGCCGAGTAGCCATCCGGACCAGGGGCTTTATCATCTCCCATTTGGAACATGACACCCTTAATCTCCTCATCCGTAACAGGAGTAATCATGGCGGCAGACTGAATAGGGGAGAGCTTATTAGAAAAAAGGGAACAAGGGTCACGAATAGGGATTGAAGGGTAGGCAGAACCTAAGAAAGTTTGAAAGTGGGAAATAAAAAGGTTAGGAAGATCATTTCCCGATATCCAGTTTCCATGAGCATCCTGGATCGAATCGATACGACTACGAGATAAGCGGCTTCTAACCGTTTTGTGGAAAAATCCAGAATTTTTATCTCCCTCACGCAGCCAGTCAACCTTGGCCTTTTGTTTTAGAAACCTCTCTTCATCAAGGGTAGCCTCGTTATAAGCAAGGAGATACCTGCAATGTTCTTCACGAAGATCATTATTGAAAGGGTCCCGATCCAGAGCAATCTGAATTCTATCAAGTTCCGTACGGAGGGAGATAACCTTGGAGAAAATGTTGCCATGTTTACGAAGAAGAAGACGCAATGGTTTTTTCAAGTTTTTAAGGTTTTGGAAAACTTTAAACATCCTATATCCTGGAATATTGGAGTTCCAAGAATCAGCAACAACCTGCTTGAAATCGTTTTTATAAGTCAGGAAGTTGGGGAATTTGAACGGTTTCGGCCTGAACGTAGATCTACTGGGAAGAGAAAGCACCGCAGGAGTATGGTCAGAAGAACGATAGGGGAGAAAATTGACAGAAGCAGAGGGGAAAGAGGCAACGAAACTCGGATTTCCCATGACACGATCAATTTTTTTGAGAATCCCACCAGTACCATTAGGAGACTTGGTCCAGGTGTAAAAGAGACCTCTATAATTAAGGTCCTCCATTTCCATGTGATTAACACAGTCCCTGAAATCCTCCATGGCCCGAGAGATAACAGAAGTCCCATAGGTGCTATCTTTCATGTCAAGGGCAACATTGAAATCACCCAAAAGGATCCAAGGGGCACCTTTAACCACTTTCTTATGGGCTGAAAGAGAATGCCAAAGGGAGCGACGAAGAATGTGATTATTATGAGCATAGATGAAAGAGCAGAAGAAAGATTTATTAGAAGAACGAATTTTAACGTAGAAATGCATAACCTGATCATTTAAGTCAAGAAGCATCATATCAATAGCAATGGGGTTCCAAGCTACCACAATTCTAGTCCCCCTAGGGCTAAAAAGACCGTTAGACGACCAAGACCAGGACCCAAAAGCACGCGTACAGATAAGAGGAAGATTAGAGAAGTCAGCACGAGTCTCTATGGAAGCACAAATATTGAGATTTTGATCGCGAATAAGATCTCTCAGAGCTTTCTGATGCGAAGGCTTACAGAGACCGCGAGTATTCCATGCAGCGATGTGCGTCATATGGAAACTGGGTTGTTGGTGGATTCCATCTGCTCGGACGCCTGAGGTATTCTAATATGGTCATTAGGAGATTCCATATCATCATCATTGATAAACTTAGCCGTGTCACCATCATCAGATTCGACCTCAATGAGTTCATCCACATCTGAAAGGTCTTCAGAATCTGGATCAAAATCATCAGGACTAAGAGGAGATGGGACATGACTAGAAGGGAGTTGGGAGGAGGGATCAGGAAGATCCGTCATATCATTAGAACAAGACTCTAGAATAGAGAAGGCGTTGAAAATAGGAGTGGATGGGTTAGATATTTTAGGTGGTGCAGAGGATGAGAGCCGTATGATGGGGCTGGGGAAACCAACAACATCTCTAGAATGAGGGATAATGGGAGGGCGTTTCCTGTTAGGGACATGGTGAATTGAAGGATTAATTTTTTTAGGGACATGGAGATTTTTATTTTTTAATTGACTTTTATTTTTAATATATTTATTATTGACATAATTTTTTTTAAATTCCGTATCATTCGCACCCGATTGGGTATTTCTAGTAGACTTTCCTTGTGAAATATCCTTTTTATTATTTTCATAATTTTGCCCTTGTTTCATTAAAGGTTTATTTTTAGTAACAACCTTAAATCCATCATCAAGTTGCATAGGAGATGTACTTATCACGTGATCATTTGGCATTTTATCTTTGGTCTTAGCTTCATTGGTCTTAGAGATAACATGCATACAATTGTTAGTATCATGACCATAAACCATGCAATGAGAACACATAGGGGGTTTCCATTCATATTCAATGCTAAGGGTATGGGTGTAGTATTCAAGAGTATCCGGATCAGGAATACGTATATTAACTTTATCCACCCAAGTAGATTTTGTTGGGACCTCAAGAAGGACACGGGCATATACAGATTTACCAGCTGCATATTTGCACATGTTAGCCGTATAGGAGTCCATAGCAAGAGGCTTACCAATTTTAGATGCAATATGGCTAAGGCCATCATCACTCCAAGCCTCATAGGGAATATCATGGATTTTAATCCATAGAGGAAGCTTGTCATGATTATTCTTATGAATACTCAGACCGGGACGCCATTTTTGAATGACCATCGGGACACCCTTAAAAGTCCAAGGTCCATGGGTGATAACATGATTCAGACCATTATCATCACTAAATTTAAAAAGATAAACTCCTTTTCCATTTAGGAGGACATCTTGAAGGCCATGTATAGACCACATTTTGGAAGCTAGAAAGCGAACATCAGAGTAATTCATTTTTTTTCCGACAAAATACCCACAAATAGTCCTAGCAAAATTTTGACAAACTTTATTAACTGAGTGTAAAGGAATATCTACCGGGACATTAATATCATTACATAAATTAGGAATAAAACGAAAATTTTCATTAGCGTGTTTTTGTGAACCCGTAATGATATTAGCATGAGAATTATTAAGTAAAGGTAATTTCCGATTCCAAACATTTTTGTCTTTATTTTTATTTTGATGATTTAAATTTAACATGTTTCCATTGGATTTATACACAAATGCATTAGAAATATTATCATTATTGCCTTGGGTTTTCATATGAATTAAAGGGCTCTTATCTTGGGCTAAAATAGATGCTTGGGCTTCTTCTAACATTCCAATGGGTTGAGTATTAAATTTATGGGCTAAATTAAGAGGGCTTGGACCAAGAATAGAACTAGAGTTATTAGTTTTGTCATGGGCTAAAAGATTAGAACATGAGGCAAAAGAGTTATTATATTCCATCGGCATTTTCATATGAGAATAAGTATCCGATTTTTTAGGCAAAAGAGTAGGAAAGTCAATTTGTTGAGGGGGACAATAATGATTAGGAACATAGGATTCTTCTAGTAGCATGGCACTTGGGGGACATTCATCATTAATCACACTATGAGAGCTAGAAAAGGGTATACCTCCATAGTTTTTCAAAGCATCTTTAGTATTCATTTCAGCCGTTGGAGTGTGAACCGTTGGAGTGTGAAGCAAGGGGTCCATTGTGTTGTCTTCTTCATTTGCACGAAATGATTTTCCAGCAGCCCTAGTAGCTTGATCGATGCTCTCTTCATCTTTGTGTTCTCCATTAGCACGTAAATAATTTCCAGCAGCCATATAAGGTTGATCGTGTCTCTCCTCATCTCCAAGATTGGTTTGTTCACGGGTTGTATCACCATGCATGTTAATGAGCTCTTGTTCTTCTTCCCCACAAATCTTAGTTAACGCTGCATTAGCATCTTCGTGATCGAAATTATTAGGAGTATCATCGAGACCATGTGCTGATTTTATAGATTTTTCCATGCAGTCACGTTTTTTGTGGTATTGTTGCTCACGTTGATCATCCTCTTGTTGTAATATTGGGTACGGTTTTTGGGGTAGTATGTGATCATCTTTGTTCTTGTACTCTTCCTCTTTATCATCATGTTTAGCATCATCATTTTTAGCAACTTCTTCATTTTCAGATCCCAAAGAAATAAGATCCGTGGACATACCATCTTCATGAGTGGAAGCATCGGGTTCATCTCCATGTTCTTGAGATAAAGCAGGAACAAGGACTCTTAGGGGTTTTTCTTTTGCTAGCAATTTTTTAGAAAGAATATCTCTTTCTTGTACATTAAATTCTTGTTTTTTTCTTTTAGAAGTTTTTTTTTGTATACTTCTGTCAAGTAATTTGAAAATGCATGGCTGTTTTTTTTGTATGTTTTTTAATCTTTTTTCAACATTATTGAATGTAATTTCAGGATTTGTAAAACTTTGTGTATAAATAAGATGATTTTGATTTGGTAGAAAACCATCAGATTCCAAAGATAAATCTGGACCATGAATTATACCTGGTGAAACACCAGCCATAATAAAATTAAAATACAAAAATACAAAAACTTATAAACTTAAAAACTTAAAAATTGCTTTAAAAACGTAAAGATTGCTTAGAGAGAGAGGGGTTTTTGAATTTTTCTGCTATGGGGTTTTCTAGTTTTCATATGATGGATTAGGGTTTTCAAGTTTTCATATTATGGATTAAGGTTTTCTAGTTATCATATGATGGATTAGGGTTTTTGAATGTTGCAAATTATCTTATTAGGCTTTTCTAGTTTTCATATGATGGATTAAGGTTTTCCAGTTTTCATATGAGGGATTAGGGTTTTCTAGTTTTCACATGATAGATTAGGGTTTTCTCGTTTTCATATGATGGATTAGGGTTTTCTACTTTTCATATGATGGATTAGGGTTTTCTAGTTTTCATATAATACATTAGGGTTTTTGAATGTTGCAAATGATGTTATTAGAGTTTTCTAGTTTTCATATGATGGATTAGGGTTTTCTAGTTTTCATATGACGGATTAGGGTTTTCTAGTTTTGATATGATTGATTAGGGTTTTTGAATGTTGCAAATGATATTATTTGGGTTTTCATATGATGGATTAGGGGTTTCTAGTTTCATATGATGGATTAGGGTTTTCTAGTTTTCATATGATCGATTAGGGTTTTATAGTTTTCATAAGATGGATTAGGGTTTTTGAATCTTGCAAATGATGTTGTTCGGGTTTTCTAGTTTTCATATGATGGAATAGGGATTTCTAGTTTTCATATGATGGATTAGGGTTTTCTAGTTTTCATATGATCGATTAGGGTTTTCTAGTTTTCATATGATGTATTAGGGTTTTTGAATGTTGCAAATGATGTTATTAGGGTTATCTGGTTTTCATATGATGGATTAGGGTTTTCTGGTTTCATATGATGGATTAGGGTTTTCTAGTTTTCATATGATGGATTAGGGTTTTCTACTTTTCATATGATGGATTAGGGTTTTTGAATATTGAAAATGATGTTATTCGGGTTTTCTAGTTTTCATATGATGGATTAGGGTTTTCTAGTTTTCATATGATGGATTAGGGTTTTTGAATGTTGCAAATGATGTTATTCGGGTTTTCTAGTTTTCATATTATGGATTAGGGTTTTCTAGTTTTCATACGATGGATTAGGGTTTTCTAGTTTACAAATGATCTATTAGGGTTTTCTAGTTTTTATATGATGGATTAGGGGTAGTTTTCATATGATAGATTAGGGTTTTCTAGTTTTCATATGATGGCTTAGGGTTTTCTAGTTTTCATATGATGGATTAAGGTTTTCTAGTTTTCATATGTTGGATTTGGGTTTTCTAGTTTTTTTTTTTTTTTTTTTTTTTTTTTTTTTTTTTTTGGTAACCGAGGACCTCACCCGACCCATCCTTTGGATGACCCTGATGAAGCAACCTCGGGGCCCACGCACACCTGGCAGCAGGGTGGTCCGGGTCAATCACCTACGGGGGTAGAGAGGTGGCTAGTGGCCATCCCCTGATTGAAACCTAACACTCCCTATGGGGAAAGGGAGGGAGTGGGATTAAACTTGGAACCTCTTTATGGGGGAAGAGAAAGAGTCCTAAGCCTTATCCACTAGGCCACCAGGGTGATGGTTGGGTTTTCTAGTTTTCATATGATGGATTAGGGTTTTCTTGTTTTCATATGATGGATTAGGGTTTTTGAATGTTGCAAATGATGTTAGTAAGGTTTTCTAGTTTTCATATGATGGATTAGGGTTTTCTACTTTTCATATTATGGATTAGGGTTTTCTAGTTTTCATATGATGCATTAGGGTTTTTGAATGTTGCAAATGATGTTATTAGGGTTTTCTAGTTATCATATGATGGATTAGGGTTTTCTAGTTTTCATATGATGGATTAGGGTTTTCTAGTTTTCATATGATGGATTAGGGTTTTTGAATGTTGCGTATGATGTTATTAGGGTTTTCTAGTTTTCATATGATGGATTAGGGTTTTCTAGTTTCATATGATGGATTAGGGTATTCTAGTTTTCATATGATGGATTAGGGTTTTTGAATGTTGCAAATGATGTTATTCGGGTTTTCTAGTTTTCATATGATGGATTAGGGTTTTCTAGTTTTCATATGATGGATTAGGGTTTTCTAGTTTTCATATGATCGATTAGGGTTTTATAGTTTTCATAAGATGGATTACGGTTTTTGAATGTTGCAAATGATGTTATTAGGGTTTTCTAGTATTCATATGATGTATAAGGGTTTTTGAATGTTGCAAATGATGTTATTAGGGTTTTCTAGTTTTCATATGATAGATTAGGGTTTTTGAATGTTGCAAATGATGTAATTAGGGTTTTCTAGTTTTCATATGATGGGTTAGGGTTTTCTAGTTTTTATATGATGGATTAGGGTTTTTGAATGTTGCAAATGATGTTATTAGGGTTTTCTAGTTTTTATATGATGAATTAGGGTTTTCTAGTTTTCATATGATGGATTAGGGTTTTCAAGTTTTCATATTATGGATTAAGGTTTTCTAGTTTTCATATGATGGATTAGGGTTTTTGAATGTTGCAAATGATCTTATTAGGCTTTTCTAGTTTTCATATGATGAATTAAGGTTTTCCAGTTTTCATATGAGGGATTAGGGTTTTCTAGTTTTCACATGATAGATTAGGGTTTTCTCGTTTTCATATGATGGATTAGGGTTTTCTAGTTTCATATGATGGATTAGGGTTTTCTACATTTCATATGATGGATTAGGGTTTTCTAGTTTTCATATAATGCATTAGGGTTTTTGAATGTTGCAAATGATGTTATTAGAGTTTTCTAGTTTTTTTTTTTTGGGTAAAGAGGGCGGCACCTCTGTTAAATTTTATTAATAAAAAGAATAAATACAATATAAGGCTGGGGACTCCCCACCAAAAAACAGAAAATCCATCGGGACAGGCCCCAACGGACAACAAGCTAAACTAGGAACCAACACAAGAGAAGGAACCATAAGCAAACAAGAACATAAAGGAGAGCAACCTGCAAAACTAACAAACCATACAAGCCAAAACAAGCAGAGAAAAAAGAAAGTGCAGATGAAGAAAATTAAGGGAGGGTCCAAAGAGTTTTAGCCAAATCAACATTAGTTCAATTTTTCAAAGAGAGACTCAGCAGTCTACAGCGGATATCATCCTTAACAATATTCACTACAGCATGATGAGATCTTTTTGTTTTTGTAAAAATGCGTAAATTTCTTTCCCTCCAGATATGGTAGACCGCTCCAGCAAAAACAAGTCTTCTAATGATGGACCAAATGGTCTTGTTCTTATTAATGGGGTTAAGTTGACTAATGATATCAGACCAGCTATCAGTGGAGAAAGAGAGATTCATGACATGATGGAGGTCATGCCAAACCAAAGAAGTGAAAGAGCATTCAAAGAAGAGATGGGAAAGGGAATCCGGACAGTCCCCGCAGAACGCACAAATGAGATTGGAATTAGTGTCCCAAATTTTGATTTTATCATGAGTCTTAAGACGATCTTTAAGGGCAACCCAAAGAATGAAAGCATGTCTGGGGATGTTCTGGGAGAACCAAACAAGATGAAACCAAAAGACCGGTTGGTTATAGGGGCGAATAGACTGCCACACAGATCGAACAGAGAAAGGAGATAGTTGACCGTCTCTAGATCTCCAAAGGAGTTTATCAGGGACAGACGTGTTAATAGTAGGAGGGTTATGAGAAAGAAGAGCACCATGAGAATCTCTCCAACAATGAGGCCGAATCCAAGATCCGTTAAGAACCAGGTCAGCAACCTTAGTATCAGGAGTGAAACCCGCATCATGGATGTCACGGATAGACAAGAATTTAGAAAGAGGGCCCGCAGGGTGCCAGTTGTCGAACCATGCAGAGGTAGAGCATCCATCACCTATGTGGGAAACTATATACTCCCTTATCTTATCCCGCATATCCAGGATGTTACGCCAGGCAAATCCAGAACCGTATTTTTTGGGGGCATCCCAAAAGTTACGACCACATAAACGGTATGAGTGGATCCACTTAACCCATAGGGACTCTTTCTTGGAAAGGAGTCTCCAAACATGGGAAGCCATAAGGGCAACATTCTAGATAGCAAGGTTACGTATGCCAAGACCACCATGTTCCTCAGGAAGGCATACAGTTTTCCAGGAGACTTTAGCTTTACCACGCTTTAACTCACCATGGCACCAGAGGAAACCTCTCAAGAGCTTCTCAATATCGTTAGAGATAGATTTAGGAAGAATAAAAACAGAAGCCCAATAGATTTGAGTAGAAGACAGGACAGAGAGGATGAGCTGGAGACGACCAGCAAAGGAAAGAGACTTGTTTTTCCAGTCATTAATCCTGCATTTGACTTTATCAACAAGGCCTTTACAGTCTTTGTGGGCAAGACGCGTGGTGATTAGAGGAATGCCAAGGTATCGGACAGGGAAAGAGCCCTCAGGAAACTTAACAATAAGATCAATGGCAGCCCTGGTCCTCTCACCAACATTACAGTAGAAAGCTTCACTCTTTGCAATATTTGGATGGAGGCCAGAAACCCCAGAGAATTCCTCAAGAGAATCACAGATGATTCTAACCGAAGAGCTATCACCATGACAGAAGAGCAGAAGATCGTCGGCAAAGCAGAGATGGGTGATACTTTGATCATCACATTGTCTGTGGAATTTAAAAGAGTCAGAATCATGGATGTTTCTCTTGATCATAAGGTTAAGCACTTCCATGACAAGAGTGAAGAGATAAGGAGAGAGGGGGTCACCCTGCCGAAGGCCCCTTTTACCGTCAAAATATCCGTGAGTATTCCCATTGATACTTACAGAGTAAGCAACCGTGGAAACACATGTCATGATCCAGTCAATCATACGACCGGGGAAACCAAACCCAAACAAGATAGACCGCAGAAACGTCCAGTCAACAGTGTTGTACGCTTTTTGAATATCAACCTTAAAAGCACACCTCGGAGGACCACGATGACGATGATAATCACGCATGAGTTCATGAACAAGAAGGACGTTGTCGGTGATCAAACGACCAGGGATGAAAGCAGACTGGTTTTCATCAACCAGAGAAGAAAGATGGTTTTTGATACGATCCGCAATAATCTTGCTGATACATTTGTAAACAACGTTACAACAAGCTATAGGGCGGAAATCAGTGACTTTGGAAGGGGAATAAACTTTAGGGATGAGGGCAAGGATGGTGCTGTTGAAAGACTTAAGAAGTTTGCCAGAGTAGAAGAATTCCTTAACAGCCATACAGAAATCAGGACCCACAATATCCCAAGCAGACTTGAAGAACTTAGCAGAGAAACCATCAGAACCAGGAGCTTTATCATCACCCATCTGGAACAGGACACACCTAACCTCCGCGTCAGTAACAGGAGTAAGCATGGCGGCAGACTGGAGGGGGGAGAGCTTATTAGAGAAGAGGGAAGAAGGATCACGAATAGCAGTGGAAGGCTGTGCAGCACCCAAGAAGGCTTGAAAGTGAGAAACAAACAGATTAGGAAGATCATTCCCCGAGATCCAGTTTCCTTGGGCATCCTGGATAGAATTAATACGATTGCGAGATTTAGGACTTTTAACGGCTTTGTGGAAAAAAGCCGAATTTTTATCACCTTCACGCAGCCAGTTAACCTTAGCCTTTTGTTTCAGGAACCTCTTTTCATCCAGGCTAGCCTCGTTATAAGCGAGGAGATACCTGCATTGTTCTTCACGAAGGTCCTTATTGAAAGGATCCCGATCCAAAGCAATCTGAACTCTATCAAGCTCATTACGAAGAGAGATAACCTTAGAAAAGAGGTTTCCCTGGTTGCGAAGCATCTTACGAATAGGCACTTTCAGATTTTTAAGGTTTTTGAAAACCTTATACATCCGATATCCAGTGATATTGGGGTTCCAAGAAGAGGCAACAATCTGCTTGAAATCGGTCTTATAAGTCAGGAAATTAGGGAACTTGAAAGGTTTAGGTTGGAAAGGGGTACGATGGGGAAGAGAAAGCACAGCAGGAGTATGATCGGACGAACGGTAAGGGAGAAAATTGACAGTAGAGGAGGGGAAAGAAGCAACAAAGTGAGTATTGACCATGACACGATCGATCTTTTTGAGGATGCCACCCGATCCATTAGGAGACTTGGTCCATGTGTAGAAGAGACCTTTATAGTTAAGATCCTCCATTTCCATCAGATTAACACAGTCTCTGAAGTCCTCCATGGCACGAGAAATCCCAGACGAGCCCGAAGTGCTATCTTTAATATCAAGAGCAACATTGAAATCACCCAAAAGAATCCAAGGGGTATCTTTAACCATATTTTTATGGACCGCAAGAGAATGCCAGAGAGAGCGACGCATCATGTGATCATTATGAGCATAGACGAAAGAGCAGAAAAAGGATTTATTAGAATCACGAATATTAACTTTGAAATGCATTACCTGATCATTTAAGTCGATAAGCATCATATCAATGGTTAGCGGATCCCAGGCAACCACAATTCTAGTCCCTCTAGGGGAGAAGAGACCGTTGGACGACCACGACCAAGAGCCAAACGTACGACTACAGATAAGAGGGAGGTTATGGAAGGAAGCACGAGTCTCAAGAGAAGCACAAATATGAAGATTTTGATCGCGGATAAGATCTCTCAAGGCTTTCTGATGAGAAGGCTTACAGAGACCACGAGTATTCCATGCAGCGATGTGAGTCATATGGAAACTGGGAGGGGGTGGAGTCCATCTGCTCGGACACCGGAGCTATCATAGGTTGATCAATATAAGATCCAGACTCATTAACAATTAACTGGGCAGTGTCACCAATATCAGAATCAACCTCAAGACTATTATCCTCAACGATTAGGACATCATCATCAGGATCAAAATTATCAGGACTAGAATGGGAGGGAGTACCAGAATGGGGCAGGGGGACAGAAGAAGAGGGAATATCCGTGAGGTCAGAGGAACAAGCCTCTAGAATGGAGAAGGCGTTGAATAAAGGTGTGGTGGTTTCAGACTGATTTAGGGGCTTGGAGGAAGAAAGACGACTGATAGGGCTAGTGAAACCTACTACACCTAAAGAATCCTTCTGGGAGGGAATAGTAGAGTGAGGAAGAATGGGAGGGCGGTTCTTTAAATTGGCGGGGCGATACTCGGATCGTGACTTATTATTACTTTTATAATTTTTATTATACACTTTGTTTTTAGAAGACTCTTTTGCCATCCTAACCCTTTGGGTATTTATCTTAGAATTACTTTTTTGAATATCATTAGAGGTATTTTCATTATTTGTGGTTTTTTTCGCTATATTTTTCTTTTTAGTAACCGTTGTAAAACTATCATCAAGTTGTATAGGAGAATCAACTATAACATGATGAATAGGCATTTTATCTTTGGTCTTAGCTTCATTATTCTTAGAGATGACAAGCATACAGTTGTGCGTTTCATGACCATAAACCATACAATGAGAGCACATAGGGGGTTTCCATTCATACTCAATACGAAGAGTATGTGTGAAAAATTCAAGAGTATCCGGATCAGGAATTCGGATAATCACTTTATCCACCCAAGAGGGTTTAGTGGGGATCTGAAGAAGGACACGTGCATAAACAGATTTGCTAGCTGCATACTTGCACATATTAGCCGTATAAGAGTCCATAGCAAGAGGCTTACCAATTTTTGAAGCAATGTGGCTAAGACCATCATCACTCCAAGCCTCATATGGAATATCATGGATTTTAATCCAGAGAGGAAGCTTGTCGTGATTGTTTTTGTGTATACTAAGTCCGGGCCGCCATTTTTGCATGACAATCGGGACACCCTTAAAAGTCCATGGTCCATGGGTAATAACATGATTAAGACCATTATCATCACTGAATTTAAAAAGATAAACACCTTTTCCATTTAGAAGGACATCTTGAAGACCATGGATAGACCACATTTTGGAGGCTAGATAACGAACATCAGAGTAGTTCATTTTTTTTCCGACAAAATAACCACAGATAGTCCTAGCAAAAGTTTCACAAACTTTGGTAACAGCCTTTAAAGGAATATCAACAGGCACATTAACATCATTACATAAATTTGGAATAAAACGAAAGTTATCGTTAGCGTGTTTTTGTGAGCCAGTAATGATATTAGCATGAGAGTTATTAAGTAAAGGTAACATACGATTCCAAGCATTTTTGTTTCTATTTTTATTTTCATTATTTATATTAGCATGAGAGTTATTAAGTTGGCCATTTAAGGACAGTTGGGCTTCTACAATATAATCCTTGGGCTGAATATTATTCATAGGTCCATTAATAGCATTTAAAGAGTGTTGGGCTTCTACAATATAATTCTTGGGCTGAATATTATTCATAGGTCCATTAATAGCATTTAAAACCTGTTGGGCTTCTACAATATAATCATTGGGCTGACAATTATTCAAAGGTCCATTAATATCATTAGAGTGGGCAAAATGGGCTGATCTTCTAGGCATATGGGTTACTTGTTTAAATTTGGCTAAATGTAAAGGGAATGGCCCAAGTAGAGAAGTGGAGTCTTTGCCAACCGTAAGAGGGGATATGTGAAAAGGATAGTCAACATTTCTAGCATAGGATCCTTTTAATTGAACTCCACTAGGGGAACATTCATCATCATCCTTAGACAAAGTATTATGAGCATTGATAAAGAAATTACCTCTCTTTTCCTTCAAATGGACGTTGTCAAGGGGCAAACCCGTTGGAGTTATTTCATTTATGTCGGCCTTTGCATATGATTCTTCGTACCTTTTGTATCCCGGAGATCTGCATGGATTTAAGCCGGAATTGCATGGATTTAAGCCGGCGTTCAGGCCTTGAAACTAATCACGGTCAACTACCATTTCATCCTCCAAGATCAAGCCCTTTTCAAGACTCATTCTTTCCTCCTGATCAGCGAAATTAGCGTCCAAAGTAGAAGGCTCATTAGTTGCTTGAGCTTCGTGATCAGCAGCCAAAGGAGAGAGCTCATTATCACCGTGCATGTTCCTAATTTTTGTGTACGGTTGCTGAATTTGATCGAGACTAATGATATGCAAAGGAGAGAGCTCATTATCACCATGTGATGCTGTCTCATCGAGACTATGTGATGATTTTGTAGTGTTTTCCATGCAGTCACTTAGTTTGCTGAATTTGGTGTACGATTGCTCAAGTTGATAATCTTTTTTTTGTAATATTTGGTCCGTTTTTTGGTGTAGTATTTGTTCATCTTTGTTCTTGTACTCTCCTTCTTCATCATCATCTTGGGTATCAACATTTTTAGCAACATCTTCATTATCAGATCCCGAAGAAGTATAATCCGTGGACATGCCATCTTTGCAAGTATCACCATCATCTTCATGAGTGAAAGCATCTGATATGTTAACATAGCAAGCTTGAGCATCGAATGAAGACAAGATCCCATCAGTGGATAATCTTTTTTGCTTGATATTGTCATTTTTGCATATATTTCTTCGTTCATCAGTTGCCTCTAATAAAGAAGAAGTATAATTCTTAAATATTGATCCTTTGATATTACGAAGAGCCATATGAAGTTTTTTCTCTTTCTGATCTTTATTGTAATAGATTGTATTGTCATGAACTTCAGATTTGTTTTGTTTAGATGAAAATTTAAAATCTTGTTTAAAATTTTCAGAAAACGAAATATCATTCATATGTTGACCATTTCCAGTAGATAAAATATGAGAATGATGTTGCTGATCCATTTTAACACCATCATTAGACATTAAAATCGAATCACAACCTATTGAATCAGTATCCATTGAAAAATACGACAGAACAAGAACCAAAAAACACAAAAACTTTCAAGAGAGAGGAAAAACTTGATTGGTTTTCTGAGTTTTCTAGTTTTCATATGATGGATTAGGGTTTTCTAGTTTTCATATGACGGATTAGGGTTTTCTAGTTTTGATATGATGGATTAGGGTTTTTGAATGTTGCAAATTATATTATTTGGGTTTTCGGGTTTTCATATGATGGATTAGGGGTTTCTAGTTTCATATGATGGATTAGGGTTTTCTAGTTTTCAAATGATGGATTAGGGTTTTCTAGTTTTTATATGATGGATTAGGGTTTTTGAATCTTGCAAATGATGTTGTTCGGGTTTTCTAGTTTTCATATGATGGAATAGGGATTACTAGTTTTCATATGATGGATTAGGGTTTTCTAGTTTTCATATGATCGATTAGGGTTTTCTAGTTTTCATATGATGTATTAGGGTTTTTGAATGTTGCAAATGATGTTATTAGGGTTATCTGGTTTTTTTTTTTTTTTTTTTTTTTTTTTTTTTTTTTTTTTTTTTTGATAACCGAGGACCCCACCCGACCCATCCTTTGGATGACCCTGATGAAGCAACCTCGGGGCCCACGCACACCTGGCAGCAGGGTGGTCCGGGTCAATCACCTACGGGGGTAGAGAGGTGGCCAGTGGCCATCCCCTGATTGAAACCTAACACTCCCTATGGGGAAAGGGAGGGAGTGGGATTAGAACTTGGAACCTCTTTATGGGGGAAGAGAAAGAGTCCAAAGCCTTATCCACTAGGCCATCAGGGTGATGGTTGGGTTATCTGGTTTTCATATGATGGATTAGGGTTTTCTGGTTTCATATGATGGATTAGGGTTTTCTAGTTTTCATATGATGGATTAGGGTTTTCTACTTTTCATATGATGGATTAGGGTTTTTGAATGTTGAAAATAATGTTATTCGGGTTTTCTAGTTTTCATATGATGGATTAGGGTTTTCTAGTTTTCATATGATGGATTAGGGTTTTTGAATGTTGCAAATGATGTTATTCGGGTTTTCTAGTTTTTTTTTTTGGGTAAAGAGGGCGGCACCTCTGGCAAATTTTATTAATAAAAAAAATAAATACAATATAAGGCTGGGGACTCCCCACCAAAAAACAGAAAATCCATCGGGACAGGCCCCAACGAACAACAAGCTAAACTAGGAACCAAAACAATAGAAGGAACCATAAGCAAACAGGAACATAAAGGAGAGCAACCTGCAAAACAAACAAATCATACAAGCCAAAACAAGTAGAGAAAAAGAAAAGCGCAGAGGAAGAAAATTATGGGAGTGTCCAAATAGTTTTAGCCAAAGCAACATTAGTGCAAGTTTTCAAAGAAAGACTCAGCAGTCTACAGCGGATATCATCCTTAACAATATTCACGACAGCATGATGAGATCTTTTTATTTTTTTAAAAATTCGTAAATTTCTTTCCCGCCAGATGTGGTAGACCGCTCCAGCAAAAACAAGTCTTCTAATGATGGACCAAATTGTCTTGTTCTTATTAATGGGGTTGAGTTGACTAATGATATCCGACCAGCTATCAGTGGAGAAGGAGAGATTCATGACATGATGTAGGTCATGCCAAACCAAAGAAGTGAAAGCGCATTCAAAGAAGAGATGGGAAAGGGAATCCGGACAGTCCCCGCAGAACGCACAAAAGAGATTGGAATTAGTGTCCCATATTTTGATTTTATCATGAGTCTTGAGACGATCTTTAAGAGCAACCCAAAGAATGAAAGCATGTCTGGGGATGTTCTGGGAGAACCAAACAAGATGAAACCAAAAGACCGGTTGGTGATAGGGGCGAATAGACTGCCACACAGATCGAACAGAGAAAGGGGATAGTTGACCGTCTCTAGATCTCCAAAAAAGTTTATCAGGGACGGACGAGGAAATAGTAGGAGGGTTATGAGAAAGAAGAGCACCATGGGAATCTCTCCAACAATGAGGCCGAACCCAAGTTCCGTTAAGAACCAGTTCAGCAACCTTAGTATCAGGAGTGAAACCCGCATCATGGATGTCACGGACAGACAAGAATTTAGAAAGAGGGCCCGCAGGGTGCCAGTTGTCGAACCAAGCAGAGGTAGAGCATCCATCACCTATCTGGGAAACTATATACTCCCTTATCTTATCCCGCATATCCAGGATGTTACGCCAGGCAAATCCAGAACCGTATATTTTGGGGGCATCCCAAAAATTACGGCCACATAAACGGTATGAGTGTATCCACTTAACCCATAGGGAGTCTTTCTTGGAAAGGAGTCTCCAAACATGGGAAGCCATAAGGGCAACATTCCAGATAGCAAGATTACGTATGCCAAGACCACCATGTTCCTTAGGAAGGCATACAGTTTTCCAGGAGACTTTAGCTTTTCCCCGCTTTAAATCACCATGGCACCAGAGGAAACCTCTCATGAGCTTCTCAATATCGTTAGAGATAGATTTAGGAAGAATAAAAACAGAAGCCCAATAGATTTGAGTAGAAGAAAGGATAGAGAGGATGAGCTGGAGACGACCAGCAAAGGAAAGAGACTTGTTTTTCCAGTCATTAATCCTGCATTTGACTTTATCAACAAGGCCTTTACAGTCTTTGTGGGCAAGACGCGTGGTGATGAGTGGAATGCCAAGGTATCGGACAGGGAAAGAGCCCTCAGGAAACTTAACAATAAGATCAATGGCAGCCCTGGTCCTCTCACCAACATTACAGTAGAAAGCTTCACTCTTTGCAATATTTGGATGGAGGCCAGAAACCCCAGAGAATTCCTCAAGAGAATTACAGATGATTCTAACCGAAGAGCTATCACCATGACAGAAGAGAAGGAGATCGTCGGCAAAGCAGAGATGGGTGATACTTTGATCATCACATTGTCTGTGGAATTTAAAAGAGTCAGAATCATGGATGTTTCTCTTGATCATAAGGTTAAGCACTTCCATGACAAGAGTGAAGAGATAGGGAGAAAGGGGGTCACCCTGCCTAAGGCCCCTTTTACCGTCGAAATAACCATGAGTATTCCCATTGATACTCACAGAGTAAGCAACCGTGGAAACACATGTCATGATCCATTCAATCATACGATCGGGGAAACCAAACCCAAACAAGATGGTCCGCAGAAACGACCAGTCAACTGTGTCGTATGCTTTTTGAATATCAACCTTAAAAGCACACCTAGGAGGGCCACGATGCCGATGATAATCACGCATGAGTTCATGGACAAGAAGGACGTTGTCGGTGATCAAACGACCAGGGATGAAAGCAGACTGGTTTTCATCAACCAGAGAAGAAAGATGGTTTTTGATACGATCCGCAATAATCTTGCTGATACATTTGTAAACAATGTTACAACAAGCTATAGGGCGGAAATCAGTGACTTTGGAAGGGGAATCAACTTTAGGGATGAGCGCAAGGATGGTGCTGTTGAAGGACTTAAGAAGTTTGCCAGAATAGAAGAATTCCTTAACAGCCATACAGAAATCAGGACCCACAATATCCCAAGCAGACTTGAAGAACTTAGCAGAGAAACCATCAGAACCAGGAGCTTTATCATCACCCATCTGGAACAGGACACACTTAACCTCCGCGTCAGTAACAGGAGTAAGCATGGCGGCAGACTGGAGGGGGGAGAGCTTATTAGAGAAGAGGGAAGAATGATCACGAATAGCAGTGGAAGGGTAGGCAGAACCCAAGAAGGCTTGGAAGTGAGAAACAAAAAGATTAGGAAGATCATTTCCCGATATCCAGTTACCTTGAGCATCCTGGATAGAATTAATACGATTGCGAGATTTACGACTTTTAACCGTTTTGTGGAAAAAAGCCGAATTTTTATCACCCTCACACAGCCAGTCAACCTTTGCCTTTTGTTTTAGGAACCTCTCTTCATCCAGGCTAGCCTCGTTATAAGCGAGGAGATACCTGCATTGTTCTTCACGAAGATCCTTATTGAAAGGATCCCGATCCAAAGCAATCTGAACTCTATCAAGCTCATTACGAAGAGAGATAACCTTAGAAAAGAGGTTTCCCTGGTTGCGAAGCATCTTACGTATCGGCACTTTCAGATTTTTAAGGTTTTTGAAAACCTTAAACATCTGATATCCAGTGATATTGGGGTTCCAAGAGGAGGCAACAATCTGCTTGAAATCGTTCTTATAAGTCAGGAAATTAGGGAACTTGAAAGGCTTAGGCTGGAAAGGAGTACGTTGGGGGAGAGAAAGCACAGCAGGAGTATGATCGGACGAACGGTAAGGGAGAAAATTGACAGTAGAGGAGGGGAAAGAAGCAACGAATTGAGTATTTCCCATGACACGATCGATCTTCTTGAGGATGCCACCCGAACCATTAGGAGACTTGGTCCATGTGTAGAAGAGACCTTTATAGTTAAGATCCTCCATTTCCATCAGATTGACACAGTCCCTGAAGTCCTCCATGGCACGAGAAATCCCAGAAGATCCGGAGGTGCTATCTTTGATATCAAGAGCAACATTGAAATCACCCAAAAGAATCCAAGGGGTATCTCTAACCATATTCTTATGAACCGCAAGAGAATGCCAGAGAGAACGACGCATCATGTGATCATTATGAGCATAGACGAATGAGCAGAAAAAGGATTTGTTAGAATCACGAATATTAACTTTGAAATGCATAACCTGATCATTTAAGTCGATAAGCATCATATCAATTGCCATTGGATCCCAGGCAACCACGATTCTAGTCCCTCTAGGGGAGAAGAGACCGTTGGAGGACCAGGACCAAGAGCCAAAAGTACGACTACATATAAGAGGGAGGTTAGGAAAGGAAGCACGAGTCTCAAGAGAAGCACAAATATGAAGATTTTGATCGCGGATAAGATCTCTCAAGGCTTTCTGATGAGAAGGCTTACAGAGACCGCGAGTATTCCAAGCAGCGATGTGCGTCATATGGAAACTTGGATGGGGGTGGAGTCCATCTGCTCGGACACCGGAGCTATCATAGGGTGATCATTATAGGATCCAGACTCGTTGACAATGAACTGGGCAGTGTCACCATCATCAGAATCAACCTCATTAGTAATATCCTCAACGATTAGGTCATCAGAATCAGGATCAAAATCATCAGGACTAGAGTGGGAAGGAGCACCAAAATGGGGCAGGGGGACAGAAGAAGAAGGAATATCTGTGACGTCAGAGGAACATGCCTCTAGAATGGAGAATGCGTTGAATAAAGGAGTGGAGGATTCAGGCTGATTTAGGGGCTGGGAGGCAGAAAGACGAATGATAGGGCTCGGGAATCCAACAATAGCCGACTTATCCTTCAATGGGGGATTAGGTGAATTGTTGAATAAAAGGGTGCTATTATTAATATGAATCGGAGGTTTCTCAAAACGTTTCTTATTTCTAATGGTTTTTAAATTGTTTTTATTTTTGGAAGTTGAATTTTCTTGGGTATTGTTTTGGTATTTTCTACTTGTATTGCTTTTAGCAGAATCATTATTTTTATTTTCTTTAGTAGAAACATGTTTAGAAGAATTTTTCTTATTTGAAACCATAGTAAAATCATCAGTATTATCAATAATAGAAGTAGCGTTAATGGTATAAGTATCCATATTTTTAGCAATAGAAGGAGCATTAGTTTTAGTAATGACATGCATACAAACATGTGTTTCGTGACCAAAAACCTTACAATGAGAGCACATAGGGGGTTTCCATTCATACTCAACTCTAAGGGTATGGGAAGAGAACTCAGATGTTTCAGGATCTGGGATACGGATGTTAATTTTGTCCACCCAAGAGGGACGAGTAGGAACTTCTAAAAGGACACGTGCATAAACCGCCTTACCCGCAGCATAAGTACACATGTTAGCTGTATAAGAGTCCATAGCAAGAGGCTTACCAATTTTAGAAGCAATGTGACTTAATCCTTCCTCACTCCAAGTTTCATAAGGGATGTCATGTATTTTAATCCATAGAGGAAGTTTGTCATGGTTGTTCCTATGAATGCTAAGTCCGGGTCTCCATTTTTGCATAACAATGGGGGCATTCCTAAATGTCCATGGACCGTGAGTAATAACATGTTTTAGACCTTGGTCATTGTTAAATTTAAAAAGATAAACACCTTTACCGTTTAACAAAACATCTTCCAGCCCATGTTGAGACCACATCTTAGAAGCTAGATATCGAACATCCGAATAATTCATTTTACATCCAACAAAATAACCACATATTGTTCGAGCATGAGTCTTACATATATTATTAACAACATTAATAGGAATATCTACTGGGACATCAATATCATTACTTAGATTCGGAATAAAACGAAAATTGTTACTAGAATGTTTTTTAGGACCACTTAAAATGTTCGCTTGTGAGTTAACTAGCAAAGGTAATTTAGTAGACCAAGCGTTGTGATTTATGTCTTTTACTTCCAAGTTACCATTATTATTACTATGATTGTTGGAATTATGTAACTTATCAGCCTCATAATTATTATTAATAGTAGATTTAACAGGAATATGATTATCCAAGCCATGAAATTCATATTTTTTGGAATTAAAAGACTTATAATTGTTATCCCAATAGGCTTTATTACCATAAGAGGGCTTATGAATGTTGGGTCTTTTAGAGTAAAGTGTTTGTTTTGGGTGGCCCAATAGTGAGGAACCATTAGGTAGGCCAAGTATAGATGGGCTTTGGTCCTTAGGAAAAGAGTTAGAAGTTGGGTAATGAAGATCCGTAGCAACCGTAGCAAGAGAAGGCAAGGAATTCGGACATTTCAAATGAGGAAAAGACAAAGTAGATGGGGTGGCTTTTGTCCCCTTGTCTCCCACTAAACTAATATTATCATGCATGTTTCCCACTATCCCAAACACTTTAGACATTTGACCAAAATTGGAATCATTTAACCCACCAAAATTATGTAAAGTAGAATTATCAAAAGGAGGGTCGGCTATCATACCTCTTGAAATGGAGTTCATGACCGTTTGGGAGTGCTTTGGAGCGTGAACTTCACTGAAATCAGATGCGAATCGTGGTTCTTTGGTTTGATCTTGATCGAATGTAGAAGAAGGAGAAGAAGGAGCCGTTTGATCGTCATGTAAACGCGAAGCAGGAACCGTTGGGGAGTTTTTGAACATTGTTGCGTGACCGTGAAGATCTCCTTCATCGAAATCAAGGCCAAGTTCATCCACCTTATCGTCCTTCATCATATCCTCCTCCAAGTCGTTACAAACTTCCTCCACCATGTCATTCTTCATTAGTTCATCGTCCATTTTCAGCCCCTCATTTTGTTTATTTCCATGCATTGTCTCGATGGTTGAAGCATCTTGTTCCTTGTTTTTAGATGGTTGAAGCAAGCGGGTAGTGGACTTATGGTTGCATGGCATTCCCACGGATGTGTTTGTTGAATCAGCCTCTTGATGGCCTAATTCCTCCATCATATCTTTCTTCTTCTTTTCGTTTTCTACCAAATCACCTTGAAACATATTTTGAGACGGATGAATAATTCCAGGTGTGATCAAATCAGGAGTTATTGAAGATGTAGTAACCACATTGGTTCCAATATTCTGATAATCGGATCCCTGTTTGGAAAACCTTATACCATCAAGACTTGTTCTTTTCTGCATTAGAATATCTCTTCGATCTGAAGCAACTTTAACATTAGTTTCATTTAGAAGAGTTGTTTTTTCAGAAGTATGATAATGGTTTCTTTGTTTGGAATGTTTATTATCTTTAATTTCATTGAAAGACTTGAAATAAAGATTGGAATTTTGAGTAGATTTAGCTTTAAACATCATAAACTTGTTATCATGTTCTTGTGGCTGTTTTGTTTTTATGTTTTGTAATCTTTTTTCAACCAAATTCAAAGTAATTTCATGATCTATAAAACCATGTGTAGGAAATATAAGATTATGATTTTCTAAAACATTTTCATTTTCCAAACATTGATCAGAACCAGGAATTATGCCTGGTGAAACACCAGCCATATCAGAACCAGGAATTATGCCTGGTGAAACACCAGCCATAAAATAAAAATACAAAAACTTAAAATTTGCAAAAAACGTATAACTTGCTTAGAGAGGATCTGAGAATTTCTAGTTTTCATATGATGGATTAGGGTTTTCTAGTTTTCATATTATGGATTAGGGTTTTCTAGTTTTCATACGACGGATTAGGGTTTTCTAGTTTACAAATGATCTATTAGGGTTTTCTAGTTTCATATGATGGATTAGGGGTAGTTTTCATATGATAGATTAGGGTTTTCTAGTTTTCATATGATGGCTTAGGGTTTTCTAGTTTTTTTTGGGTAAAGAGGGCGGTACCTCTGGCAAATTTTATTAATAAAAAGAATAAATACAATATAAGGCTGGGGACTCCCCACCAAAAAACAGAAAAACCATCGGGACAGGCCCCAACGGACAACAAGCTAAACTAGGAACCAAAACAAGAGAGGAAACCATAAGCAAACAAGAACATAAAGGAGAGCAACCTGCAAAACAAACAAACCATACAAGCCAAAACAAGCAGAGAAAAAAGAAAGCGCATAGGAAGAAAATTAAGGGAGGGTCCAAATAGTTTTAGCCAAATCAACATTAGTGCAAGTTTTCAAAGAAAGACTCAGCAGTCTACAGCGGATATCATCCTTTACAATATTCACGACAGCATGATGAGTTCTTTTAATATTTTTAAAAATGCGTAAATTTCTTTCCCGCCAGATGTGGTAGACCGCTCCAGCAAAAACAAGTCTTCTAATGATGGACCAAATGGTCTTGTTTTTATTAATGGGGTTGAGTTGACTAATGATATCAGGCCAGCTATCAGTGGAGAAGGAGAGATTCATGACATGATGGAGGTCATGCCAAACCAAAGAAGTGAAAGAGCATTCAAAGAAGAGATGGGAAAGGGAATCCGGACAGTTCCCGCAGAACGCACAAATGAGATTGGAATTTGTGTCCCAGATTTTGATTTTATCATGAGTCTTGAGACGGTCTTTAAGAGCAACCCAAAGAATGAAAGCATGTCTGGGAATGTTCTGGGAGAACCAAACAAGATGAAACCAAAAGACCGGTTGTTGATAGGGGCGAATAGACTGCCACACAGATCGAACAGAGAAAGGGGAGAGTTGACCGTCTCTAGATCTCCAAAGGAGTTTATCAGGGACTGACGTGGAAATAGCAGGAGGGTTATGAGAAAGAAGAGCACCATGGTAATCTCTCCAACAATGAGGCCAAACCCAAGATCCGTTAAGAACCAGGTCAGCAACCTTAGTATCAGGAGTGAAACCCGCATCATGGATGTCACGGACAGTCAAGAATTTAGAAAGAGGGCCCACAGGGTGCCAATTGTCGAACCAAGCAGAAGTAGAGCATCCATCACCTATCTGGGAAACTATATACTCCCTTATCTTATCCCGCATATCCAGGATGTTACGCCAAGCAAATCCGGTCCCGTGTTTTTTGGGGGCATCCCAAAAGTTACGGCCACATAAACGGTATGAGTGGATCCACTTAACCCATAGGGACTCTTTCTTGGAAAGGAGTCTCCAAACATGGGAAGCCATAAGGGCAACATTCCAGATAGCAAGGTTACGAATGCCAAGACCACCATGTTCCTTAGGAAGGCATACAGTTTTCCATGAGACTTTAGCTTTACCACGCTTTAACTCACCATGGCACCAGAGGAAACCTCTCATGAGCTTCTCAATATCGTTAGAGATAGATTTAGGAAGAATAAAAACAGAAGCCCAATAGATTTGAGTAGAAGAAAGGACAGAGAGGATGAGCTGGAGACAACCAGCAAAGGAAAGAGACTTGTTTTTCCAGTCATTAATCCTGCATTTGACTTTATCAACAAGGCCTTTACAGTCTTTGTGGGCAAGGCGTGCGGTGATGAGAGGAACACCAAGGTATCGGACAGGGAAAGAGCCCTCAGGAAACTTAACAATAAGATCAATGGCAGCCCTGGTCCTCTCACCAACATTACAGTAGAAAGCTTCACTCTTAGCAATATTTGGATGGAGGCCAGAAACCCCAGAGAATTCCTCAAGCGAATCACAGATGACTCTAACCGAAGAGCTATCACCATGACAGAAGAGAAGGAGATCGTCCGCAAAGCAGAGATGGGTGATATTTTGATCATCACATTGTCTGTGGAATTTAAAAGAATCAGATTCATGGATGTTTCTCTTGATCAAAAGGTTAAGCACTTCCATGAAAAGAGTGAAGAGATAAGGAGAAAGGGGGTCACCCTGCCGAAGGCCCCTTTTACCGTCGAAATATCCATGAGTATTCCCATTGATACTCACAGAGTAAGCAACCGTGGAAACACATGTCATGATCCATTCAATCATACGTTCGGGAAATCCAAACCCAAACAAAATGCTCCGTAGAAACGTCCAGTCAACCGTATCGTAGGCTTTTTGAATATCAACCTTAAAAGCACACCTAGGAGGACCACGATGACGATGATAATCACGCATGAGTTCATGGACAAGAAGGACGTTGTCGGTGATCAATCGACTAGGAATGAAAGCAGACTGGTTTTCATCAACCAGAGAAGAAAGATGGTTTTTGATACGATCTGCAATAATTTTGCTAATACATTTGTAAACAACGTTACAACAAGCTATTGGTCGGAAATCAGTGACTTTGGAAGGGGAATCAACTTTAGGGATGAGCGCAAGGATGGTGCTGTTGAAAGACTTAAGAAGTTTGCCAGAATAGAAGAATTCCTTAACAGCCATACATAAATCAGGACCCACAATATCCCAAGCAGACTTGAAGAACTTAGCAGAGAAACCATCAGAACCAGGAGCTTTATCATCACCCATCTGGAACAAGACACACTTAACCTCGGCGTCAGTAACAGGAGTAAGCATGGCGGCTGACTGGATGGGGGAGAGCTTATTAGGGAAGATGGAAGAAGGATCACGAATAGCAGTGGAAGGCTGGGCAGAACCCAAGAAGTCTTGAAAGTGAGAAACAAAAAGATTAGGAAGATCGTTCCCCGAGATCCAGTTACCTTGAGCATCCTGGATAGAATTAATACGATTGCGTGATTTACGGCTTTTAACCGCATTGTGGAAAAAAGCCGAATTTTTATCACCCTCACGAAGCCAGTTAACCTTAGCCTTTTGTTTTAGGAACCTCTCTTCATCCAGGCTAGCCTCGTTATAAGCGATGAGATACCTGCATTGTTCTTCACGAAGATCCTTATTGAAAGGATCCCGATCCAAAGCAATCTGAACTCTATCAAGCTCATTACGAAGAGAGATAACCTTAGAGAAGAGGTTTCCCTGGTTGCGAAGCATCTTACGAATAGGCACTTTCAGATTTTTAAGGTTTTTGAAAACCTTATACATCCGATATCCAGTGATATTGGGGTTCCAAGAAGAGGCAACAATCTGTTTGAAATCTTTCTTATAAGTCAGGAAATTAGGGAACTTGAAAGGTTTAGGCTGGAAAGGGGCACGATTGGGGAGAGAAAGCACAGCAGGAGTATGATCGGACGAACGATAAGGAAGAAAATTGACAATAGAGGAGGGGAACGAAGCAACGAAGTGAGTATTTCCCATGACACGATCGATCTTTTTTAGGATGCCACCCGAACCATTAGGAGACTTGGTCCATGTGTAGAAGAGACCTTTATAGTTAAGATCCTCCATTTCCATCAGATTAACACAGTCCCTGAAGTCCTCCATGGCACGACAAATCCCAGAAGACCCGGAAGTGCTATCTTTAATATCAAGAGCAACATTGAAATCACCCAAAATAATCCAAGGGGTATCTCTAACCATATTCTTATGAACCGCAAGAGAATGCCAGAGAGAGCGACGCATCATGTGATCATTATTAGCATAGACGAAAGAGCAGAAAAAGGATTTATTAGAATCATTAATATTAACTTTGAAATGCATAACCTGATCATTTAAGTCGATAAGCATCATATCAATGGCAAGCGGATCCCAGGCAACCACAATTCTAGTCCCTCTAGGGGAGAAGAGACCGTTGGACGACCATGACCAAGAGCCAAAAGTACGACTACAGATAAGAGGTAGGTTATGGAAGGAAGCACGAGTCTCAAGAGAAGCACAAATCTGAAGATTTTGATCACGGATAAGATCTCTCAAGGCTTTCTGATGAGAAGGCTTACAGAGACCGCGAGTATTCCATGCAGCGATGTGCGTCATATTGAAACTTTGAGGGGGGTGGAGTCCATCTGCTTGGGCACCGTAGCTATCATAGGGTGATCATTATAGGATCCAGACTCATTAACAATGAACTGGGCAGTGTCACCATCATCAGAATCAACCTCAATACTAATATCCTCAACGATTAGGTCATCAGTATCAGGATCAAAATCATCAGGACTAGAATGGGAAGGAGCACCAGAATGGGGTATGGTGATAGAAGAAGAAGGAATATCTGTGACGTCAGAGGAACATGCCTCTAGAATGGAGAAGGCGTTGAATAAAGGAGTGGAGGATTCAAGCTGATTTAGGGGCTGGGAGGAAGAAAGGCGAATGATAGGGCTAGGGAAACCTACAACACCTATAGAGTCCTTCTTAGAGGGAATAGTAGAATGAGGTTGAATGGGAGGGCGGTTCTTTAAAGGGGCAGGGCGATACTGGGATCGAGACTTATTATTATTTTTATAATTTTTATTATAAACTTTGTTACTTGAAGATTCTTTAGCCATCCTAACCCTTTGGGTATTAATCTTGGAATTACTTTGAGGGATATCATTAGAGGTATTTTCCTTATTTGTGCCTTTTTTCGATATATTTTTCTTTTTAGTGACCACCTTAAAACCATCATCAATTTGCATAGGAGAGGAAACTATAACCTGATCAATAGGAATTTTATCTTTGGTCATGGCTTCATAAGTCTTAGAGATGACATTCATACATTTGTTAGTATCATGACCATAAACCATGCAATGAGAGCACATAGGGGGTTTCCATTCATATTCAATACTGAGAGTATGGGTGGAAAATTCTAGAGTATCAGGATCAGGAATACGGATAAAAACTTTATCCACCCAAGACGATTTTGTGGGGACCTCAAGAAGGACACGTGCATATACAGATTTTCCAGCCGCATACTTGCACATGTTAGCTGTGTAGGAGTCCATAGCAAGGGGTTTACCAATTTTTGAAGCAATATGGCTAAGACCATCATCACTCCAAGCCTCATAGGGAATATCATGGATTTTAATCCATAGAGGAAGCTTGTCATGATTGTTCTTATGGATAGTCAGTCCGGGACGCCATTTTTGCAAGACAATCGGGACCCCCTTAAAAGTCCAGGGTCCATGGGTTATAACATGGTCAATGCCATTATCATCACTAAATTTAAAAAGATAAACACCTTTTCCATTTAGGAGGACATCTTGAAGACCATGGATAGACCACATTTTAGAAGCTAGATAACGAACATCCGAGTAATTCATTTTTTTTTCCGACAAAGTAACCACAGATAGTCCTTGCAAATCTTTCACACACTTTAGTAACGGCCTTTAAAGGAATATCTACTGGAACATTAATATCATTACATAAATTAGGGATGAAACGAAAATTATCGTTTGTGTGTTTTTGGGAACCAGTAATGATATTAGCACGAGAGTTATTAAGTAGAGGTAACTTATTAGCCCATGCATTCTTTTCATTGTTTTTATTTTCATAATTTAAATTTTGTGGATAAACATTTTGGTCAAGTGATTTAGAATCAAAGGCATTAACATTAACATTTTTATTTTCATGATTTGAGAATTGTAAATTAACATTAACATTTTGGCCATATATAGAGTCTTGGGCTTGAGCCATGTAATCCTTGGGCCTATTATTAATCAAAGGACCATGATAATGGGTAAAATGGGCCAATCTATTAGGCAAATGGGTTATAGTCTTGACATGGGTTAAGTGTTTTGGTAGAGGCCCAAGACTTTGTTTTGGTAAAGGCCCAAGAATTGAATCAAAAACCAACGGTTGTTTATTGAAATCCGATAATGTGGTTGTTGATTCAACAAGTGAAGGGGGACAAACATCATTAGGGTCCTTGGATTCTTTAAAGGCAATTCCACTAGGGGAACATATATCATTAAGCATGGATGAAGATTTAAAGAAATTACTCCCCTTTTGTTTCATATTCTCGGTTTGTAGAGACAATTCCGTTGGAGAGGAATTGTTCTTGTCGCAAGTATTTTGACCGGCAATTCTTCCTGATTTTCCGGCGATCTGATCATCTTCCGGCCTTAGAGACGTAACATTGGTTGGTGTTTGATCGGAGGGACAGTTCAACAGGTCCTTATATGTGAAGTTGCATGTAGCTTGATCGGAAGTACAAGATTTATTATCGTGGAGATTTCTTTCAACGGATACGAGTCCAACTTCATCCACCTTATCATCCTTCATCATATAATCCTCCAAGTCTTGACCAACTTCCTCCACCATGTCATTCTTCATCATATCCTCGTCTAATATCATCCCCTCATTTTGTTTATGAAACGTGAGTTTTGTTTCCATGCAGTGTGTTTTGTTCCCGGTATTTTCTACTTTGGGAGCATCATTAGTTTCATCTTCTTCACCATTGCCTTCTTCCGAGGATGAGTAGTCGGTACTCAAACCCTCTTTGTATGCATCAAACGTGAACATAGGAGTAGCAACATTGACTTGATCTCCTTGAGTTTGTATATCCGATTGGCTCTTGTTCAAATCTTTGCAACCATCTTCATAGGGGTTTAAACCGTGAATCATCTCCAAATGTTTCTCCATCTCCATGAGCTTGTATATCCCGGCGACTAAGAAGAGTTGAAGCAGCAACATGGACTTGATATTGTTTTTCTTTTTCTTTAAAATTTTTTGAATGTATTGTTTTTTGTTTTCCAGTAAATAAATCTAAAAATCTATTGTGGTTTGTAACAGATTTCCTTTTTTGTATGTTTTTGTCCAGTTGTGTGAAAATACATGGCTGTTTTGTTTTAAAACTTTTAAATCTTTTTTCAACCATATTAAACACATCTTCAGGAGCTATAATACATTTTGCAAAACATAATTGAGTTTGATTACCTAGAACCTCATTCGTTTCCAAGGATGAATAATTTCCATTAGATAACTCATGAGATTGATGTTGCTGATCCATTATAACACCATCATTTGACATTAAAATGGAATCAGAACCTAGTGAATCATTATCCATAGTAAAATACGATACAACAAAATCCAAAAAACACAGAAATTCTAGAGAGAGGTTTATGGTAGTTATGCTCAATTATGGGTTTTCTGGGGTTTTCTAGTTTTCATATGATGGATTAAGGTTTTTTAGTTTTCATATGTTGGATTAGGGTTTTCTAGTTTTCATATGATGGATTAGGGTTTTCTTGTTTTCATATGATGGATTAGGGTTTTTGAATGTTGCAAATGATGTTAGTAAGGTTTTCTAGTTTTTTTTTTTTTTTTTTTTTTGGTAACCGAGGACCCCACCCGACCCATCCTTTGGATGACCCTGATGAAGCAACCTCGGGGCCCACACACACCTGGCAGCAGGGTGGTCCGGGTCAATCACCTACGGGGGTAGAGAGGTGGCCAGTGGCCATCCCCTGATTGAAACCTAACACTCCCTACGGGGGTAGAGAGGTGGCCAGTGGTCCGGGTTTTCTAGTTTTCATATGATGGATTAGGGTTTTCTACTTTTCATATTATGGATTAGGGTTTTCTAGTTTTCATATGATGCATTAGGGTTTTTGAATGTTGCAAATGATGGTATTAGGGTTTTCTAGTTATCATATGATGGATTAGGGTTTTCTAGTTTTCATATGATGGATTAGGGTTTTCTAGTTTTCATATGATGGATTAGGGTTTTTGAATGTTGCATATGATGTTATTAGGGTTTTCTAGTTTTCATATGATGGATTAGGGTTTTCTAGTTTCATATGATGGATTAGGGTATTCTAGTTTTCATATGATGGATTAGGGTTTTTGAATGTTGCAAATGATGTTATTCGGGTTTTCTAGTTTTCATATGATGGATTAGGGTTTTCTAGTTTTTTTTTTGGGTAAAGAGGGCGGCACCTCTGGCAAATTTTATTAATAAAAAGAATAAATACAATATAAGGCTGGGGACTCCCCACCAAAAAACAGAAAATCCATCGGGACAGGCCCCAACGGACAACAAGCTAAACTAGGAACCAAAACAAGAGAGGAAACCATAAGCAAACAAGAACATAAAGGAGATGAACCTGCAAAACAAACAAACCATACAAGGCAAAACAAGTAGAGAAAAGAGAAAGCGCATAGGAAGAAAATTAAGGGAGGGTCCAAATAGTTTTAGCCAAATCAACATTAGTGCAAGTTTTCAAAGAAAGACTCAGCAGTCTACAGCGGATATCATCCTTAACAATATTCACGACAGCATGATGAGATCTTTTAATATTTTTAAAAATGCGTAAATTTCTTTCCCGCCAGATGTGGTAGACCGCTCCAGCAAAAACAAGTCTTCTAATGATGGACCAAATGGTCTTGTTCTTATTAATGGGGTTGATTTGACTAATGATATCAGACCAGCTATTAGTGGAGAAGGAGAGCTTCATGACATGATGGAGGTCATGCCAAACCAAAGAAGTGAAAGAGCATTCAAAGAAGAGATGGGAAAGGGAATCCGGACAGTTTCCGCAGAACGCACAAATGAGATTGGAATTTGTGTCCCAGAATTTGATTTTATCATGAGTCTTGAGACGATCTTTAAGAGCAACCCAAAGAATGAAAGCATGTCTGGGAATGTTCTGGGAGAACCAAACAAGATGAAACCAAAAGACCGGTTGGTGATAGGGGCGAATAGACTGCCACACAGATCGAACAGAGAAAGGGGAGAGTTGACCGTCTCTAGATTTCCAAAGGAGTTTATCATGGACGGACGTGGAAATAGCAGGAGGGTTATGAGAAAGAAGAGCACCATGGTAATCTCTCCAACAATGAGGCCGAACCCAAGATCCGTTAAGAACCAGGTCAGCAACCTTAGTATCAGGAGTGAAACCCGCATCATGGATGTCACGGACAGTCAAGAAATTAGAAAGAGGGCCCGCAGGGTGCCAATTGTCGAACCAAGCAGAAGTAGAGCATCCATCACCTATCTGGGAAACTATATACTCCCTTATCTTATCCCGCATATCCAGGATGTTACGCCAAGCAAATCCGGTCCCGTATTTTTTGGGAGCATCCCAAAAGTTACGGCCACATAAACGGTATGAGTGGATCCACTTAACCCATAGGGACTCTTTCTTGGAAAGTAGTCTCCAAACATGGGAAGCCATAAGGGCAACATTCCAGATAGCAAGGTTACGTATGCCAAGACCACCATGTTCCTTAGGAAGGCATACAGTTTTCCAGGAGACTTTAGCTTTACCACGCTTTAACTCACCATGGCACCAGAGGAAACCTCTCATGAGCTTCTCAATATCGTTAGAGATAGATTTAGGAAGAATAAACACAGAAGCCCAATAGATTTGAGTAGAAGAAAGGACAGAGAGGATGAGCTGGAGACGACCCGCAAAGGAAAGAGATTTGTTTTTCCAGTCATTAACCCTGCATTTGACTTTATCAACAAGGCCTTTACAGTCTTTGTGGGCAAGACGCGTGGTGATGAGAGGAATGCCAAGGTATCGGACAGGGAAAGAGCCCTCAGGAAACTTAACAATAAGATCAATGGCAGCCCTGGTCCTCTCACCAACATTACAGTAGAAAGCTTCACTCTTAGCAATATTTGGATGGAGGCCAGAAACCCCAGAGAATTCGTCAAGGGAATCACAGATGATTCTAACCGAAGAGCTATCACCATGACAGAAGAGAAGGAGATCGTCGGCAAAGCAGAGATGGGTGATACTTTGATCATCACATTGTCTGTGGAATTTAAAAGAATCAGAATCATGGATGTTTCTCTTGATCATAAGGTTAAGCACTTCCATGACAAGAGTGAAGAGATAAGGAGAAAGGGGGTCACCCTGCCGAAGGCCCCTTTTACCGTCAAAATAACCATGAGTATTTCCATTTATACTCACAGAGTAAGCGACCGTGGAAACACATGTCATGATCCAGTCAATCATACGATCTGGGAACACATGGTCCGCAGAAAAGTCCAGTCAACTGTGTCGTACGCTTTTTGAATATCAACCTTAAAAGCACACCTAGGAGGACCACGATGCCGATGATAATCACGCATGAGTTCATGGACAAGAAGGACGTTATCGGTGATCAAACGACCAGGGATGAAAGCAGACTGGTTTTCATCAACCAGAGAAGAAAGATGGTTTTTGATACGATCCGCAATAATCTTGCTTATACATTTGTAAACAACGTTACAACAAGCTATAGGGCGGAAATCAGTGACTTTGGAAGGGGAATCCACTTTAGGGATGAGCGCAAGGATGGTGCTGTTGAAAGACTTAAGAAGTTTGCCAGAATAGAAGAATTCCTTAACAGCCATACAGAAATCAGGACCCACAATATCCCAAGCAGACTTGAAGAACTTAGCAGAGAAACCATCAGAACCAGGAGCTTTATCATCACCCATCTGGAACAGGACACACTTAACCTCCGCGTCAGTAACAGGAGTAATCATGGCGGCAGATTGGAGGGGAGAGATCTTATTAGAGAAGAGGGAAGAAGGATCA
Source organism: Cichorium intybus (assembly GCA_023525715.1). NCBI lineage: Eukaryota > Viridiplantae > Streptophyta > Magnoliopsida > Asterales > Asteraceae > Cichorium > Cichorium intybus. The sequence goes on from CM042015.1 coordinate 42,124,772, forward strand.
CGAATAGCAGTGGAATGCTGGGCAGAACCCAAGAATGCTTGAAAGTGAGAAACAAACAGATTAGGAAGATAATTTCCCGAGATCCAGTTACCTTGAGCATCCTGGATAGAATTAATACGATTGCGAGATTTACGGCTTTTAACCGCTTTGTGGAAAAAAGCCGTATTTTTATCACCCTCACGCAGCCAGTTAACCTTAGCCTTTTGTTTGAGGAACCTCTCTTCATCCAGGCTAGCCTCGTTATAAGCGATAAGATACCTGCATTGTTCTTCACGAAGATCCTTATTGAAAGGATCCCGATCCAAAGTAATCTGAACTCTATCAAGCTCATTACGAAGAGAGATAACCTTAGAAAAGAGGTTTCCCTGGTTGCGAAGCATTTTACGTATAGGCAGTTTCAGATTTTTAAGGTTTATAAAAAGCTTATACATCCGATATCCAGTGATATTGGGGTTCCAAGACGAGGCAATAATCTCCTTGAAGTCGTTTTTATAAGTCAGGAAATTAGGGAACTTGAAAGGCTTAGGTTGGAAAGGGGCACGATGAGGGATAGAAAGCACAGCAGGAGTATGATCTGACGAACGGTAAGGGAGAAAATTAACAGTAGAGGAAGGGAAAGAAGCAACGAAGTGAGTATTTCCCATGACACGATCGATCTTCTTGAGGATGCCCCCCGAACCATTAGGAGACTTGGTCCAAGAATAGAAGAGACCTTTATAGTTAAGATCCTCCATTTCCATCAGATTGACACAGTCCCTGAAATCCTCCATGGCACGAGAAAGGCCCGACGACCCGGAAGTGCTATCTTTAATATCAAGAGCAGCATTGAAATCACCTAAAAGAATCCAAGGGGTTCTCTAACCATATTCTTATGGACCGCAAGAGAATGCCAGAGAGAGCGACGCCTCATGAGATCATTATGAGCATAGACGAAAGAGCAGAAAAAAGAGTTATTAGAATCACGAATATTAACTTTGAAATGCATAACCTGGTCATTTAAGTCGATAAGCATCATATCAATGGCAAGCGGATCCCAAGCAACAACAATTCTAGTCCCTCTTGGGGAAAAGAGACCGTTGGACGACCAAGACCAGGAACCAAAAGTACTGCTACAGATAAGAGGGAGGTTATGGAAGGAAGCACGAGTCTCAAGAGAAGCACAAATATGAAGATTTTGATCGCGGATAAGATCTCTCAAGGCTTTCTGATGAGAAGGCTTACAGAGACCGCGAGTATTCCAAGCACCGATGTGCGTCATATGGAAACTTGGAGGGTGGTGGAGTCCATCTGCTCGGACACCGGAGCTATCATAGGGTGATCATTATATGATCCAGATTCATTAACAATGAACTGTGCAGTGTCACCATCATCAGAATCAACCTCAATACTATTATCCTCTCCGATTAGGTCATCCGTATCAGGATCAAAATCATGAGGACTAGAATGGCAAGGAGTACCAGAATGGGGCAGGGGGACAGAAGAAGAGGGAATATCCGTGACGTCAGAGGAACAAGCCTCTAGAGTGGAGAAGGCGTTGAATAAAGGGGTGGAGGATTCAGACTGATTTATGGCCTGGGAGGGAGAAATACGAATGATAGGGCTAGGGAATCCAACAATAGCCGACTTATCCTTCAAAGGAGGATTAGGGGGATTGGTGGATAAAGGGGGTCTAATATTAATATGAACCGGAAGTGTTTCAAACCGTTTATTGTTTTTAATAGTTTTTAAATTTTTTTTATTTTTTGAGTAAAAATTAACTTGGTTATTGTTATGGTATTTTTTACTTGTAGTGCTTTTAGAAGATTCATTATTTTTATTTTCTTTAGTAAAAACATGTTTTGAAGAATTTTTCTTTTTTGAAACCATAGTAAAATCATCATTATTATCTATAATAGAAGTAACATTAATGGTCGAGGTATCCATATGCTTAGCAATAGAAGGAGCATTAGTTTTAGCAATTACATGCATACAAACATGTGTTTCGTGACCAAACAGCTTACAGTGAGAGCACATAGGAGGTTTCCATTCATACTCAACTCTAAGAGTATGGCAAGAAAATTCAAGTGTTTCAGGATCTGGGATACGGATGTTAATTTTGTCCACCCATGAGGGACGAGTTGGGACTTCTAAAAGGACCCGTGCATAAACTGCCTTACCCGCAGCATAAGTACACATGTTTGCTGTATAAGAGTCCATAGCAAGAGGTTTACCTATTTTAGAAGCTATGTGACTTAATCCTTCCTCACTCCAAGTCTCATAAGGGATGTCATGTATTTTAATCCATAGAGGTAGTTTGTCATGGTTGTTTCTATGAATGCTAAGTCCGGGTCTCCATTTTTGCATAACAATGGGGGCACTTCTAAATGTCCATGGTCCGTGAGTGATCACATGTTTTAATCCTTGGTCATTGTTAAATTTAAACAGATAGACACCGTTACCATTTAACAGAACATCTTCCAGACCATGTTGAGACCACATCTTAGAGGCTAGATAACGTACATCAGAATAATTAATTTTACATCCCACGAAATAACCACATATGGTTCTAACATGTGTCTCACATATCTTATTAACAACATAGATCGGGATATCTACTGGCACATCAATATCGTTACTCAGATTAGGAATAAAACGAAACTTGTCGCTAGAATGTTTTTTAGGACCACTTAAAATGTTAGCTTGAGAGTTAACTAGCATAGGAAGTTTACTAGTCCAAGCATTGTGAATTATGGTTTTTCCGTCCAAGTTACCATTAATCTTATCTTGTTTGTTGGAGTTATGTAAATGAACATTCTCGGCTTCATTACTGAAGCTAGAATTAACATGAATATTATTGTCCTGTTTTTGGATAACATTGTTTTTTGTTTTAAATGGTTTATTATTGTTAGCCCACTTATTTATATTATAAGCATTGGGCTTATGGTTATAAGGTTTTTGAGAAAAATAGGTTTGTTTTGGGTGGCCCAAATGGGAAGAAGGTTTGGGAAGGCCCAAGAGAGATGGTTGGTGATCCATAAGCATTACATTTGTTTGCATATTATCCTCATTTAAATAAGAAGTATCCGCACATGTAGAAGAGTAGTTGGATATCGGCAATTGATAAGGAGAAGGAAAAATCCTCGGCATTTTCAAGTGAGAAAAAGACAAGTCAAAAGATGAAGCCTTTGTCTCCTTGTCTCCCAATACACTAGTGCTATGATTCATGTCTCCCACTATCCCCCTAACTTTAGACTTTTGGCCATTACTTTTATCATTAATCCCATATTCCACATTCAATAAAGAAGAGCTTGCAATTTGAAAAGAGGGATCGTGCATCATACCTTGGTGACCGTTGTGGAGATCCTCGTTCACGACCGTTGTGCAGTTTTTGGGGTTCTTGTCATTTGGTGCGTAAACTTCACTTAGAGCATGGTGTTCATGCTCTTTCCCTTGGCCATGCATCTGAATGTAGTCCTCTACGTTATTTTCTTCATTAGGCGAGGCTGTTTTTTTATAATCCGTACCAACATCTCTAGGGTCGGAAGAAGTACTATGAACCATGGTGTTGGTTTCTTTGTTTGAATGTGAGGCTACCACATGCTCCTTGGTTGTCTCATCATCTTCATCTTCTCCATGTTCGTCTTCAGAAGAGGAATAAATTGTACTCAAGCCATCAACCTTCTCGGCATCTTTACCATCCTCTCCAAAAGCATCGTTCATGTGAAGACCATCAATTTTGTCGGAAAGTTTACTACCATCTCCAAAATCCTGGTTGACCGATTGGTCTATGTTGATAGTTGGTTCAAAGACAGAAGTATCATTTGAATCATCTTCATCCATATTATCATTTGAAATACCCGTAGCAACACCCTTCCTTTCATATTGTATAGTAACCCGTTTATGATTCAGAATTGAATTTTTTTGTTGTAACCTTCTTTGAATCGATATATCCAGAAGAGTCTTCTTCGTAGAATGATTTTTGTATATACGTGGCTGTTTGTTAATAATCCTTTTCATTCTACTTTCCACCATATTGAAAGTACTTTCAGGGTCCATAAAATTTTGAGCAAAAAACATATGATTTTTACCTAATGCCTTTGATGAATCTGGGTCATGAATCATGCATGTTGTAATCAACTCATGAGAATGATTTTGCTGTTCCATCATAACTCCATCATTTGACATTAAAATGGAATCACCTCCTGGTGAGTCATCATCCATGGTGAAATTCTACAGAATTAAATCCAAAAAACAAGAAAAACTTCTAGAGAGAGAATTGGGGTTAGGTTCTACAGAATGGGTTTTCTAGTTTTCATATGGGGTTTTCTAGTTTTCATATGATGGATTAGGGTTTTCTAGTTTTCATATGATCGATTAGGGTTTTATAGTTTTCATAAGATGGATTACGGTTTTTGAATGTTGCAAATGATGTTATTAGGGTTTTCTAGTATTCATATGATGTATAAGGGTTTTTGAATGTTGCAAATGATGTTATTAGGGTTTTCTAGTTTTCATATGATAGATTAGGGTTTTTGAATGTTGCAAATGATGTAATTAGGGTTTTCTAGTTTTCATATGATGGGTTAGGGTTTTCTAGTTTTTATATGATGGATTAGGGTTTTTGAATGTTGCAAATGATGTTATTAGGGTTTTCTAGTTTTTATATGATGAATTAGGGTTTTCTAGTTTTCATATGATGGATTAGGGTTTTCAAGTTTTCATATTATGGATTAAGGTTTTCTAGTTTTCATATGATGGATTAGGGTTTTTGAATGTTGCAAATGATCTTATTAGGCTTTTCTAGTTTTCATATGATGGATTAAGGTTTTCCAGTTTTCATATGAGGGATTAGGGTTTTCTAGTTTTCACATGATAGATTAGGGTTTTCTCGTTTTCATATGATGGATTAGGGTTTTTGAATGTTGCAAATGTTGTTATTAGGGTTTTCTAGTTTCATATGATGGATTAGGGTTTTCTACATTTCATATGATGGATTAGGGTTTTCTAGTTTTCATATAATGCATTAGGGTTTTTGAATGTTGCAAATGATGTTATTAGAGTTTTCTAGTTTTCATATGATGGATTAGGGTTTTCTAGTTTTCATATGACCGATTAGGGTTTTCTAGTTTTGATATGATGGATTAGGGTTTTTGAATGTTGCAAATGATGTTATTCGGGTTTTCTAGTTTTCATATGATGGATTAGGGTTTTCTAGTTTTCATATGATGGATTAGGGTTTTCTAGTTTTCATATGATCGATTAGGGTTTATAGTTTTCATAAGATGGATTACGGTTTTTGAATGTTGCAAATGATGTTATTAAGGTTTTCTAGTTTTCATATGATGTATAAGGGTTTTTGAATGTTGCAAATGATGTTATTAGGGTTTTCTAGTTTTCATATGATAGATTAGGGTTTTTGAATGTTGCAAATGATGTAATTAGGGTTTTCTAGTTTTCATATGATGGGTTAGGGTTTTCTAGTTTTTATATGATGGATTAGGGTTTTTGAATGTTGCAAATGATGTTATTAGGGTTTTCTAGTTTTTATATGATGAATTAGGGTTTTCTAGTTTTCATATGATGGATTAGGGTTTTCAAGTTTTCATATTATGGATTAAGGTTTTCTAGTTATCATATGATGGATTAGGGTTTTTAAATGTTGCAAATTATCTTATTAGGCTTTTCTAGTTTTCATATGATGGATTAAGGTTTTCCAGTTTTCATATGAGGGATTAGGGTTTTCTAGTTTTCACATGATAGATTAGGGTTTTCTCGTTTTCATATGATGGATTAGGGTTTTCTACTTTTCATATGATGGATTAGGGTTTTCTAGTTTTCATATAATGCATTAGGGTTTTTGAATGTTGCAAATGATGTTATTAGAGTTTTCTAGTTTTTTTTTTTTTTTTTTTTTTTTTTTTTTTTTTTTTTGGAAACCGAGGACCCCACCCGACCCATCCTTTGGATGACCCTGATGAAGCAACCTCGGGGCCCACGCACACCTGGCAGCAGGGTGGTCCGGGTCAATCACCTACGGGGGTAGAGAGGTGGCCAGTGGCCATCCCCTGATTGAAACCTAACACTCCCTTTGGGGAAAGGGAGGGAGTGAGATTAGAACTTGGAACCTCTTTATGGGGGAAGAGAAAGAGTCCTAAGCCTTATCCACTAGGCCATCAGGGTGATGGTTTAAGAGTTTTCTAGTTTTCATATGATGGATTAGGGTTTTCTAGTTTTCATATGACGGATTAGGGTTTTCTAGTTTTGATATGATGGATTAGGGTTTTTGAATGTTGCAAATGATATTATTTGGGTTTTTGGGTTTTCATATGATGGATTAGGGGTTTCTAGTTTCATATGATGGATTAGGGTTTTCTAGTTTTCAAATGATGGATTAGGGTTTTCTAGTTTTTATATGATGGATTAGGGTTTTTGAATCTTGCAAATGATGTTGTTTGGGTTTTCTAGTTTTCATATGATGGAATAGGGATTTTTAGTTTTCATATGATGGATTAGGGTTTTATAGTTTTCATATGATCGATTAGGGTTTTCTAGTTTTCATATGATGTATTAGGTTTTTGAATGTTGCAAATGATGTTATTAGGGTTATCTGGTTTTCATATGATGGATTAGGGTTTTCTGGTTTCATATGATGGATTAGGGTTTTCTAGTTTTCATATGATGGATTAGGGTTTTTGAATGTTGAAAATGATGTTATTCGGGTTTTCTAGTTTTCATATGATGGATTAGGGTTTTCTAGTTTTCATTTGATGGATTAGGGTTTTTGAATGTTGCAAATGATGTTATTCGGGTTTTCTAGTTTTCATATTATGGATTAGGGTTTTCTAGTTTTCATACGATGGATTAGGGTTTTCTAGTTTACAAATGATCTATTAGGGTTTTCTAGTTTTCATATGATGGCTTAGGGTTTTCTAGTTTTCATATGATGGATTAAGGTTTTCTAGTTTTCATATGTTGGATTAGGGTTTTCTAGTTTTCATATGATGGATTAGGGTTTTCTTGTTTTCATATGATGGATTAGGGTTTTTGAATGTTGCAAATGATGTTAGTAAGGTTTTCTAGTTTTCATATGATGGATTAGGGTTTTCTACTTTTCATATTATGGATTAGGGTTTTCTAGTTTTCATATGATGCATTAGGGTTTTTGAATGTTGCAAATGATGTTATTAGGGTTTTCTAGTTATCATATGATGGATTAGGGTTTTCTAGTTTTCATATGATGGATTTAGGGTTTTCTAGTTTTCATATGATGGATTAGGGTTTTTGAATGTTGCATATGATGTTATTAGGGTTTTCTAGTTTCATATGATGGATTAGGGTATTCTAGTTTTCATATGATGGATTATGGTTTTTGAATGTTGCAAATGATGTTATTCGGGTTTTCTAGTTTTCATATGATGGATTAGGGTTTTCTAGTTTTCATATGATGGATTAGGGTTTTCTAGTTTTCATATGATCGATTAGGGTTTTATAGTTTTCATAAGATGGATTACGGTTTTTGAATGTTGCAAATGATGTTATTAGGGTTTTCTAGTATTCATATGATGTATAAGGGTTTTTGAATGTTGCAAATGATGTTATTAGGGTTTTCTAGTTTTCATATGATAGATTAGGGTTTTTGAATGTTGCAAATGATGTAATTAGGGTTTTCTAGTTTTCATATGATGGGTTAGGGTTTTCTAGTTTTTATATAATGGATTAGGGTTTTTGAATGTTGCAAATGATGTTATTAGGGTTTTCTAGTTTTTATATGATGAATTAGGGTTTTCTAGTTTTCATATGATGGATTAGGGTTTTCAAGTTTTCATATTATGGATTAAGGTTTTCTAGTTTTCATATGATGGATTAGGGTTTTTGAATGTTGCAAATGATCTTATTAGGCTTTTCTAGTTTTCATATGATGGATTAAGGTTTTCCAGTTTTCATATGAGGGATTAGGGTTTTCTAGTTTTCACATGATAGATTAGGGTTTTCTCGTTTTCATATGATGGATTAGGGTTTTTGAATGTTGCAAATGTTGTTATTAGGGTTTTCTAGTTTCATATGATGGATTAGGGTTTTCTACATTTCATATGATGGATTAGGGTTTTCTAGTTTTCATATAATGCATTAGGGTTTTTGAATGTTGCAAATGATGTTATTAGAGTTTTCTAGTTTTCATATGATGGATTAGGGTTTTCTAGTTTTCATATGACCGATTAGGGTTTTCTAGTTTTGATATGATGGATTAGGGTTTTTGAATGTTGCAAATGATATTATTCGGGTTTTCGGGTTTTCATATTATGGATTAGGGGTTTCTAGTTTCATATGATGGATTAGGGTTTTCTAGTTTTCAAATGATGGATTAGGGTTTTCTAGTTTTTATATGATGGATTACGGTTTTTGAATCTTGCAAATGATGATGTTCGGGTTTTTTAGTTTTCATATGATGGAATAGGGATTTCTAGTTTTCATATGATGGATTAGAGTTTTCTAGTTTTCATATGATCGATTAGGGTTTTCTAGTTTTCATATGATGGATTAGGGTTTTTGAATGTTGCAAATGATGTTATTAGGGTTATCTGGTTTTCATATGATGGATTAGGGTTTTCTGGTTTCATATGATGGATTAGGATTTTCTAGTTTTCATATGATGGATTAGGGTTTTCTACTTTTCATATGATGGATTAGGGTTTTTGAATGTTGAAAACGATGTTATTCGGGTTTTCTAGTTTTCATATGATGGATTAGGGTTTTCTAGTTTTCATATGATGGATTAGGGTTTTTAAATGTTGCAAATGATGTTATTCGGGTTTTCTAGTTTTCATATTATGGATTAGGGTTTTCTAGTTTTCATACGATGGATTAGGGTTTTCTAGTTTACAAATGCTCTATTAGGGTTTTCTAGTTTTCATATGATGGATTAGGGGTAGTTTTCATATTATAGATTAGGGTTTTCTAGTTTTCATATGATGGCTTAGGGTTTTCTAGTTTTCATATGATGGATTAAGGTTTTCTTGTTTTCATATGATGGATTAGGGTTTTTGAATGTTGCAAATGATGTTATTAAGGTTTTCTAGTTTTTTTTTTTTGGGTAAAGAGGGCGGTACCTCTGGCAAATTTTATTAATAAAAAGAATAAATACAATATAAGGCTGGGGACTCCCCACCAAAAAACAGAAAATCCATCAGGACAGGCCCCAACGGACAACAAGCTAAACTAGGAACCATAAGCAAACAAGAATATAAAGGAGAGCAACCTGCAAAACAAACAAACCATACAAGCCAAAACAAGCATAGAAAAAGGAAAGCGCAGAGGACGAAAATTAAGGGAGGGTCCAAATAGTTTTAGCCAAATCAACATTAGTGCACTTTTTCAAAGAAAGACTCAGCAGTCTACAGCGGATATCATCCTTAACAATATTCACTACAGCATGATGAGAACTTTTTATTTTTGTAAAAATGCGTAAATTTCTTTCCCGCCAGATGTGGTAGACCGCTCCAGCAAAAACAAGTCTTCTAATGATAGACCAAATGGTCTTGTTCTTATTAATGGGGTTAAGTTGACTAATGATATCAGACCAGCTATCAGTAGAGAAGGAGAGATTCATGACATGATGAAGGTCATGCCAAACCAAAGAAGTGAAAGAGCATTCAAAGAAGAGATGAGAAAGGGAATCCGGACAGTTCCCGCAGAACGCACAAATGAGATTGGAATTAGTGTCCCAAATTTTGATTTTATCATGAGTCTTAAGGCGATTTTTAAGAGCAACCCAAAGAATGAAAGCATGTCTGGGGATGTTCTGGGAGAACCAAACAAGATGAAACCAAAAGACCGGTTGATGATAGGGGCGAATAGTCTTCCAAACAGAACGAACAGAGAAAGGAGAGAGTTGACCGTCTCTAGATCTCCAAAGGAGATTATCAGGGACGAATGTGGAAAGAATAGGGGGGTTATGAGAAAGAAGAGCAGTATGGGAATCTCTCCAACAATGAGGCCGAACCCAAGATCCGTTAAGAACCAGGTCAGCAACCTTTGTATCAGGAGTGAAACCCGCATCATGGATGTCACGGACAGACAAGAATTTAGAAAGAGGGCCCGCGGGGTGCCAGTTATCGAACCAAGCAGAAGTAGAGCATCCATCACCAATCTTGGAAACTATATACTCCCTTATCTTATCCCTCATATCTAGGATGTTACGCCAGGCAAATCCAGAACCGTATTTTTTGGGGGCATCCCAAAAGTTACGGCCACATAAACGGTAAGAGTGGATCCACTTAACCCATAGGGACTCTTTCTTGGAAAGGAGTCTCCAAACATGTGAAGCCATAAGGGCAACATTCCAGATAGCAAGGTTACGTATGCCAAGCCCACCATGTTCCTTAGGAAGGCATACAGTTTTCCAGGAGAGTTTAGCTTTACCACGCTTCAACTCACCATGGCACCAGAGGAAACCTCTCATGAGCTTCTCAATATCGTTAGAGATAGACTTACGAAGAATAAAAACAGAAGCCCAATAGATTTGAGTAGAAGAAAGGACAGAGAGGATGAGCTGGAGACGACCAGCAAAGGAAAGAGACTTGTTTTTCCAGTCATTAATCCTGCATTTGACTTTATCAACAAGTCCTTTACAGTCTTTGTGTGCAAGACGCGTGGTGATGAGAGGAATGCCAAGGTATCGAACAGGAAAAGAGCCCTCCGGAAACTTAACAATAAGATCAATGGCAGCCCTGGTCCTCTCACCAACATTACAATAGAAAGCTTCACTCTTCGCAATGTTGGGATGGAGGCCAGAAACCCCAGAGAATTCCTCAAGAGAGTCACATATGAGTTTAACTGAAGAGCTATCACCATGGCAGAAGAGAAGGAGATCGTCGGCAAAGCAGAGATGGGTGATATTTTGATCGTCACATTGTCTGTGGAATTTAAAAGAATCAGAGTCATGGATGTTTCTCTTGATCATTAGGTTAAGCACTTCCATGACAAGAGTGAAGAGATAAGGAGAGAGGGGGTCACCCTGCCGAAGGCCCCTTTTACCGTCGAAATAACCATGAGTATTCCCATTGATACTTACAGAGTAAGCAACCGTGGAAACACATGTCATGATCCACTCAATCATACGATCGGGGAAACCAAACCCAAACAAAATGGTTCGCAGAAAAGTCCAATCAACCGTGTCGTAGGCTTTTTGAATATCAACCTTAAAAGCACACCTAGGAGGACCACGATGACGATGATAATCACGCATGATCTCATGAACAAGAAGGACATTGTCGGTGATCAGACGACCAGGGATGAAAGCAGACTGGTTTTCATCAACCAGAGAGGAAAGATGATTTTTGATACGATCCGCAATAAGCTTGCTGATACATTTGTAAATAACGTTACAACAAGCTATAGGGCGGAAATCAGTGACTTTAGAAGGGGAATCAACTTTCGGAATGAGCGCAAGGATGGTGCTGTTGAAGGACTTAAGTAGTTTGCCAGAATAGAAGAATTCCTTAACAGCCATACAGAAATCATGACCCACAATATCCCATGCAGACTTGAAGAACTTAGCAGAGAAACCATCAGATCCAGGAGCTTTATCATCACCCATCTGGAACAGAACACTCTTAACCTCCGCGTCAGTAACAGGAGTAAGCATGGCGGCAGACTGGAGGGGGGAGAGCTTATTAGAGAAGAGGGAAGAAGGATCACGAATAGCAGTAGAAGGCTGGGCATAACCCAAGAAGGATTGAAAGTGAGAAACAAAAAGATTAGGAAGATCGTTCCCCGAGATCCAGTTACCTTGAACATCCTGGATAGAATTAATACGATTGCGAGATTTACGACTTTTAACCGCTTTGTGGAAAAAAGCCGAATTTTTATCACCTTCACGCAGCCAGTTAACCTTAGCCTTTTGTTTTAAGAACCTCTCTTCATCCAGGCTAGCCTCGTTATAAGCGAGGAGATACCTGCATTGTTCTTCACGAAGATCCTTATTGAAAGGATCCCGATCCAAAGCAATCTGAACTCTATCAAGTTCATTACGAAGAGAGATAACCTTAGAAAAGAGGTTTCCCTGGTTGCGAAGCATCTTACGTATAGGCACTTTCAGATTTTTAAGGTTTTTGAAAACCTTATACATCCGATATCCAGTTATGTTAGGGTTCCAAGAAGAGGCAACAATCTGTTTGAAATCTTCCTTATAAGTCAGGAAATTAGGGAACTTGAAAGGCTTAGGTTGGAAAGGGGCACGTTTGGGGAGAGAAAGCACAGCAGGAGTATGATCGGAAGAACGGTAAGGGAGAAAATTGACAGTAGAGGAGGGGAAAGAAGCAACGAAGTGAGTATTACCCATGACACGATCGATCTTCTTGAGGATGCCACCCGAACCATTAGGAGACTTGGTCCATGTGTAGAAGAGACCTTTATAGTTAAGATCCTCCATTTCCATCAGATTGACACAGTCCCTGAAGTCCTCCATGGCACGAGAAATCCCAGACGACCCCGAGGTGCTATCTTTGATATCAAGAGCAACATTGAAATCACCCAAAAGAATCCAAGGAGTATCTCTAACCACATTGTTATGAACCGCAAGAGAATGCCAGAGAGAACGACGCATCATGTGATCATTATGAGCATAGACGAAGGAGCAGAAAAAGGATTTATTAGAATCACGAATATTAACTTTGAAATGCATAACCTGATCATTTAAGTCGATAAGCATCATATCAATGGCCATTGGATCCCAAGCAACCACGATTCTAGTTCCTCTAGGGGAGAATAGACCGTTTGAGGACCAGGACCAAGAGCCAAAAGTACGACTACAGATAAGAGGGAGGTTATGAAATGAAGCCCGAGTCTCAAGAGAAGCACAAATATGAAGATTTTGATCGCGGATAAGATCTCTCAAGGCTTTCTGATGAGAAGGCTTACAGAGACCGCGAGTATTCCACGCAGCGATGTGCGTCATATGGAAACTTGGATGGGGTTGGAGTCCATCTGCTCGGACACCGTAGCTATCATAGGGTGATCATTATAGGATCCAGACTCGTTGACAATGAACTGGGCAGTGTCACCATCATCAGAATCAACCTCATTAGTAATATCCTCAACTATTAGGTCATCAGAATCAGGATCAAAATCATCAGGACTAGAATGGGAAGGAGCACCAGAATGGGGCAGGGTGATAGATGAAGAAGGAATATCTGTGACGTCAGAGGAACATGCCTCTAGAATGGAGAAGGCGTTGAATAAAGGAGTGGAGGATTCAGGTTGATTTAGGGGCTGGGATGAAGAAAGACGAATGATAGGGCTAGGGAAACCTACAACACCTATAGAGTCCTTCTTGGAGGGAATAGTAGAATGAGGTAGAATGGGGGGGCGATTCTTTAAAGGGGCAGGGCAATACTGGGATCGAGACTTATTATTATTTTTATAATTTTTATTATAAACTTTGTTTTTTGAAGATTCTTTAGCCATCCTAACCCTTTGGGTATTAATCTTAGAATTACTTTGAGGAATATCATTAGAGGTATTTTCATTATTTGTGCATTTTTTTGATATATTTTTCTTTTTAGTAACCATTGTAAAACCATCATCAAGCTGTATAGGAGAATCTACTACAATATGATGAATATGCATTTTATCTTTGGTCTTAGCTTCATTAATCTTAGATATGACATGCATACAGTTGTTCGTTTCATGACCATAAACCATACAGTGAGAGCACATAGGGGGTTTCCATTCATACTCAATACGAAGAGTATGGGTGGAAAATTCTAGAGTATCCGGATCAGGAATTCGGATAATCACTTTATCCACCCAAGAGGATTTTGTTGGGATCTCAAGAAGGATACGTGCATAAACAGACTTTCCAGCCGCATACTTGCACATATTAGCTGTATAGGAGTCCATAGCAAGAGGCTTACCGATTTTTGAGGCAATATGGCTAAGACCATCATCACTCCAAGCCTCATAGGGAATATCATGGATTTTAATCCAGAGAGGAAGCTTGTCGTGGTTGTTCTTATGAATACCGAGTCCGGGACGCCATTTTTGGATGACAATCGGGACACCCTTAAATGTCCAAGGACCATGAGTGATAATATGATGAAGACCATTATCATCACTAAACTTAAAAAGATAGACACCTTTTCCATTAAGGAGAACATCTTGAAGACCATGGATAGACCACATTTTAGAAGCTAGGTAACGAACATCAGAGTAATTCATTTTTTTTCCAACAAAGTATCCACAGATAGTACGAGCAAAATTTTCACAAACTTTAGTAACTGCTTTTAACGGAATATCAACTGGCACATTAATATCATTACATAAATTAGGAATAAAGCGGAAATTATCATTAGAGTGTTTTTGGGGACCAGTAATGATATTAGCATGCGAGTTATTAAGAAAAGGAACCTTGCGATCCCAAGCATTATTTTGTTTATTATTATTATCATGATTGAGATTACCATTTTTAACAAATGGATTAGAATCAAATGTTTGAGAAAATTTTTCATTAGTGACAAGAGGATTCATATTTTTTAAAATGTTTGCACTTTGGCCTATTAAAGACCCTTGGGCTTGAACACTAATTTCTTTGGGCTGAAAATTAGTATTATGGGCTAAGTCTTTTGTGTAAGGTCCAAGACTTGAAGTAATATGGTTTGGTTTTATATGGGCTAATTCATTTGGTTTCATATGGGCTAAGTTCTTTGTATAAGGTCCAAGAAGTGAGTAAGCATGCATAGTTTTTCTAGCTTCATCCGTAGAATCATGCAACGGTTTTGTAAGGGAACAAGGCTTATTGCTAACATAGGATCCTCCTACTTTAATGCCATTATGGGAACACTTATCATTAGCTAGAGTATGAGTGATATGATTAAAGTTCTTACCCCCATTTTCTTTCAAGAGCTTGTTACTTTGAGGAGACACAACCGTTTTTGCTCCACTTGAAGAGAAGACATCGTCGGAATAATTTCTTTGGCTGTCACCGTGAAGTTTTCTTGGCCTGTCAACGTGATTTGTAGTTGCATCTTCTTGCTGATTGGTGCAAGTTGGAGCTTTATTAGCCGAAGGATACTTATCTCCTCCAGCCTCCCGTTCTTCTCCAATATTTTTCGCGAATTCTTCTCCAAAAAAAGACGTGTTGAAGACTCCTTTGTTCGTATATTCAGCAACTTCATCTTCATCTTCACCATCATCTTCACCATTGTATTCAGCAACATCATCTTCACCATGCGAATTCGTTAGCATGGCTTCTCCATTGTTCGTATACTCAGCACCAGCATCTTCACCATCGTATTTATCAACATCATCTTCGAGGATTGAGGACTCCTTTATCATACCATCTTTGCAATAATCCTCGGTGATCATTGGATTTTTTTTGAAATTCATAGCTGTAATTTTATGACCGGATATGAGTTGATTGGTCATGCATTCACGTGTTCCATTAGAAGTATCTTCATCATCTCCATGAACTTGCAAAGCCGATTCATCAGTGACAATGGTTGAAGCAGCAGCAAAGACTCCATATTGTTTTTCTTTTTCTAGATTATTTTGAGAATGTATATTTATTTTTCTTCTAGCAACAAATTCTGTAAAATTTTTATGGTTTATACTAGATTTTCTTTTTTTTATGCCTCTATTTAGATGTTTGAAAATACATGACTGTTTAATTTTTATATTTTTTAATCTTTTTTCAACAAGTTTGAACGTATTTTCATGATCAAAAAAACCTTCTGAAGAAAACATATGATTTTGATTTTCTAAAAGCTCATAATTTTCCAAACATGAATCTGAACCAGGAATAATGCCTGGTGATACACCAGCCATTATGAAAATAAAACTCAAAAACTTAAAAACTTAAAACTCGTATGAAAAACTTACAAATTGCTTAGAGAGAGTTTAGGTTTTCTAGTTTTCATATGATGGATTAGGGTTTTCTACTTTTCATATTATGGATTAGGGTTTTCTAGTTTTCATATGATGCATTAGGGTTTTTGAATGTTGCTAATGATGTTATTAGGGTTTTCTAGTTATCATATGATGGATTAGGGTTTTCTAGTTTCATATGATGGATTAGGGTATTCTAGTATTCATATGATGGATTAGGGTTTTTGAATGTTGCAAATGATGTTATTAGGGTTTTCTAGTTTTTATATGATGGATTAGGGTTTTCTAGTTTTCATATGATGGATTAGGGTTTTCTAGTTTTCATATTATGGATTAGGGTTTTCTATTTTTCAAATGATGGATTAGGGTTTTTTAGTTTTCATATGATGGATTAGGGTTTTCTAGTTTTCATATGATGGATTAGGGTTTTCTTGATTTCATATGATGGATTAGGGTTTTTGAATGTTGCAAATGATGTTATTTGGGTTTTCTAGTTTTTTTTTTTGGGTAAAGAGGGCGGCACCTCTGGCAAATTTTATTAATAAAAAAATAAATACAAAATAAGGCTGGGGACTCCCCACCAAAAAACAGAAAATCCATCGGGACAGGCCCCAACGGACAACAAGCTAAACTAGGAACCAAAACAAGAGAAGGAACCAAGCAAACAAGAACATAAAGGAGAGCAACCTGCAAAACAAACAAACCATACAAGCCAATACAAGGAGAGAAAAAAGAAAGCTTAGTGGAAGAAAATTAAGGGAGGGTCCAAATAGTTTTAGCCAAATCAACGTTAGTGCAAGTTTTCACAGAAAGACTCAGCAGTCTACAGCGGATATCATCCTTAACAATATTCACGACAGCATGATGAGATTTTTTTATTTTTTTAAAAATGCGTAAATTTCTTTCCCGCCAGATGTGGTAGACCGCTCCAGCAAAAACAAGTCTTCTAATGATGGACCAAATGGTCTTGTTCTTATTAATGGGGTTGAGTTGACTAATGATATCAGACCAGCTATCAGTGGAGAAGGAGAGATTCATGACCTGATGGAGGTCATGCCAAACCAAAGAAGTGAAAGAGCATTCAAAGAAGAGATGGGAAAGGGAATCCGGACAGTCCCCGCATAACGCACAAATGAGATTGGAATTTGTGTCCCAGATTTTGATTTTATCATGAGTCTTGAGACGATCTTTAAGAGCAACCCAAAGAATGAAAGCATGTCTGGGGATGTTCTGGGAGAACCAAACAAGATGAAACCAAAAGACAGGTTGGCGATAGGGGCGAATAGACTGCCACACAGATCGAACAGAGAAAGGGGAGAGTTGACCGTCTCTAGATCTCCAAAGGAGTTTATCAGGGGCGGACGTGGAAATAGTAGGGGGGTTATGAGAAAGAAGAGCACCATGGGAATCTCTCCAACAATGAGGCCGAACCCAAGATCCGTTAAGAACCAGGTCAGAAACCTTAGTATCAGGAGTGAAACCCGCATCATGGATGTCACGGACAGACAAGAATTTAGAAAGAGGGCCCGCAGGGTGCCATTTGTCGAACCAAGCAGAAGTAGAGCATCCATCACCTATCTGGGAAACTATATACTCCCTTATCTTATCCCGCATATCCAGGATGTTACGCCAGGCAAATCCGGTTCCGTATTTTTTGGGGGCATCCCAAAAGTTACGGCCACATAAACGGTATGAGTGGATCCACTTAACCCATAAGGACTCTTTCTTGGAAAGGAGTCTCCAAACATGGGAAGCCATAAGGGCAACATTCCAGATAGCAAGGTTACGTATGCCAAGCCCACCATGTTCCTTAGGAAGGCAAACAGTTTTCCAGGAGACTTTAGCTTTACCACGCTTCAACTCATCATGGCACCAGAGGAAACCTCTCATGAGCTTCTCAATATCGTTAGAGATAGATTTAGGAAGAATAAAAACAGAAGCCCAATAGATTTGAGTAGAAGAAAGGACAGAAAGGATCAGCTGGAGACGACCAGCAAAGGAAAGAGACTTGTTTTTCCAGTCATTAATCCTGCATTTGACTTTATCAACAAGTCCTTTACAGTCTTTGTGGGCAAGACGCGTGGTGATGAGAGGAACGCCAAGGTATCGAACAGGGAAAGAGCCCTCCGGAAACTTAACAATAAGATCAATGGCAGCCCTGGTCCTATCACCAACATTACAATAGAAAGCTTCACTCTTCGCAATGTTGGGATGGAGGCCAGAAACCCCAGAGAATTCCTCAAGAGAGTCACATATGAGTTTAACCGAAGAGCTATCACAATGGCAGAAGAGAAGGAGATCGTCGGCAAAGCAGAGATGGGTGATATTTTGATCGTCACATTGTCTGTGGAATTTAAAAGAATCAGAATCATGGATGTTTCTCTTGATCATAAGGTTAAGCACTTCCATGACAAGAGTGAAGAGATAAGGAGAGAGGGGGTCACCCTGCCCCGAAGGCCCTTTTTACCGTCGAAATAACCATGAGTATTCCCATTGATACTCACTGAGTAAGCAACCGTGGAAACACATGTCATGATCCAGTCAATCATACGATCGGGGAAACCAAACCCAAACAAGATGGTTCGCAGAAAAGTCCAGTCAACCGTGTCGTAGGCTTTTTGAATATCAACCTTAAAAGCACACCTAGGAGGACCACGATGACGATGATAATCACGCATGAGCTCGTGAACAAGAAGGACGTTGTCGGTGATCAAACGACCAGGGATGAAAGCAGACTGGTTTTCATCAACCAGAGAAGAAAGATGGTTTTTGATACGATCCGCAATAAGCTTGCTGATACATTTGTAAACAACGTTACAACAAGCTATAGGGCGGAAATCAGTGACTTTGGAAGGGGAATCAACTTTAGGAATGAGCGCAAGGATGGTGCTGTTGAAGGACTTAAGAAGTTTGCCAGAATAGAAGAATTCCTTAACAGCCATACAGAAATCAGGACCCACAATATCCCAAGCAGACTTGAAGAACTTAGCAGAGAAACCATCAGAACCAGGAGCTTTATCATCACCCATCTGGAACAGAACACCCTTAACCTCCGCGTCAGTAACAGGAGTAAGCATGGCGGCAGACTGGAGGGGGGAGAGCTTATTAGAGAAGAGGGAAGAAGGATCACGAATAGCAGTAGAAGGCTGGGCAGAACCCAAGAAGGCTTGAAAGTGAGAAACAAAAAGATTAGGAAGACCGTTCCCCGAGATCCAGTTACCATGAACATCCTGGATAGAATTAATACGATTGCGAGATTTACGGCTTTTAACCGCTTTGTGGAAAAATGCCGAATTTTTATCACCCTCACGCAGCCAGTTAACCTTAGCCTTTTGTTTCAGGAACCTCTCTTCATCCAGGCTAGCGTCGTTGAAAGCTTGGAGATACATGCATTGTTCTTCACGAAGATCCTTATTGAAAGGATCCCGATCCAAAGCAATCTGAACTCTATCAAGCTCATTACGAAGAGAGATAACCTTAGAAAAGAGGTTTCCCTGGTTGCGAAGCATCTTACGTATAGGCACTTTCAGATTTTTAAGGTTTTTGAAAACCTTATACATCCGATATCCAGTGATGTTAGGGTTCCAAGAAGAGGAAACAATCTGTTTGAAATCTTCCTTATAAGTCAGGAAATTAGGGAACTTGAAAGGCTTAGGATGGAAAGGGGCACGATGGGGGAGAGAAAGCACCGCAGGAGTATGATCGGACGAACGGTAAGGGAGAAAGTTGACAGTAGAGGAGGGGAAAGAAGCAACGAAATGAGTATTTCCCATGACACGGTCGATCTTCTTGAGGATGCCACCCGAACCATTAGGAGACTTGGTCCAAGTGTAGAAGAGACCTTTATAGTTAAGATCCTCCATTTCCATCAGATTGACACAGTCCCTGAAGTCCTCCATTGCACGAGAAATCCCAGACGACCCGGAGGTGCTATCTTTGATATCAAGAGCAACATTGAAATCACCCAAAAGAATCCATGGGGCATCTCTAACCACATTCTTATGGACCGCAAGAGAATGCCAGAGAGATCGACGCATCATGTGATCATTATGAGCATAGACGAAGGAGCAGAAAAAGGATTTATTAGAGTCACGAATAATAACTTTGAAATGCATAACCTGATCATTTAAGTCAATAAGCATCATATCAATGGCCATAGGATCCCAGGCAACCACGATTCTAGTCCCTCTAGGGGAGAAGAGACCGTTGGACGACCACGACCAAGAGCCAAAAGTACGACTACAGATAAGAGGAAGGTTAGGGAAGGAAGCACGAGTCTCAAGAGAAGCACAAATCTGGAGATTTTGATCGCGGATAAGATCTCGCAAGGCTTTCTGATGAGAAGGCTTACAGAGACCGCGAGTATTCCAAGCAGCGATGTGCGTCATATGGAAACTTGGAGGGGGGTGGAGTCCATCTGCTCGGACACCTGAGTTATCATAGGATGATCAGATTGTCGTCCATTCTTATCAACAATAAACATGGCAGTCTCACCATCATCCGAGTCGACCTCAATAGAGTTGTCCTCGTCAAGAAGGTCATCAGCATTAGGATCAAAATTACCAGGAATAATTTTGGAGGGGACACTAGGGGGAGGAAGCGGGGTAGAAGTAGAGGGAAAATCAGTAACGTCAGAGGAACAAGCGTCAAGAACGGAGAAAGCATTGAATAAAGGAGTTGTGGAAACAGTTTGTTTAACGGGTGTGGAAGAAGAAAGACGAAGGATAGGGCTAGGGAAACCAACTAAACCGTTAGTGTCCTTCATAGGGGGAGGAATAGAACTAGAATGAATGGGGGTGCGGGAATCATTAGGAACAGGGCGAAATTCAAATCTAGACTTATTAATACTTATTTTACTTTTATTCCAAACCTTGTTTATAGAAGAATCTTTACTCTTCCTAGTCCCTTGTGTTTTTTTATTAGAATTACTTTGCATAATATCATCAGTAGAGTTTTCAGAATTTGACCCTTGTTTGGTGCGATTTTTCTTTTTATATACGGCCGTAAAACCATCATCAATTTGCATAGGAGAATTCACTATACCATGATCAAGAGGCATTTTATCTTTAGGATTACTTTCATTATTCTTAGAAATGACATGCATACAGTTTCTATTTTCATGACCAAAAACCATGCAATGAGAGCACATAGGAGGTTTCCATTCATACTCAATACTTAGAGTATGGGTGTAAAACTCAAGAGTATCAGGATCAGGAATACGGATAATCACTTTATCCACCCAAGAGGATTAGGGTTTTCTACTTTTTTTTTTTTTTTTTTTTTTTTTTTTTTTTTTTTTTTTTTTTTGGTAACCGAGGACTCCACCCGACCCATCCTTTGGATGACCCTGATGAAGCAACCTCGGGGCCCACGCACACCTGGCAGCAGGGTGGTCCGGGTCAATCACCTACGGGGGTAGAGAGGTGGCCAGTGGCCATCCCCTGATTGAAACCTAACACTCCCTATGGGGAAAGGGAGGGAGTGGGATTAGAACTTGGAACCTCTTTATGGGGGAAGAGAAAGAGTCCTAAGCTTTATCCACTAGGCCATCAGGGTGATGGTTGGGTTTTCTACTTTTCTACTTTTCATATGATGGATTAGGGTTTTCTACTTTTCATCTGATACATTAGGGTTTTTGAATGTTGCAAATGATGTTATTAGGGTTTTCTAGTTTTCATATGATGGATTAGGGTTTTCTAGTTTTTTTTTTTTGGGTAAAGAGGGCGGTACCTCTGGTAAATTTTATTAATAAAAAGAATAAATACAATATAAGGCTGGGGACTCCCCACCAAAAAACAGAAAATCCATCAGGACAGGCCCCAACGGACAACAAGGTAAACTAGGAACCAAAACAGGAGAAGGAACCATAAGCAAACCAGAACATAAAGGAGAGCAACCTGCAAAACAAACAAACCATACAAGCCAAAACAAGCATAGAAAAAGGAAAGCGCAGAGGAAGAAAATTAAGGGAGGGTCCAAATAGTTTTAGCTAAATCAACATTAGTGCAATTTTTCAAAGAAAGACTCAGCAGTCTACAGCGGATATCATCCTTAACAATATTCACTACAGCATGATGAGATCTTTTTATTTTTGTAAAAATGCGTAAATTTCTTTCCCGCCAGATGTGGTAGACCGCTCCAGCAAAGACAAGTCTTCTAATGATAGACCAAATGGTCTTGTTCTTATTAATGGGGTTTAGTTGACTAATGATATCAGACCAGCTATCAGCGGAGAAGGAGAGATTCATGACATGATGGAGGTCATGCCAAACCAAAGAAGTGAAAGAGCATTCAAAGAAGAGATGAGAAAGGGAATCCGGACAGTTCCCGCAGAACGCACAAATGAGATTGGAATCAGTGTCCCAAGTTTTGATTTTATCATGAGTCTTAAGGCGATTTTTAAGAGCAACCCAAAGAATGAAAGCATGTCTGGGGATGTTCTGGGAGAACCAAACAAGATGAAACCAAACGACCGGTTGATGATAGGGGCGAATAGTCTTCCAAACAGAACGAACAGAGAAAGGAGATAGTTGACCGTCTCTAGATCTCCAAAGGAGATTATCAGGGACGAATGTGGAAAGATTAGGGGGGTTATGAGAAAGAAGAGCAGTATGGGAATCTCTCCAACAATGAGGCCGAACCCAAGATCCGTTAAGAACCAGGTCAGCAACCTTTGTATCAGGAGTGAAACCCGCATCATGGATGTCACGGACAGACAAGAATTTAGAAAGAGGGCCCGCAGGGTGCCAGTTATCGAACCAAGCAGAAGTAGAGCATCCATCACCAATCTTGGAAACTATATATTCCCTTATCTTATCCCTCATATCTAGGATGTTACGCCAGGCAAATCCAGAACCGTATTTTTTGGGGGCATCCCAAAAGTTTCGGCCACATAAACGGTAAGAGTGGATCCACTTAACCCATAGGGACTCTTTCTTGGAAAGGAGTCTCCAAACATGTGAAGCCATAAGGGCAACATTCCAGATAGCAAGGTTACGTATGCCAAGCCCACCATGTTCTTTAGGAAGGCATACAGTTTTCCAGGAGACTTTAGCTTTACCACGCTTCAACTCACCATGGCACCAGAGGAAACCTCTCATGAGCTTCTCAATATCGTTAGAGATAGATTTAGGAAGAATAAAAACAGAAGCCCAATAGATTTGAGTAGAAGAAAGGACAGAGAGGATCAGCTGGAGACGACCAGCAAAGGAAAGAGACTTGTTTTTCCAGTCATTAATCCTGCATTTGACTTTATCAACAAGTCCTTTACAGTCTTTGTGGGCAAGTCGCGTGGTGATGAGAGGAATGCCAAGGTATCGTACCGGAAAAGAGCCCTCCGGAAACTTAACAATAAGATCAATGGCAGCCCTTGTCCTCTCACCAACATTACAATAGAAAGCTTCACTCTTCGCAATGTTGGGATGGAGGCCAGAAACCCCAGAGAATTCCTCAAGAGAGTCACATATGAGTTTAACAGAAGAGCTATCACCATGGCAGAAGAGAAGGAGATCGTCGGCAAAGCAGAGATGGGTGATATTTTGATCGTCACATTGTCTGTGGAATTTAAAAGAATCAGAGTCATGGATGTTTCTCTTGATCATAAGGTTAAGCACTTCCATGACAAGAGTGAAGAGATAAGGAGAGAGGGGGTCACCCTGTCGAAGGCCCCTTTTACCGTCGAAATAACCATGAGTATTCCCATTGATACTTACAGAATAAGCAACCGTGGAAACACATGTCATGATCCACTCAATCATACGATCGGGGAATCCAAACCCAAACAAAATGGTTCGCAGAAAAGTCCAGTCAACCGTGTCGTAGGCTTTTTGAATATCAACCTTAAAAGCACACCTAGGAGGACCACGATGACGATGATAATCACGCATGATCTCGTGAACAAGAAGGACGTTGTCGGTGATCAGACGACCAGGGATGAAAGCAGACTGGTTTTCATCAACCAGAGAGGAAAGATGGTTTTTGATACGATCCGCAATAAGCTTGCTGATACATTTGTAAACCACGTTACAACAAGCTATAGGGCGGAAATCAGTGACTTTAGAAGGGGAATCAACTTTCGGAATGAGCGCAAGGATGGTGCTGTTGAAGGACTTAAGAAGTTTGCCAGAATAGAAGAATTCCTTAACAGCCATACAGAAATCAGGACCCACAATATCCCAAGCAGACTTGAAGAACTTAGCAGAGAAACCATCAGATCCAGGAGCTTTATCATCACCCATCTGGAACAGAACACTCTTAACCTCCGCGTCAGTAACAGGAGAGAGCATGGCGGCAGACTGGAGGGGGGAGAGCTTATTAGAGAAGAGGGAAGTAGGATCACGAATAGCAGTAGAAGGCTGGGCAGAACCCAAGAAGGTTTGAAAGTGAGAAACAAAAAGATTAGGAAGATCGTTCCCCGAGATCCAGTTACCTTGAACATCCTGGATAGAATTAATACGATTGCGAGATTTACGACTTTTAACCGCTTTGTGGAAAAAAGCCGAATTTTTATCACCTTCACGCAGCCAGTTAACCTTAGCCTTTTGTTTTAAGAACCTCTCTTCATCGAGGCTAGCCTCGTTATAAGCGAGGAGATACCTGCATTGTTCTTCACGAAGATCCTTATTGAAAGGATCCCGATCCAAAGCAATCTGAACTCTATCAAGCTCATTACGAAGAGAGATAACCTTAGAAAAGAGGTTTCCCTGGTTGCGAAGCATCTTACGTATAGGCACTTTCAGATTTTTAAGGTTTTTGAAAACCTTATACATCCGATATCCAGTTATGTTAGGGTTCCAAGAAGAGGCAACAATCTGTTTGAAATCTTCCTTATAAGTCAGGAAATTAGGGAACTTGAAAGGCTTAGGTTGGAAAGGGGCACGTTTGGGGAGAGAAAGCACAGCAGGAGTATGATCGGAAGAACGGTAAGGGAGAAAATTGACAGTAGAGGAGGGGAAAGAAGCAACGAAGTGAGTATTTCCCATGACACGATCGATCTTCTTGAGGATGCCACCCGAACCATTAGGAGACTTGGTCCATGTGTAGAAGAGACCTTTATAGTTAAGATCCTCCATTTCCATCAGATTGACACAGTCCCTGAAGTCCTCCATGGCACGAGAAATCCCAGACGACCCGGAGGTGCTATCTTTGATATCAAGAGCAACATTGAAATCACCCAAAAGAATCCAAGGAGTATCTCTAACCACATTCTTATGAACCGCAAGAGAATGCCAGAGAGAACGACGCATCATGTGATCATTCTGAGCATAGACGAAGGAGCAGAAAAAGGATTTATTAGAATCACGAATATTAACTTTGAAATGCATAACCTGATCATTTAAGTCGATAAGCATCATATCAATGGCCATTGGATCCCAGGCAACCACGATTCTAGTCCCTCTAGGGGAGAAGAGACCGTTGGAGGACCAGGACCAAGAGCCAAAAGTACGACTACAGATAAGAGGGAGGTTAGGAAAGGAAGCCCGAGTCTCAAGAGAAGCACAAATATGAAGATTTTGATCGCGGATAAGATCTCTCAAGGCTTTCTGATGAGAAGGCTTACAGAGACCGCGAGTATTCCAAGCAGCGATGTGCGTCATATGGAAACTTGGATGGGGGTGGAGTCCATCTGCTCGGACACCGGAGCTTTCATAGGTTGATCATTATAGGATCCAGACTCGTTGACAATGAACTGGGCAGTGTCACCATCATCAGAGTCAACCTCATTAGTAATATCCTCAATGATTAGGTCATCAGAATCAGGATCAAAATCATCAGGACTAGAGTGGGAAGGAGCACCAGAATGGGGCAGGGGGACAGAAGAAGAAGGAATATCTGTGACGTCAGAGGAACATGCCTCTAGAGTGGAGAATGCGTTGAATAAAGGAGTGGAGGATTCAGGCTGATTTAGAGGCTGGGATGAAGAAAGACGAACGATAGGGCTAGGGAATCCAACAATACCCAACTTATCCTTCATTGGGGGATAAGTGGAATTGTTGAATAAGAGGGGGCTATTATTAATATGAATCGGACGTTTCTCAATACGTTTCTTATTTCTAATGGTTTTTAAATTGTTTTTATTTTTGGAAGTGTGATTTTCTTGGGTATTGTTTCGGTATTTTCTACTAGTATTGCTTTTAGAAGATTCATTATTTTTATTATCTTTAGTAGAAACATTTTTTGAAGAATTTTTCTTATTTGAAACCATAGTAAAATCATCAATATTATCTGTAATAGAAGTAACATTAATAGTAGAGGTATCCATATGATTAACAATAGAAGGATCATTAGTTTTAGTAATGACATGCATACAGACATGTGTTTCGTGACCAAACACCTTACAATGAGAGCACATAGGTGGTTTCCATTCATACTCAACTCTAAGCGTATGGGAAGAAAATTCAAGTGTTTCAGGATCTGGGATACGGATGTTAATTTTGTCCACCCATGAGGGACGAGATGGGACCTCTAAAAGAACACGAGCATAGACTGCCTTACCCGCCGCATAAGTACACATGTTAGCTGTATAAGAGTCCATAGCAAGAGGTTTACCAATTTTAGAAGCAATATGACTTAATCCTTCCTCACTCCAAGTCTCATAAGGGATGTCATGTATTTTAATCCATAGAGGAAGTTTGTCATGGTTGTTTTTATGAATGCTAAGTCCAGGTCTCCATTTTTGCATAACAATGGGGGCACTCCTAAATGTCCATGGGCCATGAGTAATAACATGTTTTAGTCCTTGGTCATTGTTAAATTTAAAAAGATAGACACCATTACCATTTAACAAAACATCTTCCAGACCATGTTGAGACCACATCTTAGAGGCAAGATAACGAACATCGGAATAATTCATTTTACAACCCACGAAATAACCACATATGGTTCGAGCATGAGTTTCACATATCTTATTAACAACATTGATCGGGATGTCTACTGGCACATCAACATCATTACTAAGATTAGGAATGAAACGAAACTTGTCGCTAGAGTGTTTTTTAGGACCACTTAAAATGTTAGCTTGAGAGTTAACTAGCATAGGTAATTTACTCGACCAAGCGTTGTAATTAAGGTCTTTAGCTACCAAGTTACCATTAATCTTGTCTTGCTTGTTGGAATTATGTAAATGAACATCCTTGGATTCATTAATAATACTAGGATTAATTTGACTATGATTATCCGGTTTTAGAATATCATAGTGTTTAGTATTAATAGGTTTAATTTTGTTAGCCCAATTAGTATTAATATAATTTTTGGGCTTATTGTTGTTAGGTTTATAAGGAAAATGGGTATGTTTTTGGTAGCCCAAATAGGATGATCTTTTAGGGAGGCCCAAAAGAGAAGGAAGATTGTCCAATTTGTTAGTTACACCAAGACTTCTCGGCAAACAATGATCCTCAATATTAGGAGAGTTTTTCGTAAATTTCAAAGAGGGAAAAGACAAGTCAAAAGGGGAATCATGTGAGTAGTGTGTCTCCTTGTCTCCCACTATGCTAATGTTATCATTGTTATGTCCCATATTACACTCACTAGTTGGCATATTATGATCCGCAACCAAAGAAGGGAATCTCGGCCATAGAATAGATGGAGAAGACAATTCAAAAGGGATGGCATGTGAATCATCTTTGTCCTTGTCTCCCACTACACTAGAGTTATCATTGTTGTTTCCCACTAAACTAGATTTATCATTGTTGTTTCCCACTAGTTTATCAATTAAACCACATTCAACATTCATAAAGGAAGGGTTAAGTTTCATACCATCATCAAATGCCGTTGTAGAGTTCGTGACCGTTGTGAACATTTGAGGAGTCGTGACCTTTGGAGCGTGTAGCACACGTTCAACATGTGAAGCAGCAAGATCCTCCTGCCCTTTGATCTTGATCGTTTGAGTTTGTTGAAGCTCTTCCATGACGGTTGTAGGCTGAATTTGAGTTGCATCATGAAGGGTTATTTTTTCTCCATTTTCTTGGCCGTGAACTGTAGGATCATTATAGTTGGTGACCATTTGGTACTTGTAACCAGATGTTGAGTTGCCATTTTCTTGCCCGTGAGCTGTTGGATCGTGAGCTGTTTGGCCGTGAGCATGTAAAGCCGAGTGACCATCTTCTCCAATGCAAGATGTATTGTCATTGACTAATAGAGATGTATCTTCATTCATGTCAAGACCCTCATCTTCACCATTTTCTTCTCCTGGAGCTTTAGTAACCGAGTCAACCTTCTGTAATCGGGAATATAATTTCCGTGAAGCTGCATCATACTCTTCATATTGCTTTTCTTTTTCAAGATTATTAAGAGAATGAAAATGAATTTCTTTAGAATCAGCTAAATTTGTAATTTGCTTATGATTGATAATAAATTTCTTTTTTTGTATGCCTCTATCAAGTTTATTGAAGAAACATGGCTGTTTTGTTTTTATGTTTTTTAATCTTTTTTCCACCAAATTGATAGTAAATTCATGATCTATAGAAGCATGTGCAGAAAACATAGATTTTTGATTTTCTAAAACATTTTCATTTTCCAAACAATGATCAGAGCCATGGATTGTGCCTGGTGAAACCCCAGCCATAAAAAACTAAAAATAAAAATATTAAAAACTTAAAATTTGCTTCAGAAACGAAAATAAATCTTAGAGAGAGAATTTTGGGGTTTTCTGGGTTTTCTAGTTTTCATATGACAGATTAGGGTTTTCTAGTTTTCATATGATGGATTAGGGTTTTTGAATGTTGCAAATGATATTATTAGGGTTTTCTGGTTTTCATATGATGGATTAGGGCTTTCTAGTTTCATATGATGGATTAGGGTTTTCTAGTTTTCATATGATAGATTAGGGTTTTCTAGTTTTTATATGATGGATTAGGGTTTTTGAATGTTGCAAATGATGTTATTCGGGTTTTCTAGTTTTTTTTTTTTTTTTTTTTTTTTTTTTTTTTTTTGGTAACCGAGGACCCCACCCGACCCATCCTTTGGATGACCCTGATGAAGCAACCTCGGGGCCCACGCACACCTGGCAGCAGGGTGGTCCGGGTCAATCACCTACGGGGGTAGAGAGGTGGCCAGTGGCCATCCCCTGATTGAAACCTAACACTCCCTATGGGGAAAGGGAGGGAGTGAGATTAGAACTTGGAACCTCTTTATGGGGGAAGAGAAAGAGTCCTAAGCCTTATCCACTAGGCCATCAGGGTGATGGTTGGGTTTTCTAGTTTTCATATTATGGATTAGGGTTTTCTAGTTTTCATACGATGGATTAGTGTTTTCTAGTTTACAAATGATCTATTAGGGTTTTCTAGTTTTCATATGATGGATTAGGGGTAGTTTTCATATGATAGATTAGGGTTTTCTAGTTTTCATATGATGGCTTAGGGTTTTCTAGTTTTCATATGATGGATTAATGTTTTCTAGTTTTTTGGGTAAAGAGGGCGGCACCTCTGGCAAATTTTATTAATAAAAAGAATAAATACAATATAAGGCTGGGGACTCCCCACCAAAAAAACAGAAAATCCATCGGGACAGGCCCCAACGAACAACAATCTAAACTAGGAACCAAACCAATAGAAGGAACCATAAGCAAACAAGAACATAAAGGAGAGCAACCTGCAAAACAAACAAACCATACAAGCCAAAACAAGCAGAGAAAAAAGAAAGCGCAGAGGAAGAAAATTATGGGAGGGTCCAAATAGTTTTAGCCAAATCAACATTAGTGCAAGTTTTCAAAGAAAGACTCAGCAGTCTACAGCGGATATCATCCTTAACAATATTCACGACAGCATGATGAGATCTATTTATTTTTTTAAAAATGCGTAAATTTCTTTCCCGCCAGATGTGGTAGACCGCTCCAGCAAAAACAAGTCTTCTAATGATGGACCAAATGGTCTTGTTCTTATTAATGGGGTTGAGTTGACTAATGATATCAGGCCAGCTATCATTGGAGAAGGAGAGATTCATGACATGATGGAGGTCATGCCAAACCAAAGAAGTGAAAGAGCATTCAAAGAAGAGATGGGAAAGGGAATCCGGACAGTCCCCGCAGAACGCACAATTGAGATTGGAATTAGTGTCCCAGATTTTGATTTTATCATGAGTCTTGAGACGATCTTTAAGAGCAACCCAGAGAATGAAAGCATGTCTGGGGATGTTCTGGGAGAACCAAACAAGATGAAACCAAAAGACCGGTTGGTGATAGGGGCGAATAGACTGCCACACAGATCGAACAGAGAAAGGGGAGAGTTGACCGTCTCTAGATCTCCAAAAAAGTTTATCAGGGACGGACGAGGAAAAAGTAGGAGGGTTATGAGAAAGAAGAGCACCATGGGAATCTCTCCAACAATGAGGCCGAACCCAAGATCCGTTAAGAACCAGGTCAGAAACCTTAGTATCAGGAGTGAAACCCGCATCATGGATGTCACGGACAGACAAGAATTTAGAAAGAGGGCCCGCAGGGTGCCAGTTGTCGAACCAAGCAGAAGTAGAGCATCCATCACCTATCTGGGAAACTATATACTCCCTTATCTTATCCCGCATATCCAGGATGTTACGCCAGGCAAATCCAGAACCGTATTTTTTGGGGGCATCCCAAAAATTACGGCCACATAAACGGTATGAGTGTATCCACTTAACCCATAGGGAGTCTTTCTTGGAAAGGAGTCTCCAAACATGGGAAGCCATAAGGGCAACATTCCAGATAGCAAGATTACGTATGCCAAGACCACCATGTTCCTTAGGAAGACATACAGTTTTCCAGGAGACTTTAGCTTTTCCCCGCTTTAATTCACCATGGCACCAGAGGAAACCTCTCATGAGCTTCTCAATATCGTTAGAGATAGATTTAGGAAGAATAAAAACAGAAGCCCAATATATTTGAGTAGAAGAAAGGACAGAGAGGATGAGTTGGAGACGACCAGCAAAGGAAAGAGACTTGTTTTTCCAGTCATTAATCCTGCATTTGACTATATCAACAAGGCCTTTACAGTCTTTGTGGGCAAGACGCGTGGTGATGAGAGGAATGCCAAGGTATCGGACAGGGAAAGAGCCCTCAGGAAACTTAACAATAAGATCAATGGCAGCCCTGGTCCTCTCACCAACATTACAGTAGAAAGCTTCACTCTTTGCAATATTTGGATGGAGGCCAGAAACCCCAGAGAATTTAAAAGAGTCAGAATCATGACAGAAGAGAAGGAGATCGTCGGCAAAGCATAGATGGGTGATACTTTGATCATCACATTGTCTGTGGAATTTAAAAGAGTCAGAATCATGGATGTTTCTCTTGATCATAAGGTTAAGCACTTCCATGACAAGAGTGAAGAGATAGGGAGAAAGGGGGTCACCCTGCCGAAGGCCCCTTTTACCGTCGAAATATCCATGAGTATTCCCATTGATACTTACAGAGTAAGCAACCGTGGAAACACATGTCATGATCCATTCAATCATACGATCGGGGAAACCAAACCCAAACAAGATGGTCCGCAGAAACGACCAGTCAACTGTGTCGTACGCTTTTTGAATATCAACCTTAAAAGCACACCTAGGAGGGCCACGATGCCGATGATAATCACGCATGAGTTCATGGACAAGAAGGACGTTGTCGGTGATCAAACGACCAGGGATGAAAGCAGACTGGTTTTCATCAACCAGAGAAGAAAGATGGTTTTTGATACGATCTGCAATAATCTTGCTGATACATTTGTAAACAACGTTACAACAAGCTATAGGGCGGAAATCAGTGACTTTGGAAGGGGAATCAACTTTAGGGATGAGCGCAAGGATGGTGCTGTTGAAAGACTTAAGAAGTTTGCCAGAATAGAAGAATTCCTTAATAGCCATACAGAAATCAGGACCCACAATATCCCAAGCAGACTTGAAGAACTTAGCAGAGAAACCATCAGAACTAGGAGCTTTGTCATCACCCATCTGGAACAGAACACACTTAACCTCCGCGTCAGTAACAGGAGTAAGCATGGCAGCAGACTGGATGGAGGAGAGCTTATTAGAGAAGAGGGAAGAAGGATCACGAATAGCAGTGGAAGGCTGGGCAGAACCCAAGAAGGCTTGAAAGTGAGAAACAAACAAATTAGGAAGATCATTCCCCGATATCCAGTTACCTTGAGCATCCTGGATAGAATTAATACGATTGCGAGATTTACGACTTTTAACCGCTTTGTGGAAAAAAGCCGAATTTTTATCACCCTCACGCAGCCAGTTAACCTTAGCCTTTTGTTTTAGGAACCTCTCTTCATCCAGGCTAGCCTCGTTATAAGCGAGGAGATACCTGCATTGTTCTTCACGAAGATCCTTATTGAAAGGATCCCGATCCAAAGCAATCTGAACTCTATCAAGCTCATTACGAAGAGAGATAACCTTAGAAAAGAGGTTTCCCTAGTTGCGCAGCATCTTACGTATAGGCACTTTCAGATTTTTAAGGTTTTTGAAAACCTTATACATCCGATATCCAGTGATATTGGGGTTCCAAGAAGAGGCAACAATCTGTTTGAAATCGTTCTTATAAGTCAGGAAATTAGGGAACTTGAAAGGTTTAGGTTTGAAAGGGGCACGATGGGGGAGAGAAAGCACAGCAGGAGTATGATCGGACGAACGGTAAGGGAGAAAATTGACAGTAGAGGAGGGGAAAGAAGCAACGAAGTGAGTATTACCCATGACACGATCGATCTTCTTGAGGATGCCACCCGAACCATTAGGAGACTTGGTCCAAGTGTAGAAGAGACCTTTATAGTTAAGATCCTCCATTTCCATTAGATTGACACAGTCCCTGAAGTCCTCCATGGCACGAGAAATCCCAGACGACCCTGAGGTGCTATCTTTAATATCAAGAGCAACATTGAAATCACCCAAAATAATCCAAGGGGTATCTCTAACCATATTCTTATGGACCGCAAGAGAATGCCAGAGAGATCGTCGCATCATGTGATCATTATGAGCATAGACGAAGGAGCAGAAAAAGGATTTATTAGAATCACGAATATTAACTTTGAAATGCATAACCTGATCATTTAAGTCGATAAGGATCATATCAATGGCCAGCGGATCCCAGGCAACCACGATTCTTGTCCCTCTGGGGGAGAAGAGACCGTTGGACGACCACGACCAAGAGCCAAAAGTACGGCTACAGATAAGAGGGAGGTTATGGAAGGAAGCACGAGTCTCAAGAGAAGCACAAATATGAAGATTTTGATCGCAGATAAGATCTCTCAAGGCTTTCTGATGAGAAGGCTTACAGAGACCGCGAGTATTCCAAGCACCGATGTGCGTCATATGGAAACTTGGAGGGGGATGGAGTCCATCTGCTCGGACACCGGAGCTATCATAGGGTGATCATTATATGATCCAGATTCATTAACAATGAACTGGGCAGTGTCACCATCATCAGAATCAACCTCAATACTATTATCCTCTCCGATTAGGTCATCAGCATCAGGATCAAAATCTTCAGGACTAGAAAGGGAAGGAGTACCAGAATGGGGCAGGGGGACAGAAGTAGAGGGAATATCCGTGACGTCAGAGGAACAAGCCTCTAGAATGGAGAAGGCGTTGAATAAAGGGGTGGAAGATTCAGACTGATTTATGGCCTGGGAGGGAGAAAGACGAATGATAGGGCTAGGGAATCCAACAATAGCCAACTTATCCTTCATTGGGGGATTAGGGGGATTGGTGGATAAAGGGGGGCTATTATTAATATGAACCGGAAGAATCTCAGACCGTTTCTTATTTCTAATATTTTTTAAAAAAATTTTATTTTTTGAGTAAAAATTAACTTGGGTATTGTTTTGGTATTTTCTACTTGTATTGCTTTTAGAAGATTCATTATTTTTATTGTCTTTAGTAAAAACATGTTTTGAAGAATTTTTCTTATTTGAAACCATAGTAAAATCATCATTATTATCTATAATATGAGTAACATTAATGGTAGAGGTATCCATATGCTTAGCAATAGAAGGTGCATTAGTTTTAGTAATTACATGCATACAAACATGTGTTTCGTGACCAAACAGCTTACAGTGAGAACACATAGGTGGTTTCCATTCATACTCAACTGTAAGAGTATGGCAAGAAAATTCAAGTGTTTCAGGATCTGGGATACGGATGTTAATTTTGTCCACCCATGAGGGACGTGTTGGGACTTCTAAAAGGACACGTGCATAGACTGCCTTACCCGCCGCATAAGTACACATGTTAGCTGTATAAGAGTCCATAGCAAGAGGTTTACCTATTTTAGAAGCTATGTGACTTAATCCTTCCTCACTCCAAGTCTCATAAGGGATGTCATGTATTTTAATCCATAGAGGAAGTTTGTCATGGTTGTTTCTATGAATGCTAAGTCCGGGTCTCCATTTTTGCATAACAATGGGGGCACTCCTAAATGTCCATGGACCGTGAGTGATAACATGTTTTAGACCTTGGTCATTGTTAAATTTAAAAAGATAGACACCGTTACCATTTAACAGAACATCCTCCAGCCCATGTTGAGACCACATCTTAGAGGCGAGATAACGAACATCTGAATAATTCATTTTACATCCAACGAAATAACCACAAATGGTTCTAGCATGAGTCTCACATATCTTATTAACAACATTGATCGGGATATCTACTGGCACATCAATATCATTACTCATATTAGGAATGAAACGAAAATTTTCGCTAGAATGTTTTTTAGGACCACATAAAATGTTTGCTTGAGAGTTAACAAGCATAGGTAATTTACTAGACCAAGCATTGTAATTTATGTCTTTCACATCCATTTTACCATTAATATTAATTTGCTTGTTGGAATTATGTAAATGAACCACCTCGGCTTCATTATTAAATCTAGAGTTAACAGGAATATGATTATCCGGTTTATGAATAACATAGTTTTTATCATTAAAAGGTTTATTATTGTTAGCCCAATTAGTATTATTATAAGCATTGGGCTTATGGAAGTATTTACTAGTAGGTTTAGAAGGCTTTGTATTATTATGGACTAATAATACATTGGGCTTATAAGGGTGATTGGGTTTAGTATTGTTTGAGTTTGGTTTGATGACAATAGAAGGATGAAGGCCCAAAAGAGATTGGGTATGGATGATGGGTTTTGTAGATCCATTTAAGGAATCCAAATATTTATTATGTTTAAATGATCCGGCGTGAATATGAGGAGTATTGTCATCGATCAAAGCAATGCCATTGGAAGAGTCAAGACTTTGGATACCAAAGCTTGTCTCTTGGTCTCCCACTATGGATACAAAAGGTTGGTCAAAAGAATTTTTACAAGTCATTGTCTCCCCACTAACACAATAAGCATGATTAAAACAATTCAAGTGAAGATTAGAAGAGAAAATACGATCGGAATTTTGAAGAGAAGATGACTTACCCTTGTAGACCGTTGGAGCTTCTTCTTGGCCGTTAGGAGCGTGAGAATCACTCGCTGGAATTTCTTGTTGACCATGTTGAGTTTCCATTCGATTTTGCTGCGTATTCTTTCCCGTATGAGGAGTTTCCTTTCTATTTTGCTGGATGTTCACTCGCATCAAATTCTTGACCGTGAGATGGTCATTCGCTGCTTGTTCTTTCCCGTGGCATTTTCCATTAAGTTTTGCTGCATCATGTTGACGGTGTATTGTTGCTATACCATCTTCATCAACTGTTGATTGTTGAGTGTGGATCATGCATTCATTGTTGTAAAGCCTTTGGTTCGGATGTTGTTCTTGTTCAGCATCTTGGTGTAGTATATATTCATCTTTGTTGTAGTACTTTTCCTCTTCACCATCATCTTTGTGTTTATAATTTTGAGCATTATCTTCATCTTCAGAATCTGATGATGTATACTCCGTGATCAAACCTTCTTTATAAGTATCATCCCGATCCAAGGCATCTCCAGAAGTTGTACAAGTCGATTTGATGTCATCAGCCCCGTTAGGTGGTATTAGAATGATCTTATGGATGCCACCATCTTCAATCGGTTGAACAACAGATTGATGAGTTAAAGCATGGACATAGACTCCAGGGGCTTTTTCTTTTGATTGAAAACTTTTAGAAATAATATTTGTTTCTTTTACAGTAAATTTTTGTTTTTTTTTGTAGATCTTTTTTGTATGGTTTTGTCAAGTAGTTTGAAAATAGATGGCTGTTTTTTTTTTTATGTTTTTTAATCTTTTTTCAACAATATTGAATGTAATTTGAGGATCTGTAAAACCTTGTGTAGAAATAAAATGATTATGATTTGCTAGTATGTCATCAGATTCCAAAGATAAATCTGGACCAGCAATTATGCCTGGTGAAACACCAGCCATATTGAAAACAAAAAAACTTAAAAATGGAAACCAAAATCGTAAATACTTCTAGAGAGAAATGCAGAGAGAAATGTTTGTTGTTGGGGTTCTGATGGGGTTTTCTGGGTTTTCTAGTTTTCATATGTTGGATTAGGGTTTTCTAGTTTTCATATGATGGATAAGGGTTTTCTTGTTTTCATATGATGGATTAGGGTTTTTGAATGTTGCAAATGATGTTATGCAGGTTTTCTAGTTTTCATATGATGGATTAGGGTTTTCTACTTTTCATATTATGGATTAGGGTTTTCTAGTTTTCATATGATGCATTAGGGTTTTTGAATGTTGCAAATGATGTTATTAGGGTTTTCTAGTTATCATATGATGGATTAGGGTTTTCTAGTTTTCATATGATGGATTAGGGTTTTCTAGTTTTCATATGATGGATTAGGGTTTTTGATTGTTGCATATGATGTTATTAGGGTTTTCTAGTTTTCATATGATGGATTAGGGTTTTCAAGTTTTCATATTATGGATTAAGGTTTTCTAGTTTTCATATGATGGATTAGGGTTTTTGAATGTTGCAAATGATCTTATTAGGCTTTTCTAGTTTTCATATGATGGATTAAGGTTTTCCAGTTTTCATATGAGGGATTAGGATTTTTCTAGTTTTCACATCATAGATTAGGGTTTTCTCGTTTTCATATGATGGATTAGGGTTTTTGAATGTTGCAAATGTTGTTATTAGGGTTTTCTAGTTTTTTGGGTAAAGAGGACGGTACCTCTGGCAAATTTTATTAATAAAAAGAATAAATACAATATAAGGCTGGGGACTCCCCACCAAAAAACAGAAAATCCATCGGGACAGGCCCCAATGGACAACAAGCTAAACTAGGAACCAAAACAATATAAGGAACCATAAGAATACAAGAACATAAAGGAGAGCAACCTGCAAAACAAACAAACCATACAAGCCAAAACAAGCATAGAAAAAAGAAAGCGCAGAGGAAGAAAATTAAAGGAGTGTCCATATTGTTTTAGCCAAATTAACATTAGAGCATGGTTTCATATAAAGACTCAGCAGTCTACAGCGGATATCATCCTTAACAGTATTCACGACAGCATGATGAGATCTTTTTATTTTTGTAAAAATACGTAAATTTCTTTCCCGCCAGATGTGGTAGACCGCTCCAGCAAAAACAAGTCTTCTAATGATGGACCAAATGGTCTTGTTCTTATTAATAGGGTTGAGTTGACTAATGATATCAGACCAGGTATCAGTGGAGAAGGAGAGATTCATGACATGATGGAGGTCATGCCAAACCAAAGAAGTGAAAGAGCATTCAAAGAAGAGATGGGAAAGGGAATCCGGACAGTCCCCGCAGAACGCACAAATGAGATTAGAATTAGTGTCCCAAATTTTGATTTTATCATG
This sequence comes from Cichorium intybus, assembly GCA_023525715.1. Taxonomy (NCBI): domain Eukaryota; kingdom Viridiplantae; phylum Streptophyta; class Magnoliopsida; order Asterales; family Asteraceae; genus Cichorium; species Cichorium intybus. Next base: position 42,162,320 of record CM042015.1, read on the forward strand.
AGTCTTCAGACGATCTTTAAGAGCAACCCAAAGAATAAAAGCATGTCTGGGGATGTTCTGGGAGAACCAAACAAGATGAAACCAAAAGACCGGTTGGTGATAGGGGCGAATTGACTGCCACACAGATCGAACAGAGAAAGGAGAGAGTTGACCGTCTCTAGATCTCCAAAGGAGTTTATCAGAGACGGACGTGGAAATAGTAGGAGGGTTATGAGAAAGAAGAGCACCATGGTAATCTCTCCAACAATGAGGGCGAACCCAAGATCCGTTAAGAACCAGGTCAGCAACCTTAGTATCAGGAGTGAAACCCGCATCATGGATGTCACGGACAGACAAGAATTTAGAGAGAGGGCCCGCAGGGTGCCAGTTGTCGAACCAAGCAGAAGTAGAGCATCCATCACCAATCTGGGAGACTATATACTCCCTTATCTTATCCCGCATATCCAGGATGTTACGCCAAGCAAATCCAGACCCGTATTTTTTGGGGGCATCCCAAAAGTTACGGCCACATAAACGGTATGAGTGGATCCACTTAACCCATAGGGACTCTTTTTTGGAAAGGAGTCTCCAAACATGGGAAGCCATAAGGGCAACATTCCAGATAGCTAGGTTACGCATACCAAGACCTCCATGTTCCTTAGGAAGGCAAACAGTTTTCCAGGAGACTTTAGCTTTACCACGCTTTAACTCACCATGGCACCAGAGGAAACCTCTCATGAGTTTCTCAATATCGTTAGAGATAGATTTAGGAAGAATAAAAACAGAAGCCCAATAGATTTGAGTAGAAGAAAGGACAGAGAGGATGAGCTGGAGACGACCAGCAAAGGAAAGAGACTTGTTTTTCCAGTCATTAATCCTGCATTTGACTTTATCAACAAGGCCTTTACAGTCTTTGTGGGCAAGACGCGTGGTGATGAGAGGAACACCAAGGTATCGGACAGGGAAAGAGCCCTCAGGAAACTTAACAATAAGATCAATGGCAGCCCTGGTCCTCTCACCAACATTGCAATAGAAAGCTTCACTCTTTGCAATATTTGGATGGAGGCCAGAAACCCCAGAGAATTCCTCAAGAGAATCACAGATGATTCTAACCGAAGAGCTATCACCATGACAGAAGAGAAGAAGATCGTCGGCAAAGCAGAGATGGGTGATACTTTGATCATCACATTGTCTGTGGAATTTAAAAGTATCAGAATCATTGATGTTTCTCTTGATCATAAGGTTAAGCACTTCCATGACAAGAGTGAAAAGATAAGGAGAAAGGGGGTCACCCTGCCTTAGGCCCCTTTTACCGTCAAAGTATCCGTGAGTATTCCCATTGATACTTACAGAGTAAGCAACCGTGGAAACACATGTCATGATCCAGTCAATCATACGATCGGGGAAACCAAACCCAAACAAGATAGACCTTAGAAACAACCAGTCAACCGTGTCGTACGCTTTTTGAATATCAACCTTAAAAGCACATCTAGGAGGACCATGATAACGATGATAATCACGCATCAGTTCATGAACAAGAAGGACATTGTCAGTGATCAAATGACCAGGGATGAAAGCAGACTGGTTTTCATCAACCAGAGAAGAAAGATGGTTTTTGATACGATCTGCAATAATCTTGCTGATACATTTGTAGACAACGTTACAACAAGCTATAGGGCGGAAATCAGTGACTTTGGAAGGGGAATCAACTTTAGGGATGAGCGCAAGGATGGTGCTGTTGAAAGACTTAAGAAGTTTGCCAGAATAGAAGAATTCCTTAACCGCCATACATAAATCAGGACCCACAATATCCCAAGCAGACTTGAAGAACTTAGCAGAGAAACCATCAGAACCAGGAGCTTTATCATCACCCATCTGGAACAGAACACCCTTAACCTCCGCGTCAGTAACAGGAGTAAGCATGGCGTCAGACTGGAGGGGGGAGAGCTTATTAGAGAAGAGGGAAGAGTGATCACGAATAGCAGTGGAAGGCTGGGCAGAACCCAAGAATGCTTGAAAGTGAGAAACAAACAGATTAGGAAGATCATTCCCCGAGATCCAGTTACCTTGAGCATCCTGGATAGAATTAATACGATTGCGAGATTTACGGCTTTTAACCGCTTTGTGGAAAAAACCCGAATTTTTATCACCCTCGCGCAGCCAGTTAACCTTGGCCTTTTGTTTTAGGAACCTCTCTTCATCCAGGCTAGCCTCGTTATAAGCGAGGAGATACCTGCATTGTTCTTCATGAAGATCCTTATTGAAAGGATCCCGATCCAAAGCAATCTGAACTCTATCAAGCTCATTACGAAGAGAGATAACCTTAGAAAAGAGGTTTCCCTGGTTGCGAAGCATCTTACGTATAGGCACTTTCAGATTTTTAAGGTTTTTGAAATCCTTAAACATCCGATATCCAGTGATATTAGGGTTCCAAGAGGAGGCAACAATCTGCTTGAAATCGTTTTTATAAGTCAGGAAATTAGGGAACTTGAAAGGCTTAGGTTTGAAAGGTGCACGATGCGGGAGAGAAAGCACAGCAGGAGTATGATCGGACGAACGGTAAGGGAGAAAATTGACAGTAGAGGAGGGGAAGGAAGCAACGAAGTGAGTATTTCCCATGACACTATCGATCTTTTTGAGGATGCCCCCCTTACCATTAGGAGACTTGGTCCACGTGTAGAAGAGACCTTTATAGTTAAGATCCTCCATTTCCATCAGATTGACACAGTCCCTGAAGTCCTCCATGGCACGAGAAATCCCAGAAGATCCGGAGGTGCTATCTTTGATATCAAGAGCAACATTGAAATCACCCAAAAGAATCCAAGGGGTATCTCTAACCACATTCTTATGTACCGCAAGAGAATGCCAGAGAGATCGACGCATCATGTGATCATTATGAGCATAGACGAAGGAGCAGAAAAAGGATTTATTAGAATCACGAATATTAACTTTGAATTGCATAACCTGATCATTTAAGTCGATAAGCATCATATCAATGGGCATTGGATCCCAGGCAACCACGATTCTAGTCCCTCTAGGGGAGAAGAGACCGTTGGAGGACCAGGACCAAGAGCCAAATGATGGATTAGGGTTTTCTAGTTTCATATGATGGATTAGGGTTTTCTACATTTCATATGATGGATTAGGGTTTTCTAGTTTTCATATAATGCATTAGGGTTTTTGAATGTTGCAAATGATGTTATTAGAGTTTTCTAGTTTTTTTTTTTTTTTTTTTTTTGGTAACCGAGGACCCCACCCGACCCATCCTTTGGATGACCCTGATGAAGCAACCTCGGGGCCCACGCACACCTGGCAGCAGGGTGGTCTGGGTCAATCACCTACGGGGGTAGAGAGGTGGCCAGTGGCCATCCCCTGATTGAAACCTCTTTCTAGTTTTGATATGATGGATTAGGGTTTTTGAATGTTGCAAATGATATTATTCGGGTTTTCGGGTTTTCATATTATGGATTAGGGGTTTCTAGTTTCATATGATGGATTAGGGTTTTCTAGTTTTTTTTCTAGTTTTCAAATGATGGATTAGGGTTTTCTAGTTTTTATATGATGGATTAGGGTTTTTGAATCTTGCAAATGATGATGTTCGGGTTTTCTAGTTTTCATATGATGGAATAGGGATTTCTAGTTTTCATATGATGGATTAGAGTTTTCTAGTTTTCATATGATCGATTAGGGTTTTCTAGTTTTCATATGATGGATTAGGGTTTTTGAATGTTGCAAATGATGTTATTAGGGTTATCTGGTTTTCATATGATGGATTAGGGTTTTCAGGTTTCATATAATGGATTAGGATTTTCTAGTTTTCATATGATGGATTAGGGTTTTCTACTTTTCATATGATGGATTAGGGTTTTTGAATGTTGAAAATTATGTTATTCGGGTTTTCTAGTTTTCATATGATGGATTAGGGTTTTCTAGTTTTCATATGATGGATTAGGGTTTTTGAATGTTGCAAATGATGTTATTCGGGTTTTCTAGTTTTCATATTATGGATTAGGGTTTTCTAGTTTTTTTTTTTTTTTTTTTTTTTTTTTTTTGGTAACCGAGGACCCCACCCGACCCATCCTTTGGATGACCCTGATGAACCAACCTCGGGGCCCACGCACACCTGGCAGCAGGGTGGTCCGGGTCAATCACCTACGGGGGTAGGGGTTTTCTAGTTTTCATACGATGGATTAGGGTTTTCTAGTTTACAAATTCTCTATTAGGGTTTTCTAGTTTTCATATGATGGATTAGGGTTTTCTAGTTTTTTGGGTAAAGAGGGCGGCACCTCTGGCAAATTTTATTAATAAAAAGAATAAATACAATATAAGGCTGGGGACTCCCCACCGAAAAACAGAAAATCCATCGGGACAGGCCCCAACGGACAACAAGCTAAACTAGGAACCAAAACAAGAGAAGGAACCATTAGCAAACAAGAACATAAAGGAGAGCAACCTGCAAAACAAACAAACCATACAAGCCAAAACAAGAAGAGAAAAAAGAAAGCGCAGAGGAAGAGAATTAAGGGAGGGTCCAAATAGTTTTAGCCAAATCAACATTAGTGCAAGTTTTCAAAGACAGACTCAGCAGTCTACAGCGAATATCATCCTTAACAATATTCACGACAGCATGATGAGATCTTTTTATTTTTGTAAAAATGCGTAAATTTCTTTCCCGCCAGATGTGGTAGACCGCTCCAGCAAAAACAAGTCTTCTAATGATGGACCAAATGGTCTTGTTCTTATTAATGGGATTGAGTTGACTAATGATATTAGACCAGCTATCAGTGTAGAAGGATAGATTCATGACATGATGGAGGTCATGCCAAACCAAAGAAGTGAAAGAGCATTCAAAGAAGAGATGGGAAAGGGAATCCGGACATTCCCCGCAAAACGCACAAAGGAGATTGGAATTAGTGTCCCAAATTTTTATTTTATCATGAGTCTTAAGACGATCTTTAAGAGCAACCCAAAGAATGAAAGCATGTCTGGGGATGTTCTGGGAGAACCAAACAAGATGAAACCAAAAGACCGGTTGGTGATAGGGGCGAATAGACTGCCACACAGATCGAACAGAGAAAGGAGAGAGTTGACCGTCTCTAGATCTCCAAAGGAGTTTATCAGGGATGGACGTGGAAATAATAGGAGGGTTATGAGAAAGAAGAGCACCATGGGAATCTCTCCAACAATGAGGCCGAACCCAAGATCCGTTAAGAACCAGGTCAGCAACCTTAGTATCAGGAGTGAAACCCGCATCATGGATGTCACGGACAGTCAAGAATTTAGAAAGAGGACCCGCAGGGTGCCAGTTGTCGAACCAAGCAGAAGTAGAGCATCCATCACCTATCTGGGAAACTATATACTCCCTTATCTTATCCCGCATATCCAGGATGTTACGCCAGGCAAATCCCGTACCATATTTTTTGGGGGCATCCCAAAAATTACGACCACATAAACGGTATGAGTGGATCCACTTAACCCATAGGGACTCTTTCTTGGAGAGGAGTCTCCAAACATGGGAAGCCATAAGTGCAACATTCCAGATAGCAAGGTTACGTATGCCAAGACCACCATGTTCCTTGGGAAGACAAACAGTTTTCCAGGAGACTTTAGCTTTACCACGCTTCAGCTCAGCATTGCACCAGAGGAAACCTCTCATGAGCTTCTCAATATCATTAGAGATAGATTTAGGAAGAATAAAAACAGAAGCCCAATAGATTTGAGTAGAAGAAAGGACAGAGAGGATGAGCTGGAGACGACCAGCAAAGGAAAGAGACTTGTTTTTCCAGTCATTAATCCTGCATTTGACTTTATCAACAAGGCCTTTACAGTCTTTGTGGGCAAGACGCGTGGTGATGAGAGGAACGCCAAGGTATCGGACAGGAAAAGAGCCCTCAGGAAATTTAACAATAAGGTCAATGGCAGCCCTGGTCCTCTCACCAACATTACAGTAGAAAGCTTCACTCTTTGCAGTATTGGGATGGAGGCCAGAAACCCCAGAGAATTCCTCAAGAGTATCACATATGAGTTTAACCGAAGAGCTATCACCATGACAGAAGAGAAGGAGATCGTCGGCAAAGCAGAGATGGGTGATATTTTGATCATCACATTGTCTGTGGAATTTAAAAGAGTCAGAATCATGGATGTTTCTCTTGATCATAAGGTTAAGCACTTCCATGACAAGAGTGAAAAGATAGGGAGAAAGGGGGTCACCCTGCCGAAGGCCCCTTTTACCGTCGAAATATCCGTGAGTATTCCCATTGATACTCATAGAGTAAGCAACCGTGGAAACACATGTCATGATCCATTCAATCATACGATCGGGGAAACCAAACCCAAACAAGATGGTTCGCAGAAACGACCAGTCAACTGTGTCGTACGCTTTTTGAATATCAACCTTAAAAGCACACCTAGGAGGGCCACGATGTCGATGATAATCACGCATGAGTTCATGGACAAGAAGGACGTTGTCGGTGATCAAACGACCAGGGATGAAAGCAGACTGGTTTTCATCAACCAGAGAAGAAAGATGGTTTTTGATACGATCCGCAATAATCTTGCTGATGCATTTGTAAACAACGTTACAACAAGCTATAGGGCGAAAATCAATGACTTTGGAAGGGGAATCAACTTTAGGGATGAGCGCAAGGATGGTGCTGTTGAAAGACTTAAGAAGTTTGCCAGAATAGAAAAATTCCTTAACAGCCATACAGAAATCATGACCCACAATATCCCATGCAGACTTGAAGAACTTAGCAGAGAAACCATCAGGACCAGGAGCTTTGTCATCACCCATCTGGAACAGAACACACTTAACCTCCGCGTCAGTAACAGGAGTAAGCATGGCAGCAGACTGGATGGGGGATAGCTTATTAGAGAAGAGGGAAGAAGGATCACGAATAGCAGTGGAAGGGTGGGCAGAACCCAAGAAGGCTTGAAAGTGAGAAACAAACAGATTAGGAAGATCATTCCCCGATATCCAGTTACCTTGAGCATCCTGGATAGAATTAATACGATTGCGAGATTTACGACTTTTAACCGCTTTGTGGAAAAAAGCCGAATTTTTATCACCCTCACGCAGCCAGTTAACCTTAGCCTTTTGTTTCAGGAACCTCTCTTCATCCAGGCTAGCCTCGTTATAAGCTAGGAGATACCTGCAATGTTCTTCACGAAGATCCTTATTGAAAGGATCCCGATCCAAAGCAATCTGAACTCTATCAAGCTCATTACGAAGAGAGATAACCTTAGAAAAGAGGTTTCCCTGGTTGCGCAGCATCTTACGTATAGGAACTTTCAGATTTTTAAGGTTTTTGAAAACCTTATACATCTGATATCCAGTGATATTGGGGTTCCAAGAAGAGGCAACAATCTGTTTGAAATCGTTCTTATAAGTCAGGAAATTAGGGAACTTGAAAGGCTTAGGCTGGAAAGGGGTACGATTAGGGAGAGAAAGCACAGCAGGAGTATGATCGGACGAACGGTAAGGGAGAAAATTGACAGTAGAGGAGGGGAAAGAAGCCACGAAGTGAGTATTTCCCATGACACGATCGATCTTCTTGAGGATGCCACCCGAACCATTAGGAGACTTGGTCCATGTGTAGAAGAAACCTTTATAGTTAAGATCCTCCATTTCCATCAGATTGACACAGTCCCTGAATTCCTCCATGGCACGAGAAATCCCAGACGTCCCTGAGGTGCTATCTTTGATATCAAGAGCAACATTGAAATCACCCAAAAGAATCCAAGGGTTATCTCTAACCATATTCTTATGTACCGCAAGAGAGTGCCAGAGAGAGCGACGCATCATGTGATCATTATGAGCATAGACGAAGGAGCAGAAAAAGGATTTATTAGAATCACGAATATTAACTTTGAAATGCATAACCTGATCATTTAAGTCGATAAGCATCATATCAACGGCCATTGGATCCCAGGCAACGACAATTCTAGTCCCTCTAGGGGAGAAGAGACCGTTGGACGACCACGACCAAGAGCCAAAAGTACGACTACAGATAAGAGGAAGGTTATGGAAGGAAGCACGAGTCTCAAGAGAAGCACAAATATTAAGATTTTGATCGCGAATAAGATCTTTCAAAGAATTCTGATGAGAACGCTTACAAAGACCGCGAGTATTCCAAGCAGCGATGTGAGTCATATGGAAACTAGGGTGTGGGTGGAGTCCATCTGCTCGGACGCCTGAGTTATCATAGGGTGATCAGTATGGATTCCAGTTTCATTAACAATGAACTGGGCCGTGTCACCGTCATCAGAGTCGACCTCAAGACAATTATCCTCTTTGATTAGGTCATCGGTATCAGGATCAAAATGATCAGGGATGAAATGGGAATGAGCATCAGTAGGGTTCAAGGGGAAAGATGTAGAAGGGATATCCCTGATGTCAGAGGAAGAAGCTTCTAGAACGGAGAACGCGTTGAAAATAGGTGTGGAAGATTCAGCCTGTTTTAAGGGCTTGGAGGAAGAAGTTCTTAGGATAGGGCTAGGGAAACCAACTATAGCAGCCTTTCCCTTGATAGCAGGATTAGAATATTGATGAGATCTTGTTGGTGTAATAGTATTATGAGACTTTCGGTTCTCAAAATTTTTCTTATTTCTAAAAGTTATTAAATTTTTATTATTATTGGACAAATTCTTATCTTGCATTTTGTATTGGAATTTTCTACTCGTACTGCTTTTAGGAGCATCTTTAATTATCTTGTCATTATTAAACACATTTTTTGAAGTATTTTTCTTTTTTGAAACCAAAGTAAAATCATCATTTTTTTCTATAATTGGTAGTTCATTTTTTTCGTTCATAATGGTAGAATTATCCATAGGTTTAGAAATAGAAGTAACTTTTTGTTTAGTAATAACATGCATACAAACATGACTATCGTGACCAAAAACCTTACAATGAGAGCACATAGGCGGTTTCCATTCATACTCAACTCTAAGAGTATGGGTAGAGAACTCAAGCGTTTCAGGGTCAGGGATACGGATGATAATTTTGTCCACCCATGAGGGACGTGTTGGGACTTCGAGCAGGACGCGAGCATAAACGGCTTTACCCGCAGCATAAGTGCACATATTAGCCGTATAAGAATCCATTGCAAGCGGCTTACCAATTTTGGAAGCAATGTGGCTTAATCCTTCCTCACTCCAAGTCTCATAAGGGATGTCATGTATTTTAATCCATAGTGGGAGTTTGTCATGTTTGTTTCTATGGATGCTAAGACCAGGCCTCCATTTTTGCATGACAATGGGAGCACTCCTAAAAGTCCATGGGCCGTGTGTTATAACATGTTGTAGCCCTTGGTCGTTGTTAAATTTAAATAGATAGATACCATTACCATTTAACAAAACGTCCTCAAGCCCATGTTGTAACCACATCTTAGAGGCTAGATAACGTACATCCGAATAATTCATTTTACATCCAACAAAATATCCACAAATGGTCCGAGCATGAGTCTCACATATCTTATTAACAACATTGAGCGGGATATCTACGGGGACATCAACATCATTACTAAGATTAGGTATGTAGCGAAAATTGTCGCTAGAATGTTTTTTAGGACCACTCAAAATGTTCGCTTGTGAGTTAACAAGCAGAGGAAGTTTACTAGACCAAGCGTTGAAAATTCTTTCAGTTGGTTCCATCTTATGATTAATGTTACTTTCCTTCTTAGCATTATGTAAATGAACATCATCGGCTTCATTACCAAATCTATGGTTAACAGAATAATAGTTATTCGGTTTACGAATAAAATTGTTATTGTTGTTATCAGGCCTATTATTATTAGTCCATTTAGTCATAGAATAAGAATAAGAAGTGGGCTTAGCATTGTTTTGTCTAGAATAAGAAATGGGCTTAGTGGGCTTATCATAGTTATGTCTAGAATAGGAAGAGGGCTTATGATAGTTAGTGGGCTTATCAATGTTTTGAATTGGGAGGCCCAAGAGTGAAGAATGTTTATGGAGGCCCAAGTTGGATGTGCATGGGAGATGAGCCGTGCCATTTGCTTCACTTATCGGCAAAAACAAGGAATCTTTGGGCAAAACATGTGGGGAAACAAGTGGGGAAACAAGTGACCCATTGTCTACCATTAATGTAGTGTACTTATTATTGTCTCCCACCATGTTTCTAACTTTAGAAACTTTAGAAGTTTGACTATCTTTATCATCATTTACTCCACTATCTAAATTCAAAATGCAAGAGTTAAAAATTAATGGAGGGTTTACGTCCATACCTTCAAGGTTTGTAGCTTTCACATCCGTTGTGTGTTTGTTCCCATTCATGACCGTTGCTGCGTGATGTTCACGTTCCTCATCTATTGCATACTCGCCTTCTTGCCCAATGATGTTCATCACCATACTTGCGTGAGTATCACGATCATCATGGATTTCCGATTCTAGAGGGTATTTTCCAGCAACCGAAGGAGAAGGGTGTTCATCACCGTGCATGTGCATGTTCATGAGCTTATATTTTTCTTCCCCACAGATCTTTGTTAACGATTCATTAGCACATTCCTGATCGTATTGTTGATCATCTTCTACTCGTATCATTTGGTACGGTTCTTTGGGTATTATGTGTTTATCTTTGTTCTTGTTTTCTTCATCATCATCATCATCCTCGGCTTCATCATTTTGTGCATCATCCTCCTCATCAGATCCCGAAGAATCATAATCTGTTGTCATGCCATCTTTGCAAGTATCACCACCCTCATGCGTTTTGGAGTTCATGACCGTTGAGGAGAGAAATGGAGCGTGTACTTCACTTAAAGCATCAGCGTTTCGGGGTTCTTTGGTGTTCATCACTAAAATAGCTTGAGTTTGATCTTCATGGAAGCTAGAAGAAGGAGCCGTTGGGGAGTTGCCTAAATCCTTCATCATATATTTCTTCTTCTTCTCGTTTTCTACCAAGGCACCATCAAGAGTTGTTCTTTTCTGCATTAGAATATGTCTTCGATCTAGAGCAACTTTATCATTAGTTTCATTTAGAAGAGTTGTTTTTCCAGAAATATGATAATGGTTCCTTTGTTTGGATTGTTTATTTTCTTTAATTTCATTGAAAGACTTGAAATAAAAGTTTGAATTTTGAGTAGGTTGAGCTTTAAACATCATAAACTTGTTATCATGTTCTTGTGGCTGTTTTGTTTTTATTTTTTGTAATCTTTTTTCAACCAAATTCAAAGTAATTTCATGATCTATAAAACCATGTGTAGGAGATATAAGATTATGATTTTCTAAAACATTTTCATTTTCCAAACATTGATCAGAACCAGGAATTATGCCTGGTGAAACACCAGCCATAAATAAAATAAAAATACAAAAACTTAAAAAATTGCAAAAAGTCGTATAGCTTGCTTAGAGAGAGTGTTTTAGAGAGAATTTCTTATGGGGTTTTCTGGCTTTTCTTTTGGGTTTTCTAGTTTTCATATGATGGATTAAGGTTTTCTAGTTTTCATATGTTGGATTAGGGTTTTCTAGTTTTCATATGATGGATTAAGGTTTTCTTGTTTTCATATGATGGATTAGGGTTTTTGAATGTTACAAATGATGTTATTAAGGTTTTCTAGTTTTCATATGATGGATTAGGGTTTTCTACTTTTCATATTATGGATTAGGGTTTTCTAGTTTTCATATAATGCATTAGGGTTTTTGAATGTTGCTAATGATGTTATTAGGGTTTTCTAGTTATCATATGATGGATTAGGGTTTTCTAGTTTCATATGATGGATTAGGGTATTCTAGTATTCATATGATGGATTAGGGTTTTTGAATGTTGCAAATGATGTTATTAGGGTTTTCTAGTTTTCATATGATGGATTAGGGTTTTCTAGTTTTCATATTATGGATTAGGGTTTCTAGTTTTCAAATGATGGATTAGGGTTTTTTAGTTTTCATATGATGGATTAGGGTTTTCTAGTTTTCATATGATGGATTAGGATTTTCTCGATTTCATATGATGGATTAGGGTTTTTGAATGTTGCAAATGATGTTATTAGGGTTTTCTAGTTTTCATATGATGGATTAGGGTTTTCTACTTTTCATATGATGGATTAGGGATTTCTAGTTTTCATCTGATGCATTAGGGTTTTTGAATGTTGCAAATGATGTTATTAGGGTTTTCTAGTTTTCATATGATGGATTAGGGTTTTCTAGTTTTCATATCACAGATTAGGGTTTTCTAGTTTTCATATGATGGATTAGGGTTTTTGAATGTTGCAAATGATATTATTAGGGTTTTCTGGTTTTCATATGATGGATTAGGGCTTTCTAGTTTCATATGATGGATTAGGGTTTTCTAGTTTTCATATGATAGATTAGGGTTTTCTAGTTTTTATATGATGGATTAGGGTTTTTGAATGTTGCAAATGATGTTATTCGGGTTTTCTAGTTTTCATATTATGGATTAGGGTTTTCTAGTTTTCATACGATGGATTAGTGTTTTCTAGTTTACAAATGATCTATTAGGGTTTCTATTTTTCATATGATGGATTAGGGGTAGTTTTCATATGATAGATTAGGGTTTTCTAGTTTTCATATGATGGCTTAGGGTTTTCTAGTTTTCATATGATGGATTAAGGTTTTCTAGTTTTCATATGTTGGATTAGGGTTTTCTAGTTTTCATATGATGGATAAGGGTTTTCTTGTTTTCGTATGATGGATTAGGGTTTTTGAATGTTGCAAATGATGTTATGAAGGTTTTCTAGTTTTCATATGATGGATTAGGGTTTTCTACTTTTCATATTATGGATTAGGGTTTTCTAGTTTTCATATGATGCATTAGGGTTTTTGAATGTTGCAAATGATCTTATTAGGGTTTTCTAGTTATCATATGATGGATTAGGGTTTTCTAGTTTTCATATGATGGATTAGGGTTTTCTAGTTTTCATATGATGGATTAGGGTTTTTGATTGTTGCATATGATGTTATTAGGGTTTTCGAGTTTTCATATGATGGATTAGCGTTTTCTAGTTTCATATGATGGATTAGGGTATTCTAGTTTTCATGTGATGGATTAGGGTTTTTGAATGTTGCAAATGATGTTATTCGGGTTTTCTAGTTTTCATATGATGGATTAGGGTTTTCTAGTTTTTTTTTTTTTTTTTTTTTTTTTTTTTTTTTTTTTTTTTTTTTGGTAACCGAGGACCCCACCCGACCCATCCTTTGGATGACCCTGATGAAGCAACCTCGGGGCCCACGCACACCTGGCAGCAGGGTGGTCCGGGTCAATCACCTACGGGGGTAGAGAGGTGGCCAGTGGCCATCCCCTGATTGAAACCTAACACTCCCTATGGGGAAAGGGAGGGAGTGGGATTAGAACTTGGAACCTCTTTATGGGGGAAGAGAAAGAGTCCTAAGCCTTATCCACTAGGCCATCAGGGTGATGGTTCGGTTTTCTAGTTTTCATATGATGGATTAGGGTTTTCTAGTTTTCATATGATTGATTAGGGTTTTATAGTTTTCATAAGATGGATTACGGTTTTTGAATGTTGCAAATGATGTTATTAGGGTTTTCTAGTTTTCATATGATGTATAAGGGTTTTTGAATGTTGCAAATGATGTTATTAGGGTTTTCTAGTTTTCATATGATAGATTAGGGTTTTTGAATGTTGCAAATGATGTAATTAGGGTTTTCAAGTTTTCATATGATGGGTTAGGGTTTTCTAGTTTTTATATGATGGATTAGGGTTTTTGAATGTTGCAAATGATGTTATTAGGGTTTTCTAGTTTTTATATGATGAATTAGGGTTTTCTAGTTTTCATATGATGGATTAGGGTTTTCAAGTTTTCATATTATGGATTAAGGTTTTCTAGTTTTCATATGATGGATTAGGGTTTTTGAATGTTGCAAATTTTGTTTTTAGGCTTTTCTAGTTTTCATATGATGGATTAAGGTTTTCCAGTTTTCATATGAGGGATTAGGGTTTTCTAGTTTTCACATGATAGATTAGGGTTTTCTCGTTTTCATATGATGGATTAGGGTTTTTGAATGTTGCAAATGTTGTTATTAGGGTTTTCTAGTTTCATATGATGGATTAGGGTTTTCTACTTTTCATATGATGGATTAGGGTTTTCTAGTTTTCATATAATGCATTAGGGTTTTTGAATGTTTCAAATGATGTTATTAGAGTTTTCTAGTTTTCATATGATGGATTAGGGTTTTCTAGTTTTCATATGACGGATTAGGGTTTTCTAGTTTTGATATGATGGATTAGGGTTTTTGAATGTTGCAAATGATATTATTCGGGTTTTCGGGTTTTCATATGATGGATTAGGGGTTTCTAGGTTCATATGATGGATTAGGGTTTTCTAGTTTTCAAATGATGGATTAGGGTTTTCTAGTTTTTATATGATGGATTAGGGTTTTTGAATCTTGCAAATGATGTTGTTCGGGTTTTCTAGTTTTTATATGATGGAATAGGGTTTTCTAGTTTTCATATGATGGATTAGGGTTTTCTAGTTTTCATATGATCGATTAGGGTTTTCTAGTTTTCATATGATGGATTAGGGTTTTTGAATGTTGCAAATGATGTTATTAGGGTTATCTGGTTTTCATATGATGGATTAGGGTTTTCTGGTTTCATATGATGGATTAGGGTTTTCTAGTTTTCATATGATGGATTAGGGTTTTCTACTTTTCATATGATGGATTAGGGTTTTTGAATGTTGAAAATGATGTTATTCGGGTTTTCTAGTTTTCATATGATGGATTAGGGTTTTCTAGTTTTCATATGATGGATTAGGGTTTTCTAGTTCTCATATGATCGATTAGGGTTTTCTAGTTTTCATATGATGGATTAGGGTTTTTGAATGTTGCAAATGATGTTATTAGGGTTTTCTAGTTTTCATATGATAGATAAGGGTTTTTGAATGTGGCAAATGATGTTATTAGGGTTTTCTAGTTTTCATATGATGGATTAGGGTTTTTGAATGTTGCAAATGATGTTATTAGGGTTTTATAGTTTTTATATGATGGATTAGGGTTTTCAAGTTTTCATATGATGGATTAGGGTTTTCTAGTTTTCATATTATCGATTAAGGTTTTCTAGTTTTCATATGATGGATTAGGGTTTTTGAATGTTGCAAATGATCTTATTAGGCTTTTCTAGTTTCCATATGATGGATTAAGGTTTTCCAGTTTTCATATGATGGATTAGGGTTATCTAGTTTTCATATGATGGATTAGGGTTTTCTCGTTTTCATACGATGGATTAGGGTTTTTGAATGTTGCAAATGATGTTATTAGGGTTTTCTAGTTTTCATATGATAGATTAGGGTTTTCTATTTTTCATATGATGGATTAGGGTTTTCTAGTTTTCATATAATGCATTAGGGTTTTTGAATGTTGCAAATTATGTTATTAGAGTTTTCTAGTTTCATATGATGGATTAGGGTTTTCTAGTTTTGATATGATAGATTAGGGTTTTCTAGTTTTTATATGATGGATTAGTGTTTTTGAATGTTGCAAATGATGTTATTCGGGTTTTCTAGTTTTCATATGATGGATTAGGGTTTTCTACTTTACATATGATGGATTAGGGTTTTCTAGTTTACATATGATGGATTAGGGTTTTCTAGTTTTCATATGATGGATCAGGGGTAGTTTTCATATGATAGATTAGAGTTTTCTAGTTTTCATAGGATGGCTTAGGGTTTTCTAGTTTTCATATGATGGATTAAGGTTTTCTAGTTTTCATATGTTGGATTAGGGTTTTCTAGTTTTCATATGATGGATTAGGGTTTTCTTGTTTTCATATGATGGATTAGGGTTTTTGAATGTTGCAAATGATGTTATTAAGGTTTTCTAGTTTTCATATGATGGATTAGGGTTTTTTCATATTATGGATTAGGGTTTTCTAGTTTTCATATGATGCATTAGGGTTTTTGAATGTTGCAAATGATGTTATTAAGGTTTTCTAGATATCATATGATGGATTAGGGTTTTCTAGTTTTCATATGATGGATTAGGGTTTTCCAGTTTTCATATGATGGATTAGGGTTTTCTAGTTTCATATGATGGATTTGGGTATTCTAGTTTTCATATGATGGATTAGGGTTTTTGAATGTTGCAAATGATGTTATTCGAGTTTTCTAGTTTTCATATGATGGATTAGGGTTTTCTAGTTTTCATATGATGGATTAGGGTTTTCTAGTTTTCATATGATTGATTAGGGTTTTATAGTTTTCATCTGATGGATTAGGGTTTTTGAATGTTGCAAATGATGTTATTAGGTATTTCTAGTTTTCATATAATGGATAAGGGTTTTTGAATGTTGCAAATGATGTTATTAGGGTTTTCTAGTTTTCATATGATAGATTAGGGTTTTTGAATGTTGCAAATGATGTTATTAGGGTTTTCTAGTTTTCATATGATGGGTTAGGGTTTTCTAATTTTTATATGATGGATTAGGGTTTTTGAATGTTGCAAATGATGTTATTAGGGTTTTCTAGTTTTTATATGATGAATTAGAGTTTTCTAGTTTTTTTTTTTGGGTAAAGAGGGCGGAACCTCTGGCAAATTTTATTAATAAAAAGAATAAATACAATATAAGGCTGGGGACTCCCCACCAAAAAACAGAAAATCCATCGGGACAGGCCCCAACGGACAACAAGCTAAACTAGGAACCAAAACAATAGAAGGAACCATAAGCAAACAAGAACATAAAGGAGAGCAACCTGCAAAACAAACAAACCATACAAGCCAAAAAAAGAAGAGAAAAAAGAAAGCGCCGAGGAAGAAATTAAGGTAGGGTCCAAATAGTTTTAGCCAAATCAACATTAGTGCAACTTTTCAAAGATAGACTCAGCAGTCTACAGCGAATATCATCCTCAACAATATTCACGACAGCATGATGAGATCTTTTTATTTTTGTAAAAATGCGTAAATTTCTTTCCCGCCAGATGTGGTAGACCGCTCCAGCAAAAACAAGTCTTCTAATGATGGACCAAATGGTCTTATTCTTATTAATGGGGTTGAGTTGATTAATGATATCAGACCAGCTATCAGTGGAAAAGGAGAGATTCATGACATGATGGAGGTCATGCCAAACCAAAGAAGTGAAAGAGCATTCAAAGAAGAGATGGGAAAGGGAATCCGGACATTCACCGCAGAACGCACAAATTAGATTGGAATTAGTGTCCCAAATCATGATTTTATCATGAGTCTTAAGACGATCTTTAAGAGCAACCCAAAGAATGAAAGCATGTCTGGGGATGTTCTGGGAGAACCAAACAAGATGAAACCAAAAGACCGGTTGGTGATAGGGGCGAATAGACTGCCACACAGATCGAACAGAGAAAGGAGATAGTTGACCGTCTCTAGATCTCCAAAGGAGTTTATCAGGGACGGACGTAGAAATAGTCGGAGGGTTATGAGATAGAAGAGCACCATGGGAATCTCTCCAACAATGAGGCCGAACCCAAGATCCGTTAATGACTAGTTCAGCAACCTTAGTATCAAGAGTGAAACCCGCATCATGGATGTCACGGACAGTCAGGAATTTAGAAAGAGGTCCAGCAGGGTGCCAGTTGTCGAACCAAGCAGAAGTAGAGCATCCATCACCTATCTGGGAAACTATATACTCCCTTATCTTATCCCGCATATCCAGGATGTTACGCCAGGCAAATCCCGTACCGTATTTTTTGGGGGCGTCCCAAAAGTTACGGCCACATAAACGGTAAGAGTGGACCCACTTAACCCATAGGGACTCTTTCTTGGAAAGGATTCTCCAAACATGGGAAGCCATAAGGGCAACATTCCAGACAGCAAGGTTACGAATGCCAAGCCCACCATGTTCCTTAGGAAGGCAAACAGTTTTCCAGGAGACTTTAGCTTTACCACGTTTCAACTCACCATGGATTAGGGTTTTCTAGTTTTCATATGATGGATTAGGGTTTTCTAGTTTTCATATTATGGATTAAGGTTTTCTAGTTTTCATATGATGGATTAGGGTTTTTGAATGTTGCAAATGATCTTACTAGGATTTTCTAGTTTTCATATGATGGATTAAGGTTTTCCAGTTTTCATATGATGGGTTAGGGTTTTCTAGTTTTCATATGATGGATTAGGGTTTTCTCGTTTTATATGATGGATTAGGGTTTTTGAATGTTGCAAATGATGTTATTAGGGTTTTCTAGTTTTTATATGATGGATTAGGGTTTTCAAGTTTTCATATGATGGATTAGGGTTTTCTAGTTTTCATATTATCGATTAAGGTTTTCTAGTTTTCATATGATGAATTAGGGTTTTTGAATGTTGCAAATGATCTTATTAGGCTTTTCTAGTTTCCATATGATGGATTAAGGTTTTCCAGTTTTCATATGATGGATTAGGGTTATCTAGTTTTCATATGATGGATTAGGGTTTTCTCGTTTTCATACGATGGATTAGGGTTTTTGAATGTTGCAAATGATGTTATTAGGGTTTTCTAGTTTTCATATGATAGATTAGGGTTTTCTATTTTTCATATGATGGATTAGGGTTTTCTAGTTTTCATATAATGCATTAGGGTTTTTGAATGTTGCAAATTATGTTATTAGAGTTTTCTAGTTTTTTTGGGTAAAGAGGGCGGCACCTCTGGCAAATTTTATTAATAAAAAGAATAAATACAATATAAGGCTGGGGACTCCCCACCAAAAAACTGAAAATCCATCGGGACAGGCCCCAACGGACAACAAGCTAAACTAGGAACCAAAACAAGAGAGGAAATCATAAGCAAACAAGAACATAAAGGAGAGCAACCTGCAAAACAAACAAACCATACAAGCCAAAACAAGCAGAGAGAAAAGAAAGCGCATAGGAAGAAAATTAAGGGAGGGTCCAAATTGTTTTAGCCAAATCAACATTAGTGCAAGTTTTCAAAGAAAGACTCAGCAGTCTACAGCGGATATCATCCTTTACAATATTCACGATAGCATGATGAGATCTTTTAATATTTTTAAAAATGCGTAAATTTCTTTCCCGCCAGATGTGGTAGACCGCTCCAGCAAAAACAAGTCTTCTAATGATTGGCCAAATGGTCTTGTTCTTATTAATGGGGTTGAGTTGACTAATTATATCAGACCAGCTATCAGTGGAGAAGGAGAGATTCATGACATTATGGAGGTCATGCCAAACTAAAGAAGAGAAAGAGCATTCAAAGAAGAGATGGGAAAGGGAATCCGGACACTTCCCACAGAGCGCACAAATGAGGTTGGAATTTGTGTCCCATATTTTGATTTTATCATGAGTCTTGAGACGATCTTTAAGAGCAACCCAAAGAATGAAAGCATGTCTGGGAATGTTCTGGGAGAACCAAACAAGATGAAACCAAAAGACCGGTTGGTGATAGGGGCGAATAGACTGCCACACAGATCGAACAGAGAAAGGGGATAGTTGACCGTCTCTAGATCTCCAAAGGAGTTTATCAGGGACGGACGTGGAAATAGCAGGAGGGTTATGAGAAAGAAGAGCACCATGGGAATCTCTCCAACAATGAGGGCGAACCCAAGATCCGTTAAGAACCAGGTCAGCAACCTTAGTATCAGGAGTGAAACCCGCATCATGGATGTCACGGGCAGTCAAGAATTTTGAAAGAGGGCCCGCAGGGTGCCAATTGTCGAACCAAGCAGAAGTAGAGCATCCATCACCTATCTGGGAAACTATATACTCCCTTATCTTATCCCGCATATCCAGGATGTTACGCCAAGCAAATCCGGTCCCGTATTTTTTGGGAGCATCCCAGAAGTTACGGCCACATAAACGGTATGAGTGGATCCACTTAACCCATAGGGAGTCTTTCTTGGATAGGAGTCTCCAAACATGGGAAGCCATGAGGGCAACATTCCAGATAGCAAGGTTACGAATGCCAAGACCACCATGTTCCTTAGGAAGGCATACAGTTTTCCAGGAGACTTTAGCTTTACCACGGTTTAACTCACCATGGCACCGTGTTCCTTAGGAAGGCATACCGTATTTTTTGGGAGCATCCCAGAAGTTACGGCCACATAAACGGTATGAGTGGATCCACTTAACCCATAGGGAGTCTTTCTTGGATAGGAGTCTCCAAACATGGGAAGCCATGAGGGCAACATTCCAGATAGCAAGGTTACGAATGCCAAGACCACCATGTTCCTTAGGAAGGCATACAGTTTTCCACTTAACCCATAGGGAGTTTTCTAGTTTCATATGATGGATTAGGGTTTTCTAGTTTTGATATGATAGATTAGGGTTTTCTAGTTTTTATATGATGGATTAGTGTTTTTGAATGTTGCAAATGATGTTATTCGGGTTTTCTAGTTTTCATATGATGGATTAGGGTTTTCTACTTTACATATGATGGATTAGGGTTTTCTAGTTTACATATGATGGATTAGGGTTTTCTAGTTTTCATATGATGGATCAGGGGTAGTTTTCATATGATAGATTAGAGTTTTCTAGTTTTCATAGGATGGATTAGGGTTTTCTAGTTTTCATATGATGGATTAAGGTTTTCTAGTTTTCATATGTTGGATTAGGGTTTTCTAGTTTTCATATGATGGATTAGGGTTTTCTTGTTTTCATATGATGGATTAGGGTTTTTGAATGTTGCAAATGATGTTATTAAGGTTTTCTAGTTTTCATATGATGGATTAGGGTTTTTTCATATTATGGATTAGGGTTTTCTAGTTTTCATATGATGCATTAGGGTTTTTGAATGTTGCAAATGATGTTATTAAGGTTTTCTAGATATCATATGATGGATTAGGGTTTTCTAGTTTTTTTTTTTTTTTTTTTTTTGGTAACCGAGGACCCCACCCGACCCATCCTTTGGATGACCCTGATGAAGCAACCTCGGGGCCCACGCACACCTGGCAGCAGGGTGGTCCGGGTCAATCACCTACGGGGGTAGAGAGGTGGCCAGTGGCCATCCCCTGATTGAAACCTAACACTCCCTATGGGGAAAGGGAGGGAGTGGGATTAGAACTTGGAACCTCTTTATGGGGGAAGAGAAAGAGTCCTAAGCCTTATCCACTAGGCCATCAGGGTGATGGTTGGGTTTTCTAGTTTTCATATGATGGATTAGGGTTTTCTAGTTTCATATGATGGATTTGGGTATTCTAGTTTTCATATGATGGATTAGGGTTTTTGAATGTTGCAAATGATGTTATTCGGGTTTTCTAGTTTTCATATGATGGATTAGGGTTTTCTAGTTTTCATATGATGGATTAGGGTTTTCTAGTTTTCATATGATTGATTAGGGTTTTATAGTTTTCATATGATGGATTAGGGTTTTTGAATGTTGCAAATGATGTTATTAGGTATTTCTAGTTTTCATATGATGGATAAGGGTTTTTGAATGTTGCAAATGATGTTATTAGGGTTTTCTAGTTTTCATATGATAGATTAGGGTTTTTGAATGTTGCAAATGATGTTATTAGGGTTTTCTAGTTTTCATATGATGGGTTAGGGTTTTCTAATTTTTATATGATGGATTAGGGTTTTTGAATGTTGCAAATGATGTTATTAGGGTTTTCTAGTTTTTATATGATGAATTAGAGTTTTCTAGTTTTCATATGATGGATTAGGGTTTTCTAGTTTTCATATTATGGATTAAGGTTTTCTAGTTTTCATATGATGGATTAGGGTTTTTGAATGTTGCAAATGATCTTACTAGGCTTTTCTAGTTTTCATATGATGGATTAGGGTTTTCTAGTTTTCATATGATGGATTAGGGTTTTCTAGTTTTCATATGATGGATTAGGGTTTTCTCGTTTTCATATGATGGATTAGGGTTTTTGAATGTTGCAAATGATGTTATTAGGGTTTTCTAGTTTCATATGATGGATTAGGGTTTTCTACTTTTCATATGATGGATTAGGGTTTTCTAGTTTTCATATAATGCATTAGGGTTTTTGAATGTTGCAAATGATGTTATTAGAGTTTTCTAGTTTTTTTTTTTTGGGTAAAGAGGGCGGCACCTCTGGCAAGTTTTATTAATAAAAAGAATAAATACAATATAAGGCTGGGGACTCCCCACCAAAAAACAGAAAATCCATCGGGACAGGCCCCAACGGACAACAGGCTAAACTAGGAACCAAAACAATAGAAGGAACCATAAGCAAACAATAACATAAAGGAGAGCAACCTGCAAAACAAACAAACCATACAAGGCAAAACAAGTAGAAAAAAAAGAAAGCTAAGAGGAAGATAATTAAGGGAGGGTCCAAATAGTTTTAGCCAACTCAACATTAGTGCAAGTTTTAAAAGAAAGACTCAGCAGTCTACAGCGGATATCATCCTTAACAATATTCACAACAGCATGATGAGATCTTTTTATTTTTGTAAAAATGCGTAAATTTCTTTCCCGCCAGATGTGGTATACCGCTCCAGCAAAAACAAGTCTTCTAATGATGGACCAGATGGTCTTGTTCTTATTAATGGGATTGAGTTGACTAATGATATCAGACCAGCTATCAGTGGAGAAGGAGAGATTCATGACATGATGGAGGTCATGCCAAACCAAAGAAGTGAAAGAGCATTCAAAGAAGAGATGTGAAAGGGAATCCGGACAGTCCCCGCAGAAAGCACAAATGAGATTGGAATTTGTGTCCCAGATTTTGATTTTATCATGAGTCTTGAGACGATCTTTAAGAGCAACCCAAAGAATGAAAGCATGTCTGGGGATGTTCTGGGAGAACCAAACAAGATGAAACCAAAATACCGGTTGGTGATAGGGGCGAATAGACTGCCACACAGATCGAACAGAGAAAGGAGAGAGTTTACCGTCTCTAGATCTCCAAAGGAGTTTATCAGGGACGGACGTGGAAATAGTAGGAGGGTTGTGAGAAAGAAGAGCACCATGGGAATCTCTCCAACAATGAGGCCGAACCCAAGATCCGTTAAGAACCAGGTCAGCAACCTTAGTATCAGGAGTGAAACCCGCATCATGGATGTGACGGACAGACAAGAATTTAGAAAGAGGGCCCGCGGGGTGCCAGTTGTCGAACCAAGCAGAAGTAGAGCATCCATCACCTATCTGGGAAACTATATACTCCCTTATCTTATCCCGCATATCCAGGATGTTACGCAAGTTTTCTAGTTTTCATATGATGGATTAGGGTTTTCTAGTTTTCATATGACGGATTAGGGTTTTCTAGTTTTCATATGATGGATTAGGGGTTTTGAATGTTGCAAATGATATTATTCGGGTTTTCGAGTTTTCATATGATGGATTAGGGGTTTCTAGTTTCATATGATGGATTAGGGTTTTCTAGTTTTCATATGATGGATTAGGGTTTTCTAGTTTTTATATGATGGATTAGGGTTTTTGAATCTTGCAAATGATGTTATTAAGGTTTTCAAGTTTTCATATGATGTATTAGGGTTTTCTCATTTTCACATGATGGATTAGGGTTTTTGAATGTTGCAAATGTTGTTAATAGGGTTTTCTAGTTTTCATATGATGGATTAGGGTTTTCTATTTTTCATATGATGGATTAGGGTTTTCTAGTTTTCATATAATGCATTAGGGTTTTTGAATGTTGCAAGTTATGTTATTAGAGTTTTCTAGTTTCATATGATTGATTAGGGTTTTCTAGTTTTGATATGATAGATTAGGGGTTTCTAGTTTTTATATGATGGATTAGGGTTTTTGAATGTTGCAAATGATGTTATTCGGGTTTTCTAGTTTTCATATGATGGATTAGGGTTTTCTACTTTTCATATTATGGATTAGGGTTTTCTAGTTTTCATATGATGCATTAGGGTTTTTGAATGTTGCAAATGATGTTATTAGGGTTTTCTAGTTTTCATATGATGTATAAGGGTTTTTGAATGTTGCAAATGATGTTATTAGGGTTTTCTAGTTTTCATATGATAGATTAGGGTTTTTGAATGTTGCAAATGATGTAATTAGGGTTTTCAAGTTTTCATATGATGGGTTAGGGTTTTCTAGTTTTTATATGATGGATTAGGGTTTTTGAATGTTGCAAATGATGTTATTAGGGTTTTCTAGTTTTTATATGATGAATTAGGGTTTTCTAGTTTTCATATGATGGATTAGGGTTTTCAAGTTTTCATATTATGGATTAAGGTTTTCTAGTTTTCATATGATGGATTAGGGTTTTTGAATGTTGCAAATGATCTTATTAGGCTTTTCTAGTTTTCATATGATGGATTAAGGTTTTCCAGTTTTCATATGATGGATTAGGGTTTTCTAGTTTTCATATGATGGATTAGGGTTTTCTCGTTTTCATATGATGGATTAGGGTTTTTGAATGTTGCAAATGATGTTATTAGGGTTTTCTAGTTTCATATGATGGATTAGGGTTTTCTACTTTTCATATGATGGATTAGGGTTTTCTAGTTTTCATATAATGCATTAGGGTTTTTGAATGTTGTAAATGATGTTATTAGAATTTTCTAGTTTTCATATGATGGATTAGGGTTTTCTAGTTTTATATGACGGATTAGGGTTTTCTAGTTTTTATATGATGGATTAGGGGTTTTGAATGTTGCAAATGATATTATTTGGGTTTTCGAGTTTTCATATGATGGATTAGGGGTTTCTAGTTTTATATGATGGATTACGGTTTTCTAGTTTTCATATGATGGATTAGGGTTTTCTAGTTTTTATATGATGGATTAGGGTTTTTGAATCTTGCAAATGATGTTATTAAGGTTTTCAAGTTTTCATATGATGTATTAGGGTTTTCTCGTTTTCATATGATGGATTAGGGTTTTTGAATGTTGCAAATGTTGTTAATAGGGTTTTCTAGTTTTCATATGATGGATTAGGGTTTTCTATTTTTCATATGATGGATTAGGGTTTTCTAGTTTTCATATAATGCATTAGGGTTTTTGAATGTTGCAAGTTATGTTATTAGAGTTTTCTAGTTTCATATGATTGATTAGGGTTTTCTAGTTTTGATATGATAGATTAGGGTTTTCTAGTTTTTATATGAAGGATTAGGGTTTTTGAAAGTTGCAAATGATGTTATTCGGGTTTTCTAGTTTTCATATGATGGATTAGGGTTTTCTACTTTTCATATTATGGATTAGGGTTTTCTAGTTTTCATATGATGCATCAGGGTTTTTGAATGTTGCAAATGATGTTATTAGGGTTTTCTAGTTATCATATGATGGATTAGGGTTTTCTAGTTTTCATATGATGGATTAGGGTTTTCTAGTTTTCATATGATGGATTAGGGTTTTTGAATGTTGCATATGATGTTATTAGGGTTTTCTAGTTTTCATATGATGGATTAGGGTTTTCTAGTTTCATATGATGGATTAGGGTATTCTAGTTTTCATATGATGGATTAGGGTTTTTGAATGTTGCAAATGATGTTATTCGGGTTTTCTAGTTTTCATATGATGGATTAGGGTTTTCAAGTTTTCATATGATGGATTAGGGTTTTCTAGTTTTCGTATGATTGATTAGGGTTTTATAGTTTTCATAAGATGGATTACGGTTTTTGAATGTTGCAAATGATGTTATTAGGGTTTTCTAGTTTTCATATGATGTATAAGGGTTTTTGAATGTTGCAAATGATGTTATTAGGGTTTTCTAGTTTTCATATGATAGATTAGGGTTTTTGAATGTTGCAAATGATGTAATTAGGGATTTCAAGTTTTCATATGATGGGTTAGGGTTTTCTAGTTTTTATATGATGGATTAGGGTTTTTGAATGTTGCAAATGATGTTATTAGGGTTTTCTAGTTTTTATATGATGAATTAGGGTTTTCTAGTTTTTTTTTTTTGGGTTTTCTAGTTTTCATATGATGGATTAGGGTTTTCAAGTTTTCATATTATGGATTAAGGTTTTCTAGTTTTCATATGATGGATTAGGGTTTTTGAATGTTGCAAATGATCTTATTAGGCTTTTCTAGTTTTAATATGATGGATTAAGGTTTTCCAGTTTTCATATGAGGGATTAGGGTTTTCTAGTTTTCACATGATAGATTAGGGTTTTCTCGTTTTCATATGATGGATTAGGGTTTTTGAATGTTGCAAATGTTGTTATTAGGGTTTTCTAGTTTCATATGATGGATTAGGGTTTTCTACTTTTCATATGATGGATTAGGGTTTTCTAGTTTTCATATAATGCATTAGGGTTTTTGAATGTTGCAAATGATGTTATTAGAGTTTTCTAGTTTTCATATGATGGATTAGGGTTTTCTAGTTTTCATATGACGGATTAGGGTTTTCTAGTTTTGATATGATGGATTAGGGTTTTTGAATGTTGCAAATGATATTATTCGGGTTTTCGGGTTTTCATATGATGGATTAGGGGTTTCTAGGTTCATATGATGGATTAGGGTTTTCTAGTTTTCAAATGATGGGGATTAGGGTTTTCTAGTTTTTATATGATGGATTAGGGTTTTTGAATCTTGCAAATGATGTTGTTCGGGTTTTCTAGTTTTTATATGATGGAATAGGGGTTTCTAGTTTTTTTTTGGGTAAAGAGGACGGTACCTCTGGCAAATTTTATTAATAAAAAGAATAAATACAATAAGAGGCTGGGGACTCCCCACCAAAGGAAAGAACAAAAAATCCATTGGGACAGGCCCCAAAGGACAACAACAAAGCTAAACTAGAAACCAAAAACAGTACATGGAAACAGAAACATAACAAACACAAAGGAAAACATCCTGCAAAAAACAAACCATACAAGAAGAGAAATATAGAAGCAAAAGGAGAAGGAGATTTGTTAAGGGATGGTCCATATCATTTTAGCCAAATTAACATTAGTACAAGGTTTCATAGAAAGACTCAGCAGTCTACAACGGATATCATCCTTAATACTATTCACGACCGCATGATACGATCTTTTTGTTTTTTTGAAAATTCGAAAATTTCTTTCCTGCCAGATGTGGTAAACTGCTCCAGCAAGCACCAGTCTTCTAATGATGGACCAAATGGTTTTAATCTTAGACACGGGTTTGAGATGATTAATGATATCGGACCAGCTATCAGTGGGGATGGAGAGATTCATGACATGTTGAAGATCATGCCAAACCATAGAGGGGAAAGAACATTCAAAGAAAAGATGGGAAAGGGAATCAGCACAATCCCCACAGAAGGCACAAATGAGATTGGAGTTAGTATCCCAGATTTTGATTTTATCATGAGTCTTAAGCCGATTTTTAAGAGCAACCCAAAGAATGAATGCATGTCTAGGGATATTCTGGGAGAACCAAACCAGATGATACCAATCAACAGGCTGGTCATAGGGCCTAATAGACTGCCAAACGCAACGGACAGAAAAATCAGAAAGATTACCATCACTAGATCTCCATTGGAGTTTATCAGGCACGTAAGGGGATAGAGAAGGAGGGTTTTGAGGAAGAAGATTAGGATGGGAGTCCCTCCATTGACCTGGCCGAACCCAAGATCCGTTGATGACAAGGTCAGCAACCTTAGTATCAGGATTAAATCCCGCAGCCCTGATGGCACGGGCAGAGATGAATTTAGAGAGGGGACCAGCAGGATGCCAGTTATCGAACCAAGCGGATGTAGAGGACCCATCACCAATCTGGAAAACAATAAAATCTCTTATCTTACTTCGCATATCGAGGATGTTTCGCCAAGCAAAACCTGAACCGTATTTTTTGGGGGCATCCCAAAAGTTACGTCCACAAAGACGGTAAGAATGGATCCACTTGACCCAAAGGGAATCCTTCTTAGAGAGGAGTCTCCAAACATGTGAAGCCATAAGAGCAACATTCCAAACAGCAAGATTACGGATTCCAAGTCCACCATGTTCCTTAGGGAGACACACAGTTTTCCAGGAAACTTTTGCTTTACCACGAATCAACTCACCATGGCACCAGAGAAAACCCCTCATGAGTTTCTCAATGTCTTTAGAAATAGATTTAGGAAGAATAAAAACAGAAGCCCAATAGATTTGCATAGAAGAAAGAACAGAGAGAATAAGCTGAAGACGCCCAGCAAAGGAGAGAGTTTTGTTTTTCCAGTCATTAATCCTGCATTTGACTTTATCAACAAGGCCTTTACAGTCCTTATGGGCAAGACGGGTAGTGATAAGAGGTATGCCAAGGTATCGAACAGGGAAAGATCCCTCAGGGAACCCAACCATATGGTCAATAGCAGCCCTAGTAGTATCACCAACATTGCAATAAAAGGCTTCACTTTTTGCAACATTAGGATGGAGCCCAGAAACCCCAGAGAATTCAGCAAGGGAATCACATATTATGCTTACCGAAGATCTATCCCCATGAGAGAAGAGGAGAAGATCATCGGCAAAGCATAGATGTGTGATATTCTGTTCCTCACATTGACGGTGGAATTTAAACGAATCGGATTCAGATATTTTTCTCTTGATCATAAGGTTAAGAACCTCCATAACAAGAGTGAAGAGATAGGGAGAGAGAGGGTCACCTTGGCGAAGGCCCCGATTACCATCGAAAAAACCATGTATGTTACCATTGATACTCACAGAATAAGCCGGAGTAGAAACACATGTCATGATCCAGTCAATCATACGAACTGGGAAACCAAATCCAAACAAGATGGTGCGAAGAAAAGACCAGTCGACAGTGTCATAAGCTTTTTGAATATCGACCTTAAAAGCACATCTTGGTGGACCACGGTGGCGATGATAATCCCGCATGAGCTCGTGGACAAGAAGAACGTTGTCGGAGATCAAACGACCAGGGATGAAAGCAGACTGGTTATCATCAACCAAACAAGAGAGATGATTCTTGATACGGTCCGTAATAATCTTGCTGATACATTTGTAAACAACATTACAGCATGCGATCGGACGAAAATCAGTGACTTTGGAAGGTGAGTCAACCTTAGGAATGAGAGCAAGAACGGTGTTGTTGAAAGACTTAAGGAGTTTTCCAGACGAAAAGAATTCCTTAACCGCCAAACAAACATCAGTACCCACAATATCCCAGGCAGACTTGAAGAACTTAGCCGAGAAGCCATCTGGACCAGGGGCTTTATCATCTCCCATTTGGAACATGACACCCCGAACCTCCTCATCCGTAACAGGATTAAGCATGGCGGCAGACTGGATAGGGGAGAGCTTATTAGAGAAAAGGGAACAAGGGTCACGAATAGGAATGGATGGGTGGGCAGAACCTAAGAAAGTTTGAAAGTGGGAAACAAAAAGATTCGGAAGGTCATTTCCCGAAATCCATTTTCCATGAGCATCCTGGATAGAATCGATACGACTACGAGATAAGCGGCTTCTGACAGATTTGTGGAAAAATCCCGAATTTTTATCTCCCTCACGAAGCCAGTCAACCTTGGCCTTTTGTTTAAGAAACCTCTCTTCATCAAGGGTAGCCTCGTTATAAGCGAGGAGATACCTGCAATGTTCTTCACGGAGATCATTATTGAAAGGGTCCCGATCCAGAGCAATCTGAATTCTATCCAGTTCAGTACGGAGGGAGATAACCTTGGAGAAGATGTTGCCCTGACTACGAAGAAGAAAACGCAACGGTTTTTTCAAATTTTTAAGGTTTTGGAAGACCTTATACATCCTATAACCAGGGATATTGGAATTCCAAGAATCAGCAACAACCTGCTTGAAATCATTCTTATAAGTCAGGAAGTTAGGGAATTTAAACGGTTTAGGTCTAAACGAAGATCTACTGGGAAGAGAAAGCACAGCAGGAGTATGGTCAGAAGAACGATAAGGGAGAAAATTAACAGAAGCAGAGGGGAAAGAGGCAATGAAATGATGGTTTCCCATGACACGATCAATTTTTTTGAGAATCCCACCAGTACCATTAGGAGACTTGGTCCAGGTGTAAAAGAGACCTTTATAGTTAAGATCCTCCATCTCCATGTGATTAACACAGTCCCTGAAATCCTCCATTGCACGAGAGATAACAGAATTCCCATAAGTGCTATCTTTCATGTCAAGAGCAACATTGAAATCACCCAACATGATCCAGGGGGCATCTTTAACCACTTTCTTATGGGCTGAAAGAGAATGCCAAAGGGAGCGACGCAGGATGTGATTATTATGAGCATAGACGAAAGAGCAGAAGAACGATTTATTAGAGGCACGTATTTTAACGTAGAAATGCATAACCTGATCATTTAAATCAAGAAGCATCATATCAATAGCAATGGGGTCCCAGGCGACCACAATTCTAGTCCCCCTAGGGCTAAAAAGACCGTTAGACGACCAAGACCAGGATCCAAATGCACGCGTACAGATAAGAGGAAGGTTAGAGAAGGAAGCACGAGTTTCGATAGCAGCACAAATTTGGAGATTATGATCGCGAATAAGATCTCTCAAAGATTTCTGATGAGAATGGTTACAAAGACCACGCGTATTCCAAGCAGCGATGTGTGTCATATGGAAACTAGGGTGTGGGTGGAGTCCATCTGCTCGGACGCCTTAGTTATCATAGGGTGATCAGTATGGGATCCAGTTTCATTAACAATGAACTGGGCCGTGTCACCATCATCAGAGTCGACCTCAAAACAATTATCCTCTTTGATTAGGTCATCGGCATCAGGATCAAAATGATCAGGAATGAAATGGGAATGAGCATCAATAGGGTGCAAGGGGAAAGATGTAGAAGGGATATCCCTGATGTCAGAGGAAGAAGCTTCTAGAACGGAGAACGCGTTGAAAATAGGAGTGGAAGATTCAGCCTGTTTTAAGGGCTTGGAGGAAGAAGTTCTTAGGATAGGGCTAGGAAAACCAACTATATCAGCCTTTCCCTTGAAAGCAGGATTAGAATAATGATGTGATCTGTTTGGTCTAATAGTATTATGAGAGGTGCGGTTCTCAAAAGTTTTCTTATTTCTAATAGTTATTAAATTGTTATTATTTTTGGACAAATTATTATCTTGCATTTTGTATTGGAATTTTCTTCTCGTACTGCTTTTAGAAGAATCTTTAATTTTCTTGTCATTAATAGAAACCTTTTTTGAAGTATTTTTCTTTTTTGAAACCAAAGTAAAATCATCATTTTTATCTATAATTGGTTGTTCATTTTTTTCGTTCGTAATGGTAGAAGTATCCATAGGTTTGGAAATAGAAGTAACTTTTTGTTTAGTAATAACATGTATACAAACATGACTTTCGTGACCAAAAACTTTACATTGAGAGCACATAGGCGGTTTCCATTCATACTCAACTCTAAGAGTATGGGTAGAGAACTCAAGCGATTCAGGGTCAGGGATACGAATGATAATTTTGTCCACCCATGAGGGACGTGTTGGGACTTCAAGCAGGACACGAGCATAAACGGCTTTACCCGCAGCATAAGTGCACATATTAGCCGTATAAGAATCCATGGCAAGCGGCTTACCAATTTTGGAAGCAATGTGGCTTAATCCTTCCTCACTCCAAGTCTCATAAGGGATGTCATGTATTTTAATCCATAGCGGAAGTTTGTCATGTTTGTTTCTATGGATGCTAAGTCCAGGTCTCCATTTTTGCATGACAATGGGAGCACTCCTAAAAGTCCATGGGCCGTGTGTTATAACATGTTGTAGCCCTTGGTCGTTGTTAAATTTAAATAGATATATACCATTACCATTTAACAAAACGTCCTCAAGCCCATGTTGTAACCACATCTTAGAGGCTAGATAACGGACATCCGAATAATTCATTTTACATCCAACAAAATATCCACAAATGGTCCGAGCATGAGTCTCACATATCTTATTAACAACATTGAGCGGTATATCTACGGGGACATCAACATCATTACTAAGATTAGGAATGTAGCGAAAATTGTCGCTAGAATGTTTTTTAGGACCACTCAAAATGTTAGCTTGTGAGTTAACGAGCAGAGGAAGTTTACTAGACCAAGCGTTGTAATTTCTGTCACTTGGTTCCATCTTATGATAATTATTGTCTTTATATTTATTTTGCTGATTTAAATTATCAAACTTAGCATTTTTGTGATTTGGTATAGAATCAAAAGCACGTTCAATATTTTCATCAATGTTGTAAACAAGTTTGGATTGTATTTGTGCATTTAAAGACATTTGGGCTTCTACCATAGAGGACATGGGCTGATTTTTTAATTGGGCTTCTACATTTAAAGGATGTCCACGTATGGCTTTTAATTGGGCCGTTTTTTTATCCATATGTGTGAAGATAAGTGGGTTTGGGAGTGGGCCTAATATAGAAGGATTATGAATCATATTTGAACGTAAAGGAGAGTTAGGAATCGGCTGAAATGGTTTTGATATTGGAAAAGAGGATTCAATATGACAAGGGGTAGTGGGATTGTCATAATGATGTTCTTTAAAGTGTGGAACAAAAGTGGAAGAGTCATGATTCAAGTTAGCATTTAGAGGGACAAGATCATTACCTTTATTCTCTTTCACATGGCTTGGGTTTGCTTTTTCATTCAAAAACGTTGAATCAAATGAAATTTGATTGTGCATCGTTTTAGAATAATCGACCGTTGGTTGAATAGAGCCTTGTTTCTCATGATCATCTACAGGAAAGTCAACAGCCGGAATACCAGCAGCCACCGTGAAGCTTCGATTTGTGTATTCTTTTTCTCCAGATATCACGTAAACATCCTCATCGCAACCTCCATTCTTGTTACCCTCACATGAAGTATCGTCCACCACCATTTCCTGAACCATCTCAGTTGTATTCTGATGACATTCCGTTCTACCTTGTACGTTGTTCTCACGTGTTGAAGAAGACATCTGAACGTCACCTGCTTTACAATTTTTTTCACCGCCTCCATTGTTTTTTACGCTACCCTCATTTTGATCCGTTGATTCATCATCGTCCACCGTATCTTCAATCATCTCGTACCATGTATTTGGTTCCTTATATCCCTTGATCCCAGCAGCAACAGTAGAAGGCCGATCAATTTCTTCATTAACGTTTTTCTCGAGGAAAGAAGTCGGACTAGAGACCATATTATGGGTGTTCCTTCTTCTAAAAAGAGTTTCATTCTTGACTTTATTTCTTCGCTCATCCGTCGCATCAAGCAAAGAAGATGAAAAATTCTTGAACAAGGATCCTTTGTAATTACGTGAAAGTCTTTGTAACATCTTTCCATTCTGATATCCAGAATTTATGAAATGATCTTCAGTTTGTTTATTTTTTTGAGCAGTAAACATAATATATTTATTGTTTTCCAATACCACAGCTTCATCTTCTTTTCTATGATCATTTTGAATAATTTTTTGTGGCTGATCTTCATCAGAACTGAAGATTGTACCCGTATCTTGGGATTTTCCAGTAGATAGACGTTGAGTTTGAGTTTGTTGATCCATCATAACACCATCATTTGATAGTAGGATGGAATCACATTTGGTATAATCACCATCCATGAATCAAAAAATCAAAAAAGCACAAGAAGTTCTAGAGAGGGTTATTAAATTCAAACAAACAAAAAAAAAATTGTCTTTATATTTATTTTGCTGATTTAAATTATCAAACTTCTAGTTTTCATATGATCGATTAGGGTTTTCTAGTTTTCATATGATCGATTAGGGTTTTCTAGTTTTCATATGATGGATTAGGGTTTTTGAATGTTGCAAATGATGTTATTAGGGTTATCTGGTTTTCATATGATGGATTAGGGTTTTCTGGTTTTTTTTTTTTTTTTTGGGTAAAGAGGGCGGCACCTCTGGTAAATTTTATTAATTAAAAGAATAAATACAATATAAGGCTGGGGACTCCCCACCAAAAAAACAGAAAATCCATCAGGACAGGCCCCAACGGACAACAAACTAAACTAGGAACCAAAACAGGAGAAGGAACCATAAGAAAACAAGAACATAAAGGAGAGCAACCTGCAAAACAAACAAACCATACAAGCCAAAACAAGCATAGAAAAAGGAAAGCGTAGAGGAAGAAAATTAAGGGAGGGTCCAAATAGTTTTAGCCAAATCAACATTAGTGCAATTTTTCAAAGAAAGACTCAGCAGTCTACAGCGGATATCATCCTTAACAATATTCACGACAGCATGATGAGATCTTTTTATTTTTGTAAAAATGCGTAAATTTCTTTCCCGCCAGATGTGGTAGACCGCTCCAGCAAAAACAAGTCTTCTAATGATAGACCAAATGGTCTTGTTCTTATTAATGGGGTTTAGTTGACTAATGATATCAGACCAGGTATCAGCGGAGAAGGAGAGATTCATGACATGATGGAGGTCATGCCAAACCAAAGATCCGTTAAGAACCAGGTTTAGTTGACTAATGATATCCATTCAAAGAAGATAGATTTGAATGTTGCAAATGATGTTATTAGGGTTTTCTAGTTTTCATATGATAGATTAGGGTTTTCTATTTTTCATATGATGGATTAGGGTTTTCTAGTTTTCATATAATGCATTAGGGTTTTTGAATGTTGCAAATTATGTTATTAGAGTTTTCTAGTTTCATATGATGGATTAGGGTTTTCTAGTTTTGATATGATAGATTAGGGTTTTCTAGTTTTTATATGATGGATTAGTGTTTTTGAATGTTGCAAATGATGTTATTCGGGTTTTCTAGTTTTCATATGATGGATTAGGGTTTTCTACTTTACATATGATGGATTAGGGTTTTCTAGTTTACATATGATCGATTAGGGTTTTCTAGTTTTCATATGATGGATCAGGGGTAGTTTTCATATGATAGATTAGAGTTTTCTAGTTTTCATAGGATGGCTTAGGGTTTTCTAGTTTTCATATGATGGATTAAGGTTTTCTAGTTTTCATATGTTGGATTAGGGTTTTCTAGTTTTCATATGATGGATTAGGGTTTTCTTGTTTTCATATGATGGATTAGGGTTTTTGAATGTTGCAAATGATGTTATTAAGGTTTTCTAGTTTTCATATGATGGATTAGAGTTTTTTCATATTATGGATTAGGGTTTTCTAGTTTTCATATGATGCATTAGGGTTTTTGAATGTTGCAAATGATGTTATTAAGGTTTTCTAGATATCATATGATGGATTAGGGTTTTCTAGTTTTCATATGATGGATTAGGGTTTTCCAGTTTTCATATGATGGATTAGGGTTTTCTAGTTTCATATGATGGATTAGGGTATTCTAGTTTTCATATGATGGATTAGGGTTTTTGAATGTTGTAAATGATGTTATTCGGGTTTTCTAGTTTTCATATGATGGATTAGGGTTTTCTATGGATTAGGGTTTTTGAATGTTGCAAATGATGTTATTCGGGTTTTCCAGTTTTCATATGATGGATTAGGGTTTTCTAGTTTTCATATGATGGATGAGGGTTTTGTAGTTTTCATATGATCGATTAGGTTTTCTAGTTTTCATATGATGGATTAGGGTTTTCTAGTTTTCATATGATGGATTAGAGTTTTCTAGTTTTTATGTGATGGATTAGGGTTTTTGAATGTTGCAAATGATGTTATTCGGGTTTTGTAGGTTTCATATGATGGATTAGGGTTTTCTAGTTTTCATATGATGGATTAGGGTTTTCTAGTTTTCATATGATCGATTAGGGTTTTCTAGTTTTCATATGATGGATTAGGGTTTTTGGATGTTGCAAATGATGTTATTAGGGTTTTCTAGTTTTCATATGATATATAAGGGTTTTTGAATGTTGCAAATGATGTTATTAGGGTTTTCTAGTTTTCATATGATGGATTAGGGTTTTTGAATGTTGCAAATGATGTTATTAGGGTTTTCTAGTTTTCATAAGATGGGTTAGTGTTTTCTAGTTTTCATATGATGGATTAGGTTTTCTAGTTTTCATATGATAGATTAGGGTTTTTGAATGTTGGAAATGATGTTATTCGGGTTTTCTAGTTTTTATATGATGGATTAGGGTTTTCTAGTTTTAATATGATGCATTAGGTTTATGAATGTTGCAAATGATGTTATTAGGTTTTTCTAGTTTTCGTATGATGAATTAGGGTTTTCTAGTTTTCATATGACGGATTAGGGTTTCCTAGTTTTCATATGATGGATTTGGGTTTTTGAATGTTACAAATGATATTATTAGGGTTTTCAGGTTTTCTTATGATGGATTAAGGTTTTCTAGTTTCATATGATGGATTAGGGTTTTCTAGTTTTCATATGATAGTTTAGGGTTTTCTACTTTTTATATGATGGATTAGGGTTTTTGAATGTTGCAAATGATGATAGGGTTTTCCAGTTTTCATATGATGGATTAGGGTTTTCTAGTTTTCATATAATGCATTAGGGTTTTTGAATGTTGCAAGTTATGTTATTAGAGTTTTCTAGTTTCATATGATTGATTAAGGTTTTCGAGTTTTGATATGATAGATTAGGGTTTTCTAGTTTTTATATGATGGATTAGGGTTTTTGAATGTTGCAAATGATGTTATTCGGGTTTTCTAGTTTTTTTTTTTTTTTTTTTTTTTTTTTTTTTGATAACCGAGGACCCCACCCGACCCATCCTTTGGATGACCCTGATGAAGCAACCTCGGGGCCCACGCACACCTAGCAGCAGGGTGGTCCGGGTCAATCACCTACGGGGGTAGAGAGGTGGCCAGTGGCCATCCCCTGATTGAAACCTATCACTCCCTATGGGGAAAGAGAGGGAGTGGGATTAGAACTTGGAACCTCTTTATGGGGGAAGAAAAAGAGTCCAAAGCCTTATCCACTAGGCCATCAGGGTGATGGTTGGTTTTCTAGTTTTCATATGATGGATTAGGGTTTTTGAATGTTGCAAATGATGTTATTAAGGTTTTCTAGTTTTCATATGATGGATTAGAGTTTTTTCATATTATGGATTAGGGTTTTCTAGTTTTCATATGATGCATTAGGGTTTTTGAATGTTGCAAATGATGTTATTAAGGTTTTCTAGATATCATATGATGGATTAGGGTTTTCTAGTTTTCATATGATGGATTAGGGTTTTCCAGTTTTCATATGATGGATTAGGGTTTTCTAGTTTCATATGATGGATTAGGGTATTCTAGTTTTCATATGATGGATTAGGGTTTTTGAATGTTGTAAATGATGTTATTCGGGTTTTCTAGTTTTCATATGATGGATTAGGGTTTTCTATGGATTAGGGTTTTTGAATGTTGCAAATGATGTTATTCGGGTTTTCCAGTTTTCATATGATGGATTAGGGTTTTGTAGTTTTCATATGATGGATGAGGGTTTTGTAGTTTTCATATGATCGATTAGGTTTTCTAGTTTTCATATGATGGATTAGGGTTTTCTAGTTTTCATATGATGGATTAGAGTTTTCTAGTTTTTATTTGATGGATTAGGGTTTTTGAATGTTGCAAATGATGTTATTCGGGTTTTGTAGGTTTCATATGATGGATTAGGGATTTCTAGTTTTCATACGATGGATTAGGGTTTTCTAGTTTTCATATGATCGATTAGGGTTTTCTAGTTTTCATATGATGGATTAGGGTTTTTGGATGTTGCAAATGATGTTATTAGGGTTTTCTAGTTTTCATATGATATATAAGGGTTTTTGAATGTTGCAAATGATGTTATTAGGGTTTTCTAGTTTTCATATGATGGATTAGGGTTTTTGAATGTTGCAAATGATGTTATTAGGGTTTTCTAGTTTTCATAAGATGGGTTAGTGTTTTCTAGTTTTCATATGATGGATTAGGTTTTCTAGTTTTCATATGATAGATTAGGGTTTTTGAATGTTGGAAATGATGTTATTCGGGTTTTCTAGTTTTTATATGATGGATTAGGGTTTTCTAGTTTTAATATGATGCATTAGTTTTATGAATGTTGCAAATGATGTTATTAGGTTTTTCTAGTTTTCGTATGATGAATTAGGGTTTTCTAGTTTTCATATGACGGATTAGGGTTTCCTAGTTTTCATATGATGGATTTGGGTTTTTGAATGTTACAAATGATATTATTAGGGTTTTCTGGTTTTCTTATGATGGATTAAGGTTTTCTAGTTTCATATGATGGATTAGGGTTTTCTAGTTTTCATATGATAGTTTAGGGTTTTCTACTTTTTATATGATGGATTAGGGTTTTTGAATGTTGCAAATGATGATAGGGTTTTCCAGTTTTCATATGATGGATTAGGGTTTTCTAGTTTTCATATAATGCATTAGGGTTTTTGAATGTTGCAAGTTATGTTATTAGAGTTTTCTAGTTTCATATGATTGATTAGGGTTTTCTAGTTTTGATATGATAGATTAGGGTTTTCTAGTTTTTATATGATGGATTAGGGTTTTTAAATGTTGCAAATGATGTTATTCGGGTTTTCTAGTTTTTTTTTTTTTTTTTTTTTTTTTTTTTTTTTTTTTTTTTTGATAACCGAGGACCCCACCCGACCCATCCTTTGGATGACCCTGATGAAGCAACCTCGGGGCCCACGCACACCTGGCAGCAGGGTGGTCCGGGT
Source organism: Cichorium intybus (assembly GCA_023525715.1). Taxonomy (NCBI): domain Eukaryota; kingdom Viridiplantae; phylum Streptophyta; class Magnoliopsida; order Asterales; family Asteraceae; genus Cichorium; species Cichorium intybus. The sequence goes on from CM042015.1 coordinate 42,200,562, forward strand.
CAATCACCTACGGGGGTAGAGAGGTGGCCAGTGGCCATCCCCTGATTGAAACCTATCACTCCCTATGGGGAAAGAGAGGGAGTGGGATTAGAACTTGGAACCTCTTTATGGGGGAAGAGAAAGAGTCCAAAGCCTTATCCACTAGGCCATCAGGGTGATGGTTGGTTTTCTAGTTTTCATATGATGGATTAGGGTTTTCTACTTTTTTTTTTTTGGGTAAAGAGGGCGGCACCTCTGGCAAATTTTATTAATAAAAAGAATGAATACAATATAAGGCTGGGGACTCCCCACCAAAAAACAGAAAATCCATCGGGACAGGCCCCAACGGACAACAAGCTAAACTAGGAACCAAAACAAGAGAGGAAACCATAAGCAAACAAGAACAAAAGGAGATCAACCTGCAAAACAAACAAACCATACAAGCCAAAACAAGCAGAGGAAAAAGAAAGCGCATCGGAAGAAAATTAAGGGAGGGTCCAAATAGTTTTAGCCAAATCAACATTAGTGCAAGTTTTCAAAGAAAGACTCAGCAGTCTACAGCGGATATCGTCCTTTACAATATTCACGACAGCATGATGAGATCTTTTAATATTTTTAAAAATGCGTAAATTTCTTTCCCGCCAGATGTGGTAGACCGCTCCAGCAAAAACAAGTCTTCTAATGATGGACCAAATGGTCTTGTTCTTATTAATGGGGTTGAGTTGACTAATGATATCAGACCAGCTATCAGTGGAGAAGGAGAGATTCATAACATGATGTAGGTCATGCCAAACCAAAGAAGTGAAAGAGCATTCAAAGAAGAGATGGGAAAGGGAATCCGGACAGTTACCGCAGAACGCACAAATGAGATTGGAATTTGTGTCCCAGATTATGATTTTATCATGAGTCTTGAGACGATCTTTAAGAGCAACCCAAAGAATGAATGCATGTCTGGGAATGTTCTGGGAGAACCAAACAAGATGAAACCAAAAGACCGGTTGTTGATAGGGGCGAATAGACTGCCACACAGAACGAACAGAGAAAGGGGAGAGTTGACCGTCTCTAGATCTCCAAAGGAGTTTATCAGAGACGGACGTGGAAATTGCAGGAGGGTTATGAGAAAGAAGAGCACCATGGAAATCTCTCCAACAATGAGGCCGCACCCAAGATCCGTTAAGAACCAGGTCAGCAACCTTAGTATCAGGAGTGAAACCCGCATCATGGATGTCACGGACAGTCAAGAAATTAGAAAGAGGGCCCGCTGGGTGCCAATTGTCGAACCAAGCAGAAGTAGAGCATCCATCACCTATCTGGGAAACTATATACTCCCTTATCTTATCCCGCATATCCAGGATGTTACGCCAAGCAAATCCGGTCCCGTATTTTTTGGGGGCATCCCAAAAGTTACGGCCACATAAACGGTATGAGTGGATCCACTTAACCCATAGGGACTCTTTCTTGGAAAGGAGTCTCCAAACATGGGAAGCCATAAGGGCAACATTCCAGATAGCAAGGTTACGTATGCCAAGACCACCATGTTCCTTAGGAAGGCATACAGTTTTCCAGGAGACTTTAGCTTTACCACGCTTCAACTCACCATGGCACTAGAGAAAACCTCTCATGAGCTTCTCAATATCGTTAGAGATAGATTTAGGAAGAATAAAAACAGAAGCCCAATAGATTTGAGTAGAAGAAAGGACAGAAAGGATGAGCTGAAGACGACCAGCAAAGGAAAGAGACTTGTTTTTCCAGTCATTAATCCTGCATTTGAGTTTATCAACTAGGCCTTTACAGTCTTTCTGGGCAAGACGCGTGGTGATGAGAGGAACGCCAAGGTATCGGACAGGGAAAGAGCCCTCAGGAAACTTAACAATAAGATCAATGGCAGCTCTGGTCCTCTCACCAACATTACAGTAGAAAGCTTCACTCTTTGCAATATTTGGATGAAGGCCAGAAACCCCAGAGAAATCCTCAAGAGAATCACAGATGATTCTAACCGAAGAGCTATCACCATGACAGAAGAGAAGGAGATCGTCTGCAAAGCAGAGATGGGTGATATTTTGATCATCACATTGTCTGTGGAATTTAAAAGAATCAGAATCATGGATGTTTCTCTTGATCATAAGGTTAAGCACTTCCATGACAAGAGTGAAGAGATAAGGAGAGAGGGGGTCACCCTGTCGAAGGCCCCTTTTACCGTCGAAATAACCATGAGTATTCCCATTGATACTCACAGAGTAAGCAACCGTGGAAACACATGTCATGATCCATTCAATCATACGATTGGGGAATCCAAACCCAAACAAGATGGTCCGCAGAAACGTCCAGTCAACTGTATCGTAGGCTTTTTGAATATCAACCTTAAACGCACACCTAGGAGGACCACGATGACGATGATAATCACGCATGAGTTCATGGACAAGAAGGACGTTGTCGGTGATCAAACGTCCAGGGATGAAAGCAGACTGGTTTTCATCAACCAGAGAAGAAAGATGGTTTTTTATACGATCCGCAATAATCTTGCTGATACATTTGTAAACAACGTTACAACAAGCTATAGGACGGAAATCAGTGACTTTAGAGGGGGAATCAACTTTAGGGATGAGAGCAAGGATGGTGCTGTTGAAGGACTTAAGAAGTTTGCCAGAATAGAAGAATTCCTTAACCGCCATACAGAAATCAGGACCCACAATATCCCAAGCAGACTTGAAGAACTTAGCAGAAAAACCATCAGAACCAGGAGCTTTATCATCACCCATCTGGAACAGGACACACTTAACCTCCGCGTCAGTAATAGGAGTAAGCATGGCGGCAGACTGGAGGGGGGAGAGTTTATTAGAGAAGAGGGAAGAAGGATCACGAATAGGAATGGAAGGCTGGGCAGAACCCAAAAAGGCTTGAAAGTGAGAAACAAACAGATTAGGAAGATCATTCCCTGAGATCCAGTTACCCTGAGCATCCTGGATAGAATTAATACGATTTCGAGATTTACGACTTTTAACCGCTTTATGGAAAAAAGCCGAATTTTTATCACCCTCACGCAACCAGTTAACCTTAGCCTTTTGTTTCAGGAACCTCTCTTCATCCAGGGTAGCCTCGTTATAAGCGAGGAGATACCTGCATTGTTCTTCACGAAGATCCTTATTGAATGGATCCCGATCCAAAGTAATCTGAACTCTATCAAGCTCATTACGAAGAGAGATAACCTTAGAGAAGAGGTTTCCCTGGTTGCGAAGCATCTTACGTATCGGCACTTTCAGATTTTTAAGGTTTTTGAAAACCTTATACATCCGATATCCAGTGATATTGGGGTTCCAAGAAGAGGCAACAATCTGCTTGAAATCGTTCTTATAAGTAAGGAAATTAGGGAATTTGAAAGGCTTAGGTTGGAAAGGGACACGATGGGGGAGAGTAAGCACAGCAGGAGTATGATCAGAAGAACGGTAAGGCAGAAAATTGACCGTAGAGGAGGGGAAAGAAGCAACGAAGTGAGTATTGCCCATGACACGATCGATCTTCTTGAGGATTCCACCCGAACCATTAGGAGATTTGGTCCATGTGTAGAAGAGACCTTTATAGTTAAGATCCTCCATTTCCATCAGATTAACACAGTCCCTGAAGTCTTCCATGGCACGAGAAATCCCAGACGACCCGGAGGTGCTATCTTTAATATCAAGGGCAACATTGAAGTCACCCAAAAGAATCCAAGGGGTATCTTTAACCATATTCTTATGGTCCGCAAGAGAATGCCAGAGAGAGCGACGCATCATGTGATCATTATGAGCATAGACGAAAGAGCAGAAAAAGGATTTATTAGAATCACGAATAAAAACTTTGAAATGCATAACCTGATCATTTAAGTCAATAAGAATCATATCAATTGCAAGCGGATCCCAGGCCACCACAATTCTAGTCCCTCTAGGGGAGAAAAGACCGTTGGAGGACCACGACCAAGAACCAAAAGTACGACTACAGATAAGAGGGAGGTTAGGGAAGGAAGCACGAGTCTCAAGAGAAGCACAAATATGAAGATTTTGATCGCGAATAAGATCTCTCAAGGCTTTCTGATGAGAAGGCTTACAAAGACCGCGAGTATTCCATGCAGCGATGTGCGTCATATGGAAACTTTGATGGGGGTGGAGTCCATCTGCTCGGACACCGGAGCTATCATAGGGTGATCATTATAGGATCCAGCCTCATTAACAATGAATTGGGCAGTGTCCCCATCATCAGAATCAACCTCAATACTATCCTCAGCGATAAGGTCATCAGCATCAGGATCAAAAACATCAGGACTAGAATGGAGAGGCGCACCATGTTGGGGCAGGGGGACAGAAGTAGAGGGAATATCCGTGACGTCAGAGGAACAGGTTTCTAGAATGGAAAAGGCGTTGAATAAAGGGGTGGAGGATTTCGACTGATAAATGGGCTGGGAGGAAGAAATATGAATGATAGGGCTAGGGAATCCAACAGTAGCGGACTTATCCTTCATTGGGGGTTTAGGGGGATTGGTGGGTAAAGGGGAACTATTATTAATATGAACCGTAATTTTCTCAGACCGTTTTTTATTTCTATTAGTTTTTAAAATGTTTTTATTTTTTGAAATAAAATTATCTTGGGTATTCTTTTGGTATTTTCTACTAGTATTGCTTTTAGAAGATTCATTATATTTATTGTCTTTAGTAAAAACATGTTTTGAAGAATTTTTCTTATTTGAAACCATAGTAAAATCCTCAATATTATCTATAATAGAAGTATCATTAATGGTAGGAGTATCCATATGATTAGCAATATAAGGATCATTAGTTTTAGTGATAGCATGCATACAAACATGTGTTTCGTGACCAAACACCTTACAATGAGAGCACATAGGAGGTTTCCATTCATACTCTACTCTAAGCGTATGGCAATTAAATTCAAATGTTTCAGGATCTGGGATACGGATTTTAATTTTGTCCACCCATGAGGGACGAGTTGGGACTTCTAAAAGTACACGAGCATAGACTGCCTTTCCCGCAGCATAAGTACACATGTTAGCAGTATAAGAGTCCATAGCAAGCGGTTTACCTATTTTAGAAGCTATGTGACTTAATCCTTCCTCACTCCAAGTCTCATAAGGGATGTCATGTATTTTAATCCATAGAGGAAGTTTATCATGGTTGTTTTTGTGGATGCTAAGTCCGGGTCTCCATTTTTGCATAACAATGGGTGCACTCCTAAATGTCCATGGCCCGTGAGTGATAACATGGTTTAGACCTTGGTCATTGTTAAATTTAAAAAGATAGACACCGTTACCATTTAACAGAACATCCTCCAGCCCATGTTGAGACCACATCTTAGAGGCAAGATAACGAACATCTGAATAATTCATTTTACATCCAACGAAATAACCACATATGGTTCGAGCATGAGTCTCACATATCTTATTAACAACATTGATCGGGATATCTACTGGCACATCAATATCATTACTCATATTAGGAATGAAACGAAAATTCTCGCTAGAATGTTTTTTAGGACCACTTAAAATGTTTGCTTGAGAGTTAACAAGCAAAGGTAATTTACTAGACCAAGCATTGTAATTTATGTCTTTAACTTCCATTTTACCATTAAAATTAATTTGCTTGTTGGAATTATGTAATTGAACATCCTCGGCATCATTATTAAGTTTAGAGTTAACAAGAAAATGATTATCCGGTTTATGACTTACATAGTTTTTATTATTAAACGGTTTATTATTATTAGCCCAATTAGTTTTATAATAAGCATTGGGCTTATGGATTAATTTACTAGTAGGTTTAGAAGGCTTTGTATTATTATGGACTAATAAAACATTGGGCTTATAAGTGTAGTTGGGTTTAGTATTGTTTGGGTTAGGTTTGATGACAATAGAAGGATGAAGGCCCAAAAGAGAGTTGGTATGGATGATGGGTTTTGTGGATCCATATAGGCTATCCAAGTCTTCACTTGGATTCAAAGAGCCGTGAATGTTAGAATTAGAGGAATCGTTCATATCATGTTCAATGGGATGGTCAACATTTTGGGAGGAGAGAAAGCATGTTCCTTGGTCTCCCACTTTGGAAACCAAAAGTTGGTCAAAAGCATTCATAGAATCCTTTTTCTCCCCACTAATACTATAAGCATAATTAAAATTTTGAAGGGTTGTATGAATATCATCGGCATTTTGAAGAGAAGAAGAAGACTCACCCTTGCTGACCGTTGATGCTCCTTCTTGACCGTTAGAGTTCGTGTTCGTGACCGTTGAAATCTTGTGATCGTTCATGACCGTTGGTGCGTGTGATTCCGGGGGTGCGTGTGCTTCACGGACAGATTGGCTTGCAGCATCGTTCCTTTGGCCTTTGGTGTTCATCACGTTTGTATCTTGAGCATGAGGAGCTTGATCTTTCCTCGCTGCAACATCATGATCGTGTGATGTTATCAAATGGTTTTGCTGCATGTTATTTCCCGTGTTTGGTGGTTTCATTCCCGTGTTGATCTTGTGATGTTTAGTCGCTGCATGTTCTTTCCCGTGAATATATTCATTTGTTGTTGCTGCATCATCTTGACCGTGTGGTATTGTTTTAGCACTTCCACCATTTGTTGATTGTTTAATGTGGCTCATGCAGTCACGTAGTTGTTCTTGTTCATCATCTTCTTGTTGTATACGCATGGTTACATCATCATCTTTACAAACATCATCCCGATCCAAAGCCTCGCCAGAAGTATTCAATGTCGAGTTGATATCATCATCTCCATTAGATGGTATTCGAGTAATTTTATGAATGCCACCATCTTCAATCGGTTGTATAACAGATCCATTTTCATGTGTATGAGCTGAAGGATCAACATAACCTCCATGGGATTTTTCTTTTACTAGAAAATGTTTAGAAATAAAGTCCGTAGCTTTTACATTAAAATTTTGTTTTTTTGTTTTAGTAGATCTTTTTTGTATGTTTCTATCAAGAAGTTTAAACATACATGGCTGTTTTTTTTTATGTTTTTTAATCTTTTTTCAACAATATTGAATGTAATTTGAGGATCTGTAAAACCTTTTGTAGAAATAATATGATTATCATTTGGTATTATGTTTTCAGATTTCTCAGATAAATGTGGATCATGGATTATACCTGGTGAAACACCAGCCATAATGGAAATAAAATATAAAAAATTGAAACCAAACAAAAAATAAAAAGGAAAAGAAAACGTAAATAGTTCTTGAGAGAGTAGTTCTTGAGAGAGAAGTGGGGAGAGAGTTGGGTTTTCTAGTTTTCATATGATGGATTAGGGTTTTCTGGGGTTTTCTACTTTTCATATTATGGATTAGGGTTTTCTAGTTTTCATATGATGCATCAGGGTTTTTGAATGTTGCAAATGATGTTATTAGGGTTTTCTAGTTATCATATGATGGATTAGGGTTTTCTAGTTTTCATATGATGGATTAGGGTTTTCTAGTTTTCATATGATGGATTAGGGTTTTTGAATGTTGCATATGATGTTATTAGGGTTTTCTAGTTTTCATATGATGGATTAGGGTTTTCTAGTTTCATATGATGGATTAGGGTATTCTAGTTTTCATATGATGGATTAGGGTTTTTGAATGTTGCAAATGATGTTATTCGGGTTTTCTAGTTTTCATATGATGGATTAGGGTTTTCAAGTTTTCATATGATGGATTAGGGTTTTCTAGTTTTCGTATGATTGATTAGGGTTTTATAGTTTTCATAAGATGGATTACGGTTTTTGAATGTTGCAAATGATGTTATTAGGGTTTTCTAGTTTTCATATGATGTATAAGGGTTTTTGAATGTTGCAAATGATGTTATTAGGGTTTTCTAGTTTTCATATGATAGATTAGGGTTTTTGAATGTTGCAAATGATGTAATTAGGGTTTTTAAGTTTTCATATGATGGGTTAGGGTTTTCTAGTTTTTATATGATGGATTAGGGTTTTTGAATGTTGCAAATGATGTTATTAGGGTTTTCTAGTTTTTATATGATAAATGAGGGTTTTCTAGTTTTCATATGATGGATTAGGGTTTTCAAGTTTTCATATTATGGATTAAGGTTTTCTAGTTTTCATATGATGGATTAGGGTTTTTGAATGTTGCAAATGATCTTATTAGGCTTTTCTAGTTTTCATATGATGGATTAAGGTTTTCCAGTTTTCATATGAGGGATTAGGGTTTTCTAGTTTTCACATGATAGATTAGGGTTTTCTCGTTTTCATATGATGGATTAGGGTTTTTGAATGTTGCAAATGTTGTTATTAGGGTTTTCTAGTTTTCATATAATGCATTAGGGTTTTTGAATGTTGCAAATGATGTTATTAGAGTTTTCTAGTTTTCATATGATGGATTAGGGTTTTCTAGTTTTCATATGACGGATTAGGGTTTTCTAGTTTTGATATGATGGATTAGGGTTTTTGAATGTTGCAAATGATATTATTCGGGTTTTCGGGTTTTCATATGATGGATTAGGGGTTTCTAGGTTCATATGATGGATTAGGGTTTTCTAGTTTTCAAATGATGGATTAGGGTTTTCTAGTTTTTATATGATGGATTAGGGTTTTTGAATCTTGCAAATGATGTTGTTCGGGTTTTCTAGTTTTTATATGATGGAATATGGGTTTCTAGTTTTCATATGATGGATTAGGGTTTTCTAGTTTTCATATGATCGATTAGGGTTTTCTAGTTTTCATATGATGGATTAGGGTTTTTGAATGTTGCAAATGATGTTATTAGGGTTATCTGGTTTTTTTTTTTTTTGGGTAAAGAGGGCGGGACCTCTGGCAAATTTATTAATAAAAAGAATAAATACAATATAAGGCTGGGGACTCCCCACCAAAAAAACAGAAAATCCATCGGGACAGGCCCCAACAGACAACAAGCTAAACTAGGAACCAAAACAAGATAAGGAACCAGAAGCAAACAAGAACATAAAGGAAAACAACCTGCAAAACCAAAAAACCATACAAGCCAAAACAAGCAGAAAAAGAAAGAAAGCACAAAGGAAGGAAATTAAGGGAGTGTCCAAATAGTTTTAGCCAAATCAACATTAGTGCAAGTTTTCATAGATAGACTCAACAGTCTACAGCGGATATCATCCTTAACACTATTCACGACAGCATGATGGGATCTTTTTTTGTTTTTAAAAATGCGTAAATTTCTTTCCCGCCATATGTGATATACAGCTCCAGCAAAAACAAGTCTTCTAATGATAGACCAAATGGTCTTGTTCCTATTACTGGGGTTGAGTTGACTAATGATATCAGACCAGCTATCAGGGGAGAAGGAGAGATTCATGACGTGACGGAGGTCATGCCACACCAAAGAAGTGAAAGAACATTCAAAGAAGAGATGGGAAAGGGAATCCGGACAGTCTCCGCAGAACGCACAAATGAGATTGGAAGTAGTGTCCCAAATTTTGATCTTATCATGAGTCTTAAGGCGATTTTTAAGAGCAACCCAAAGAATGAAAGCATGTCTGGGGATGTTCTGGGAGAACCAAACAAGATGAAACCAAAAGACCGGTTGGTGGTAGGGGCGAATAGTTTGCCAAACAGAACGAACAGAGAAAGGAGAAAGTTGACCGTCTCTAGATCTCCAAAGGAGATTATCAGGGACGAATGTGGAAAGAGTAGGGGGTTATGGGAAAGAAGAGCAGGATGGGAGTCTCTCCAACAATGAGGCCTCACCCAAGATCCGTTAAGAACCAGGTCAGCAACCTTAGTATCAGGAGTGAAACCCGCATCATGGATGTCACGGGCAGTAAAGAATTTAGAAAGAGGGCCCGCGGGGTGCCAGTTATCGAACCAAGCAGAAGTAGAGCATCCATCACCTATCTGGGAAACTATATACTCCCTTATCTTATCCCGCATATCCAGGATGTTACGCCAGGCAAATCCAGAACCGTATTTTTTGGGGGCATCCCAAAAGTTACGGCCACATAAACGGTAAGAGTGGATCCACTTAACCCATAGGGACTCTTTCTTGGAAAGGAGTCTCCAAACATGGGAAGCCATAAGGGCAACATTCCAGATAGCAAGATTACGTATGCCAAGACCACCATGTTCATTAGGAAGGCATACAGTTTTCCAGGAGACTTTAGCTTTACCACGCTTCAACTCACCATGGCACCAGAGGAAACCTCTCATGAGCTTCTCAATATCGTTAGAGATAGATTTAGGAAGAATAAAAACAGAAGCCCAATAGATTTGAGTAGAAGATAGGACAGAGAGGATGAGCTGGAGACGACCAGCAAAGGAAAGAGACTTGTTTTTCCAGTCATTAATCCTGCATTTGACTTTATCAACAAGGCCTTTACAGTCTTTGTGGGCAAGACGCGTGGTGATGAGAGGAACGCCAAGGTATCGGACAGGAAAAGAGCCCTCAGGAAATTTAACAATAAGGTCAATGGCAGCCCTGGTCCTCTCACCAACATTACAGTAGAAAGCTTCACTCTTCGCGGTATTGGGATGGAGGCCAGAAACCCCAGAGAATTCCTCAAGAGAGTCACATATGAGTTTAACCGAAGAGCTATCACCGTGGCAGAAAAGAAGGAGATCGTCGGCAAAGCAGAGATGGGTGATATTTTGATCGTCACATTGTCTGTGGAATTTAAAAGAGTCAGAATCATGGATGTTTCTCTTGATCATAAGGTTTAGCACTTCCATGACAAGAGTGAAGAGATAAGGAGAGAGGGGGTCACCCTGCCGAAGGCCCCTTTTACCGTCGAAATAACCATGCGTATTCCCATTGATACTCACCGAGTAAGCAACCGTGGAAACACAAGTCATGATCCATTCAATCATACGATCTGGGAAACCAAACCCAAACAAGATGTTCCGCAGAAAATTCCAGTCAACCGTGTCGTAGGCTTTTTGAATATCAACCTTAAAAGCACACCTAGGAGGACCACGATGACGATGATAATCACGCATGAGCTCGTGAACAAGAAGGACGTTGTCAGTGATCAAACGACCAGGGATGAAAGCAGACTGGTTTTCATCAACCAGAGAAGAAAGATGGTTTTTGATACGATCCGCAATAAGCTTGCTGATACATTTGTAAACAACGTTACAACAAGCTATAGGGCGGAAATCAGTGACTTTGGAAGGGGAATCAACTTTAGGAATGAGCGCAAGGATGGTACTGTTGAAGGATTTAAGAAGTTTGCCAGAATAGAAGAATTCCTTAACAGCCATACAGAAATCAGGACCCACAATATCCCAAGCAGACTTGAAGAACTTAGCAGAGAAACCATCAGAACCAGGGGCTTTATCATCACCCATCTGGAACAGAACACACTTAACCTCCGCGTCAGTAACAGGAGTAAGCATGGCGGCCGACTGGAGGGGGGAGAGCTTATTAGAGAAGAGGGAAGAAGGATCACGAATAGCAGTAGAAGGCTGGGCAGAGCCCAAGAAGGCTTGAAAGTGAGAAACAAAAAGATTAGGAAGATCGTTCCCCGAGATCCAGTTACCCTGAACATCCTGGATAGAATTAATACGATTGCGAGATTTACGACTTTTAACCGTTTTGTGGAAAAAAGCCGAATTTTTATCACCCTCACGAAGCCAGTTAACCTTAGCCTTTTGTTTTAGGAACCTCTCTTCATCCAGGCTAGCCTCGTTATAAGCGAGGAGATACCTGCATTGTTCTTCACGAAGATCCTTATTGAAAGGATCCCGATCCAAAGCAATCTGAACTCTATCAAGCTCATTACGAAGAGAGATAACCTTAGAAAAGAGGTTTCCCTGGTTGCGAAGCATCTTACGTATAGGCACTTTCAGATTTTTAAGGTTTTTGAAAACCTTATACATCCGATATCCAGTGATGTTGGGGTTCCAAGAAGAGGCAACAATCTGTTTGAAATCTTCCTTATAAGTCAGGAAATTAGGGAACTTGAAAGGCTTAGGATGGAAAGGGGCACGATGGGGGATAGAAAGCACAGCAGGGGTATGATCGGAAGAACGGTAAGGGAGAAAATTGACAGTAGAGGAGGGGAAAGAAGCAACGAAATGAGTATTTCCCATGACACGATCGATCTTCTTGAGGATACCACCCGAACCATTAGGAGACTTGGTCCATGTGTAGAAGAGACCTTTATAGTTAAGATCCTCCATTTCCATCAGATTAACACAGTCCCTGAAGTCTTCCATAGCACTAGAAATCCCAGACGACCCAGAAGTGCTATCTTTGATATCAAGAGCAGCATTGAAATCACCTAAAAGAATCCAAGGGGCATCTCTAACCACATTCTTATGGACCACAAGAGAATGCCAGAGAGATCGACGCATCATGTGATCATTATGAGCATAGACGAAGGAGCAGAAAAAGGATTTATTAGAATCACGAATATTAACTTTGAAATGCATCACCTGATCATTTAAGTCAATAAGCATCATATCAATGGCCATTGGATCCCAGGCAACGACGATTCTGGTCCCTCTAGGGGAGAAGAGACCGTTGGATGACCACGACCAAGAGCCAAAAGTACGACTACAGATAAGAGGGAGGTTAGGGAAAGAAGCACGAGTCTCAAGAGAAGCACAAATATGAAGATTTTGATCGCGGATAAGGTCTCTCAAGGCTTTCTGATGAGAAGGCTTACAGAGACCGCGAGTATTCCATGCAGCGATGTGCGTCATATGGAAACTTTGAGGGGGGTGGTGTCCATCTGCTCGGACATCGGAGCTATCATAGGTTGTTCATTAAAAGATCTAGACTCATTAACAATGAACTGGGCAGTGTCACCATCATCAGAATCAACCTCAATACTATTATCCTCGACGATAAGGTCATCAGCATCAGGATCAAAATCATCAGGTCTAGAATGGGAAGGAGCACCAGAATGGGGCAGGGGGACAGAAGTAGAGGGAATATCCGTGACATCAGAGGAACAAGCCTCTAGAACGGAGAAGGCGTTAAATAAAGGGGTGGAAGATTCAGACTTATTTAGGGGCTGTGAGGAAGAAAGACGAATGATAGGGCTAGGGAATCCAATAATAGTCGACTTATCCTTCAAAGAGGGATTAGGGGGATTGGTGGATAAAGGGGGGCTATTATTAATATGAACCGGAAGTTTCTCAGACGGTTTCTTATTTCTATTAGTTTTTAAAATTTTTTTATATTTAGAATAAAAATTAACTTGGATATTGTTTTGTTGTTTTCTACTAGTATTGCTTTTTGAATATTCATTATTATTATTGTCTATATTAAAAACATGTTTTGAAGAATTTTTCTTATTAGAAACCATAGTAAATTCATCATTATTATCTATAATAGACGTTGCATTAATGGTAGAGGTATCCATATGATTAGCAATAGAAGAAGCATTAGTTAAAGTAATGACATGCATACAAACATGTGTTTCGTGACCAAACACCTTACAATGAGAGCACATAGGAGGTTTCCATTCATACTCAACTCTAAGCGTATGGGAAGAAAATTCAAGTGTTTCAGGATCTGGGATGCGGATGTTTATTTTGTCCACCCATGAGGGACGAGTTGGGACTTCTAAAAGGACGCGCGCATAGACTGCCTTACCCGCCGCATAAGTACACATGTTAGCTGTATAAGAGTCCATAGCAAGAGGTTTACCTATTTTAGAAGCAATGTGACTTAGTCCTTCCTCACTCCAAGTCTCATAAGGGATATCATGAATTTTAATCCATAGAGGAAGTTTGTCATGGTTGTTTTTATGAATGCTAAGACCGGGTCTCCATTTTTGCATAACAATGGGGGCACTCCTAAATGTCCATGGTCCGTGAGTGATAACATGTTTTAGACCCTGGTCATTATTAAATTTAAAAAGATAGACACCGTTACCATTTAACAGAACATCTTCCAGACCATGTTGAGACCACATCTTAGAGGCGAGATAACGAACATCGGAATAATTCATTTTACATCCCACGAAATAGCCACATATGGTTCTAGCATGAGTCTCACATATCTTATTAACAACATTGATCGGGATATCTACTGGCACATCAATATCATTACTCAGATTAGGAATGAAATGAAACTTCTCGCTAGAATGTTTTTTAGGACCACTTAAAATGTTTGCTTGAGAGTTAACTAGCATAGGTAATTTAGTAGACCAAGCGTTGTATTTTATATTTTTTACTTCCAAGTTACCATTAATCTTATCTATCTTGTTGGTTTTATGTAATTGAACAAACTCGGTTTCATTACTAAAGCTAGAATTACCATGCGTAAGATTATCCTGTTTTTGAAATACATGGTTTTTATTATTAATAGGCTTATTATTGTTAGCCCAATTAGATTTATTATAACCATTGGGCTTATAATAATCATTGGGCTTATGAAAGTTAGGCTTCTTAGCATAAAAAGGATGTTTTGGGTGGCCCAATATGGAAGAGCTATTATGGAGTCCTAGTATTGAAGGGATATGATCCGTGTTTTTAGAATTGAGAGAAGGTAACGGCTCATTCAAAGTGGGGGGATCCACATCATAAGTCAAATTGCAAGGCACATGTAAAGGAGGAAAAGAGACATCAAAAGTTGCACCTTGTGTCTCCTTGTCTCCCATTAATCTAGTGGTATAATTAATGTCCCCCACCTTCCCCATATCTTTATTCGTTTGACCATATATACTATCTTTAATCCCACGCTCAACATCCAACAAATGAGAAGTATCATTAAAAAGAGAGGAATCGGCATTTTTACCTTCATCAATAGAGCTTTTAGAAGACATGAACGTTGTGGACTTGTTGGATTCCATGACCGTTGTAGCATTGGAGCGTGTAGTTAGCTTTGGAGCGTGAACATCACGGTGAGCATGGACTGCCGCATCGCCATTGATAGCAGATCCACCTTCATCATCATTCTTGGTATCCATTTGATCTTCGTTCATCTCAAAACCATCTGTTTTGTTGGATTTTTTGCCACCCTTTCCATCATATTGGTTGGCCGGTTGATCCTGCCCAATGATAGAAGAAATGTTGGTGACCGTTGGTTCTTGGTCTCCACGCTTTGAAGACTCGGTATTAGCTTTACCGGTACCTGAAAGACCAATATTTTCATGACCGATCGTGAAGTGATCAACCATGCAGTCACCGGACAGGATATTAGCATTTTCTTCCCCACGGATCTTGGTAACCGTCTTCGTGAAATGAGGCTGTATGTAATATTCTTTGTTGGTAGACGGCTCAAGCATAGGATCATCGAGAGAATCATCATCTTCATCACCGTTCTCTTCAGATGAAGAGTAATCCGTAGTCATTCCTTCAGTCACCTCAAGAGGAGTATCATCATCTTCATTAACCAAGTTGCTTGTGCCACTTTTGCCACCATCATCGGTTAGTTGTTGAACCGAGCCACCCCCAAGCATTATCTTTCGAGAAAGTGTGTCTAGCATCTTGTCACGGTATTTTGGCGCAGTAGACTTCTCCAAAACATCACTAAACTCAGTCGAATCAGCAACATACATTCCATATTCTTTTTCTTTTTCGAGATCATTTTGAAAATGTATACCTTTTTCTTTTCCAGCAACTACTTCTGTAAACCGTTTTTGATTAATAACAGATTTTCTTTGTTGTATGCTTCTGTCGATCGATATATCCAGCAATGTATTTCTAACAGAGGGTTGTTTGAAGATCCTTGGCTGTTTGTTCTTTATGTTTTTGATTCTTTTTTCAACCATCTTGAACGTAACTTCAGGATCAATAAAGCTTTTAGCAGAAAACATATGATTTTGATTTCCTAGCAGCTCATTGGTTTCTAATGATGAATCTAGCCCATGAATTAATCCTGGTGATACACCAGCCATTATGAAAAAGAAAACCCAAAACAAAGAACGTGAATTAGGGTTTTTCTTGGTTGTGATGGGTTATCTGGTTTTCATATGATGGATTAGGGTTTTCTAGTTTTCATATGATGGATTAGGGTTTTCTAGTTTTCATATGATGGATTAGGGTTTTCTAGTTTTCATATGATTGAATGGGTTATCTGGTTTTCATATGATGGATTAGGGTTTTCTGGTTTCATATGATGGATTAGGGTTTTCTAGTTTTCATATGATGGATTAGGGTTTTCTACTTTTCATATGATGGATTAGGGTTTTTGAATATTGAAAATGATGTTATTCGGGTTTTCTAGTTTTCATATGATGGATTAGGGTTTTCTAGTTTTCATATGATGGATTAGGGTTTTCTAGTTCTCATATGATCGATTAGGGTTTTCTAGTTTTCATATGATGGATTAGGGTTTTTGAATGTTGCAAATGATGTTATTAGGGTTTTCTAGTGTTCATATGATGGATAAGGGTTTTTGAATGTTGCAAATGATGTTATTAGGGTTTTCTAGTTTTCATATGATGGATTAGGGTTTTTAAATGTTGCAAATGATGTTATTAGGGTTTTCTAGTTTTCATATGATGGGTTAGGGATTTCTAGTTTTTATATGATGGATTAGGGTTTTTGAATGTTGCAAATGATGTTATTAGGGTTTTCTAGTTTTTATATGATGGATTAGGGTTTTCAAGTTTTCATATGATGGATTAGGGTTTTCTAGTTTTCATATTATCGATTAAGGTTTTCTAGTTTTCATATGATGGATTAGGGTTTTTGAATGTTGCAAATGATCTTATTAGGGTTTTCTAGTTTCCATATGATGGATTAAGGTTTTCCAGTTTTTATATGATGGATTAGGGTTATCTAGTTTTCATATGATGGATTAGGGTTTTCTCGTTTTCATACGATGGATTAGGGTTTTTGAATGTCGCAAATGATGTTATTAGGGTTTTCTAGTTTTCATATGATAGATTAGGGTTTTCTATTTTTCATATGATGGATTAGGGTTTTCTAGTTTTCATATTATGGATTAGGGTTTTCTAGTTTTCATATGATGCATCAGGGTTTTTGAATGTTGCAAATGATGTTATTAGGGTTTTCTAGTTATTTTTTTTGGGTAAAGAGGGCGGCACCTCTGGTAAATTTTATTAATAAAAAGAATAAATACAATATAAGGCTGGGGACTCCCCACCAAAAAACAGAAAATCCATCAGGACATGCCCCAACGGACAACAAGCTAAACTAGGAACCAAAACAGGAGAAGGAACCATAAGAAAACAAGAACATAAAGGAGAGCAACCTGCAAAACAAACAAACCATACAAGCCAAAACAAGCATAGAAAAAGGAAAGCGTAGAGGAAGAAAATTAAGGGAGGGTCCAAATAGTTTTAGCCAAATCAACATTAGTGCAATTTTTCAAAGAAAGACTCAGCAGTCTACAGCGGATATCATCCTTAACAATATTCACGACAGCATGATGAGATCTTTTTATTTTTGTAAAAATGCGTAAATTTCTTTCCCGCCAGATGTGGTAGACCGCTCCAGCAAAAACAAGTCTTCTAATGATAGACCAAATGGTCTTGTTCTTATTAATGGGGTTTAGTTGACTAATGATATCAGACCAGGTATCAGCGGAGAAGGAGAGATTCATGACATGATGGAGGTCATGCCAAACCAAAGAAGTGAAAGAGCATTCAAAGAAGAGATGAGAAAGGGAATCCGGACAGTTCCCGCAGAACGCACAAATGAGATTGGAATTAGTGTCCCAAATTTTGATTTTATCATGAGTCTTAAGGCGATTTTTAAGAGCAACCCAAAGAATGAAAGCATGTCTGGGGATGTTCTGGGAGAACCAAACAAGATGAAACCAAAAGACCGGTTGATGATAGGGGCGAATAGTCTTCCAAACAGAACGAACAGAGAAAGGAGAGAGTTGACCTTCTCTAGATTTCCAAAGCAGATTATCAGGGACGAATGTGGAAAGATTAGGGGGGTTATGAGAAAGAAGAGCAGTATGGGAATCTCTCCAACAATGAGGCCGAACCCAAGATCCGTTAAGAACCAAGTCAGCAACCTTTGTATCAGGAGTGAAACCCGCATCATGGATGTCACGGACAGACAAGAATTTAGAAAGAGGGCCCGCGGGGTGCCAGTTATCGAACCAAGCAGAAGTAGAGCATCCATCACCAATCTTGGAAACTATATACTCCCTTATCTTATTCCTCATATCTAGGATGTTACGCCAGGCAAATCCAGAACCGTATTTTTTGGGGGCATCCCAAAAGTTACGGCCACATAAACGGTAAGAGTGGATCCACTTAACCCATAGGGACTCTTTCTTGGAAAGGAGTCTCCAAACATGGGAAGCCATAAGGGCAACATTCCAGATAGCAAGGTTACGTATGCCAAGCCCACCATGTTCCTTAGGAAGGCATACAGTTTTCCAGGAGACTTTAGCTTTACCACGCTTCAACTCACCATGGCACCAGAGGAAACCTCTCATGAGCTTCTCAATATCGTTAGAGATAGATTTAGGAAGAATAAAAACAGAAGCCCAATAGATTTGAGTAGAAGAAAGGACAGAGAGGATCAGCTGGAGACGACCAGCAAAGGAAAGAGACTTGTTTTTCCAGTCATTAATCCTGCATTTGACTTTATCAACAAGTCCTTTACAGTCTTTGTGGGCAAGACGCGTGGTGATGAGAGGAATGCCAAGGTATCGAACAGGAAAAGAGCCCTCCGGAAACTTAACAATAAGATCAATGGCAGCCCTGGTCCTCTCACCAACATTACAATAGAAAGCTTCACTCTTCGCAATGTTGGGATGGAGTCCAGAAACCCCAGAGAATTCCTCAAGAGAGTCACATATGAGTTTAACCGAAGAGCTATCACCATGGCAGAAGAGAAGGAGATCGTCGGCAAAGCAGAGATGGGTGATATTTTGATCGTCACATTGTCTGTGGAATTTAAAAGAATCAGAATCATGGATGTTTCTCTTGATCATAAGGTTAAGCACTTCCATGACAAGAGTGAAGAGATAAGGAGAGAGGGGGTCACCCTGCCGAAGGCCCCTTTTACCGTCGAAATAACCATGAGTATTCCCATTGATACTTATAGAGTAAGCAACCGTGGAAACACATGTCATGATCCACTCAATCATACGATTGGGGAAACCAAACCCAAACAAAATGGTTCGCAGAAAAGTCCAGTCAACCGTGTCGTAGGCTTTTTGAATATCAACCTTAAAAGCACACCTAGGAGGACCACGATGACGATGATAATCACGCATGAGCTCGTGAACAAGAAGGACGTTGTCGGTGATCAGACGTCCAGGGATGAAAGCAGACTGGTTTTCATCAACCAGAGAGGAAAGATGGTTTTTGATACGATCCGCAATAAGCTTGCTGATACATTTGTAAACAACGTTACAACAAGCTATAGGGCGGAAATCAGTGACTTTAGAAGGGGAATCAACTTTAGGAATGAGCGCAAGGATGGTGCTGTTGAAGGACTTAAGAAGTTTTCCAGAATAGAAGAATTCCTTAACAGCCATACAGAAATCAGGACCCACAATATCCCAAGCAGACTTGAAGAACTTAGCAGAGAAACCATCAGAACCAGGAGCTTTATCATCACCCATCTGGAATAGAACACACTTAACCTCCGCGTCAGTAACAGGAGTAAGCATGGCAGCAGACTGGATGGGGGAGAGCTTATTAGAGAAGAGGGAAGAAGGATCACGAATAGCAGTAGAAGGCTGGGCAGACCCCAAGAAGGCTTGAAAGTGAGAAACAAAAAGATTAGGAAGATCGTTCCCCGAGATCCAGTTACCATGAACATCCTGGATAGAATTAATACGGTTTCGAGATTTACGACTTTTAACCGCTTTGTGGAAAAAAGCCGAATTTTTATCACCCTCACGAAGCCAGTTAACCTTAGCCTTTTGTTTCAGGAACCTCTCTTCATCCAGGCTAGCCTCGTTATAAGCTAAAAGATACCTGCATTGTTCTTCACGAAGATCCTTATTGAAAGGATCCCGATCCAAAGCAATCTGAACTCTATCAAGCTCATTACGAAGAGAGATAACCTTAGAAAAGAGGTTTCCCTGGTTGCGAAGCATCTTACGTATAGGCACTTTCAGATTTTTAAGGTTTTTGAAAACCTTATACATCCGATATCCAGTGATGTTGGGGTTCCAAGAAGAGGCAACAATCTGTTTGAAATCTTCCTTATAAGTCAGGAAATTAGGGAACTTGAAAGGCTTAGGAGAGAAAGGGGCACGATGGGTTTTCTAGTTATCATATGATGGATTAGGGTTTTCTAGTTTTCATATGATGGATTAGGGTTTTCTAGTTTTCATATGATGGATTAGGGTTTTTGAATGTTGCATATGATGTTATTAGGGTTTTCTAGTTTTCATATGATGGATTAGGGTTTTCTAGTTTCATATGATGGATTAGGGTATTCTAGTTTTCATATGATGGATTAGGGTTTTTGAATGTTGCAAATGATGTTATTCGGGTTTTCTAGTTTTTTTTTTGTTGGGTAAAGAGGGCGGCACCTCTGGCAAATTTTATTAATAAAAAGAATAAATACAATATAAGGCTGGGGACTCCCCACCAAAAAACAGAAAATCCATCAGGACAGGCCCCAACGGACAACAAGCTAAACTAGGAACCAAAACAGGAGAAGGAACCATAAGCAAACAAGAACATAAAGGAGAGCAACCTGCAAAACAAACAAACCATACAGGCCAAAACAAGCATAGAAAAAGGAAAGCGCAGAGGAAGAAAATTAAGGGAGGGTCCAAATAGTTTTAGCCAAATCAACATTAGTGCAATTTTTCAAAGAAAGACTCAGCAGTCTACAGCGGATATCATCCTTAACAATATTCACTACAGCATGATGAGATCTTTTTATTTTTGTAAAAATGCGTAAATTTCTTTCCCGCCAGATGTGGTAGACCGCTCCAGCAAAAACAAGTCTTCTAATGATAGACCAAATGGTCTTGTTCTTATTAATGGGGTTTAGTTGACTAATGATATCAGACCAGCTATCAGCTTTGAAGGAGAGATTCATGACATGATGGAGGTCATGCCAAACCAAAGAAGTGAAAGAGCATTGAAAGAAGAGATGAGAAAGGGAATCCGGACAGTTCCCGCAGAACGCACAAATGAGAATGGAATTAGTGTCCCAAATTTTGATTTTATCATGAGTCTTAAGGCGATTTTTAAGAGCAACCCAAAGAATGAAAGCATGTCTGGGGATGTTCTGGGAGAACCAAACAAGATGAAACCAAAAGACCGGTTGATGATAGGGCCGAATAGTATTCCAAACAGAACGAACAGAGAAAGGAGAGAGTTGACCGTCTCTAGATCTCCAAAGGAGATTATCAGGGACGAATGTGGAAAGATTAGGGGGGTTATGAGAAAGAAGAGCAGTATGGGAATCTCTCCAACAATGAGGCCGAACCCAAGATCCGTTAAGAACCAGGTCAGCAACCTTTGTATCAGGAGTGAAACCCGCATCATGGATGTCACGGACAGACAAGAATTTAGAAAGAGGGCCCGCGGGATGCCAGTTATCGAACCAAGCAGAAGTAGAGCATCCATCACCAATCTTGGAAACAATATACTCCCTTAACTTATCCCTCATATCTAGGATGTTACGCCATGCAAATCCAGAACCGTATTTTTTGGGGGCATCCCAAAAGTTACGGCCACATAAACGGTAAGAGTGGATCCACTTAACCCATAGGGACTCTTTTTTGGAAAGGAGTCTCCAAACATGGGAAGCCATAAGGGCAACATTCCAGATAGCAAGGTTACGTATGCCAAGCCCACCATGTTCCTTAGGAAGGCATACAGTTTTCCAGGAGACTTTAGCTTTACCACGCTTCAACTCACCATGGCACCAGAGGAAACCTCTCATGAGCTTCTCAATATCGTTAGAGATAGATTTAGGAAGAATAAAAACAGAAGCCCAATAGATTTGAGTAGAAGAAAGGACAGAGAGGATCAGCTGGAGACGACCAGCAAAGGAAAGAGACTTGTTTTTCCAGTCATTAATCCTGCATTTGACTTTATCAACAAGTCCTTTACAGTCTTTGTGGGCAAGACGCGTGGTGATGAGAGGAATGCCAAGGTATCGAACAGGAAAAGAGCCCTCCGGAAACTTAACAATAAGATCAATGGCAGCCCTGGTCCTCTCACCAACATTACAATAGAAAGCTTCACTCTTCGCAATGTTGGGATGAAGGCCAGAAACCCCAGAGAATTCCTCAAGAGAATCACATATGAGTTTAACAGAAGAGCTATCACCATGGCAGAAGAGAAGGAGATCGTCGGCAAAGCAGAGATGGGTGATATTTTGATCGTCACATTGCCTGTGGAATTTAAAAGAATCAGAGTCATGGATGTTTCTCTTGATCATAAGGTTAAGCACTTCCATGACAAGAGTGAAGAGATAAGGAGAGAGGGGGTCACCCTGCCTAAGGCCCCTTTTACCGTCGAAATAACCATGAGTATTCCCATTAATACTTACAGAGTAAGCAACCGTGGAAACACATGTCATGATCCACTCAATCATACGATCGGGGAAACCAAACCCAAACAAAATGGTACGCAGAAAAGTCCAATCAACTGTGTCGTATGCTTTTTGAATATCCACCTTAAAAGCACACCTAGGAGGACCACGATGACGATGATAATCACGCATGAGTTCGTGAACAAGAAGGACGTTGTCGGTGATCAGACGACCAGGGATGAAAGCTGACTGGTTTTCATCGACCAGAGAGGAAAGATGGTTTTTGATACGATCCGCAATAAGCTTGCTGATACATTTGTAAACAACGTTACAACAAGCTATAGGGCGGAAATCAGTGACCTTAGAAGGGGAATCAACTTTCGGAATGAGAGCAAGGATGGTGCTGTTGAAGGACTTAAGAAGTTTCCCAGAATAGAAGAATTCCTTAACAGCCATACTGAAATCAGGACCCACAATATCCCAAGCAGACTTGAAGAACTTAGCAGAGAAACCATCAGATCCAGGAGCTTTATCATCACCCATCTGGAACAGAACACTCTTAACCTCCGCATCAGTGACAGGAGCAAGCATGGCGGCAGACTGGAGGGGGGAGAGCTTATTAGAGAAGAGGGAAGAAGGATCACGAATAGCAGTAGAAGGCTGGGCAGAACCCAAGAATGTTTGAAAGTGAGAAACAAAAAGATTAGGAAGATCGTTCCCCGATATCCAGTTACCTTGAACATCCTGGATAGAATTAATACGATTGCGAGATTTACGACTTTTAACCGCTTTGTGGAAAAAAGCCGAATTTTTATCACCTTCACGCAGCCAGTTAACCTTAGCCTTTTGTTTTAAGAACCTCTCTTCATCCAGGCTAGCCTCGTTAAAAGCGATGAGATACCTGCATTGTTTTTCACGAAGATCCTTATTGAAAGGATCCCGATCCAAAGCAATCTGAACTCTATCAAGTTCATTACGAATAGAGATAACCTTAGAAAAGAGGTTTCCCTGGTTGCGAAGCATCTTACGTATAGGCACTTTCAGATTTTTAAGGTTTTTGAAAACCTTATACATCCAATATCCAGTTATGTTAGGGTTCCAAGAAGAAGCAACAATCTGTTTGAAATCTTTCTTATAAGTCAAGAAATTAGGGAACTTGAAAGGCGTAGGTTTGAAAGGGGCACGTTTGGGGAGAGAAAGCACAGCAGGAGTATGATCGGAAGAACGGTAAGGGAGAAAATTGACAGTAGAGGAGGGGAAAGAAGCAACGAAGTGAGTATTTCCCATGACACGATCGATTTTCTTGAGGATGCCACCCGAACCATTAGGAGACTTGGTCCATGTGTAGAAGAGACCTTTATAGTTAAGATCCTCCATTTCCATCAGATTGACGCAATCCCTGAAGTCCTCCATGGCACGAGAAATCCCAGACGACCCGGAGGTGCTATCTTTGATATCAAGAGCAACATTGAAATCACCCAAAAGAATCCAAGGAGTATCTCTAACCACATTCTTATGAACCGCAAGAGAATGCCAGAGAGAACGACGCATCATGTGATCATTATGAGCATAGACGAAGGAGCAGAAAAAATATGATGGATTAGGGTTTTCAAGTTTTCATATGATGGATTAGGGTTTTCTAGTTTTCGTATGATTGATTAGGGTTTTATAGTTTTCATAAGATGGATTACGGTTTTTGAATGTTGCAAATGATGTTATTAGGGTTTTCTAGTTTTCATATGATGTATAAGGGTTTTTGAATGTTGCAAATGATGTTATTAGGGTTTTCTAGTTTTCATATGATAGATTAGGGTTTTTGAATGTTGCAAATGATGTAATTAGGGTTTTTAAGTTTTCATATGATGGGTTAGGGTTTTCTAGTTTTTATATGATGGATTAGGGTTTTTGAATGTTGCAAATGATGTTATTAGGGTTTTCTAGTTTTTATATGATAAATGATGGGTTTTCTAGTTTTTTTTTTGGGTAAAGAGGACGGTACCTCTGGCAAAATTTATTAATAAAAAGAATAAATACAATATAAGGCTGGGGACTCCCCACCAAAAAACAGAAAATCCATCGGGACAGGCCCCAATGGACAACAAGCTAAACTAGGAACCAAAATAAGATAAGGAACCATAAGAATACAAGAACATAAAGTAGAGCAACCTGCAAAACAAACAAACCATACAAGCCAAAACAAGCATAGAAAAAAGAGAGCATAGAGGAAGAAAATTAAGGGAGTGTCCATATTGTTTTAGCCAAATTAACATTAGAGCATGGTTTCATATAAAGACTCAGCAGTCTACAGCGGATATCATCCTTAACAGTATTCACGACAGCATGATGAGATCTTTTTATTTTTGTAAAAATACGTAAATTTCTTTCCCGCCAGATGTGGTAGACCGCTCCAGCAAAAACAAGTCTTCTGATGATGGACCAAATGGTCTTGTTCTTATTAATGGGGTTGAGTTGATTAATGATATCAGACCAGGTATCAGTGGAGAAGGAGAGATTCATGACATGATGGAGGTCATGCCAAACCAAAGAAGTGAAAGAGCATTCAAAGAAGAGATGGGAAAGGGAATCCGGACAGTTACCGCAGAACGCACAAATGAGATTGGAATTTGTGTCCCAGATTTTGATTTTATCATGAGTCTTGAGACGATCTTTAAGAGCAACCCAAAGAATGAATGCATGTCTGGGAATGTTCTGGGAGAACCAAACAAGATGAAACCAAAAGACCGGTTGGTGATAGGAGCGAATAGACTGCCACACAGATCGAACAGAGAAAGGGGATAGTTGACCGTCTCTAGATCTCCAAAGGAGTTTATCAGAGACGGACGTGGAAATAGCAGGAGGGTTATGAGAAAGAAGAGCACCATGGGAATCTCTCCAACAATGAGGCCGAACCCAAGATCCGTTAAGAACCAGGTCAGCAACCTTAGTATCAGGAGTGAAACCCGCATCATGGATGTCACGGACAGACAAGAATTTAGAAAGAGGGCCCGCAGGGTGCCAATTGTCGAACCAAGCAGAAGTAGAGCATCCATCACCTATCTGGGAAACTATATACTCCCTTATCTTATCCCGCATATCCAGGATGTTACGCCAAGCAAATCCAGTCCCGTATTTTTTGGGGGCATCCCAAAAGTTACGGCCACATAAACGGTATGAGTGGATCCACTTAACCCATAGGGACTCTTTTTTGGAAAGGAGTCTCCAAACATGGGAAGCCATAAGGGCAACATTCCAGATAGCAAGGTTACGTATGCCAAGACCACCATGTTCCTTAGGAAGGCATACAGTTTTCCAGGAGACTTTAGCTTTACCACGCTTAAACTCACCATGGCACCAGAGGAAACCTCTCATGAGCTTCTCAATATCGTTAGAGATAGATTTAGGAAGAATAGAAACAGAAGCCCAATAGATTTGAGTAGAAGAAAGGACAGAGAGGATGAGCTGGAGACGACCAGCAAAGGAAAGAGACTTGTTTTTCCAGTCATTAATCCTGCATTTGACTTTATCAACAAGGCCTTTACAGTCTTTGTGGGCAAGACGCGTGGTGATGAGAGGAACACCAAGGTATCGGACAGGGAAAGAGCCCTCAGGAAACTTAACAATAAGATCAATGGCCGCCCTGGTCCTCTCACCAACATTGCAATAGAAAGCTTCACTTTTTGCAATATTTGGATGGAGGCCAGAAACCCCAGAGAATTCCTCAAGAGAATCACAGATAATTCTAACCGAAGAGCTATCACCATGACAGAAGAGAAGAAGATCGTCGGCGAAGCAGAGATGGGTGATACTTTGATCATCACATTGTCTGTGGAATTTAAAAGTATCAGAATCATGGATGTTTCTCTTGATCATAAGGTTAAGCACTTCCATGACAAGAGTGAAAAGATAAGGAGAAAGGGGGTCACCCTGCCTTAGGCCCCTTTTACCGTCAAAGTATCCGTGAGTATTCCCATTGATACTTAGAGAGTAAGCAACCGTGGAAACACATGTCATGATCCAATCAATCATACGATCGGGGAAACCAAACCCAAACAAGATAGACCTTAGAAACGACCAGTCAACCGTGTCGTATGCTTTTTGAATATCAACCTTAAAAGCACATCTAGGAGGACCACGATGACGATGATAATCACGCATCAGTTCATGAACAAGAAGGACGTTGTCAGTGATCAAACGATCAGGGATGAAAGCAGACTGGTTTTCATCAACCAGAGAAGAAAGATGGTTTTTGATACGATCTGCAATAATCTTGCTGATACATTTGTAGACAACGTTACAACAAGCTATAGGGCGGAAATCAGTGACTTTGGAAGGGGAATCAACTTTAGGGATGAGCGCAAGGATGGTGCTGTTGAAAGACTTAAGAAGTTTGCCAGAATAGAAGAATTCCTTAACCGCCATACATAAATCAGGACCCACAATATCCCAAGCAGATTTGAAGAACTTAGCAGAGAAACCATCAGAACCAGGAGCTTTATCATCACCCATCTGGAACAGGACACGCTTAACCTCCGCATCAGTAACAGGAGTAAGCATGGCGTCAGACTGGAGGGGGGAGAGCTTATTAGAGAAGAGGGAAGAGTGATCACGAATAGTAGTGGAAGGCTGGGCAGAACCCAAGAAAGCTTGAAAGTGAGAAACAAACAGATTAGGAAGATCATTCCCCGAGATCCAGTTACCTTGAGCATCCTGGATAGAATTAATACTATTGCGAGATTTACGGCTTTTAACCGCTTTGTGGAAAAAAGCCGAATTTTTATCACCCTCGCGCAGCCAGTTAACCTTAGCCTTTTGTTTGAGGAACCTCTCTTCATCCAGGCTAGCCTCGTTATAAGCGATAAGATACCTGCATTGTTCTTCACGAAGATCCTTATTGAAAGGATCCCGATCCAAAGCAATCTGAACTCTATCAAGCTCATTACGAAGAGAGATAACCTTAGAAAAGAGGTTTCCTTGGTTGCGAAGCATCTTACGTATAGGCACTTTCAGATTTTTAAGGTTTTTGAAAACCTTAAACATCCGATATCCAGTGATATTGGGGTTCCAAGAGGAGGCAACAATCTGCTTGAAATCTTTTTTATAAGTCAGGAAATTAGGGAACTTGAAAGGCTTAGGTTTGAAAGGGGCACGATGCGGGAGAGAAAGCACAGCAGGAGTATGATCGGACGAACGGTAAGGGAGAAAATTGACAGTAGAGGAGGGGAAGGAAGCAACGAAGTGAGTATTTCCCATGACACGATCGATCTTTTTGAGGATGCCCCCCTTACCGTTAGGAGACTTGGTCCACGTGTAGAAGAGACCTTTATAGTTAAGATCCTCCATTTCCATCAGATTGACACAGTCCCTAAAGTCCTCCATTGCACGAGAAATCCCAGAAGATCCGGAGGTGCTATCTTTGATATCAAGAGCAACATTGAAATCACCCAAAAGAATCCAAGGGGTATCTCTAACCATATTCTTATGTACGGCAAGAGAGTGCCAGAGAGAACGACGCATCATGTGATCATTATGAGCATAGACGAAGGAGCAGAAAAAGGATTTATTAGAATCACGAATATTAACTTTGAAATGCATAACCTGATCATTTAAGTCGATAAGCATCATATCAATGGCCATTGGATCCCAGGCAACCACGATTCTAGTCCCTCTAGGGGAGAAGAGACCGTTGGAGGACCAGGACCAAGAGCCAAAAGTACGATTACAGATAAGAGGGAGGTTAAGAAAGGAAGCACGAGTCTCAAGAGAAGCACAAATTTGAAGATTTTGATCGCGGATAAGATCTCTCAAGGTTGATTACAGAGACCGCGAGTATTCCAAGCAGCGATGTGCGTCATATGGAAACTTGGTTGGGGGTGGAGTCCATCTGCTCGGACACCGGAGCTATCATAGGTTGATCATTATAGGATCCAGACTCGTTGACAATGAACTGGGCAGTGTCACCATCATCAGAATCAACCTCATTAGTAATATCCTCAACGATTAGGTCATCAGAATCAGGATCAAAATCATCAGGACTAGAGTGGGAGGGAGTACCAGAATGGGGCCGGGGGACAGAAGAAGAAGGAATATCTGTGACGTCAGAGGAACATGCCTCTAGAATGGAGAAGGCGTTGAATAAAGGGGTGGAGGATTCAGGCTGATTTAGGGTCTGGGAAGAAGAAAGACGAATGATAGGGCTAGGGAATCCAACAACACCTATAGACTCTTTCTTGTATTGATTAGTAGAATGAGGTATAATGGGAGGGCGTTTCTTTAAAGGGACAGGGCGAAACTCTGGACGAAACTGATTTTTACTTTTATTATTTTTATTATAAACTTTGTTATTTGAAGATTCTTTAGCCAACCTAACCTTTTGGGTATTTTTCTTTGAATTACTTTGAGGAATCTCATTAGAATTATTTTCATTATTAGGGTTTTTTTTTGATATATTTTTCTTTTTAGTAACCTCTGTAAATCCATCATCAATTTGAATAGTAGAATTTACTATTACATGATCAATAGGCATTTTATCTTTGGTGTTAGCTTCATTAATCTTAGATATGATATGCAAACAGTGGATTGTTTCATGACCATAAACCATGCAATGAGAGCACATAGGGGGTTTCCATTCATACTCAATACGAAGAGTATGGGTGGAAAATTCAAGAGTATCAGGATCAGGAATTCGGATAATCACTTTATCCACCCAAGAAGATTTTGTTGGGATCTCAAGAAGGACACGTGCATATACAGACTTTCCAGCCGCATATTTACACATATTAGCAGTATAAGAGTCCATAGCAAGAGGCTTACCAATTTTTGAGGCAATATGGCTAAGGCCATCATCACTCCAAGCCTCATAGGGAATATCATGGATTTTAATCCAGAGAGGAAGCTTGTCGTGATTGTTCTTATGTATAGTGAGACCGGGACGCCATTTTTGAATGACAATCGGGATTCCCTTAAAAGTCCAAGGTCCATGAGTGATAACATGATGAAGACCATTATCATCACTAAATTTAAAAAGATAGACACCTTTTCCATTTAGAAGCACATCTTGAAGACCATAGATAGACCACATTTTGGAAGCTAGATAACGAACATCAGAGTAATTCATTTTTTTACCGACAAAGTAACCACATATAGTCCGAGCAAAAGTTTCACAGACTTTAGTAACGGCATTTAAAGGTATATCTACTGGCACATTAATATCATTACATAAGTTAGGAATAAAACGAAATTTATCGTTAGAGTGTTTTTGGGGACCAGTAATGATATTAGCGTGAGAGTTAATAAGAAAAGGAACCTTGCGATCCCAAGCATTTTGTCGTTTATTATTATTGTCCTGATTTAGGTTACCATTTTTGACATTTGAATTAGAATCAAAGGCATGAGAAAATTTGTCATTAGTGCCATGAGGATTCATATTACTATTATAGGCTAATAGTTTTATGGGTTGTCCAAGATTTGACTTTTGGGCTTCTTCAATAGATTCTTTTGGCTTATAATTACTATTATGGGCTAATAGTTTTATGGGTTGTCCAAGATTTGAGTTAATGGGCTTTTGTATCACATGGGCTAATTTTATGGGATGAGGTCCAAGAAGAGAATTCAATGTCATCGGATTTGAACTAGAAACCGCCATGGTGGACAAGTTAGATGTAAAGTTGACATCACTATGGGGACAATACTTATTAAACACATGGGATTCTTCTAAGTGAGGGCCATTAAGGGGACAACCATCATAAGCTAAAGCATTAGAAGAAAGCAAAGATTCTTTACCCCAATTTTCTTTCAATATGTGGAGACTTTGTGGAGACATTTCCGTTGAAGCTCCACAAGGAGAGATGTAATCGGATGAAGCTCCACAAGAAGAGATGTAATCGGCTGTGTTTTCTTTCATCTTTGTGACCGTTGTTGTATGTTGACTCGGAACCTCCTGATTCGCTGCATGTTGACTCGGTTCCTGTTGTTGATGGACCGTCGTTTCTGCATCTTCCTTGCTCGCTGCATGTTGAGTCGCATTCATTTGTTTCTCCAAGTTTGCGGAGATGCCCGTTTGCGGAGACTTGTTTGTGTCGGGTTGAAATAGATCGGAGTACCCAAAAGTATTACCGTCTAGCTGAACATCTTCCATCATCAAAGACGAAACTTTGCATGGAGTTGAGGTGCAAGTTTGTTGTTCTTGTGTCCGTTTTTGACCGTGAATATCTTCTCCATCGAAAACAAGCCCATCCTTCATCATATCATCTTCCAAGTTATGACATCCTTCCTCCACCATGATTTCCAAGATCAGGCCTTCATTACTTTTATTTTCATGCATTGTCTCGATCTCCACATGATCATCATCCTTGTTTTCAGATGGTTGAATCAAATGGGTAACGGACAAATGGTTGCATAGCATTACACCGGGCTTTTTTGTTGAATCAGCTTCATAATTGCCTAAAACCTTCATCATATCTTTTTTCTTCATCTCGTTATCTACCAAGGCACCATCAAGACTTGTTCTTTTCTGCATTAGAATATCTCTTCGATCTAAAGTAGCTTTATCATAAGTTTCATTTAGAAGAGTTGTTTTTTCAGAAATATGATAATGGTTCCTTTGTTTGGATTGTTTATTTTCTTTAATTTCATTGTAAGACTTGAAATAAAAGTTGGAATTTTGAGTAGGTTGAGCTTTAAACATCATAAACTTGTTATCATGTTCTTGTGGCTGTTTTGTTTTTATATTTTGTAATCTTTTTTCAACCAAATTCAAAGTAATTTCATGATCTATAAAACCATGTGCTGGAAATATAAGATTTTGATTTTCTAAAACATTTTCATTTTCCAAACATTGATCAGTACCAGCAATTATGCCTGGTGAAACACCAGCCATAAATAAAAATACAAAAAACTTAAAAACTTAAAAATTGCAAAAAATCGTATAGCTTAGAGAGAGTTTAGAGAGAGTCGGTTTTTCATTAAAAAAAAAAACAAGTCTTCTGGTTTTCGTATGATGGATTAGGGTTTTCTTGTTTTCATATGATGGATTATTGACCAATTTTTGAGGCAATATGGCTAAGGCCATCATCACTCCAAGCCTCATAAATCAAATGGGTAACGGACAAATGGTTGCATAGCATTATGGATTAAGGTTTTCTAGTTTTCATATTATGGATTAAGGTTTTCTAGTTTTCATATTATGGATTAAGGTTTTCTAGTTTTCATATGATGGATTAGGGTTTTTGAATGTTGCAAATGATCTTATTAGGCTTTTCTAGTTTTCATATGATGGATTAAGGTTTTCCAGTTTTCATATGAGGGATTAGGGTTTTCTAGTTTTCACATGATAGATTAGGGTTTTCTCGTTTTCATATGATGGATTAGGGTTTTTGAATGTTGCAAATGTTGTTATTAGGGTTTTCTAGTTTTCATATAATGCATTAGGGTTTTTGAATGTTGCAAATGATGTTATTAGAGTTTTCTAGTTTTCATATGATGGATTAGGGTTTTCTAGTTTTCATATGACGGATTAGGGTTTTCTAGTTTTGATATGATGGATTAGGGTTTTTGAATGTTGCAAATGATATTATTCGGGTTTTCGGGTTTTCATATGATGGATTAGGGGTTTCTAGGTTCATATGATGGATTAGGGTTTTCTAGTTTTCAAATGATGGATTAGGGTTTTCTAGTTTTTATATGATGGATTAGGGTTTTTGAATCTTGCAAATGATGTTGTTCGGGTTTTCTAGTTTTTATATGATGGAATAGGGGTTTCTAGTTTTCATATGATGGATTAGGGTTTTCTAGTTTTCATATGATCGATTAGGGTTTTCTAGTTTTCATATGATGGATTAGGGTTTTTGAATGTTGCAAATGATGTTATTAGGGTTATCTGGTTTTCATATGATGGATTAGGGTTTTCTGGTTTCATATGATGGATTAGGGTTTTCTAGTTTTCATATGATGGATTAGGGTTTTCTACTTTTCATATGATGGATTAGGGTTTTTGAATATTGAAAATGATGTTATTCGGGTTTTCTAGTTTTCATATGATGGATTAGGGTTTTCTAGTTTTCATATGATGGATTAGGGTTTTCTAGTTCTCATATGATCGATTAGGGTTTTCTAGTTTTCATATGATGGATTAGGGTTTTTGAATGTTGCAAATGATGTTATTCGGGTTTTCTAGTTTTCATATGATGGATTAGGGTTTTCAAGTTTTCATATGATGGATTAGGGTTTTCTAGTTTTCGTATGATTGATTAGGGTTTTATAGTTTTCATAAGATGGATTACGGTTTTTGAATGTTGCAAATGATGTTATTAGGGTTTTCTAGTTTTCATATGATGTATAAGGGTTTTTGAATGTTGCAAATGATGTTATTAGGGTTTTCTAGTTTTCATATGATAGATTAGGGTTTTTGAATGTTGCAAATGATGTAATTAGGGTTTTTAAGTTTTCATATGATGGGTTAGGGTTTTCTAGTTTTTATATGATGGATTAGGGTTTTTGAATGTTGCAAATGATGTTATTAGGGTTTTCTAGTTTTTATATGATAAATGAGGGTTTTCTAGTTTTCATATGATGGATTAGGGTTTTCAAGTTTTCATATTATGGATTAAGGTTTTCTAGTTTTCATATGATGGATTAGGGTTTTTGAATGTTGCAAATGATCTTATTAGGCTTTTCTAGTTTTCATATGATGGATTAAGGTTTTCCAGTTTTCATATGAGGGATTAGGGTTTTCTAGTTTTCACATGATAGATTAGGGTTTTCTCGTTTTCATATGATGGATTAGGGTTTTTGAATGTTGCAAATGTTGTTATTAGGGTTTTCTAGTTTTCATATAATGCATTAGGGTTTTTGAATGTTGCAAATGATGTTATTAGAGTTTTCTAGTTTTCATATGATGGATTAGGGTTTTCTAGTTTTCATATGACGGATTAGGGTTTTCTAGTTTTGATATGATGGATTAGGGTTTTTGAATGTTGCAAATGATATTATTCGGGTTTTCGGGTTTTCATATGATGGATTAGGGGTTTCTAGGTTCATATGATGGATTAGGGTTTTCTAGTTTTCAAATGATGGATTAGGGTTTTCTAGTTTTTATATGATGGATTAGGGTTTTTGAATCTTGCAAATGATGTTGTTCGGGTTTTCTAGTTTTTATATGATGGAATAGGGGTTTCTAGTTTTCATATGATGGATTAGGGTTTTCTAGTTTTCATATGATCGATTAGGGTTTTCTAGTTTTCATATGATGGATTAGGGTTTTTGAATGTTGCAAATGATGTTATTAGGGTTATCTGGTTTTCATATGATGGATTAGGGTTTTCTGGTTTCATATGATGGATTAGGGTTTTCTAGTTTTCATATGATGGATTAGGGTTTTCTACTTTTCATATGATGGATTAGGGTTTTTGAATATTGAAAATGATGTTATTCGGGTTTTCTAGTTTTCATATAATGGATTAGGGTTTTCTAGTTTTCATATGATGGATTAGGGTTTTCTAGTTCTCATATGATCGATTAGGGTTTTCTAGTTTTCATATGATGGATTAGGGTTTTTGAATGTTGCAAATGATGTTATTAGGGTTTTCTAGTGTTCATATGATGGATAAGGGTTTTTGAATGTTGCAAATGATGTTATTAGGGTTTTCTAGTTTTCATATGATGGATTAGGGTTTTTAAATGTTGCAAATGATGTTATTAGGGTTTTCTAGTTTTCATATGATGGGTTAGGGATTTCTAGTTTTTATATGATGGATTAGGGTTTTTGAATGTTGCAAATGATGTTATTAGGGTTTTCTAGTTTTTATATGATGGATTAGGGTTTTCAAGTTTTCATATGATGGATTAGGGTTTTCTAGTTTTCATATTATCGATTAAGGTTTTCTAGTTTTCATATGATGGATTAGGGTTTTTGAATGTTGCAAATGATCTTATTAGGCTTTTCTAGTTTCCATATGATGGATTAAGGTTTTCCAGTTTTCATATGATGGATTAGGGTTATCTAGTTTTCATATGATGGATTAGGGTTTTCTCGTTTTCATACGATGGATTAGGGTTTTTGAATGTCGCAAATGATGTTATTAGGGTTTTCTAGTTTTCATATGATAGATTAGGGTTTTCTATTTTTCATATGATGGATTAGGGTTTTCTAGTTTTCATATTATGGATTACGGTTTTCTAGTTTTCATATGATGCATCAGGGTTTTTGAATGTTGCAAATGATGTTATTAGGGTTTTCTAGTTATCATATGATGGATTAGGGTTTTCTAGTTTTCATATGATGGATTAGGGTTTTCTAGTTTTCATATGATGGATTAGGGTTTTTGAATGTTGCATATGATGTTATTAGGGTTTTCTAGTTTTCATATGATGGATTAGGGTTTTCTAGTTTCATATGATGGATTAGGGTATTCTAGTTTTCATATGATGGATTAGGGTTTTTGAATGTTGCAAATGATGTTATTCGGGTTTTCTAGTTTTCATATGATGGATTAGGGTTTTCAAGTTTTCATATGATGGATTAGGGTTTTCTAGTTTTCGTATGATTGATTAGGGTTTTATAGTTTTCATAAGATGGATTACGGTTTTTGAATGTTGCAAATGATGTTATTAGGGTTTTCTAGTTTTCATATGATGTATAAGGGTTTTTGAATGTTGCAAATGATGTTATTAGGGTTTTCTAGTTTTCATATGATAGATTAGGGTTTTTGAATGTTGCAAATGATGTAATTAGGGTTTTTAAGTTTTCATATGATGGGTTAGGGTTTTCTAGTTTTTATTTGATGGATTAGGGTTTTTGAATGTTGCAAATGATGTTATTAGGGTTTTCTAGTTTTTATATGATGAATTAGGGTTTTCTAGTTTTCATATGATGGATTAGGGTTTTCAAGTTTTCATATTATGGATTAAGGTTTTCTAGTTTTCATATGATGGATTAGGGTTTTTGAATGTTGCAAATGATCTTATTAGGCTTTTCTAGTTTTCAGATGATGGATTAAGGTTTTCCAGTTTTTTTTTTTTTTTTTTTTTTTTTTTTTTTTTTTTTTTTTTTTTTTTTTTTTTGGTAACCGAGGACCCCACCCGACCCATCCTTTGGATGACCCTGATGAAGCAACCTCGGGGCCCACGCACACCTGGCAGCAGGGTGGTCCGGGTCAATCACCTACGGGGGTAGAGAGGTGGCCAGTGGCCATCCCCTGATTGAAACCTAACACTCCCTATGGGGAAAGGGAGGGAGTGGGATTAGAACTTGGAACCTCTTTATGGGGGAAGAGAAAGAGTCCTAAGCCTTATCCACTAGGCCACCAGGGTGATGGTTAGGTTTTCCAGTTTTCATATGAGGGATTAGGGTTTTCTAGTTTTCACATGATAGATTAGGGTTTTCTCGTTTTCATATGATGGATTAGGGTTTTTGAATGTTGCAAATGTTGTTATTAGGGTTTTCTAGTTTCATTTGATGGATTAGGGTTTTCTACTTTTCATATGATGGATTAGGGTTTTCTAGTTTTCATATAATGCATTAGGGTTTTTGAATGTTGCAAATGATGTTATTAGAGTTTTCCAGTTTTCATATGATGGATTAGGGTTTTCTAGTTTTCATATGACGGATTAGGGTTTTCTAGTTTTGATATGATGGATTAGGGTTTTTGAATGTTGCAAATGATATTATTCGGGTTTTCGGGTTTTCATATGATGGATTAGGGGTTTCTAGGTTCATATGATGGATTAGGGTTTTCTAGTTTTCAAATGATGGATTAGGGTTTTCTAGTTTTTATATGATGGATTACGGTTTTTGAATCTTGCAAATGATGTTGTTCGGGTTTTCTAGTTTTTATATGATGGAATAGGGGTTTCTAGTTTTTTTTTTGGGTAAAGAGGACGGTACCTCTGGCAAAATTTATTAATAAAAAGAATAAATACAATATAAGGCTGGGGACTCCCCACCAAAAAACAGAAAATCCATCGGGACAGGCCCCAATGGACAACAAGCTAAACTAGGAACCAAAATAAGATAAGGAACCATAAGAATACAAGAACATAAAGTAGAGCAACCTGCAAAACAAACAAACCATACAAGCCAAAACAAGCATAGAAAAAAGAGAGCATAGAGGAAGAAAATTAAGGGAGTGTCCATATTGTTTTAGCCAAATTAACATTAGAGCATGGTTTCATATAAAGACTCAGCAGTCTACAGCGGATATCATCCTTAACAGTATTCACGACAGCATGATGAGATCTTTTTATTTTTGTAAAAATACGTAAATTTCTTTCCCGCCAGATGTGGTAGACCGCTCCAGCAAAAACAAGTCTTCTGATGATGGACCAAATGGTCTTGTTCTTATTAATGGGGTTGAGTTGATTAATGATATCAGACCAGGTATCAGTGAAGAAGGAGAGATTCATGACATGATGGAGGTCATGCCAAACCAAAGAAGTGAAAGAGCATTCAAAGAAGAGATGGGAAAGGGAATCCGGACAGTTACCGCAGAACGCACAAATGAGATTGGAATTTGTGTCCCAGATTTTGATTTTATCATGAGTCTTGAGACGATCTTTAAGAGCAACCCAAAGAATGAATGCATGTCTGGGAATGTTCTGGGAGAACCAAACAAGATGAAACCAAAAGACCGGTTGGTGATAGGAGCGAATAGACTGCCACACAGATCGAACAGAGAAAGGGGATAGTTGACCGTCTCTAGATCTCCAAAGGAGTTTATCAGAGACGGACGTGGAAATAGCAGGAGGGTTATGAGAAAGAAGAGCACCATGGGAATCTCTCCAACAATGAGGCCGAACCCAAGATCCGTTAAGAACCAGGTCAGCAACCTTAGTATCAGGAGTGAAACCCGCATCATGGATGTCACGGACAGACAAGAATTTAGAAAGAGGGCCCGCAGGGTGCCAATTGTCGAACCAAGCAGAAGTAGAGCATCCATCACCTATCTGGGAAACTATATACTCCCTTATCTTATCCCGCATATCTAGGATGTTACGCCAAGCAAATCCAGTCCCGTATTTTTTGGGGGCATCCCAAAAGTTACGGCCACATAAACGGTATGAGTGGATCCACTTAACCCATAGGGACTCTTTTTTGGAAAGGAGTCTCCAAACATGGGAAGCCATAAGGGCAACATTCCAGATAGCAAGGTTACGTATGCCAAGACCACCATGTTCCTTAGGAAGGCATACAGTTTTCCAGGAGACTTTAGCTTTACCACGCTTAAACTCACCATGGCACCAGAGGAAACCTCTCATGAGCTTCTCAATATCGTTAGAGATAGATTTAGGAAGAATAAAAACAGAAGCCCAATAGATTTGAGTAGAAGAAAGGACAGAGAGGATGAGCTGGAGACGACCAGCAAAGGAAAGAGACTTGTTTTTCCAGTCATTAATCCTGCATTTGACTTTATCAACAAGGCCTTTACAGTCTTTATGGGCAAGACGCGTGGTGATGAGAGGAACACCAAGGTATCGGACAGGGAAAGAGCCCTCAGGAAACTTAACAATAAGATCAATGGCCGCCCTGGTCCTCTCACCAACATTGCAATAGAAAGCTTCACTTTTTGCAATATTTGGATGGAGGCCAGAAACCCCAGAGAATTCCTCAAGAGAATCACAGATGATTCTAACCGAAGAGCTATCACCATGACAGAAGAGAAGAAGATCGTCGGCGAAGCAGAGATGGGTGATACTTTGATCATCACATTGTCTGTGGAATTTAAAAGTATCAGAATCATGGATGTTTCTCTTGATCATAAGGTTAAGCACTTCCATGACAAGAGTGAAAAGATAAGGAGAAAGGGGGTCACCCTGCCTTAGGCCCCTTTTACCGTCAAAGTATCCGTGAGTATTCCCATTGATACTTAGAGAGTAAGCAACCGTGGAAACACATGTCATGATCCAATCAATCATACGATCGGGGAAACCAAACCCAAACAAGATAGACCTTAGAAACGACCAGTCAACCGTGTCGTATGCTTTTTGAATATCAACCTTAAAAGCACATCTAGGAGGACCACGATGACGATGATAATCACGCATCAGTTCATGAACAAGAAGGACGTTGTCAGTGATCAAACGATCAGGGATGAAAGCAGACTGGTTTTCATCAACCAGAGAAGAAAGATGGTTTTTGATACGATCTGCAATAATCTTGCTGATACATTTGTAGACAACGTTACAACAAGCTATAGGGCGGAAATCAGTGACTTTGGAAGGGGAATCAACTTTAGGGATGAGCGCAAGGATGGTGCTGTTGAAAGACTTAAGAAGTTTGCCAGAATAGAAGAATTCCTTAACCGCCATACATAAATCAGAACCCACAATATCCCAAGCAGATTTGAAGAACTTAGCAGAGAAACCATCAGACCCAGGAGCTTTATCATCACCCATCTGGAACAGGACACGCTTAACCTCCGCATCAGTAACAGGAGTAAGCATGGCGTCAGACTGGAGGGGGGAGAGCTTATTAGAGAAGAGGGAAGAGTGATCACGAATAGTAGTGGAAGGCTGGGCAGAACCCAAGAAAGCTTGAAAGTGAGAAACAAACAGATTAGGAAGATCATTCCCCGAGATCCAGTTACCTTGAGCATCCTGGATAGAATTAATACGATTGCGAGATTTACGGCTTTTAACCGCTTTGTGGAAAAAAGCCGAATTTTTATCACCCTCGCGCAGCCAGTTAACCTTAGCCTTTTGTTTGAGGAACCTCTCTTCATCCAGGCTAGCCTCGTTATAAGCGATAAGATACCTGCATTGTTCTTCACGAAGATCCTAATTGAAAGGATCCCGATCCAAAGCAATCTGAACTCTATCAAGCTCATTACGAAGAGAGATAACCTTAGAAAAGAGGTTTCCTTGGTTGCGAAGCATCTTACGTATAGGCACTTTCAGATTTTTAAGGTTTTTGAAAACCTTAAACATCCGATATCCAGTGATATTGGGGTTCCAAGAGGAGGCAACAATCTGCTTGAAATCTTTTTTATAAGTCAGGAAATTAGGGAACTTGAAAGGCTTAGGTTTGAAAGGGGCACGATGCGGGAGAGAAAGCACAGCAGGAGTATGATCGGACGAACGGTAAGGGAGAAAATTGACAGTAGAGGAGGGGAAGGAAGCAACGAAGTGAGTATTTCCCATGACACGATCGATCTTTTTGAGGATGCCCCCCTTACCGTTAGGAGACTTGGTCCACGTGTAGAAGAGACCTTTATAGTTAAGATCCTCCATTTCCATCAGATTGACACAGTCCCTAAAGTCCTCCATTGCACGAGAAATCCCAGAAGATCCGGAGGTGCTATCTTTGATATCAAGAGCAACATTGAAATCACCCAAAAGAATCCAAGGGGTATCTCTAACCATATTCTTATGTACGGCAAGAGAGTGCCAGAGAGAACGACGCATCATGTGATCATTATGAGCATAGACGAAGGAGCAGAAAAAGGATTTATTAGAATCACGAATATTAACTTTGAAATGCATAACCTGATCATTTAAGTCGATAAGCATCATATCAATGGCCATTGGATCCCAGGCAACCACGATTCTAGTCCCTCTAGGGGAGAAGAGACCGTTGGAGGACCAGGACCAAGAGCCAAAAGTACGATTACAGATAAGAGGGAGGTTTAGAAAGGAAGCACGAGTCTCAAGAGAAGCACAAATTTGAAGATTTTGATCGCGGATAAGATCTCTCAAGGCTTTCTGATGAGAAGGCTTACAGAGACCGCGAGTATTCCAAGCAGCGATGTGCGTCATATGGAAACTTGGATGGGGGTGGAGTCCATCTGCTCGGACACCGGAGCTATCATAGGTTGATCATTATAGGATCCAGACTCGTTGACAATGAACTGGGCAGTGTCACCATCATCAGAATCAACCTCATTAGTAATATCCTCAACGATTAGGTCATCAGAATCAGGATCAAAATCATCAGGACTAGAGTGGGAGGGAGTACCAGAATGGGGCCGGGGGACAGAAGAAGAAGGAATATCTGTGACGTCA
Source organism: Cichorium intybus (assembly GCA_023525715.1). Classification (NCBI taxonomy): domain Eukaryota; kingdom Viridiplantae; phylum Streptophyta; class Magnoliopsida; order Asterales; family Asteraceae; genus Cichorium; species Cichorium intybus. Next base: position 42,240,873 of record CM042015.1, read on the forward strand.
GAGGAACATGCCTCTAGAATGGAGAAGGCGTTGAATAAAGGGGTGGAGGATTCAGGCTGATTTAGGGTCTGGGAAGAAGAAAGACGAATGATAGGGCTAGGGAATCCAACAACACCTATAGACTCTTTCTTGTATTGATTAGTAGAATGAGGTATAATGGGAGGGCGTTTCTTTAAAGGGACAGGGCGAAACTCTGGACGAAACTGATTTTTACTTTTATTATTTTTATTATAAACTTTGTTATTTGAAGATTCTTTAGCCAACCTAACCTTTTGGGTATTTTTCTTTGAATTACTTTGAGGAATCTCATTAGAATTATTTTCATTATTAGGGTTTTTTTTTGATATATTTTTCTTTTTAGTAACCTCTGTAAATCCATCATCAATTTGAATAGTAGAATTTACTATTACATGATCAATAGGCATTTTATCTTTGGTGTTAGCTTCATTAATCTTAGATATGATATGCAAACAGTGGATTGTTTCATGACCATAAACCATGCAATGAGAGCACATAGGGGGTTTCCATTCATACTCAATACGAAGAGTATGGGTGGAAAATTCAAGAGTATCAGGATCAGGAATTCGGATAATCACTTTATCCACCCAAGAAGATTTTGTTGGGATCTCAAGAAGGACACGTGCATATACAGACTTTCCAGCCGCATATTTACACATATTAGCAGTATAAGAGTCCATAGCAAGAGGCTTACCAATTTTTGAGGCAATATGGCTAAGGCCATCATCACTCCAAGCCTCATAGGGAATATCATGGATTTTAATCCAGAGAGGAAGCTTGTCGTGATTGTTCTTATGTATAGTGAGACCGGGACGCCATTTTTGAATGACAATCGGGATTCCCTTAAAAGTCCAAGGTCCATGAGTGATAACATGATGAAGACCATTATCATCACTAAATTTAAAAAGATAGACACCTTTTCCATTTAGAAGCACATCTTGAAGACCATAGATAGACCACATTTTGGAAGCTAGATAACGAACATCAGAGTAATTCATTTTTTACCGACAAAGTAACCACATATAGTCCGAGCAAAAGTTTCACAGACTTTAGTAACGGCATTTAAAGGTATATCTACTGGCACATTAATATCATTACATAAGTTAGGAATAAAACGAAATTTATCGTTAGAGTGTTTTTGGGGACCAGTAATGATATTAGCGTGAGAGTTAATAAGAAAAGGAACCTTGCGATCCCAAGCATTTTGTCGTTTATTATTATTGTCCTGATTTAGGTTACCATTTTTGACATTTGAATTAGAATCAAAGGCATGAGAAAATTTGTCATTAGTGCCATGAGGATTCATATTACTATTATGGGCTAATAGTTTTATGGGTTGTCCAAGATTTGACTTTTGGGCTTCTTCAATAGATTCTTTTGGCTTATAATTACTATTATGGGCTAATAGTTTTATGGGTTGTCCAAGATTTGAGTTAATGGGCTTTTGTATCACATGGGCTAATTTTATGGGATGAGGTCCAAGAAGAGAATTCAATGTCATCGGATTTGAACTAGAAACCGCCATGGTGGACAAGTTAGATGTAAAGTTGACATCACTATGGGGACAATACTTATTAAACACATGGGATTCTTCTAAGTGAGGGCCATTAAGGGGACAACCATCATAAGCTAAAGCATTAGAAGAAAGCAAAGATTCTTTACCCCAATTTTCTTTCAATATGTGGAGACTTTGTGGAGACATTTCCGTTGAAGCTCCACAAGGAGAGATGTAATCGGATGAAGCTCCACAAGAAGAGATGTAATCGGCTGTGTTTTCTTTCATCTTTGTGACCGTTGTTGTATGTTGACTCGGAACCTCCTGATTCGCTGCATGTTGACTCGGTTCCTGTTGTTGATGGACCGTCGTTTCTGCATCTTCCTTGCTCGCTGCATGTTGAGTCGCATTCATTTGTTTCTCCAAGTTTGCGGAGATGCCCGTTTGCGGAGACTTGTTTGTGTCGGGTTGAAATAGATCGGAGCACCCAAAAGTATTACCGTCTAGCTGAACATCTTCCATCATCAAAGACGAAACTTTGCATGGAGTTGAGGTGCAAGTTTGTTGTTCTTGTGTCCGTTTTTGACCGTGAATATCTTCTCCATCGAAAACAAGCCCATCCTTCATCATATCATCTTCCAAGTTATGACATCCTTCCTCCACCATGATGTCCAAGATCAGGCCTTCATTACTTTTATTTTCATGCATTGTCTCGATCTCCACATGATCATCATCCTTGTTTTCAGATGGTTGAATCAAATGGGTAACGGACAAATGGTTGCATAGCATTACACCAGGCTTTTTTGTTGAATCAGCTTCATAATTGCCTAAAACCTTCATCATATCTTTTTTCTTCATCTCGTTATCTACCAAGGCACCTTGAGACATATTTTCATACGGTTGAATAATTTCAGGAGTGATCAAATCAGGAATTTTTGAAGATGTAGTGACCACATTGGTTCCAAATTTCTGATAATCGGATCCATGTTTGGAAAAACTTGTACCATCAAGACTTGTTCTTTTCTGCATTAGAATATCTCTTCGATCTAAAGTAGCTTTATCATAAGTTTCATTTAGAAGAGTTGTTTTTTCAGAAATATGATAATGGTTCCTTTGTTTGGATTGTTTATTTTCTTTAATTTCATTGTAAGACTTGAAATAAAAGTTGGAATTTTGAGTAGGTTGAGCTTTAAACATCATAAACTTGTTATCATGTTCTTGTGGCTGTTTTGTTTTTATATTTTGTAATCTTTTTTCAACCAAATTCAAAGTAATTTCATGATCTATAAAACCATGTGCAGGAAATATAAGATTTTGATTTTCTAAAACATTTTCATTTTCCAAACATTGATCAGTACCAGCAATTATGCCTGGTGAAACACCAGCCATAAATAAAAATACAAAAACTTAAAAACTTAAAAATTGCAAAAAATCGTATAGCTTATAGAGAGTTTAGAGAGAGTCGGTTTTGGGGGTTTCTAGTTTTCATATGATGGATTAGGGTTTTTGAATGTTGCAAATGATGTTATTAGGGTTATCTGGTTTTTTTTTGGGTAAAGAGGGCGGCACCTCTGGCAAATTTATTAATAAAAAGAATAAATACAATATAAGGCTGGGGACTCCCCACCAAAAAACAGAAAATCCATCGGGACAGGCCCCAATGGACAACAAGCTAAACTAGGAACCAAAACAAGAAAAGGTACCAGAAGCAAACAAGAACATAATTGAAAACAAACAAACCATACAAGCCAAAACAAGCAGAAAAAGAAAGAAAGCGCAAAGGAAGGAAATTAAGGGAGGGTCCAAATAGTTTTCATATGATGGATTAGGGTTTTCTAGTTTTCATATGATCGATTAGGGTTTTCTAGTTTTCATATGATGGATTAGGGTTTTTGAATGTTGCAAATGATGTTATTAGGGTTATCTGGTTTTCATATGATGGATTAGGGTTTTCTGGTTTCATATGATGGATTAGGGTTTTCTAGTTTTCATATGATGGATTAGGGTTTTCTACTTTTCATATGATGGATTAGGGTTTTTGAATATTGAAAATGATGTTATTCGGGTTTTCTAGTTTTCATATGATGGATTAGGGTTTTCTAGTTTTCATATGATGGATTAGGGTTTTCTAGTTCTCATATGATCGATTAGGGTTTTCTAGTTTTCATATGATGGATTAGGGTTTTTGAATGTTGCAAATGATGTTATTAGGGTTTTCTAGTGTTCATATGATGGATAAGGGTTTTTGAATGTTGCAAATGATGTTATTAGGGTTTTCTAGTTTTCATATGATGGATTAGGGTTTTTAAATGTTGCAAATGATGTTATTAGGGTTTTCTAGTTTTTGGGTAAAGAGGGCGGTACCTCTGGCAAATTTTATTAATAAAAAGAATAAATACAATATAAGGCTGGGGACTCCCCACCAAAAAATAGAAAAACCATCGGGACAGTCCCCAACGGACAACAAGCTAAACTAGGAACCAAAACAAGAGAGGAAACCATAAGCAAACAAGAACATAAAGGAGAGCAACCTGCAAAACAAACAAACCATACAAGCCAAAACAAGCAGAGAAAAAAGAAAGCGCATAGGAAGAAAATTAAGGGAGGGTCCAAATAGTTTTAGCCAAATCAACATTAGTGCAAGTTTTCAAAGAAAGACTCAGCAGTCTACAGCGTATATCATCCTTTACAATATTCACGACAGCATGATGAGTTTTTTTAATATTTTTAAAAATGCGTAAATTTCTTTCCCGCCAGATGTGGTAGACCGCTCCAGCAAAAACAAGTCTTCTAATGATGGACCAAATGGTCTTGTTCTTATTAATGGGGTTGAGTTGACTAATGATATCAGGCCAGCTATCATTGGAGAAGGAGAGATTCATGACATGATGGAGGTCATGCCAAACCAAAGAAGTGAAAGAGCATTCAAAGAAGAGATGGGAAAGGGAATCCGGACAGTTCCCGCAGAACGCACAAATGAGATTGGAATTTGTGTCCCAGATTTTGATTTTATCATGAGTCTTGAGACGGTCTTTAAGAGCAACCCAAAGAATGAAAGCATGTCTGGGAATGTTCTGGGAGAACCAAACAAGATGAAACCAAAAGACCGGTTGTTGATAGGGGCGAATAGACTGCCACACAGATCGAACAGAGAAAGGGGAGAGTTGACCGTCTCTAGATCTCCAAAGGAGTTTATCAGGGACGGACGTGGAAATAGCAGGAGGGTTATGAGAAAGAAGAGCACGATGGTAATCTCTCCAACAATGAGGCCTAACCCAAGATCCGTTAAGAACCAGGTCAGCAACCTTAGTATCAGGAGTGAAACCCGCATCATGGATGTCACGGACAGTCAAGAATTTAGAAAGAGGGCCCACAGGGTGCCAATTGTCGAACCAAGCAGAAGTAGAGCATCCATCACCTATCTGGGAAACTATATACTCCCTTATCTTATCCCGCATATCCAGGATGTTACGCCAAGCAAATCCGGTCCCGTATTTTTTGGGTGCATCCCAAAAGTTACGGCCACATAAACGGTATGAGTGGATCCACTTAACCCATAGGGACTCTTTCTTGGAAAGGAGTCTCCAAACATGGGAAGCCATAAGGGCAACATTCCAGATAGCAAGGTTACGAATGCCAAGACCACCATGTTCCTTAGGAAGGCATACAGTTTTCCAGGAGACTTTAGCTTTACCACGCTTTAACTCACCATGGCACCAGAGGAAACCTCTCATGAGCTTCTCAATATCGTTAGAGATAGATTTAGGAAGAATAAAAACAGAAGCCCAATAGATTTGAGTAGAAGAAAGGACAGAGAGGATGAGCTGGAGACGACCAGCAAAAGAAAGAGACTTGTTTTTCCAGTCATTAATCCTGCATTTGACTTTATCAACAAGGCCTTTACAATCTTTGTGGGCAAGACGAGTGGTGATGAGAGCAATTCCAAGGTATCGGACAGGGAAAGAGCCCTCAGGAAACTTAACAATAAGATCAATGGCAGCCCTGGTCCTCTCACCAACATTACAGTAGAAAGCTTCACTCTTTGCAATATTTGGATGTAGGCCAGAAACCCCAGAGAATTCCTCAAGAGAATCACAGATCATTCTAACTGAAGAGCTATCACCATGACAGAAGAGAAGGAGATCGTCCGCAAAGCAGAGATGGGTGATACTCTGATCATCACATTGTCTGTGAAATTTAAAAGAGTCAGAGTCATGGATATTTCTCTTGATCATAAGGTTAAGCACTTCCATGACAAGAGTGAAGAGATAAGGAGAAAGGGGGTCACCCTGCCGAAGGCCCCTTTTACCGTCAAAATATCCGTGAGTATTCCCATTGATACTCACAGAGTAAGCAACCGTGGAAACACAGGTCATGATCCAGTCAATCATACGATCAGGGAAACCAAACCCAAACAAGATGGTCCGCAGAAACGACCAGTCAACCGTGTCGTACGCTTTTTGAATATCAACCTTAAAAGCACACCTAGGAGGACCACGATGACGATGATAATCACGCATGAGCTCGTGAACAAGAAGGACGTTGTCGGTGATCAATCGACCAGGGATGAAAGCAGACTGGTTTTCATCAACCAGAGAAGAAAGATGGTTTTTGATACGATCCGCAATAAGTTTGCTGATACATTTGTAAACAACGTTACAACAAGCTATAGGGCGGAAATCAGTGACTTTGGAAGGGGAATCAACTTTCGGAATGAGCGCAAGTATGGTGCTGTTGAAGGACTTTTGAAGTTTGCCAGAATAAAAGAATTCCTTAACAGCCATACAGAAATCAGGACCCACAATATCCCAAGCAGACTTGAAGAACTTAGCAGAGAAACCATCAGAACCAGGAGCTTTATCATCACCCATTTGGGACAGGACACACTTAATCTCTGCGTCAGTAACAGGAGTAAGCATGGCGGCAGACTGGAGGGGGGAGAGCTTATTAGAGAAGAGGGAAGAAGGATCACGAATAGCAGTAGAAGGCTGGGCAGAACCCAAGAAGTCTTGAAAGTGAGAAACAAAAAGATTAGGAAGATCGTTCCCCGAGATCCAGTTACCCTGAACATCTTGGATAGAATTAATACGATTGCGCGATTTACGACTTTTAACCGCTTTGTGGAAAAAAGCCGAATTTTTATCACCCTCACGCAGCCAGTTAACCTTAGCCTTTTGTTTTAGGAATCTCTCTTCATCCAGGCTAGCCTCGTTATAAGCGAGGAGATACCTGCATTGTTCTTCACGAAGATCCTTATTGAAGGGGTCCCGATCCAAAGCAATCTGAACTCTGTCAAGCTCATTACGGAGAGAGGTAACCTTAGAAAAGAGGTTTCCCTGGTTGCGAAGCATCTTACATATCGGCACTTTCAGATTTTTAAGGTTTTTGAAAACCTTATACATCCGATATCCATTGATATTGGGGTTCCAAGAGGAGGAAACAATCTGCTTGAAATCGTTCTTATAAGTCAGGAAATTAGGGAACTTGAAGGGCTTAGGATGGAAAGGGGCACGATGGGGGAGAGTAAGCACAGCAGGAGTATGATCGGACGAACGATAAGGGAGAAAATTGACAGTAGAGGAGGGGAAAGAAGCAACGAAGTGAGTATTTCCCATGACACGATCGATCTTCTTGAGGATGCCACCCGAACCATTAGGAGACTTGGTCCATGTGTAGAAGAGACCTTTATAATTAAGATCCTCCATATGATGTTATTGTTGCAATGTTTCATATGATGGGTTAGGGATTTCTAGTTTTTATATGATGGATTAGGGTTTTTGAATGTTGCAAATGATGTTATTAGGGTTTTCTAGTTTTTTTTTTTGGGTAAAGAGGGCGGCACCTCTGGCAAATTTTATTAATAAAAAGAATAAATACAATATAAGGCTGGGGACTCCCCACCAAAAAACAGAAAATCCATCGGGACATGCCCCAACGGACAACAAGCTAAACTAGGAACCAAAATAAGAGAGGAAACCATAAGCAAACAAGAACATAAAGGTGATCAACCTGCAAGACAAACAAACCATACAAGCCAAAACAAGCAGAGAAAACAGAAAGCGCATAGGAAGAAAATTAAGGGAGGGTCCAAATAGTTTTAGCCAAATCAACATTAGTGCAAGTTTTCAAAGAAAGACTCAGCAGTCTACAGCGGATATCATCCTTTACAATATTCACGACAGCATGATGAGATCTTTTAATATTTTTAAAAATGCGTAAATTTCTTTCCCGCCAGATGTGGTAGACCGCTCCAGCAAAAACAAGTCTTCTAATGATGGACCAAATGGTCTTGTTCTTATTAATGGGGTTGAGTTGACTAATGATATCAGACCAGCTATCAGTGGAGAAGGAGAGATTCATGACATGATGGAGGTCATGCCAAACCAAAGAAGTGAAAGAGCATTCAAAGAAGAGATGGGAAAGGGAATCCGGATATTTTCCGCAGAACGCACAAATGAGATTGGAATTTGTGTCCCAGATTTTGATTTTATCATGAGTCTTGAGACGATCTTTAAGAGCAACCCAAAGAATGAAAGCATGTCTGGGAATGTTCTGGGAGAACCAAACAAGATGAAACCAAAGGACCGGTTGGTGATAGGGGCGAATAGACTGCCACACAGATCGCACAGAGAAAGGGGAGAGTTGACCGTCTCTAGATCTCCAAAGGAGTTTATCAGGGACGGACGTGGAAATAGCAGGAGGGTTATGAGAAAGAAGAGCATTATGGGAATCTCTCCAACCATGAGGTCGAACCCAAGATCCGTTAAGAACCAGGTCAGCAACCTTAGTATCAAGAGTGAAACCCGCATCATGGATGTCACGGACAGTCAAGAATTTAGAAAGAGGTCCCGCAGGGTGCCAATTATCGAACCAAGCAGAAGTAGAGCATCCATCACCTATCTGGGAAACTATATACTCCCTTATCTTATCCCGCATATCCAGGATGTTACGCCAAGCAAATCCGGTCCCGTATTTTTTGGGTGCATCCCAAAAGTTACGACCACATAAACGGTATGAGTGTATCCACTTAACCCATAGGGAGTCTTTCTTGGAAAGGAGTCTCCAAATATGGGAAGCCATAAGGGCAACATTCCAGATAGCAAGGTTACGTATGCCAAGACCACCATGTTCCTTAGGAAGGCATACAGTTTTCCAGGAGACTTTAGCTTTACCACGCTTTAACTCACCATGGCACCAGAGGAAACCTCTCATGAGCTTCTCAATATCGTTAGAGATAGATTTAGGAAGAATAAAAACAGAAGCCCAATAGATTTGAGTAGAAGAAAGGACAGAGAGGATGAGCTGGAGACGACCAGCAAAGGAAAGAGACTTGTTTTTCCAGTCATTAATCCTGCATTTGACTTTATCAACAAGGCCTTTACAATCTTTATGCGCAAGACGTGTGGTGATGAGAGGAATTCCAAGGTATCGGACAGGGAAAGAGCCCTCAGGAAACTTAACAATAAGATCAATGGCAGCTCTGGTCCTCTCACCAACATTACAGTAGAAAGCTTCACTCTTAGCAATATTTGGATGGAGGCCAGAAACCCCAGAGAATTCCTCAAGAGAATCACAGATCATTCTAACTGAAGAGCTATCACCATGACAGAAGAGAAGGAGATCGTCCGCAAAGCAGAGATGGGTGATACTCTGATCTTCACATTGTCTGTGAAATTTAAAAGAGTCAGAGTCATGGATATTTCTCTTGATCATAAGGTTAAGCACTTCCATGACAAGGGTGAAGAGATAAGGAGAAAGGGGGTCACCCTGTCGAAGGCCCCTTTTACCGTCAAAATATCCGTGAGTATTCCCATTGATACTCACAGAGTAAGCAACCGTGGAAACACAAGTCATGATCCAGTCAATCATACGATCAGGGAAACCAAACCCAAACAAGATGGTCCTTAGAAACGACCAGTCAACTGTGTCGTACGCTTTTTGAATATCAACCTTAAAAGCACACCTAGGAGGACCACGATGACGATGATAATCACGCATGAGTTCATGGACCAGAAGGACGTTGTCGGTGATCAATCGACCAGGGATGAAAGCAGACTGGTTTTCATCAACCAGAAAAGAAAGATGGTTTTTGATACGATCCGCAATAATCTTGCTGATACATTTGTAAACAACGTTACAACAAGCTATAGGGCGGAAATCAATGACTTTGGAAGGGGAATCAACTTTAGGGATGAGCGCAAGGATGGTGCTGTTGAAAGCCTTAAGAAGTTTGCCAGAATAGAAGAATTCCTTAACAGCCATACAGAAATCAGGACCCACAATATCCCAAGCAGACTAGAAGAACTTAGCAGAGAAACCATCAGAACCAGGAGCTTTATCATCACCCATCTGGAACAGGACACACTTAATCTCTGCGTCAGTAACAGGAGTAAGCATGGCGTTAGACTGGAGGGGGGAGAGCTTATTAGAGAAGAGGGAATAAGGGTCACGAATAGCAGTGGAGGGTTGGGCAGAACCCAAGAAGGCTTGAAAGTGAGACACAAACAGATTAGGAAGATCATTCCCCGATATCCAGTTACCTTGAGCATCCTGGATAGAGTTAATACGATTGCGTGATTTACGGCTTTTAACTGCTTTGTGGAAAAAAGCCGAATTTTTATCACCCTCACGCAGCCAGTTAACCTTAGCCTTTTGTTTCAGGAACCTCTCTTCATCCAGGCTAGCCTCATTAAAAGCGAGGAGATACCTGCATTGTTCTTCACGAAGATCCTTATTGAAACGATCCCGATCCAAAGCAATTTGAACTCTATCAAGCTCATTACGAAGAGAGATAACCTTAGAAAAGAGGTTTCCCTGGTTGCGAAGCATCTTACGTATCGGCACTTTCAGATTTTTAAGGTTTTTGAACACCTTATACATCCGATATCCAGTGATATTAGGGTTCCAAGAAGTGGCAACAATTTGCTTGAAATCGTTCTTATAAGTCAGGAAATTAGGGAACTTGAAAGGCTTAGGTTGGAAAGGGGCACGATGGGGGAGAGAAAGCACAACAGGAGTATGATCGGACGAACGGTAAGGTAGAAAATTGACGGTAGAGGATGGAAAAGAAGCAACGAATTGCGAATTTCCCATGACACGATCGATTTTCTTGAGAATGCCACCCGAACCATTAGGAGACTTGGTCCATGTGTAAAAGAGGCCTTTATAGTTAAGATCCTCCATTTCCATCAGATTGACACAGTCCCTGAATTCCTCCATGGCACGAGAGATCCCAGACGACCCGGAGGTGCTATCTTTAATATCAAGAGCAACATTGAAATCACCCAAAAGAATCCAAGGGGTATATCTAACCATATTCTTATGGATCGTAAGAGAATTCCAGAGAGAGCGACGCATAATGTGATCATTATGAGCATAGACGAAGGAGCAGAAAAAGGATTTATTAGAATCACGAATATTAACTTTGAAATGCATAACCTGGTCATTTAAGTCGATAAGGTTCATATCAATGGCAAGCGGATCCCAGGCAACCACAATTCTAGTCCCTCTAGGGGAGAAGAGACCGTTGGAAGACCACGACCAAGATCCAAAAGTACGACTACAGATAAGAGGGAGGTTAGTGAAGGAAGCACGAGTCTCAAGAGAAGCACAAATAAGAAGATTTTGATCGCGGATAAGATCTCTCAAGGCTTTCTGATGAGAAGGCTTACAGAGACCGCGAGTATTCCATGAAGCGATGTGCGTCATATGGAAACTTGGAGTGGTGTGGAATCCATCTGCTCGGACTCCTGAGCTATCATAGGGCTATCATTATAGGATCCTGATTCATTAACCATGAACTGGCCAGTTTCACCATCATCAGAATCAACCTCAAAACTATTATCCTTACCGATATGGTCATCAGCATCAGGATCTAAATCATAGGGAGCACCAGAATGTGGCAGGGGGATAGAGGTAGAGGGAATATCCGTAATGTCAGAGGAACAAGCATCTAGAATGGAGAAAGCGTTGAATAAAGGGGTGGAAGATTCAGAATGTTTTAGGGGTTGGGAGGTAGAAAGACGAATGATAGGGCTAGGGAATCCAACAATAGGGGATTTTTCCTTCGTTGGGGGATTAGGGGGATTGGTGGATAGCGGCGTTCTTTTATTAAAATGAACCGGGATTTTCTCAAATCGTTTTTTATTTCTAATAGTGTTTAAAAAGTTTATATTTTTTGCATTGGAATTTTCTTTCGTATTGTTTTTGTATTTTCTACTTGTATTGCTTTTAGAAGATTCATTATTTATATTTTCTTTAGTAAAAACATTTTTTGAAGCATTTTTCTTTTTTGAAACCATCGTAAAGTCATCAGTATTATCACAAATAGAAGTAGCATTAATGGTAGAGGTATCCATATGTTTAGCAAAAGAAGGAGCATTAATTTTAGTAATGACATGCATACAGACATGTGTTTCGTGACCAAATACCTTACAATGAGAGCACATAGGAGGTTTCCATTCATACTCAACTCTAAGGGTATGGGAAGAGAACTCAGATGTTTGAGGATCTGGGATACGAATGTTAATCTTGTCCACCCATGAGGGACGAGTTGGTACTTCTAAAAGGACACGTGCATATACTGCCTTACCCGCAGCATAAGTACACATGTTAGCTGTATAAGAGTCCATAGCAAGAGGCTTACCGATTTTAGAAGCAATGTGACTTAATCCTTCCTCACTCCAAGTTTCATAAGGGATGTCATGTATTTTAATCCATAGAGGAAGTTTGTCATGGTTGTTTCTATGAATGCTAAGACCGGGTCTCCACTTTTGCATAACAATGGGGGCATTCCTAAATGTCCATGGTCCGTGAGTGATAACATGTTTTAGACCTTGGTCATTGTTAAATTTAAAAAGATAGACACCTTTACCATTTAACAAAACATCTTCCAGACCATGTTTTGACCACATCTTAGATGCTAGATAACGAACATCTGAATAATTCAATTTACATCCCACAAAATAACCACAAATGGTTTTAGCATGAATCTCACATATTTTATTAACAACATTTATCGGTATATCTACTGGCACATCAATATCATTACTCAGATTAGGGATGTAACGAAAATTTTCGCTGGAATGTTTATTAGGACCACTTAAAATGTTCGCTTGAGAGTTAACTAGCAAAGGTAATTTACTAGACCAAGTGTTGTAATTATTGTCTTTTAGTTCCAAATTACCATTAATCTTATCATTTATGTTGGATTTATGTAATTGACCAACCTCGGCTTCATTACTTAATCTAGAATCAACATGAATATTATTATCCGGTTTTTGAATTACAAAGTTATTATTATAAATAGGCTTATTATTGTTAGCCCACTTAGTTTTATTATAAGTATTGGCCTTATGATTATAAGTTCTAGAAAAATAGGTTTGTTTAGGGTGGGCCAAATTGGATGAAGTTTGTTTAGCTTGGCCCAAATTAGGAATGCCCAAGATACATGAAGTTGGTTTAGCTTGGCCCAAATTATGGAGGCCCAAATTGGATGAATTTGATTTAGCTATGCCCAAATTAGGGAGGCCCAATATGGATGAAGTTTGATGAACCGTGGGAAGAGTAATATCCGCAAATGAAGGAATATTACTCGGCACATGATTAGTAGTGTAGGACAAAACATTATGAGTAGCATGTGAAGTCTTTGTCCCCTTGTCTACCACTAACATGTTGTTATCAATTATGTCACCCACCATCTCCATTCCTTTTGACCTATGACCCATTCTATTATCATTAAAGTCACTCACCACATTCAAATGAGAATAAGAAGCATTACTAAAGCAAGGATCGGATTTCATACCTTCATCCAAGGACATGTTGGTGACCGTTGAAGTGTTGTGAACGGTCATGACCGTTGGTGCGTGTGGTACGTTTGGTGCGTGAGCTTCACGGACAGATTTGATTGCAGGATCCGTCGGCTGACCTTTGGTGTTGATCACGGTTGTATGATGAGTTTCATGTACACGATCATCATGCCCCTCCCCCATTGTTGTTTTCATGACCATTGAAGTGTCCTTGGAAGCCGTTTGGATGGGCTGTACGTGCAAAGATCCACCTCCGCCAATAGCTCCATGTTCTTGTTCGCTAAATTTCTGATGATCTCCGACCAACACTCCATATTCGTGAGCATATTCTTCAGGGCCAGGCGTGTTGTTGTTTTTCTTAGCAAAATCTCCATGATCAGTCGTGAACTTGTACACCATGCAGTCATTCTCGTTGTTATCTAGCATTCTCATATAGTCTTCATTTTCTCGATCTTGTATTGGATGATGCAGCAAGCATTCACGGTTATTGATAGATGGGACTTCGACATGCTCCCTGTTTGAGTCATCATCTTCATCTTCTCCATCATTGTCTTCTGATGATGTATAAACCGTACTCACGCCATCTATACGATTTGAATCATCTTCATTATCTTCCATATTTTCAGGATACAAATATTCCATATTATGTTTTGAGATATTTTTTTCATCTTCTCCAAGAACTTTGTCTGAAGCATCGTTGGAATAAAACGTAGCAGCAGCATTTCTTTCATATTGTTTATCATTTTGAAGATCATTTTGAGAATATTGATGTTTTTCTTTTCCTTGGATTGTATTTGTAACCCGTTTATGATTAAGAATAATTTTTCTCTGTTGTAAACTTCTTTGAGTTGATATTTCCAAAAGTGTATTTTTAATAGATGGAGCTTTGAAAATACGTGGCTGTTTGTTGAAAATATTTTTCATTCTTTTTTCCACCATATTGAAAGTACTTTCAGGATCAATAAAAGTTTGTGCAGAAAACATAAGATTTTTATTTCCAATTACAGTTGGTGAATCTGGACCAGGATTAATGCCTGGTGATACACCAGCCATGATGTAAATAAAAAACAAATAATTGAAAATTCTTAGAGAGAAAAATCTTAGAGAGAAAAATTCTTAGAGGTTGTTTGGGGTTTTTTCGGTTTTCTAGTTTTTATATGATGGATTAGGGTTTTCAAGTTTTCATATGATGGATTAGGGTTTTCTAGTTTTCATATTATCGATTAAGGTTTTCTAGTTTTCATATGATGGATTAGGGTTTTTGAATGTTGCAAATGATCTTATTAGGCTTTTCTAGTTTCCATATGATGGATTAAGGTTTTCCAGTTTTTTTGGGTAAAGAGGGCGGCACCTCTGGCAAATTTATTAATAAAAAGAATAAATACAATATAAGGCTGGGGACTCCCCACCAAAAAACAGAAAATCCAACGGGACAGGCCCCAACGGACAACAAGCTAAACTAGGAACCAAAACAAGATAAGGAACCAGAAGCAAACAATAACATAAAGGAAAACAACCTGCAAAACAAACAAACCATACAAGCCAAAACAAGCAGAAAAAGAAAGAAAGCACAAAGGAATGAAATTAAGGGAGTGTCCAAATAGTTTTAGCCAAATCAACATTAGTGCAAGTTTTCATAGATAGACTCAGCAGTCTACAACGGATATCATCCTTAACACTATTCACGACAGCATGATGGGATCTTTTTATGTTTTTAAAAATGCGTAAATTTCTTTCCCGCCATATGTGATATACAGCTCCAGCAAAAACAAGTCTTCTAATGATGGACCATATGGTCTTGTTCTTATTACTGGGGTTGAGTTGACTAATGATATCAGACCAGCTATCAGGGGAGAAGGAGAGATTCATGACGTGATGGAGGTCATGCCAAACCAAAGAAGTGAAAGAACATTCAAAGAAGAGATGGGAAAGGGAATCCGGACATTCCCCGCAGAACGCACAAATGAGATTGGAATTAGTGTCCCAAATTTTGATTTTATCATGAGTCTTAAGGCGATTTTTAAGAGCAACCCAAAGAATGAAAGCATGTCTGGGGATGTTCTGGGAGAACCAAACAAGATGAAACCAAAAGACCGGTTGATGATAGGGGCGAATAGTCTTCCAAACAGAACTAACAGAGAAAGGAGAGAGTTGACCGTCTCTAGATCTCCAAAGGAGATTATCAGGGACGAATGTAGAAAGAGTAGGGGGGTTATGAGAAAGAAGAGCAGTATGGGAATCTCTCCAACAATGAGGCCGAACCCAAGATCCGTTAAGAACCAGGTCAGCAACCTTGGTATCAGGAGTGAAACCCGCATCATGGATGTCACGGACAGACAAGAATTTAGAAAGAGGGCCCGCGGGGTGCCAGTTATCGAACCAAGCAGAAGTAGAGCATCCATCACCAATCTGGGAAACTATATACTCCCTTATCTTATCCCTCATATCCAGGATGTTACGCCAGGCAAATCCAGAACCGTATTTTTTGGGGGCATCCCAAAAGTTACGGCCACATAAACGGTAAGAGTGGATCCACTTAACCCATAGGGACTCTTTCTTGGAAAGGAGTCTCCAAACATGGGAAGCCATAAGGGCAACATTCCAGATAGCAAGGTTACGTATGCCAAGCCCACCATGTTCCTTAGGAAGGCAAACAGTTTTCCAGGAGACTTTAGCTTTTCCACGTTTCAACTCACCATGGCACCAGAGGAAACCTCTCATGAGCTTCTCAATATCGTTAGAGATAGATTTAGGAAGAATAAAAACAGAAGCCCAATAGATTTGAGTAGAAGAAAGGACAGAGAGGATCAGCTGGAGACGACCAGCAAAGGAAAGAGACTTGTTTTTCCAGTCATTAATCCTGCATTTGACTTTATCAACAAGTCCTTTACAGTCTTTGTGGGCAAGACGCGTGGTGATGAGAGGAACGCCAAGGTATCGAACAGGAAAAGAGCCTTCCGAAAACTTAACAATAAGATCAATGGCAGCCCTGGTCCTCTCACCCACATTACAATAAAAAGCTTCACTCTTCGCAATGTTGGGATGGAGGCCAGAAACCCCAGAGAATTCCTCAAGAGAGTCACATAAGAGTTTAACCGAAGAGCTATCACCATGGCAGAAGAGAAGGAGATCGTCGGCAAAGCAGAGATGGGTGATATTTTGATCGTCACATTGTCTGTGGAATTTAAACGAATCAGAATCATGGATGTTTCTCTTGATCATAAGGTTAAGCACTTCCATGACAAGAGTGAAGAGATAAGGAGAGAGGGGGTCACCCTGCCGAAGTCCCCTTTTACCGTCGAAATAACCATGAGTATTCCCATTGATACTCACAGAGTAAGCAACCGTGGAAACACAAGTCATGATCCAGTCAATCATACGTTCGGGGAAACCAAACCCAAACAAGATGGTACGCAGAAAAGTCCAGTCAACCGTGTCGTAGGCTTTTTGAATATCAACCTTAAAAGCACACCTCGGAGGACCACGATGACGATGATAATCACGCATGAGCTCGTGAACAAGAAGGACGTTGTCGGTGATCAAACGACCAGGGATGAAAGCAGACTGGTTTTCATCAACCAGAGAAGAGAGATGGTTTTTGATACGATCCGCAATAAGCTTGCTGATACATTTGTAAACAACGTTACAACAAGCTATAGGGCGAAAATCAGTAACTTTGGAAGGGGAATCAACTTTAGGAATGAGCGCAAGGATGGTGCTGTTGAAGGACTTAAGAAGTTTGCCAGAATAGAAGAATTCCTTAACAGCCATACAGAAATCAGGACCCACAATATCCCAAGCAGACTTGAAGAACTTAGCAGAGAAACCATCAGAACCAGGAGCTTTATCATCACCCATCTGGAACAGAACACACTTAACCTCCGCGTCAGTAACAGGAGTAATCATGGCGGCAGACTGGAGGGGGGAGAGCTTATTAGAGAAGAGGGAAGAAGGATCACGAATAGCAGTAGAAGGTTGGGCAGAACCCAAGAAGGCTTGAAAGTGAGAAACAAAAAGATTAGGAAGATCGTTCCCCGAGATCCAGTTACCTTGAACATCCTGGATAGAATTAATACGATTGCGAGATTTACGACTTTTAACCGCTTTGTGGAAAAAAGCCGAATTTTTATCACCTTCACGAAGCCAGTTAACCTTAGCCTTTTGTTTCAAGAACCTCTCTTCATCCAGGCTAGCCTCGTTATAAGCGAGGAGATACCTGCATTGTTCTTCACGAAGATCCTTATTGAAAGGATCCCGATCCAAGGCAATCTGAACTCTATCAAGCTCATTACGAAGAGAGATAACCTTAGAAAAAAGGTTTCCCTGGTTGCGAAGCATCTTTCGTATAGGCAATTTCAGATTTTTAAGGTTTTTGAAAACCTTATACATCCGATATCCAGTGATGTTAGGGTTCCAAGAAGAAGCAACAATCTGTTTGAAATCTTCCTTATAAGTCAGGAAATTAGGGAACTTGAAAGGCTTAGGTTGGAAAGGGGCACGTTGGGGGAGAGAAAGCACAGCAGGAGTATGATCGGACGAACGGTAAGGGAGAAAATTGACAGTAGAGGAGGGGAAAGAAGCAACGAATTGAGTATTTCCCATGACACGATCGATCTTCTTGAGAATGCCACCCGAACCATTAGGAGATTTGGTCCATGTGTAGAAGAGACCTTTATAGTTAAGATCCTCCATTTCCATCAGATTGACACAGTCCCTGAAGTCCTCCATTGCACGAGAAATCCCAGACGACCCGGAGGTGCTATCTTTTATATCAAGAGCAACATTGAAATCACCCAAAAGAATCCAAGGGGCATCTCTAACCACATTCTTATGGACCACAAGAGAATGCCAGAGAGAACGACGCATCATGTGATCATTATGAGCATAGACAAAGGAGCAGAAAAAGGATTTATTAGAATCACGGATATTAACTTTGAAATGCATAACCTGATCATTTAAGTCAATAAGCATCATATCAATGGCCATTGGATCCCAGGCAACCACGATTCTAGTCCCTCTTGGGGAGAAGAGACCGTTGGACGACCACGACCAAGAGCCAAAAGTACGACTACAGATAAGAGGGAGGTTAGGGAAGGAAGCACGAGTCTCAAGAGAAGCACAAATATGAAGATTTTGATCGCGAATAAGATCTCTCAAGGCTTTCTGATGAGAAGGCTTACAGAGACCGCGAGTATTCCAAGCGGCGATGTGCGTCATATGGAAACTTGGATGGGGGTGGAGTCCATCTGCTCGGACACCTGAGTTATCATAGGTTGATCAGAATGTGGTCCATTCTTATCAACAATAAACCTGGCAGTTTCACCATCATCCGAATCGACCTCAATACAATTGTCCTCGTCAAGAAGGTTATCAATATCAGGATTAAAATCACCAGTATTAAAATGGGGGGGAACACTAGGAGGAGGAAGAGGGGGAGCAGTAAAGGGAAGATCAGTAATGTCTGAGGAACAGGCCTCAAGAACGGAGAAAGCATTGGATAAAGGTGTGGGGGATACAGATTGTTTAAGGGGCATGGAAGAAGAGAGGCGAGTGATAGGGCTCGGAAAACCAACTAAGTTGTTAGTCTCCTTTATAGGGGGAGGAATAGAAGTAGGAGGAAAGGAGGTGCGGGAATCATTATGAACCGGGCGAGACTCGAAACGAGATTTATTAATACTATTTTTACTTTTATTCCAAAACTTGTTCATCGAAGAATCTTTACTCTTCCTAATCCCTTGACTATTTCTATTAGAATTACTTTGCAAATTATCATTAGTAGTGTTAACAGAATTAGACCCTTGTTTGGCACGATTTTTCTTTTTATAGACGGTCGTAAATCCATCGTCAAGTTGCATAGGTTTAGACACTATACTATGATCAAGATGCATTTTATCTTTGTGATTATCTTCATTAGTCTTAGAGATGACATGCATACAATTTTTATTTTCATGACCAAACACCATGCAATGAGAGCACATAGGGGGTTTCCATTCATATTCAATGCGAAGAGTATGGGTATAAAACTCAAGAGTATCAGGATCAGGAATACGTATAATCACTTTATCCACCCAAGAGGGTTTAGTAGGTATTTCAAGAAGGACACGAGCATAAACAGATTTTCCTGCCGCATATTTGCACATATTAGCAGTATAGGAGTCCATAGCAAGAGGCTTTCCAATTTTTGAAGCAATGTGGCTAAGACCATCATCACTCCATGCCTCATAGGGAATATCATGGATTTTAATCCATAGAGGGAGCTTGTCATGATTGTTCTTATAAATATTGAGACCGGGACGCCATTTTTGCATAACAATAGGAGCACCTTTAAAAGTCCAGGGTCCATGAGTGATAACATGATGAAGACCATTGTCGTCACTAAATTTAAACAGGTAAACACCTTTTCCATTTAGCAGAACATCTTGGAGACCATGAATAGACCACATTTTGGAAGCAAGATATCGAACATCAGAGTAATTCATTTTAATTCCTACAAAATAACCACATATAGTCCTAGCAAATGTTTCACACACTTTAGTAACTGCCGTTAAAGGAATATCAACAGGCACATTATTGTCATTACTTAGATTAGGAATAAAACGAAACTTATCATTGGCGTGTTTTTGGGATCCAGTAATAATATTGGCAAGAGAGTTATTAAGCAAGGGTAAAGATCGATGCCAAGCATTATTAATATTTTTTTTATTTTCGATATTTCTAGACTCATGAATTAAATTTTGGTCATTAGTTTTAAAATCACTAGAAGTATTAGGCTTAAGTTTTTCACTAATTTCGACAATATTTGTTTTAACTAGTGCATTTAAAGACATATGTGTTTTTAAATTAGGGGGTTGGTCAATGGGCATAGAATTAGAGGGCAGGAGGTTAGAAAGACCACGAATAGGCTTGAAAATAGAATTATTGGCCGAAATTTTATCCAATGATTTAGGAGATATATGTTTAGGGTGTGGTCCCAAGAGAGAGGAATAATCCATGTTAGCCAAAGGAGAGGTCGGCTGATTAGGAGCAATGGATGGTGGGTTATCATTAGTGGCCAACTTGACATTACTTTCTAATAAACAAGTACCATTATTTAAACATAGGTTAGAGAAAGATAATGATTTACCTTCCACCTCCTTGATCGGTTTTATATTATCTTTTCCATGCTTTGAATTATTTATTAAAGCCGATGTAGCATCTCCACTAGCTGAAGTAGCACCTTCATTTGCTTCATAAGTCAGATCCGTAATTCCTTTATTGGGTGCTGAAAATGGTTGAGCTGTTTCCACTAACTTTTCCATTGTCTTTGTCGGTTTTTTAATGGCTTCTCCATGCTTAGTATCTCCATGTGCATCATCACCTTCATGTGCATAATTCGTACCTCCATTATAATTTAAATCAGATTCCACCGTTTGAAAGTTAAGTTGTTGTCCCGACATTGAATCATCACCTCCACGTGCCCATAAAAAAGAGGTGTCCACTATCTTCTCCATTGCCTTTATCGGATTGATATATGCTTCTCCAATATTATTCTCATTGTTTGTAACCGTTTGAGAAGCACTACCTTGCCCATGTCCACGTGTTGAATTTTTTCCAGCGTTCACCGGTTTGTTCTTTCCCGTGCATCCTCCATCGGCTGAAGAGTAAGATGATATGCAATCATCGACTTTTTTGGACGATTCAGCCAAGCAATCCTCACCATATTCATCATTATTTTCGTTGTTATTTTGATTAGAATCATCAGAAAGACAGTTCAGTTGGTGGTCCGACATGAAAGCATCATCTCCTCGTGCTGCAATTGTATCCCATAATGGAGATGTCTCTTCTTTGTTTGCCATGGCCGTGATCAGATTTCCAATACCTTCTCCATTCTTGGTTTCCTTGATTATTACTGTTTGAGCATCAACTCCATTTGCTGAAGGAGTTCCATCATTTGCTGAGAAAATCAGATCCGTATCTCCACCATTCGAAGTTGAGTAACGTTGCATGCAAGTATCGTCTTTAGTATAGTAAGCGTGAGCACCAACTGAAGACGAGATCCCACCAGTGGACAATCTTTTTCTCTGAATATTGTCATATTTGCATTTATTTCTTCGCTCATCAGTGGCCTCAAATAAAGAATATGAGTAATTCTTAAATATTGATCCTTTGATATTACGTAAAGCCATATGAAGTTTTTTCTCTTTCTGATGTTTATTGTAGTTGATTGCATTGCCATGATCTTCAGATTTGTTTTCTATAGATGAAAACGTAATAGCATTCACTTGTTGACCTTTTCCAGTAGATAACTCATGAGAATGATGTTGCTGATCCATTATAACACCATCATTTGACATTAAGATGGAATCACAATCTATTGAATCATTATCCATTGAAAAATACGACAGAATAAAGATCAAAAAACACAAAAACTTTCTAGAGAGAGGAAATTCTAGAGAGAGGATGGTTATCGGGTTAGGTTTTCCAGTTTTCATATGATGGATTAGGGTTATCTAGTTTTCATATGATGGATTAGGGTTTTCTCGTTTTCATACGATGGATTAGGGTTTTTGAATGTCGCAAATGATGTTATTAGGGTTTTCTAGTTTTCATATGATAGATTAGGGTTTTCTATTTTTCATATGATGGATTAGGGTTTTCTAGTTTTCATATAATGCATTAGGGTTTTTGAATGTTGCAAATTATGTTATTAGAGTTTTCTAGTTTCATATGATGGATTAGGGTTTTCTAGTTTTGATATGATAGATTAGGGTTTTCTAGTTTTTATATGATGGATTAGTGTTTTTGAATGTTGCAAATGATGTTATTCGGGTTTTCTAGTTTTCATATGATGGATTAGGGTTTTCTACTTTTTTTTTTTTTTTTTTTTTTTTTTTTTTTTTTTTGGTAACCGAGGATCCCACCCGACCCATCCTTTGGATGACCCTGATGAAGCAATCTCGGGGCCCACGCACACCTGGCAGCAGGGTGGTCCGAGTCAATCACCTACGGGGGTAGAGAGGTGGCCAGTGGCCATCCCCTGATTGAAACCTAACACTCCCTATGGGGAAAGGGAGGGAGTGGGATTAGAACTTGGAACCTCTTTATGGTTTAAGAGAAAGAGTCCTAAGCCTTATCCACTAGGCCATCAGGGTGATGGTTGGGTTTTCTACTTTACATATGATGGATTAGGGTTTTCTAGTTTACATATGATCGATTAGGGTTTTCTAGTTTTCATATGATGGATCAGGGGTAGTTTTCATATGATAGATTAGAGTTTTCTAGTTTTCATAGGATGGCTTAGGGTTTTCTTGTTTTCATATGATGGATTAGGGTTTTTGAATGTTGCAAATGATGTTATTAAGGTTTTCGAGTTTTCATATGATGGATTAGAGTTTTTTCATATTATGGATTAGGGTTTTCTAGTTTTCATATGATGCATTAGGGTTTTTGAATGTTGCAAATGATGTTATTAAGGTTTTCTAGATATCATATGATGGATTAGGGTTTTCTAGTTTTCATATGATGGATTAGGGTTTTCCAGTTTTCATATGATGGATTAGGGTTTTCTAGTTTCATATGATGGATTAGGGTATTCTAGTTTTCATATGATGGATTAGGGTTTTTGAATGTTGCAAATGATGTTATTCGGGTTTTCTAGTTTTCATATGATGGATTAGGGTTTTCTATGGATTAGGGTTTTTGAATGTTGCAAATGATGTTATTCGGGTTTTCCAGTTTTCATATGATGGATTAGGGTTTTCTAGTTTTCATATGATGGATGAGGGTTTTGTAGTTTTCATATGATCGATTAGGTTTTCTAGTTTTCCTATGATGGATTAGGGTTTTCTAGTTTTCATATGATGGATTAGGGTTTTCTAGTTTTCATATGATGGATTAGAGTTTTCTAGTTTTTATGTGATGGATTAGGGTTTTTGAATGTTGCAAATGATGTTATTCGGGTTTTGTAGGTTTCATATGATGGATTAGGGATTTCTAGTTTTTTTTTTTTGGGTAAAGAGGGCGGTACCTCTGGCAAATTTTATTAATAAAAAGAATGAATACAATATAAGGCTGGGGACTCCCCACCAAAAAACAGAAAATCCATCGGGACAGGCCCCAACGGACAACAAGCTAAACTAGGAACCAAAACAAGAGAGGAAACCATAAGCAAACAAGAACATAAAGGAGAGCAACCTGCAAAACAAACAAACCATACAAGCCAAAACAAGCAGAGGAAAAAGAAAGCGCATAGGAAGAAAATTAAGGGAGGGTCCAAATAGTTTTAGCCAAATCAACATTAGTGCAAGTTTTCAAAGAAAGACTCAGCAGTCTACAGCGGATATCGTCCTTTACAATATTCACGACAGCATGATGAGATCTTTTAATATTTTTAAAAATGCGTAAATTTCTTTCCCGCCATATGTGGTAGACCGCTCCAGCAAAAACAAGTCTTCTAATGATGGACCAAATGGTCTTGATCTTATTAATGGGGTTGAGTTGACTAATGATATCAGACCAGCTATCAGTGGAGAAGGAGAGATTCATAACATGATGTAGGTCATGCCAAACCAAAGAAGTGAAAGAGCATTCAAAGAAGAGATGGGAAAGGGAATCCGGACAGTTACCGCAGAACGCACAAATGAGATTGGAATTTGTGTCCCAGATTTTTATTTTATCATGAGTCTTGAGACGATCTTTAAGAGCAACCCAAAGAATGAATGCATGTCTGGGAATGTTCTGGGAGAACCAAACAAGATGAAACCAAAAGACCGGTTGTTGATAGGGGCGAATAGACTGCCACACAGATCGAACAGAGAAAGGGGAGAGTTGACCGTCTCTAGATCTCCAAAGGAGTTTATCAGAGACGGACGTGGAAATAGCAGGAGGGTTATGAGAAAGAAGAGCACCATGTGAATCTCTCCAACAATGAGGCCGAACCCAAGATCCGTTAAGAACCAGGTCAGCAACCTTAGTATCAGGAGTGAAACCCGCATCATGGATGTCACGGACAGTCAAGAATTTAGAAAGAGGGCCCGCCGGGTGCCAATTGTCGAACCAAGCAGAAGTAGAGCATCCATCACCTATCTGGGAAACTATATACTCCCTTATCTTATCCCGCATATCCAGGATGTTACGCCAAGCAAATCCAGTCCCGTATTTTTTGGGGGCATCCCAAAAGTTACGGCCACATAAACGGTATGAGTGGATCCACTTAACCCATAGGGACTCTTTCTTGGAAAGGAGTCTCCAAACATGGGAAGCCATAAGGGCAACATTCCAGATAGCAAGGTTACGTATGCCAAGGCCACCATGTTCCTTAGGAAGGCATACAGTTTTCCAGGAGACTTTAGCTTTACCACGCTTTAACTCACCATGGCACCAGAGGAAACCTCTCATGAGCTTCTCAATATCGTTAGAGATAGATTTAGGAAGAATAAAAACAGAAGCCCAATAGATTTGAGTAGAAGAAAGGACAGAGAGGATGAGCTGGAGACGACCAGCAAAGGAAAGAGACTTGTTTTTCCAGTCATTAATCCTGCATTTGACTTTATCAACAAGGCCTTTACAGTCTTTGTGGGCAAGACGCGTGGTGATGAGAGGAACACCAAGGTATCGGACAGGGAAAGAGCCCTCAGGAAACTTAACAATAAGATCAATGGCCGCCCTGGTCCTTTCACCAACATTGCAATAGAAAGCTTCACTTTTTGCAATATTTGGATGGAGGCCAGAAACTCCAGAGAATTCCTCAAGAGAATCACAGATGATTCTAACCGAAGAGCTATCACCATGACAGAAGAGAAGAAGATCGTCGGCAAAGCAGAGATGGGTGATACTTTGATCATCACATTGTCTGTGGAATTTAAAAGTATCAGAATCATGGATGTTTCTCTTGATCATAAGGTTAAGCACTTCCATGACAAGAGTGAAAAGATAAGGAGAAAGGGGGTCACCCTGCCTTAGGCCCCTTTTACCGTCAAAGTATCCGTGAGTATTCCCATTGATACTTACAGAGTAAGCAACCGTGGAAACACATGTCATGATCCAGTCAATCATACGATCGGGGAAACCAAACCCAAACAAGATAGACCTTAGAAACGACCAGTCAACCGTGTCGTATGCTTTTTGAATATCAACCTTAAAAGCACATCTCGGAGGACCACGATGACGATGATAATCACGCATCAGTTCATGAACAAGAAGGACGTTGTCAGTGATCAAACGACCAGGGATGAAAGCAGACTGGTTTTCATCAACCAGAGAAGAAAGATGGTTTTTGATACGATCTGCAATAATCTTGCTGATACATTTGTAGACAACGTTACAACAAGCTATAGGGCGGAAATCAGTGACTTTGGAAGGGGAATCAACTTTAGGGATGAGCGCAAGGATGGTGCTGTTGAAAGACTTAAGAAGTTTGCCAGAATAGAAGAATTCCTTAACCGCCATACATAAATCAGGACCCACAATATCCCAAGCAGACTTGAAGAACTTAGCAGAGAAACCATCAGAACCAGGAGCTTTATCATCACCCATCTGGAACAGGACACGCTTAACCTCCGCGTCAGTAACAGGAGTAAGCATGGCGGCAGACTGGTGGGGGGAGAGCTTATTAGAGAAGAGGGAAGAAGGATCACGAATAGCAGTAGAAGGCTGGGCAGAACCCAAGAAGGTTTGAAAGTGAGAAACAAAAAGATTAGGAAGATCGTTCCCCGAGATCCAGTTACCTTGAACATCCTGGATAGAATTAATACGATTGCGAGATTTACGACTTTTAACCGCTTTGTGGAAAAAAGCCGAATTTTTATCACCTTCACGCAGCCAGTTAACCTTAGCCTTTTGTTTTAAGAACCTCTCTTCATCCAGGCTAGCCTCGTTATAAGCGATGAGATACCTGCATTGTTCTTCACGAAGATCCTTATTGAAAGGATCTCGATCCAAAGCAATCTGAACTCTATCAAGCTCATTACTTAGAGAGATAACCTTAGAAAAGAGGTTTCCCTGGTTGCGAAGCATCTTACGAATAGGCACTTTCAGATTTTTAAGGTTTTTGAAAACCTTATACATCCGATATCCAGTAATGTTAGGGTTCCAAGAAGAGGCAACAATCTGTTTGAAATCTTCCTTATAAGTCAGGAAATTAGGGAACTTGAAAGGCTTAGGTTGGAAAGGGGCACGTTTGGGGAGTGAAAGCACAGCAGGAGTATGATCGGAAGAACGGTAAGGGAGAAAATTGACAGTAGAGGAGGGGAAAGAAGCAACAAAGTGAGTATTTCCCATGACACGATCGATCTTCTTAAGGATGCCACCCGAACCATTAGGAGACTTGGTCCATGTGTAGAAGAGACCTTTATAGTTAAGATCCTCCATTTCCATCAGATTGACACAGTCCCTGAAGTCCTCCATGGCACGAGAAATCCCAGACGACCCGGAGGTGCTATCTTTGATATCAAGAGCAACATTGAAATCACCCAGAAGAATCCAAGGAGTATCTCTAACCACATTCTTATGAACCGCAAGAGAATGCCAGAGAGAACGACGCATCATGTGATCATTATGAGCATAGACGAAGGAGCAGAAAAAGGATTTATTAGAATCACGAATATTAACTTTGAAATGCATAACCTGATCATTTAAGTCGATAAGCATCATATCAATGGCCATTGGATCCCAGGCAACCACGATTCTAGTCCCTCTAGGGGAGAAGAGACCGTTGGAGGACCAGGACCAAGAGCCAAAAGTACGACTACAAATAAGAGGGAGGTTAGGAAAAGAAGCCCGAGTCTCAAGAGAAGCACAAATATGAAGATTTTGATCGCGGATAAGATCTCTCAATGCTTTCTGATGAGAAGGCTTACAGAGACCGCGAGTATTCCAAGCACCGATGTGCGTCATATGGAAACTTGGAGGGGGGTGGAGTCCATCTGCTCAGACACCGGAGCTATCATAGGGTGATCATTATAAGATCCAGACTCATTAACAATGAACTGGGCAGTGTCACCATCATCAGAATCAACCTCAATACTATTATCCTCTCCGATTAGGTCATCAGTATCAGGATCAAAATCATGAGGACTAGAATGGGAAGGAGTACCAGAATGTGGCAGAGGGACAGAAGTAGAGGGAATATCCGTGACGTCAGAGGAACAATCCTCTAGAATGGAGAAGGCATTGAATAAAGGGGTGGAGGATTCAGACTGATTTATGGCCTGTGAGGGAGAAATACGAATGAAAGGGCTAGGGAATCCAACAATAGCCGTCTTATCCTTCATAGGGGGATTAGGGGGATTGGTGGATAAAGGGGGGCTATTATTAATCTGAACCGGAAGTTTCTGAAACCGTATTTTATTTTTATTAGTTTTTAAAAAGTTTTTATTTTTTGAGTAAAAATTAACTTGGGTATTATTTTGATATTTTCTATTTGTATTACTTTTAGAAGATTCATTAATTTTATTGTCTTTAGTAGAAACATGTTTTGAAGAAATTTTCTTTTTTGAAACCATAGTAAAATCATCATTATTATCTATAATAGAAGTAACATTAATGGTAGATGTATCCATATTATTAGCACTAGAAGGATCATTAATTTTATTAATTACATGCATACAAACATGTGTTTCGTGACCAAACAGCTTACAGTGAGAGCACATAGGTGGTTTCCATTCATACTCAACTCTAAGAGTATGGCAAGAAAATTCAAGTGTTTCAGGATCTGGGATACGGATTTTAATTTTGTCCACCCATGAGGGACGAGTTGGTACTTCTAAAAGGACACGTGCATAGACTGCCTTACCCGCAGCATAAGTACACATGTTAGCCGTATAAGAGTCCATAGCAAGAGGTTTACCTATTTTAGAAGCTATGTGACTTAATCCTTCCTCACTCCAAGTCTCATAAGGGATGTCATGTATTTTAATCCATAGAGGAAGTTTGTCATGGTTGTTTCTATGAATGCTAAGTCCGGGT
The DNA here is from genome assembly GCA_023525715.1 of Cichorium intybus. NCBI lineage: Eukaryota > Viridiplantae > Streptophyta > Magnoliopsida > Asterales > Asteraceae > Cichorium > Cichorium intybus. The sequence continues at coordinate 42,269,136 of CM042015.1, forward strand.
CTCCATTTTTGCATAACAATGGGGGCACTCCTAAATGTCCATGGTCCGTGAGTGATAACATGTTTTAGACCTTGGTCATTGTTAAATTTAAAAAGATAGACACCGTTACCATTTAACAGAACATCCTCCAGCCCATGTTGAGACCACATCTTAGAGGCGAGATAACGAACATCTGAATAATTCATTTTACATCCAACGAAATAACCACATATGGTTCTAGCATGAGTCTCACATATCTTATTAACAACATTGATCGGGATATCTACTGGCACATCAATATCATTACTCATATTAGGTATGAAACGGAAATTTTCGCTAGAATGTTTTTTAGGACCACATAAAATGTTTGCTTGAGAGTTAACAAGCATAGGTAATTTACTAGACCAAGCATTGTAATTTATGTCTTTCACATCCATTTTACCATTAATATTAATTACCTTGTTGGAATTATGTAAATGAACAACCTCGGTTTCATTATTAAATCTAGAGTTAACAGGAATATGATTATCCGGTTTATGAATAACATAGTTTTTATTATTAAAAGGTTTATTATTGTTAGCCCAATTAGTATTATTATAAGCATTGGGCTTATGGAAGTAATTACTAGTATGTTTAGAAGGCTTTGTATTATTATGGGCTAATAAAACATTGGGCTTATAAGGGTGATTGGGTTTATAATTGTTTGAGTTTGGTTTGATGACAATAGAGGGATGGAGGCCCAAAAGAGATTGGGTATGGATGATTGGTTTTGTAGATCCATTAAATGGATCCGAATATGTGTTAGTTTTATAAGATCCATCGTGAATATGAGGAGGAGTACTTTCATCGTTCAAACCAAGGGCATTGGAAGAGTCAACACATTGGATACCAATGCTTGTCTCTTGGTCTCCCACTAGTGATACCAAAGGTTGGTCAAGAGAATAATTACAAGTCAATGTCTCCCCACTAACACAATAATCATGCTTAAAACAATTCAAATGTAGATTTGAAGAGAGAATATGATCGGATTTTTCAAGAGAAGATGACTCACCCTTGTAGACCGTTGGAACTTCTTCTTGGCCGTTAGGAGCGTGGTAATCACTTGCTGGAATTTCTTGTTGACCATGTTGAGTTTCCACTCGATTTTGCTGTGTATTCTTTTCCGTATGAGGATTTTCCTTTCTGTTTTGCTGGATGTTCAATCGCATCATGTTCTTGACCGTGAGATGGTCATTCGCTGCATGTTTTTTCCCGTGGGTTTTTCCATTAATTTTTGCTGCAACATCATGACCGTGTATTGTTGCTATAACATCTTCATCAAGAGATGATTGTTGAGTGTGGATCATGCATGCATGGTTGTTTTGAAGGCTTTGGTTCGGATGTTGTTCTTGTTCAGCATCATGTTGTAGTATATATTCATCTTTGTTGTAGTAGTTTTTCTCTTCACCATCATCTTTGTGTTTATAATTTTGAGCATTATCTTCATCTTCAGAATCTGAAGATGTATACTCCGTGATCATACCATCTTTACAAGTATCATCCCGATCGAAGGCATCTCCAGAGGTTGTGCAAGTCGCTTTGATGTCATCAGCCTCGTTAGGTGGAATTAGAAAGATCTTATGGATGCCACCATCTTCAATCGGTTGAACAGAAGATTGATGAGTTAAATCAAGGACATCGACTCCAGGGGCTTTTTCTTTTGCTAGAAAACTTTTAGAAATAATATTTCTTTCTTTAACAGTAAATATTTGTTTTTTTCTTTTTGTAGATTTTTTTTGTATGGTTTTGTCAAGCAGTTTGAAAATACATGGCTGTTTTTTTTGTATGTTTTTTAATCTTTTTTCAACAATATTGAATGTAATTTGAGGATCTGTAAAACCTTGTGTAGAAATAAAATGATTTTGATTTGCTAGTATGTCAGCAGATTCCAAAGATAAATCTGGACCAGCAATTATGCCTGGTGAAACACCAGCCATATTGAAAACAAAAACTTAAAAATGGAAACCAGAATCGTAAATAATTCTAGAGAGAAATGTAGGGTATAGGGTTTTCTCGTTTTTGGGATTTCTAGTTTTCATACGATGGATTAGGGTTTTCTAGTTTTCATATGATCGATTAGGGTTTTCTAGTTTTCATATGATGGATTAGGGTTTTTGGATGTTGCAAATGATGTTATTAGGGTTTTCTAGTTTTCATATGATATATAAGGGTTTTTGAATGTTGCAAATGATGTTATTAGGGTTTTCTAGTTTTCATATGATGGATTAGGGTTTTTGAATGTTGCAAATGATGTTATTAGGGTTTTCTAGTTTTCATAAGATGGGTTAGGGTTTTCTAGTTTTCATATGATGGATTAGGGTTTTTGAATGTTGCAAATTATGTAATTAGGGTTTTCTAGTTTTCATATGATGGATTAGGGTTTTCTAGTTTTCATATTATGGATTAGGTTTTTCTAGTTTTCATATGATGGATTAGTGTTTTTGAATGTTGCAAATGATCTTATTAGGCTTTTCTAGTTTTCATATGATGGATTAAGGTTTTCCAGTTTTGATATGATGGATTAGAGTTTTCTAGTTTTCATATGAAGGATTAGGGTTTTCTCGTTTTCATATGATGGATTAGGGTTACCTTGAGCATCCTGGATAGAATTAATACGATTACGAGATTTACGGCTTTTAACCGCCTTGTGGAAAAAAGCAGAATTTTTATCACCCTCACGAAGCCAGTTAACCTTAGCCTTTTGTTTTAGGAATCTCTCTTCATCCAGGCTAGCCTCGTTATAAGCGAGGAGATACCTGCATTGTTCTTCACGCAGATCCTTATTGAAAGGATCCCGATCCAAAGCAATCTGAACTCTATCAAGCTCATTACGAAGAGAGATAACCTTAGAAAAAAGGTTTCCTTGGTTGCGAAGCATCTTACGTATAGGCACTTTCAGATTTTAAGGTTTTTGAAAACCTTATACATCCGAAATCCAGTTATATTGGGGTTCCAAGAAGAGGCAACAATCTGCTTGAAATCCTTCTTATAAGTAAGGAAATTAGGGAACTTGAAAGGCTTAGGATGGAAAGGGGCACGGTGGGGGAGAGAAAGCACAACAGGGGTATGATCGGACGAACGGTAAGGGAGAAAATTGACAGTAGAGGAGGGGAAAGAAGCAACGAATTGAGTATTTCCCATGACACGATCGATCTTCTTGAGGATGCCACCCGAACCATTAGGAGACTTGGTCCATGTGTAGAAGAGACCTTTATAGTTAAGATCCTCCATTTCCATCAGATTGACACAGTCCCTGAAGTCCTCCATGGCACGAGAAATCCCAGACGACCCAGAGGTGCTATCTTTAATATCAAGAGCAACATTGAAATCACCCAAAAGAATCCAAGGTGTATCTCTAACCATATTCTTATGAACCACAAGAGAATGCCAGAGAGAGCGACGCATCATGTGATCATTATGAGCATAGACGAAAGAGCAGTAAAAAGATTTATTAGAATCACGAATATTAACTTTGAAATGCATAACCTGATCATTTAAGTCGATAAGCATCATATCAATGGCAAGCGGATCCCAGGCAACCACAATTCTAGTCCCTCTTGGGGAGAAGAGACCGTTGGAGGACCACGACCAAGAGCCAAAAGTACGACTACAGATAAGAGTGAGGTTATGGAAGGAAGCACGAGTCTCAAGAGAAGCACAAATATGAAGATTATGGTCGCGAATAAGTTCTCTCAAGGCTTTCTGATGAGAAGGCTTACAGAGACCGCGAGTATTCCAAGCAGCGATGTGCGTCATATGGAAACTTGGATGGGGGTGGAGTCCATCTGCTCGGACACCGGAGCTATCATCGGGTGATCATTATAGGATCCAGACTCATTGACAATGAACTGGGCAGTGTCACCTTCATCAGAATCAACCTCAATACTAATATCCTCAATGATTAGGTCATCAGAATCATGATCAAAATCATCAGGACTAGAATGTGAAGGAGCACCAGAATGGGGCAGGGGGACAGAAGAAGAAGGAATATCTGTGACGTCAGAGGAACATGCCTCTAGAATGGAGAAGGCGTTGAATAAAGGAGTGGAGGATTCAAGCTGATTTAGGGGCTGGGAGGAAGAAAGACGAATGATAGGGCTAGGGAATCCAACAATAGCCGATTTATCCTTCATTGGTGGATTGGTGGAATTGTTGAATAAAAGGGGGCTATTATTAATATGAATCGGACGTTTCTCAAAACAATTCTTATTTCTAATGGTTTTTAAATTGTTTTTATTATTGGAAGTGGAATTTTCTTGGGTATTGTTTTTGTATTTTCTACTTGTATTGCTTTTAGAAGATTCATTATTTTTATTTTCTTTAGTAGAAACATGTTTAGAAGAATTTTTCTTATTTGAAACCATAGTAAAATCATCAGTGTTATCAATAATAGAAGTAGCGTTAATGGTAGAAGTATCCATATGTTTAGCAATAGAAGGGGCAGTAGTTTTAGTAATTACATGCATACAAACATGTGTTTCGTGACCAAACACCTTACAATGAGAGCACATAGGAGGTTTCCATTCATACTCAACTCTAAGGGTATGGGAAGAGAACTCAGATGTTTCAGGATCTGGGATACGGATGCTAATTTTGTCCACCCAAGAGGGACGAGTAGGAACCTCTAAAAGGACACGTGCATAAACAGCCTTACCCGCAGCATAAGTACACATGTTAGCTGTATAAGAGTCCATAGCAAGAGGCTTACCAATTTTAGAAGCAATGTGACTTAATCCTTCCTCACTCCAAGTTTCATAAGGGATGTCATATATTTTAATCCATAGAGGAAGTTTGTCATGGTTGTTTCTATGAATGCTAAGTCCGGGTCTCCATTTTTGCATAACAATGGGTGCATTCCTAAATGTCCATGGGCCGTGAGTGATAACATGTTTTAGACCTTGGTCATTGTTAAATTTAAAAAGATAGACACCGTTACCATTTAACAAAACATCTTCCAGACCATGTTTAGACCACATCTTAGATGCTAGATAACGAACATCTGAATAATTCAATTTACATCCCACGAAATAACCACATATGGTTCGAGCATGAGTCTCACATATCTTATTAACCACATTTATCGGTATATCTACTGGCACATCAATATCATTACTCAGATTAGGAATGAAACGAAAATTTTCGCTGGAATGTTTATTAGGACCACTTAAAATGTTCGCTTGAGAGTTAACCAGTATAGATAATTTACTAGACCAAGCGTTGAAATTTATGTCTTTTAGTTCAGAATTACCATTAATTTTACTATGTTTGTTGGAATTATGTAACTGAACCACATTTTCTTCATTACTAAATCTAGAATTAACATGAATATGATTATCCGGTTTATGAATTACATTTTTTTTTTGCATTAAATGGCTTATTATTGTTAGCCCATTTTGTTTTATTAAAATCATTGGGCTTATGGTTGTTCAATCTAGAAGAAGTATGGTTTGGTTTTGTTTGGCCCAAATGTGAATGAAGTTTAGGTAAGCCCAAAAGAGAACCTTGAGGATCCTTAATATTAGTGAGCATTCTCGGCCTAAGAGGACCCGCACAAATAGAAGAATCGATCGTTTCATGCACAAAAGAGAGGGACTCATGAAAAGGTTTGGCATGTGCATCATATGTCTCCTTGTCTCCCACTAACCTAACTCTATCATTGTTGTCTCCCCACTCATCCCTCACTTTAGACTTTTGACCCTCTAAATTATTGTTTACCCCACAAATAACATTCAAATTGGATAAATTAACATTAAAAGGAGGGTTATCGGCAATGTTACCTTCTGCAAGAGAGGTTTTTGAATTGTTGACCGATGAAGTGGTACCCCATTGAAAATTCTCCACTTGCTTTTCCATTTCCTTGGTCGGTTTTAATATTCCATCTTCATGCTTATAATTGTTGTCCATTCCCTTTTGTAATATGTTTATTCCATGCGTATTAGTGCTACTAATAACCGTTTGAGGACCATCTTCTCCACGAATGCATTTTTTAGAGCTGACCGTTAGAGCGTGTACTCCACGAGCAACAAGGATTGCAACATCTCCCTCTTGGCCTTCGGTGTTCTTCATGATTGTAGCTTGAGGAACACGATCACCTTTGGTTGTAGGATCTGGAATATAGATACCGTGAGCTAGACAAGGGTGATTTTCAGGAACACCCATCGTGAAGTGATGATCCATGCATTCCCCACCACATGAGACAGTAGTAGAGACATCTCCCTTGGTGACCATTGTATCTTCTTCTCCACTTGCACATGAGATATCACCATTAAGACCATTTGCTGAAAGAGTTCCTTTATTTGCTGAAAAATTCAGACCCGTGTCTCCTCCATTGGAGGTTGAGTAAAGCTGCATGCAATTATCTTCTTTAGTATAACAAGCTTGAGCATCAAGTGAAGACAAGATCCCACCATTTGACATTCTTTTTTGCTGAATTTTGTCATTTTTGCATTTATTTCTACGTTCATCAGTTGCCTCAAATAAAGAAGATGAATAATTCTTAAATATAGATCCCTTGATATTACGTAAAGCCATATGAAGTTGTTTCTCTTTCTGATCTTTATTGTAGTTGATTGCATTGCCATGATCTTCAAATTTGTTTTCTTTAGATGAAAATTTAAAATGTTGTTTAAAATTTTCAGAAAACGAAATAGCCTTCATATGTTGACCTTTTCCAGTAGATAACTCTTGAAAATGTTGTTGCTGATCCATAATAACACCATCATTTGACATTAATATGGAATCACAACCTATTGAATCATTATCCATTGTAAAATACAACAGAACAAAAACCAAAAACGAAAAACACAAAAACTTTCTAAAGAGAGAAAATTCTAGAGAGAGGTTAGAGAGAAAAAAGGCTTTTTTTGGTTTTCTGGGTATTCTAGGGGTTTTCTAGTTTTCATATGATGGATTAGGGTTTTCTAGTTTTCATATGATGGATTAGGGTTTTTGAATGTTGCAAATGATGTTATTAGGGTTTTCTAGATTTCATATGATCGATTAGGGTTTTCTAGTATTCATATGACGGATTAGGGTTTCCTAGTTTTCATATGATGGATTAGGGTTTTTGAATGTTGCAAATGATATTATTAGGGTTTTCTGGTTTTCATATGAAGGAATAGGGTTTTCTAGTTTCATATGATGGATTAGAGTTTTCTAGTTTTCATATGATAGATTAGGGTTTTCTACTTTTTATATGATGGATTATGGTTTTTGAATGTTGCAAATGATGTTATTCGGGTTTTATAGTTTTCATATGATGGATTAGGGTTTTCTAGTTTTCATATGATGGATTAGGGTTTTCTAGTTTTCATATGATCGATTAGGTTTGCTAGTTTTCATATGATGGATTAGGGTTTTCTAGTTTTCATATGATGGCTTAGGGTTTTCTAGTTTTCATATAATGGATTAGGGTTTTCTAGTTTTTTTTTTTTTTGGGTAAAGAGGGCGGTACCTCTGGCAAATTTTATTAATAAAAAGAATAAATACAATATAAGGCTGGGGACTCCCCACCAAAAAACAGAAAATCCATCAGGACAGGCCCCAACGGACAACAAGCTAAACTAGGAACCAAAACAGGAGAAGGAACCATAAGAAAACAAGAACATAGAGGAGAGCAACCTGCAAAACAAACAAAACATACAAGCCAAAACAAGCATAGAAAAAGGAAAGCGTAGAGGAAGAAAATTAAGGTTGGAAGAAAATTAAGGGAGGGTCCAAATAGTTTTAGCCAAATCAACATTAGTGCAATTTTTCAAAGAAAGACTCAGCAGTCTACAGCGGATATCATCCTTAACAATATTCACAACAGCATGATGAGATCTTTTTATTTTTGTAAAAATGCGTAAATTTCTTTCCCGCCAGATGTGGTAGACCGCTCCAGCAAAAACAAGTCTTCTAATGATAGACCAAATGGTCTTGTTCTTATTAATGGGGTTTAGTTGACTAATGATATCAGACCAGGTATCAGCAGAGAAGGAGAGATTCATGACATGCTGGAGTTCATGCCAAACCAAAGAAGTGAAAGAGCATTCAAAGAAGAGATGAGAAAGGGAATCCGGACAGTTCCCGCAGAACGCACAAATGAGATTGGAATTAGTGTCCCAAATTTTGATTTTATCATGAGTCTTAAGGCGATTTTTAAGAGCAACCCAAAGAATGAAAGCATGTCTGGGAATGTTCTGGGAGAACCAAACAAGATGAAACCAAAAGACCGGTTGATGATAGGGGCGAATAGTCTCCCAAACAGAACGAACAGAGAAAGGAGAGAGTTGACCGTCTCTAGATCTCCAAAGTAGATTATCAGGGACGGATGTGGAAAGATTTGGGGGGTTATGAGAAAGAAGAGCAGTATGGGAATCTCTCCAACAATGAGGCCTAACCCAAGATCCGTTAAGAACCAGGTCAGCAACCTTTGTATCAGGAGTGAAACCCGCATCATGGATGTCACGGACAGACAAGAATTTAGAAAGAGGGCCCGCGGGGTGCCAGTTATCGAACCAAGCGGAAGTAGAGCATCCATCACCAATCTTGGAAACTATATACTCTCTTATCTTATCCCTCATGTCTAGGATGTTACGCCAGGCAAATCCAGAACCGTATTTTTTGGGGGCATCCCAAAAATTACGGCCACATAAACGGTAAGAGTGGATCCACTTAACCCATAGGGACTCTTTCTTGGAAAGGAGTCTCCAAACATGGGAAGCCATAAGGGCAACATTCCAGATAGCAAGGTTACGTATGCCAAGCCCACCATGTTCCTTCGGAAGGCATACAGTTTTCCAGGAGACTTTAGCTTTACCACGCTTCAACTCACCATGGCACCAGAGGAAACCTCTCATGAGCTTCTCAATATCGTTAGAGATAGATTTAGGAAGAATAAAAACAGAAGCCCAATAGATTTGAGTAGAAGAAAGGACAGAGAGGATCAGCTGGAGACGACCAGCAAAGGAAAGAGACTTGTTTTTCCAGTCATTAATCCTGCATTTGACTTTATCAACAAGTCCTTTACAGTCTTTGTGGGCAAGACGCGTGGTGATGAGAGGAATGCCAAGGTATCGAACAGGAAAAGAGCCCTCCGGAAATTTAACAATAAGATCAATGGCAGCCCTGGTCCTCTCACCAACATTACAATAGAAAGCTTCACTCTTCGCAATGTTGGGATGGAGGCCAGAAACCCCAGAGAATTCCTCAAGAGAGTCACATATGAGTTTAACCGAAGAGCTATCACCATGGCAGAAGAGAAGGAGATCGTCGGCAAAGCAGAGATGGGTGATATTTTGATCGTCACATTGTCTGTGGAATTTAAAAGAATCAGAATCATGGATGTTTCTCTTGATCATAAGGTTAAGCACTTCCATGACAAGAGTGAAGAGATAAGGAGAGAGGGGGTCACCCTGCCGAAGGCCCCTTTTACCCTCGAAATAACCATGAGTATTCCCATTGATACTTACATAGTAAGCAACCGTGGAAACACATGTCATGATCCACTCAATCATACGATCGGGGAAACCAAACCCAAACAAAATGGTTCGCAGAAAAGTCCAGTCAACCGTGTCGTATGCTTTTTGAATATCAACCTTAAAAGCACACCTAGGAGGACCACGATGACGATGATAATCACGCATGAGCTCGTGAACAAGAAGGACGTTGTCGGTGATCAGACGGCCAGGGATGAAAGCAGACTGGTTTTCATCAACCAGAGAGGAAAGATGGTTTTTGATACGATCCGCAATAAGCTTGCTGATACATTTGTAAACAACATTACAACAAGCTATAGGGCGGAAATCAGTGACTTTAGAAGGGGAATCAACTTTAGGAATGAGCGCAAGGATGGTGCTGTTGAAGGACTTAAGAAGTTTGCCAGAATAGAAGAATTCCTTAACAGCCATACAGAAATCAGGACCCACAATATCCCAAGCAGACTTGAAGAACTTAGCAGAGAAACCATCAGAACCAGGAGCTTTATCATCACCCATCTGAAACAGAACACACTTAACCTCCGCGTCAGTAACAGGAGTAAGCATGGCAGCAGACTGGAGGGGGGAGAGCTTATTAGAGAAGAGGGAAGAAGGATTACGAATAGCAGTAGAAGGCTGGGCAGACCCCAAGAAGGCTTGAAAGTGAGAAACAAAAAGATTAGGAAGATCGTTCCCCGAGATCCAGTTACCATGAACATCCTGGATAGAATTAATACGGTTTCGAGATTTACGACTTTTAACCGCTTTGTGGAAAAAAGCCGAATTTTTATCACCCTCACGAAGCCAGTTAACCTTAGCCTTTTGTTTCAGGAACCTCTCTTCATCCAGGCTAGCCTCGTTATAAGCGAGAAGATACCTGCATTGTTCTTCACGAAGATCCTTATTGAAAGGATCCCGATCCAAAGCAATCTGAACTCTATCAAGCTCATTACGAAGAGAGATAACCTTAGAAAAGAGGTTTCCCTGGTTTCGAAGCATCTTACGTATAGGCACTTTCAGATTTTTAAGGTTTTTGAAAACCTTATACATCCGATAACCAGTGATGTTGGGGTTCCAAGAAGAGGCAACAATCTGTTTGAAATCTTCCTTATAAGTCAGGAAATTAGGGAATTTGAAAGGCTTAGGATGGAAAGGGGCACGATGGGGGAGAGAAAGCACAGCAGGAGTATGATCGGACGAACGGTAAGGGAGAAAATTGACAGTAGAGGATGGAAAAGAAGCAACGAAGTGAGTATTTCCCATGACACGATCGATCTTCTTGAGGATGCCACCCGAACCATTAGGAGACTTGGTCCATGTGTAGAAGAGACCTTTATAGTTAAGATCCTCCATTTCCATCAGATTGACACAGTCCCTGAAGTCCTCCATAGCACGAGAAATCCCAGAAGACCCGGATGTGCTATCTTTGATATCAAGAGCAACATTGAAATCACCCAAAATAATCCAAGGGGCATCTCTAACCACATTCTTATGGACCACAAGAGAATGCCAGAGAGAACGACGCATCATGTGATCATTATGAGCATAGACGAAGGAGCAGAAAAAGGATTTATTAGAATCACGGATATAAACTTTGAAATGCATAACCTGATCATTTAAGTCGATAAGCATCATATCAATGGCTAGCGGATCCCAGGCAACCACAATTCTAGTCCCTCTAGGGGAGAAGAGACCGTTGGACGACCACGACCAAGAGCCAAAAGTACGACTACAGATAAGAGGGAGGTTATGGAAGGCAGCACGAGTCTCAAGAGAAGCACAAATATTAAGATTTTGATCGCGGATAATATCTCTCAAGGCTTTCTGATGAGAAGGCTTACAGAGACCGCGACTATTCCAAGCAGCGATGTGCGTCATATGGAAACTTGGAGGGGGGTGGAGTCCATCTGCTCTGACACCGGAGCTATCATAGGGTGATCATTATATGATCCAGATTCATTAACAATGAACTGGGCAGTGTCACCAACATCAGAATCCACCTCAAGACTATTATCCTCAACGATTAGGTCATCATTATCAGGATCAAAATCATCATGACTAGAATGGGAAAGAGTACTAGAATGTGGCAGGGGGACAGAAGTAGAGGGAATATCCGGGAGGTCAGAGGAACAAGCCTCTAAAATGGAGAATGCGTTGAATAAAGGGGTGGAGGATTCAGACTGAATTAGGGGCTGGGAGGAAGAAAGACGAATGATAGGGCTAGGGAAACCTGCTACACCTCTAGAATCCTTCTGGGAGGGAATAGTAGAATGAGGTAGAATGGGAGGGCGTTTCTTTAAAGGGGCAGGCCGATACTCAGATGGTGACTTATTATTACTTTTATAATTTTTATTAAAAACTTTGTTTTTTAACGATTCTTTAGCCATCCTAACCCTTTGGGTATTTATCTTAGAATTACTTTGAGGAATATCATTAGAGGTATTTTCATTATTTGAGTTTTTTTTCGTTATATTTTTCTTTTTAGTAACCTTAGTAAAACCATCATCAAGTTTTATAGGAGAATCTACTATTACATGATGAATAGGCATTTTATCTTTGGTCTTAGCTTCATTAATCTTAGAGAGGACATGCATACAGTTGTTCGTTTCATGACCATAAACCATACAATGAGAGCACATAGGGGGTTTCCATTCATATTCAATACTAAGAGTATGGTTGGAAAATTCTAGAGTATCCGGATCAGGGATTCTGATATTAACTTTATCCACCCAATTAGATTTTGTTGGGACCTCAAGAAGAACACGAGCATATACAGATTTACCAGCCGCATACTTGCACATATTAGCCGTATATGAGTCCATAGCAAGAGGCTTACCAATTTTAGAGGCAATATGACTAAGTCCATCATCACTCCAAGCCTCATAGGGAATATCATGGATTTTAATCCAGAGAGGAAGCTTGTCATGATTATTCTTATGGATACTCAGTCCAGGACGCCATTTTTGAATGACCATCGGGACACCCTTAAAAGTCCATGGTCCATGGGTGATAACATGTTGCAGACCATTGTCATCACTAAATTTAAAAAGATAAACTCCTTTTCCATTAAGAAGGACATCTTGAAGGCCATGTATAGACCACATTTTGGAAGCCAGATAACGAACATCCGAGTAATTCATTTTTTTTCCAACAAAGTAACCACATATAGTTCTAGCAAAATTTTGACAAACTTTAGTAACAGACTGTAAAGGAATATCTACTGGAACATTAATATCATTACTTAAGTTAGTAATAAAACGGAAGTTATCATTAGCGTGTTTTTGTGATCCAGTAATGATATTAGCATGAGAGTTATTAAGTAAAGGTAATTTTCTAGTCCAAACATTTTTTTCTTTATTTTTAATTTGATGATTGAAAATAAAATTATTGTCATTGAAATTAAAATTATTGTCATTAGTTGCAAAGGTTTTCCTATGTGTTAAATTGCTAGTATTTTTGTCTATAATAGAGTTTTGGGCTTCTATCATATTTTCAATGGGTTTAATATTATTAGTATGGGCTAGATTGTGTGGGCTTGGTCCAAGAATAGAATTATAGTTATTGTTTTTCTCATGGGCTAAAGGCTTTAAGCATGGATGGGCTAAAGGATTTAAGCATGGACCATTCTTGGATTTAGGTGAATTATAACCCATCGGCTTATTCAATTGTTCCGATTTATTTGCATCAAGAGAGACCAAGTCAATTTCTTTTGGGGGACAATCATAATTAGGAGCATAGGATGCTTTTAATTGAAAGGCACTAAGGGGACATTTATCATTAAACCCATTAGGAGATGGAGTAAAGAAGCTACCTCCATGTTGATTCAAATTATCGGAATAATTGGAGAATGCCAAAGGTGTGCACTTTTCTTTGACCGTTGGGGAGTGAAGAAGAACCGTTGGGGAGTGATGTTGGTTCGTAACTTCCAGATTTGCATAAGGAAATCCAGCATCCGTACGTCCATGAGCATAAGGTAATTTGAGCATGCAATCACGTGTATTGTTGGTTGATCCTTCCCCCTTGCTGGAAAATGTATTTTTGACCGAAGGATATTGAAAATCATTCATAACTGTCGTGAGTGTATGTTGACTATCAATCTCGTATCTTGAATTGCTGAGGACACCATCTTCATGTTCAAGGGTTTTCATGCTCCTGAATATTTTTCCGTGAGCTTCACTTTCATCGCTGCAAGAAGTAACGTTGGTGATGGTATTCATCATCTTTGTAGCATTAGGTTCACGGTTAGCATGATCTTCATTTTCTCCATTTAAATCAGATTCGCCATCTTCATCTTCATCATCTTCTTCTTCAGAGGAGTAATCCGTGAGGGTTCCTTGGTTCATTTCAAGACCAACAACTTCAGCATCATCTTCTACAGAAGCTTTTGAAACTGATTTCGAAGTGTCACCTCCTTGAATCGATGGATTCTTCTCCAAAATATCATTTAATTCGGTAGTAGCTGCATCAATCACTCTGTAATGTGTATATTTTTCTGGATTATTTTGAGAGTGAAGATGTATTTCATTTCCAGTAGCTAAATCTGTAATAAGTTTATGGTTTATAACAGAATTCTTTTTTTGTATGGCTCTATCAAGTTTTTTGAAGAAATATGGCTGTTTTGTTTTTATGTTTTTTAATCTTTTTTCAACCAAATTCAAAGTAATTTCATGATCTATAATACCATGTGCAGGAAATATAATTTTACGATTTTCTAAAACATTTTCATTATCCAAAGATTGATCAGAACCAGGAATTATGCCTGGTGAAACACCAGCCATAATTAAAGTAAAAATAAAAATATAAAAACTTTAAAGATTTCCAGATAATCGAATAGCTTGCTTAGAGAGAAAAAAATCAGTTGCAAATGATGTTATTGGGTTTTCTAGTTTTCATATGATGGATTAGGGTTTTCTAGTTTTCATATAATGGATTAGGGTTTTCTCGTTTTCATATGATGGATTAGGGTTTTTGAATGTTGCAAATGATGTTATCAAGGTTTTCTAGTTTTCATATGATGGATTAGGGTTTTCTACTTTTCATATGATGGATTAGGGTTTTCTAGTTTACATATGATGCATTAGGGTTTTTGAATGTTGCAAATGATGTTATTAGGGTTTTCTAGTTATCATATGATGGATTAGGGTTTTGTAGTTTTCATATGATGGATTAGGGTTTTCTAGTTTTCGTATGACGGATTAGGGTTTTTGTATGTTGCATATGATGTTATTAGCGTTTTTTGGTTTTCATATGATGGATTAAGGTTTTCTAGTTTTTTTTTTGGGTAAAGAGGGCGGCACCTCTGGCAAATTTTATTAATAAAAAAATAAATACAATATAAGGCTGGGGACTCCCCACCAAAAAACAGAAAATCCATCGGGACAGGCCCCAACGGACAACAAGCTAAACTAGGAACCAAAACAAGAGAAGGAACCAAGCAAACAAGAACATAAAGGAGAGCAACCTGCAAAACAAACAAACCATACAAGCCAATACAAGGAGAGAAAAAAGAAAGCTTAGTGGAAGAAAATTAAGGGAGGGTCCAAATAGTTTTAGCCAAATCAACGTTAGTGCAAGTTTTCACAGAAAGACTCAGCAGTCTACAGCGGATATCATCCTTAACAATATTCACGACAGCATGATGAGATTTTTTTATTTTTTTAAAAATGCGTAAATTTCTTTCCCGCCAGATGTGGTAGACCGCTCCAGCAAAAACAAGTCTTCTAATGATGGACCAAATGGTCTTGTTCTTATTAATGGGGTTGAGTTGACTAATGATATCAGACCAGCTATCAGTGGAGAAGGAGAGATTCATGACCTGATGGAGGTCATGCCAAACCAAAGAAGTGAAAGAGCATTCAAAGAAGAGATGGGAAAGGGAATCCGGACAGTCCCCGCATAACGCACAAATGAGATTGGAATTTGTGTCCCAGATTTTGATTTTATCATGAGTCTTGAGACGATCTTTAAGAGCAACCCAAAGAATGAAAGCATGTCTGGGGATGTTCTGGGAGAACCAAACAAGATGAAACCAAAAGACAGGTTGGCGATAGGGGCGAATAGACTGCCACACAGATCGAACAGAGAAAGGGGAGAGTTGACCGTCTCTAGATCTCCAAAGGAGTTTATCAGGGGCGGACGTGGAAATAGTAGGGGGGTTATGAGAAAGAAGAGCACCATGGGAATCTCTCCAACAATGAGGCCGAACCCAAGATCCGTTAAGAACCAGGTCAGAAACCTTAGTATCAGGAGTGAAACCCGCATCATGGATGTCACGGACAGACAAGAATTTAGAAAGAGGGCCCGCAGGGTGCCAATTGTCGAACCAAGCAGAAGTAGAGCATCCATCACCTATCTGGGAAACTATATACTCCCTTATCTTATCCCGCATATCCAGGATGTTACGCCAGGCAAATCCGGTTCCGTATTTTTTGGGGGCATCCCAAAAGTTACGGCCACATAAACGGTATGAGTGGATCCACTTAACCCATAAGGACTCTTTCTTGGAAAGGAGTCTCCAAACATGGGAAGCCATAAGGGCAACATTCCAGATAGCAAGGTTACGTATGCCAAGCCCACCATGTTCCTTAGGAAGGCAAACAGTTTTCCAGGAGACTTTAGCTTTACCACGCTTCAACTCATCATGGCACCAGAGGAAACCTCTCATGAGCTTCTCAATATCGTTAGAGATAGATTTAGGAAGAATAAAAACAGAAGCCCAATAGATTTGAGTAGAAGAAAGGACAGAAAGGATCAGCTGGAGACGACCAGCAAAGGAAAGAGACTTGTTTTTCCAGTCATTAATCCTGCATTTGACTTTATCAACAAGTCCTTTACAGTCTTTGTGGGCAAGACGCGTGGTGATGAGAGGAACGCCAAGGTATCGAACAGGGAAAGAGCCCTCCGGAAACTTAACAATAAGATCAATGGCAGCCCTGGTCCTCTCACCAACATTACAATAGAAAGCTTCACTCTTCGCAATGTTGGGATGGAGGCCAGAAACCCCAGAGAATTCCTCAAGAGAGTCACATATGAGTTTAACCGAAGAGCTATCACCATGGCAGAAGAGAAGGAGATCGTCGGCAAAGCAGAGATGGGTGATATTTTGATCGTCACATTGTCTGTGGAATTTAAAAGAATCAGAATCATGGATGTTTCTCTTGATCATAAGGTTAAGCACTTCCATGACAAGAGTGAAGAGATAAGGAGAGAGGGGGTCACCCTGCCGAAGGCCCCTTTTACCGTCGAAATAACCATGAGTATTCCCATTGATACTCACTGAGTAAGCAACCGTGGAAACACATGTCATGATCCAGTCAATCATACGATCGGGGAAACCAAACCCAAACAAGATGGTTCGCAGAAAAGTCCAGTCAACCGTGTCGTAGGCTTTTTGAATATTAACCTTAAAAGCACACCTAGGAGGACCACGATGACGATGATAATCACGCATGAGCTCGTGAACAAGAAGGACGTTGTCGGTGATCAAACGACCAGGGATGAAAGCAGACTGGTTTTCATCAACCAGAGAAGAAAGATGGTTTTTGATACGATCCGCAATAAGCTTGCTGATACATTTGTAAACAACGTTACAACAAGCTATAGGGCGGAAATCAGTGACTTTGGAAGGGGAATCAACTTTAGGAATGAGCGCAAGGATGGTGCTGTTGAAGGACTTAAGAAGTTTGCCAGAATAGAAGAATTCCTTAACAGCCATACAGAAATCAGGACCCACAATATCCCAAGCAGACTTGAAGAACTTAGCAGAGAAACCATCAGAACCAGGAGCTTTATCATCACCCATCTGGAACAGAACACCCTTAACCTCCGCGTCAGTAACAGGAGTAAGCATGGCGGCAGACTGGAGGGGGGAGAGCTTATTAGAGAAGAGGGAAGAAGGATCACGAATAGCAGTAGAAGGCTGGGCAGAACCCAAGAAGGCTTGAAAGTGAGAAACAAAAAGATTAGGAAGACCGTTCCCCGAGATCCAGTTACCATGAACATCCTGGATAGAATTAATACGATTGCGAGATTTACGGCTTTTAACCGCTTTGTGGAAAAATGCCGAATTTTTATCACCCTCACGCAGCCAGTTAACCTTAGCCTTTTGTTTCAGGAACCTCTCTTCATCCAGGCTAGCGTCGTTGAAAGCTTGGAGATACATGCATTGTTCTTCACGAAGATCCTTATTGAAAGGATCCCGATCCAAAGCAATCTGAACTCTATCAAGCTCATTACGAAGAGAGATAACCTTAGAAAAGAGGTTTCCCTGGTTGCGAAGCATCTTACGTATAGGCACTTTCAGATTTTTAAGGTTTTTGAAAACCTTATACATCCGATATCCAGTGATGTTAGGGTTCCAAGAAGAGGCAACAATCTGTTTGAAATCTTCCTTATAAGTCAGGAAATTAGGGAACTTGAAAGGCTTAGGATGGAAAGGGGCACGATGGGGGAGAGAAAGCACCGCAGGAGTATGATCGGACGAACGGTAAGGGAGAAAGTTGACAGTAGAGGAGGGGAAAGAAGCAACGAAATGAGTATTTCCCATGACACGGTCGATCTTCTTGAGGATGCCACCCGAACCATTAGGAGACTTGGTCCAAGTGTAGAAGAGACCTTTATAGTTAAGATCCTCCATTTCCATCAGATTGACACAGTCCCTGAAGTCCTCCATTGCACGAGAAATCCCAGACGACCCGGAGGTGCTATCTTTGATATCAAGAGCAACATTGAAATCACCCAAAAGAATCCATGGGGCATCTCTAACCACATTCTTATGGACCGCAAGAGAATGCCAGAGAGATCGACGCATCATGTGATCATTATGAGCATAGACGAAGGAGCAGAAAAAGGATTTATTAGAGTCACGAATAATAACTTTGAAATACATAACCTGATCATTTAAGTCAATAAGCATCATATCAATGGCCATAGGATCCCAGGCAACCACGATTCTAGTCCCTCTAGGGGAGAAGAGACCGTTGGACGACCACGACCAAGAGCCAAAAGTACGACTACAGATAAGAGGAAGGTTAGGGAAGGAAGCACGAGTCTCAAGAGAAGCACAAATCTGGAGATTTTGATCGCGGATAAGATCTCGCAAGGCTTTCTGATGAGAAGGCTTACAGAGACCGCGAGTATTCCAAGCAGCGATGTGCGTCATATGGAAACTTGGAGGGGGGTGGAGTCCATCTGCTCGGACACCTGAGTTATCATAGGATGATCAGATTGTCGTCCATTCTTATCAACAATAAACATGGCAGTCTCACCATCATCCGAGTCGACCTCAATAGAGTTGTCCTCGTCAAGAAGGTCATCAGCATTAGGATCAAAATTACCAGGAATAATTTTGGAGGGGACACTAGGGGGAGGAAGCGGGGTAGAAGTAGAGGGAAAATCAGTAACGTCAGAGGAACAAGCGTCAAGAACGGAGAAAGCATTGAATAAAGGAGTTGTGGAAACAGTTTGTTTAACGGGTGTGGAAGAAGAAAGACGAAGGATAGGGCTAGGGAAACCAACTAAACCGTTAGTGTCCTTCATAGGGGGAGGAATAGAACTAGAATGAATGGGGGTGCGGGAATCATTAGGAACAGGGCGAAATTCAAATCTAGACTTATTAATACTTATTTTACTTTTATTCCAAACCTTGTTTATAGAAGAATCTTTACTCTTCCTAGTCCCTTGTGTTTTTTTATTAGAATTACTTTGCATAATATCATCAGTAGAGTTTTCAGAATTTGACCCTTGTTTGGTGCGATTTTTCTTTTTATATACGGCCGTAAAACCATCATCAATTTGCATAGGAGAATTCACTATACCATGATCAAGAGGCATTTTATCTTTAGGATTACTTTCATTATTCTTAGAAATGACATGCATACAGTTTCTATTTTCATGACCAAAAACCATGCAATGAGAGCACATAGGAGGTTTCCATTCATACTCAATACTTAGAGTATGGGTGTAAAACTCAAGAGTATCAGGATCAGGAATACGGATAATCACTTTATCCACCCAAGAGGATTTAGTAGGTATTTCAAGAAGGACACGAGCATAAACAGATTTTCCTGCCGCATATTTGCACATATTAGCAGTATAAGAGTCCATAGCAAGAGGCTTTCCAATTTTTGAAGCAATGTGACTCAGCCCATCATCACTCCATGCCTCATAGGGAATATCGTGGATTTTAATCCATAGAGGGAGCTTGTCATGATTGTTCTTATGAATATCGAGTCCGGGACGCCATTTTTGCATGACAATAGGGGCACCTTTAAAAGTCCAGGGACCGTGAGTGATAACATGATGAAGGCCATTGTCGTCACTAAATTTAAAAAGGTAAACACCTTTACCATTTAGGAGAACATCTTGGAGACCATGGATAGACCACATTTTGGAAGCGAGATATCGAACATCAGAGTAATTCATTTTAATTCCTACAAAATAACCACAAATAGTCCTAGCAAATGTTTCACACACTTTAGTGACGGCCGTTAAAGGAATATCAACAGGCACATTATTGTCATTACTTAAATTAGGAATAAATCGAAATTTATCATTGGCGTGTTTTTGTGATCCCGTAATAATATTGGCATGAGAGTTTTTAAGCAATGGTAAAGATCGATGCCAAGCATTATTCATCTTTTTTTTATTTTCGATATTACTAGTATCAAAAAATAAATTTTTTTCATGGGTTTTTAAATCACTAGAATTATTGGGTTTAGTATTATCACATAAGTCAACAATATTGGTTTTAACTTGGGTATTAAAATTCAAATGTGTATCAACACTTGGGGGAGGGTTAGTTGGCATAAAATCATGTCTAGCATTCACACTAGAAGTATTGGGCGATTTATTAAGAATAGATTTGGGAGATATTTGTTTAGGAGGTGGACCCAAAAGAGAAGGACAAGTGGTCTTTATCATTGGAGGAATCGGATGGCAAGATAAAGGGAAGTCACCTAGTTTAGTGTTTGATCTAGAAGTGGACAAGTTGGCAACCAAATTCGGCCAAGGAATATCCGTAAAATCAGTTCTCGGCAATTGCAAAGAGGGAAAAGGCAAGTGAAAAGGTGTAGCATGTGAGGCATGAGATTCCTTGTCTTCCACTAACCTAGTTCCATCATTGTTGTCCCCCACCTTCCCAATATTTTTATACCTTTGACCCATAACTTTATCATTAAACCCATAATCCATATTTAAATTAGAAGAATTATCCACATTCAAGGGAGAAGGATCCGCATGCATGGCTAAATCACAATTCGTAAGATTAAGAGGAGAGGACAAGTTGGTCGGCACATGCAATAGGGGAAAGGACATATTAAAAGTTGGAGCATGTGATTCCTTGTCCCCCATTAAATTAGTGTTATGATTAATGTCATTAAACCCATACTTCATATTCAATAAAGGAGAGCTAGTAATAATATATGAAGGATCTTCCATCATACCTTCGTGACCGTTGAGGAACTTTTGTGGAAGCTCCTGGTTCGTGACGGTTGTGGAACTTTTGGTGTTCGTGATTTTTGGTGCGTGGACTTCACGTACAGCATGGCTTGCATCTTCTTTCCCTTGCCCTTTGGTGTTCATCACAATCTTCATCACGGCTGTATCTTTAGTTTCATGGTCACCATGTATTGTAGGAGCTAGCCGAGGATGATTTATACCATGCATCTGAATTAATTCATCAACGTTATTTTCTCCAAGAACGGTCGTGGTGGTATGAAGCATGCTTTCATTATCTTTGGGATGATTCATGAAGCAGTCACGGTTGTTAGAATGCGAGGCTACCACATGTTCCCTGATTGTCTCATCGTCTCCATCTTGTCCATCTTCGTCTTCAGAAGAAGAGTAAATCGTACTCAAGCCATCTAACTTGTCGGAGTCTTTACCATCCTCTCCATAAGCTTGCTTGACCGATTCAGCGAAAGAAGCATCATTTGAAATATCTTCATCCAAAATTTCGTTTGAATAAACCGTAGGAACAACATCCATTGCATATTGTTTTGTAACCCGTTTATGATTGAGAAAAGATTTTCTTTGTTGTAATCTTCTTTGAATCGATTTATCTGAAATAGTATTCTTAATAGAATGTTTTTTGTAAATTCGTGGCTGTTTGTTGGTAATCATTTTCATTCTTCTTTCCACCATATTGAAAGTAGTTTCAGGATCCATAAGACTTCTTGCAAAAAACAGATGATTTTTATTTCCACTTGCACATGATGAATCTGGCCCAGAGAACAAGCCTGGTGTAGCTAACTTTTGAGAATGATGTTGCTGATCCATCATAACACCATCATTTGACATTAAGATGGAATCACAACCTGGTGAATCATCATCCATGGTTAAATTCGACAGAACTAAACCCAAAGAAGCACAAAAACTTTCTAGTGAGAGAAAATTCTAGAGAGAAGCTAGAGATTCGGGTTTTTGGTTTTCATATGATGGATTAGGGTAGGTTTTCTAGTTTCATATGATGGATTAGGGTTTTCTAGTTTTCATATGATGGATTAGGGTTTTCTAGTTTTCATATGATGGATTAGGGTTTTTGAATGTTGCAAATGATGTTATTCGGGTTTTCTAGTTTTTTTTTTTTTTTTTTTTTTGGTAACCGAGGACCCCACCCGACCCATCCTTTGGATGGATGACCCTGATGAAGCAACCTCGGGGCCCACGCACACCTGGCAGCAGGGTGGTCCGGGTCAATCACCTACGGGGGTAGAGAGGTGGCCAGTGGCCATCCCCTGATTGAAACCTAACACTCCCTATGGGGAAAGGGAGGGAGTGGGATTAGAACTTGGAACCTCTTTATGGGGGAAGAGAAAGAGTCCTAAGCCTTATCCACTAGGCCATCAGGATGATGGTTAGGTTTTCTAGTTTTCATATGATGGATTAGGGTTTTCTAGTTTTCATATGATGGATTAGGGTTTTCTTGTTTTCATGTGATCGATTAGGGTTTTCTAGTTTTCATATGATGGATTAGGGTTTTTGAATGTTGCAAATGATGTTATTAGGGTTTTCTAGTTTTCATATGATGGATAAGGGTGTTTGAATGTTGAAAATGATGTTATTAGGGTTTTCTAATTTTCATATGATGGATTAGGGTTTTTGAATGTTGCAAATGATGTTATTAGGGTTTTCTAGTTTTCATATGATGGGTTAGGCTTTTCTAGTTTTTATATGATGGATTAGGGTTTTTGAATGTTGCAAATTATGTAATTAGGGTTTTCTAGTTTTCATATGATGGATTAGGGTTTTCTAGTTTTCATATTATGGATTAGGTTTTTCTAGTTTTCATATGATGGATTAGTGTTTTTGAATGTTGCAAATGATCTTATTAGGCTTTTCTAGTTTTCATATGATGGATTAAGGTTTTCCAGTTTTGATATGATGGATTAGAGTTTTCTAGTTTTCATATGATGGATTAGGGTTTTTGAATGTTGCAAATGCTGTTATTAGGGTTTTCTAGTTTTGATATGATGGATTAGGGTTTTCTACTTTTCATATGATAGGTTAGGGTTTTCTAGTTTTCATATAATGCATTAGGGTTTTTGAATGTTGCAAATGATGTTATTAGGGTTTTCTAGTTTTCATATGTTGGATTAGGGATTTCTAGTTTTCATATGATGTATTAGGGTTTTTGAATATTGCAAATGATGTTATTAGGGTTTTCTAGTTTTCATATGATGGATTAGGGTTTTCTACTTTTCATATGATGGATTAGGGTTTTCTAGTTTTCATATGATGCATTAGGGTTTTTGAATGTTGCAAATGATGTTATTAGGGTTTTCTAGTTTTCATATGATGGATTAGGGTTATCTAGTTTTCTTATGACAGATTAGGGTTTTCTAGTTTTCATATGATGGATTAGGGTTTTTGAATGTTGCAAATGATATTATTAGGGTTTTCTGGTTTTCATATGATGGACTAGGGTTTTCTAGTTTTCATATGATGGATTAGGGTTTTTGAATGTTGCAAATGATATTATTAGGGTTTTCTGGTTTTCATATGATGGACTAGGGTTTTCTAATTTCATATGATGGATTAGGGTTTTCTAGTTTTCATATGATGGATTAGGGTTTTCTAGTTTTTATATAAAGGATTAGGGTTTTCTAGTTTTCATATGATGGATTAGGGTTTTCTCGTTTTCCTACGATGCATTGGGGTTTTTGAATGGTGCAAATGATGTTATTAGGGTTTTCTAGTTATTATATGATGGATTAGGGTTTTCTAGTTTTCATATGATGGATTGGGGTTTTCTAGCTTCATATGATGGATTAGGGTTTTTGAATGTTGCATATGATGTTATTATGGTTTTCTAGTTTTCATATGATGGATTAGGGTTTTCTAGTTTCATATGATGGATTAGGGTTTTCTAGTTTTAATATGATGATTAGGGTTTTCTAATTTTCATATGACGGATTAGGGTTTTTGAAAGTTGCAAATGATGTTATTCGGGTTTTCTAGTTTTCATATGATGGATTAGGGTTTTCTAGTTTTCATATGATGGATTAGGGTTTCTAGTTTTCATATGATCGATTAGGGTTTTCTAGTTTTCATATGATCGATTAGGGTTTTTGAATGTTGCAAATGATGTTATTAAGGTTTTCTAGTTTTCATATGATGGATAAGGGTTTTTGAATGTTGCAAATGATGTTATTAGCGTTTTCTAGTTTGCATATGATGGATTAGGGTTTTTGAATGTTGCAAATGATGTTTTTAGGGTTTTCTAGTTTTCATATGATGGGTTAAGGTTTTTCTAGTTTTTATATGATGGATTAGGGTTTTCTAGTTTTCATATGATGGATTAGGGTTTTCTAGTTTTCATATTATGGATTAGGTTTTTCTAGTTTTCATATGATGGATTAGGGTTTTTGAATGTTGCAAATGATCTTATTAGGGTTTTCTAGTTTTCATATGTTGGATTAGGGTTTTCTAGTTTTCATATGATGGATTAGGGTTTTCTAGTTTTCATATGATGGATTAGGGTTTTTGAATGTTGCAAATGATGTTATTAGGGTTTTCTAGTTTTCATATGATGGATAAGGGTTTTTGAATGTTGCAAATGATGTTATTAGGATTTTCTAGTTTTCATATGATGGATTAGGGATTTTGAATGTTGCAAATGATGTTATTAGGGTTTTCTAGTTTTCATATGATGGGTTAGGCTTTTCTAGTTTTTATATGATGGATTAGGGTTTTTGAATGTTGCAAATGCTGTTATTAGGGTTTTCTAGTTTTTGATGGATTAGGGTTTTCTACTTTTCATATGATGGGTTAGGGTTTTCTAGTTTTCATATAATGCATTAGGGTTTTTGAATGTTGCAAATGATGTTATTAGGGTTTTCTAGTTATCATTTGATGGATTAGGGTTTTCTAGTTTTCATATGATGGATTAGGGTTTTATAGTTTTTATATGATGGATTAGGGTTTTTGAATGTTGCATATAATGTTATTAGGGTTTTCTAGTTTTCATATGTTGGATTAGGGATTTCTAGTTTTCATATGATGTATTAGGGTTTTTGAATGTGCAAATGATGTTATTAGGGTTTTTGAATGTGCAAATGATGTTATTAGGGTTTTCTAGTTTTCATATGATGGATTATTGTTTTCTACTTTTCATATGATGGATTAGGGTTTTCTAGTTTTCATATGATGCATTAGGGTTTTTGAATGTTGCAAATGATGTTATTAGGGTTTTCTAGTTTTCATATGATGGATTAGGGTTATCTAGTTTTTATATGACGGATTAGGGTTTTCTAGTTTTCATATGATGGATTATGGTTTTTGAATGTTGCAAATGATATTATTAGGGTTTTCTAGTTTTCATATGATGGATTAGGGTTTTCTAGTTTCATATGATGGATTAGGGTGTTCTAGTTTTCATATGATGGATTAGGGTTTTTGAATGTTGCAAATGATATTATTAGGGTTTTCTGGTTTTCATATGATGGACTAGGGTTTTCTAGTTTCATATGATGGATTAGGGTTTTCTAGTTTTCATATGATGGATTAGGGTTTTGTAGTTTTTATATAAAGGATTAGGGTTTTCTAGTTTTCATATGATGGATTAGGGTTTTCTCGTTTTCCTATGATGCATTAGGGTTTTTGAATGGTGCAAATGATGTTATTATGGTTTTGTAGTTATTATATAATGGATTAGGGTTTTCTAGTTTTCATATGATGGATTAGGGTTTTCTAGTTTCATATGATGGATTAGGGTTTTTGAATGTTACATATGATGTTTTTAGGGTTTTCTAGTTTTCATATGATGGATAAGGGGTTTTGAATGTTGCAAATGATGTTATTAGGTTTTTCTAGTTTTCATATGATGGATTAGGGTTTTTGAATGTTGCAAATGATGTTATTAGGGTTTTCTAGTTTTCATATGATGGGTTAGGCTTTTCTAGTTTTTATATGATGGATTAGGGTTTTTGAATGTTGCAAATGATGTTATTAGGGTTTTCTAGTTTTTATATGATGGATTAGGGTTTTCTAGTTGTCATATGATGGATTAAGGTTTTCTAGTTTTCATATTATGGATTAGGTTTTTCTAGTTTTCATATGATGGTTAGGGTTTTTGAATGTTGCAAATGATCTTATTAGGCTTTTCTAGTTTTCATATGATGGATTATGGTTTTCCAGTTTTCATATGATGGATTCGGGTTTTCTAGTTTTCATATGATGGATTAGGGTTTTCTCGTTTTCATATGATGGATTAGGGTTTTTGAATGTTGCAAATGCTGTTATTAGGGTTTTCTAGTTTTGATATGATGGATTAGGGTTTTCTACTTTTCATATGATGGGTTAGGGTTTTCTAGTTTTCATATAATGTATTAGGGTTTTTGAATGTTGCAAATGATGTTATTAGGGTTTTCTAGTTATCATATGATGGATTAGGGTTTTCTAGTTTTCATATGATGGATTAGGGTTTTATAGTTTTCATATGATGGATTAGGGTTTTTGAATGTTGCATATAATGTTATTAGGGTTTTCTAGTTTTCATATGTTGGATTAGGGATTTCTAGTTTTCATATGATGTATTAGGGTTTTTGAATGTTGCAAATGATGTTATTTGGGTTTTCTAGTTTTCATATGATGGATTAGGGTTTTCTACTTTTCATATGATGGATTAGGGTTTTCTAGTTTTCATATGATACATTAGGGTTTTTGAATGTTGCAAATGATGTTATTAGGGTTTTCTAGTTTTCATATGATGGATTAGGGTTATCTAGTTTTCATATGACGGATTAGGGTTTTCTAGTTTTCATATAATGGATTATGGTTTTTGAATGTTGCAAATGATATTATTAGGGTTTTCTAGTTTTCATATGATGGATTAGGGTTTTCTAGTTTCATATGATGGATTAGGGTGTTCTAGTTTTCATATGATGGATTAGGGTTTTTGAATGTTGCAAATGATATTATTAGGGTTTTCTGGTTTTCATATGATGGACTAGGGTTTTCTAGTTTCATATGATGGATTAGGGTTTTCTAGTTTTCATATGATGGATTAAGGTTTTGTAGTTTTTTTTTTGGGTAAAGAGGGCGGAACCTCTGGCAAATTTTATTAATAAAAAGAATAAATACAATATAAGGCTGGGGACTCCCCACCAAAAAACAGAAAATCCATCGGGACAGGCCCCAACGGACAACAAGCTAAACTAGGAACCAAAACAATAGAAGGAACCATAAGCAAACAAGAACATAAAGGAGAGCAACCTGCAAAACAAACAAACCATACAAGCCAAAAAAAGAAGAGAAAAAAGAAAGCGCCGAGGAAGAAATTAAGGTAGGGTCCAAATAGTTTTAGCCAAATCAACATTAGTGCAACTTTTCAAAGATAGACTCAGCAGTCTACAGCGAATATCATCCTCAACAATATTCACGACAGCATGATGAGATCTTTTTATTTTTGTAAAAATGCGTAAATTTCTTTCCCGCCAGATGTGGTAGACCGCTCCAGCAAAAACAAGTCTTCTAATGATGGACCAAATGGTCTTATTCTTATTAATGGGGTTGAGTTGATTAATGATATCAGACCAGCTATCAGTGGAAAAGGAGAGATTCATGACATGATGGAGGTCATGCCAAACCAAAGAAGTGAAAGAGCATTCAAAGAAGAGATGGGAAAGGGAATCCGGACATTCACCGCAGAACGCACAAATTAGATTGGAATTAGTGTCCCAAATCATGATTTTATCATGAGTCTTAAGACGATCTTTAAGAGCAACCCAAAGAATGAAAGCATGTCTGGGGATGTTCTGGGAGAACCAAACAAGATGAAACCAAAAGACCGGTTGGTGATAGTGGCGAATAGACTGCCACACAGATCGAACAGAGAAAGGAGATAGTTGACCGTCTCTAGATCTCCAAAGGAGTTTATCAGGGACGGACGTAGAAATAGTCGGAGGGTTATGAGATAGAAGAGCACCATGGGAATCTCTCCAACAATGAGGCCGAACCCAAGATCCGTTAATGACTAGTTCAGCAACCTTAGTATCAAGAGTGAAACCCGCATCATGGATGTCACGGACAGTCAGGAATTTAGAAAGAGGTCCAGCAGGGTGCCAGTTGTCGAACCAAGCAGAAGTAGAGCATCCATCACCTATCTGGGAAACTATATACTCCCTTATCTTATCCCGCATATCCAGGATGTTACGCCAGGCAAATCCCGTACCGTATTTTTTGGGGGCGTCCCAAAAGTTACGGCCACATAAACGGTAAGAGTGGACCCACTTAACCCATAGGGACTCTTTCTTGGAAAGGATTCTCCAAACATGGGAAGCCATAAGGGCAACATTCCAGACAGCAAGGTTACGAATGCCAAGCCCACCATGTTCCTTAGGAAGGCAAACAGTTTTCCAGGAGACTTTAGCTTTACCACGTTTCAACTCACCATGGCACCATAGGAAACCTCTCATGAGCTTCTCAATATCGTTAGAGATAGATTTAGGAAGAATAAAAACAGAAGCCCAATAGATTTGAGTAGAAGAAAGGACAGAGAGGATCAGCTGGAGACGACCAGCAAAGGAAAGAGACTTGTTTTTCCAGTCATTAATCCTGCATTTGACTTTATCAACAAGACCTTTACAGTCTTTGTGGGCAAGACGCGTGGTGATGAGAGGAACGCCAAGGTATCGAACAGGAAAAGAGCCTTCTGGAAACTTAACAATAAGATCAATGGCAGCCCTGGTCCTCTCACCAACATTACAATAAAAAGCTTCACTCTTCGCAATGTTTGGATGGAGGCCAGACACCCCAGAGAATTCCTCAATAGAGTCACATATGAGTTTAACCGAAGAGCTATCACCATGGCAGAAGAGAAGAAGATCATCGGCAAAGCAGAGATGGGTGATATTTTGATCGTCACATTGTCTGTGGAATTTAAAAGAGTCAGAATCATGGATGTTTCTCTTGATCATAAGGTTAAGCACTTCCATGACAAGAGTGAAGAGATAAGGAGAGAGGGGGTCACCCTGCCGAAGACCCCTTTTACCATCGAAATAACCATGAGTATTCCCATTGATACTCACAGAGTAAGCAACCGTGGAAACACAAGTCATGATCCAGTCAATCATACGATCTGGGAAACCAAACCCAAATAAGATGGTGCGCAGAAAAGTCCAGTCAACTGTGTCGTAGGCTTTTTGAATATCAACCTTAAAAGCACACCTCGGAGGACCACGATGACGATGATAATCACGCATGAGCTCGTGAACAAGAAGGACGTTGTCGGTGATCAAACGACCAGGGATGAAAGCAGACTGGTTTTCATCAACCAGAGAAGAAAGATGGTTTTTGATACGATCCGCAATAAGCTTGCTGATACATTTGTAAACAACGTTACAACAAGCTATAGGGCGGAAATCAGTGACTTTGGAAGGGGAATCAACTTTAGGAATGAGCGCAAGGATGGTGCTGTTGAAGGACTTAAGAAGTTTGCCAGAATAGAAGAATTCCTTAACAGCCATACAGAAATCAGGACCCACAATATCCCAAGCAGACTTGAAGAACTTAGCAGAGAAACCATCAGAACCAGGAGCTTTATCATCACCCATCTGGAACAGAACACACTTAACCTCCGCATCAGTAACAGGATTAAGCATGGCGGCAGACTGGAGTGGGGAGAGCTTATTAGAGAAGAGGGAAGAAGGATCACGAATAGCAGTAGAAGGCTGGGCAGAACCCAAGAAGGCTTGAAAGTGAGAAACAAAAAGATTAGGAAGATCGTTCCCCGAGATCCAGTTACCTTGAACATCCTGGATTGAATTAATACGATTGCGAGATTTACGACTTTTAACCGCTTTGTGGAAAAAAGCCGAATTTTTATCACCTTCACGAAGCCAGTTAACCTTAGCCTTTTGTTTCAAGAACCTCTCTTCATCCAGGCTAGCCTCGTTATAAGCGAGGAGATACCTGCATTGTTCTTCACGTAGATCCTTATTGAAAGGATCCCGATCCAAAGCAATTTGAACTCTATCAAGCTCATTACGAAGAGAGATAACCTTAGAAAAGAGGTTTCCCTGGTTGCGAAGCATCTTACGAATAGGCACTTTCAGATTTTTAAGGTTTTTGAAAACCTTATACATCCGATATCCAGTGATGTTAGGGTTCCAAGAAGAGGCAACAATCTGTTTGAAATCTTCTTTATAAGTCAGGAAATTAGGGAACTTGAAAGGCTTAGGTTGGAAACGGGCACGTTGGGGGAGAGAAAGCACAGCAGGAGTATGATCGGACGAACGGTAAGGGAGAAAATTGACAGTAGAGGAGGGGAAAGAAGCAACGAAGTGAGTATTTCCCATGACACGATCGATCTTCTTAAGAATGCCACCCGAACCATTAGGAGACTTGGTCCAAGTATAGAAGAGACCTTTATAGTTAAGATCCTCCATTTCCATCAGATTGACACAGTCCCTGAAGTCTTCCATTGCACGAGAAATCCCAGACGACCCGGAGGTGCTATCTTTGATATCAAGAGCAACATTGAAATCACCCAAAAGAATCCACGGGGCATCTCTAACCACATTCTTATGGACCACAAGAGAATGCCAGAGAGGACGACGCATCATGTGATCATTATGAGCATAGACGAAGGAGCAGAAAAAGGATTTATTAGAATCACGAATATTAACTTTGAAATGCATAACCTGATCATTTAAGTCGATAAGCATCATATCAATGGCCAGTGGGTCCCAGGCAACGACAATTCTGGTCCCTCTAGGGGAGAAGAGACCGTTGGAGGACCACGACCAAGAGCCAAAAGTATGACTACAGATAAGAGGGAGGTTAGTGAAGGCAGCACGAGTCTCAAGGGAAGCACAAATATGAAGATTTTGATCGCGGATAAGATCTCTCAAGGCTTTCTGATGAGAAGGCTTACAGAGACCGCGAGTATTCCATGCAGCGATGTGCGTCATATGGAAACTTGGAGGGGGGTGGAGTCCATCTGCTCGGACACCAGAGTTATCATAGGTTGATCATAATGAGAATCATTCTCACCAACAATGAACTGGGCAGTCTCACCATCATCAGAATCGACCTCAATACAATTGACCTTGTCAAATTGGTCATCAGCATGAGGATCAAAATCACCAGGAATAATTTGGGAGGGGACACTAGGGGGAGGAAGAGGGGTAGAAGTAGAGGGTAATTCAGTAACGTCTGAGGAACAAGCCTCAAGGACAGAGAAAGCATTGAAAATAGGAGTAGAGCACTTAGATTCTAATGGAGGTAAGGAAGTAGATAAGTGAATGATTGGGCTAGGGAAACCTACTGGACCAACATATTTCTTATTGGGTGTGTGAATAGGTTGACTTGAAGAAGGTGGGCGTAAATTTTTATGTTTTTGGCTTAAATCAAATCTCTTTTTATTATTACTTCTAGTAACTATATTATAGACATTCAAAAAGTAGTGTTTTCCATCTTAGACCCTTGTTTTTGACTACTTTTCTTTTTAAGAACAGGCGTAAATCCATCATCAATTTGCATCTGGGTATTAACTCCTAAATGATCAAGAGGCAATTTATCTTTGTGATTAACTTCATCTGTTTTAGAGATGGCTTCCCCACATTTATTAGTTTCATGTCCATAAATCATGCAATGAGAGCACATAGGGGGTTTCCATTCATATTCAATACGTAAAGTATGAGTAGATAACTCAAGAGTATTAGGATCAGGAATACGTATAATAACTTTGTCCACCCATGAAGTTTTAGTTGGGATTTCAAGAAGGACACGAGCATAAACAGATTTCCCTGCCGCATACTTGCACATATTAGCTGTATAGGAGTCCATAGCAAGGGGCTTGCCAATTTTTGAGGCAATGTGGCTAAGACCATCATCACTCCAGGCCTCATAGGGAATGTCATGGATTTTAATCCATAGAGGGAGTTTGTCATGATTATTCTTATGAATAGTAAGACCAGGACGCCATTTTTGCATGATAATAGGTACACCCTTAAAAGTCCATGGTCCATGAGTTATAACATGATGTAGACCTATGTCATCACTAAATTTAAAAAGGTAAACACCTTTTCCATTTAGAAGGACATCTTGAAGACCATGGATAGCCCACATTTTGGATGCTAGATAACTTACATCCGAATAGTTCATATTTTTTCCTATAAAATAACCACATATAGTACGCGTAAATGTTTCACACACTTTAGTAACTGCCAGTAAAGGGATATCAACTGGCACATTAATATCATTACTTAAATTAGGAATAAACTTGAAGTTATCGTTAGCATGTTTTTGGGAGCCGGTAATGATATTAGCATGGGAATTATTAAGTATAGGGATATCAACTGGCACATTAATATCAACTGGCACATTATATAGATAACTTACATCCGAATAGTTCATATTTTTTCCTATAAAATAACCACATATAGTACGCGCAAATGTTTCACACACTTTAGTAACTGCCAGTAAAGGGATATCAACTGGCACATTAATATCATTACTTAAATTAGGAATAAACTTGAAGTTATCGTTAGCATGTTTTTGGGAGCCGGTAATGATATTAGCATGGGAATTATTAAGTATAGGTAAAGATCTAACCCAAGCATTTTTATCTTTTTTGTTATTACCATGAATTATATTATTAAGATTAAAATTACCTTTGTCACCATTGTGGGTATTGGGTTGGACATTAAATGGTTTTTGGGCTTCTACAATTGGATTAGAAGACATGGGCTTAATAATTTTGGGTTGGACATTAAAAGGGTTTTGGGCTTCTACAATTGGATTAGAAGTCATGGGCTTAATAGAAGACTTGGGTTTAATATTATAGTTTTGTGGGAATGAAGGTCCACGGGTAGGTTTAATCTTGGATGAATTGGACGAAACTTTAGGGAAAAAAGGAGGGAACAAAGGTTTAGGGAGTGGACCCAAAAGAGAAGCTTTTTTCAATTTATTAGGATTGAGATTCGGGTGATCAAGGGACAAAGAAGTAGAGTCAACAAGCAAAGTGGGTGTGTGATCATTATGTACATTGGATTCTTTAACTTGAGTGGCCAAGTTGTACCTATTTGTTTCTTTTTCTATAGAATATGTAGGCAAATCATACTTAAAGGAAGAGTTAGAAAATATATTACCCCCTTTCATTTGAATATCGGCTGAATCCTCTTTAATCATGGCCGTTGGAGCGTGAATATCATTGTCTATAGTGAGGCCTGCAATCAGATTTGGAGCTTTAACGGTTATGTTGTTGATTCTATACGTGCATGTGGTAGAACCGTTGACTTCTCCTTCAATCTCTGCAGCAAAGATGCTTTTATCATATGCGACCGTTGTGGGTTTGTCCACAATCATGGCCGTTGGAGCGTGAATCTGACGTTCAGCATGGAAATCAGCATCGCGTTTGGTGTTGCTCACGTAAGAAGCTTGATCTTTCCGGTCACCATGGATTGTAGGAGCTAGAGGAGGATGATCTATTCCATGCAACTGAAGTGTATCATCTACGTGAATTGTTGTAGTTATATTTTCCGTACCTACATCTCCAAGATTGGACGTGGTATTATGAACCATGCTGTCCATATTTTTCTCCACTTCTCGTATATAATCTTCATATTTTCCATCGGACATTGAATGATTCATGAAGCAGTCACGATTGTTAGAAGTCGATACTCCCACATGCTCCCTGATAGCCTCATCATCTTCATCTTCTCCATCTTCATCTTCAGAAGAGGAATAAATCGTACTCAAGCCATCAACCTTGTCGGATTCCATACCATCCTCTCCATAAGCTTGCTTGAATTCAGTGATAGAAGCATCGTTTGGTTTATCATCATCTAAAGTATCTTTAGGAAAAACCGTAGGAACAGCAATCCTTACATATTGTTTTGTAACCCGTTTATGATTAAGTAAAGATTTTCTTTGTTGTAATCTCCTTTGAATCGATATACCTGAAATATTATTCTTAATAGAATGTTTCTTGTAAATACGTGGCTGTTTTTTGATAATCCTTTCCATTCTTTTCTCCACCATATTGAAAGTAGTTTCAGGGTTCATAAAACTTTGTGTAAAAAACAGATGATTTTTATTACCACTTGCACTTGATGAATCTGGACCAGTGAACAAGCCAGGTGTAGCTAACTTATGAGAATGATGTTGCTGATCCATCATAACACCATCATTTGACATTAAGATGGAATCACAACCTGGTGAATCATCATCCATGGTGAATTATGACAGATCTAAATCAAAAAACACAACAACTTTCTAGAGAGAGAATTTTGGGTTGTGGGTTGTGATGGTTTTTGGGGTTTTCTGGTTTTGTAGTTTTTATATAAAGGATTAGGGTTTTCTAGTTTTCATATGATGGATTAGGGTTTTCTCGTTTTCCTATGATGCATTAGGGTTTTTGAATGGTGCAAATGATGTTATTATGGTTTTGTAGTTATTATATAATGGATTAGGGTTTTCTAGTTTTCATATGATGGATTAGGGTTTTCTAGTTTCATATGATGGATTAGGGTTTTTGAATGTTGCATATGATGTTTTTAGGGTTTTCTAGTTTTCATATGATGGATAAGGGGTTTTGAATGTTGCAAATGATGTTATTAGGTTTTTCTAGTTTTCATATGATGGATTAGGGTTTTTGAATGTTGCAAATGATGTTATTAGGGTTTTCTAGTTTTCATATGATGGGTTAGGCTTTTCTAGTTTTTATATGATGGATTAGGGTTTTTGAATGTTGCAAATGATGTTATTAGGGTTTTCTAGTTTTTATATGATGGATTAGGGTTTTCTAGTTGTCATATGATGGATTAAGGTTTTCTAGTTTTCATATTATGGATTACGTTTTTCTAGTTTTCATATGATGGTTAGGGTTTTTGAATGTTGGAAATGATCTTATTAGGCTTTTCTAGTTTTCATATGATGGATTATGGTTTTCCAGTTTTCATATGATGGATTCGGGTTTTCTAGTTTTCATATGATGGATTAGGGTTTTCTCGTTTTCATATGATGGATTAGGGTTTTTGAATGTTGCAAATGCTGTTATTAGGGTTTTCTAGTTTTGATATGATGGATTAGGGTTTTCTACTTTTCATATGATGGGTTAGGGTTTTCTAGTTTTCATATAATGTATTAGGGTTTTCTAGTTTTCATATGATGGATTAGGGTTTTCTCGTTTTCCTATGATGCATTAGGGTTTTTGAATGGTGCAAATGATGTTATTATGGTTTTGTAGTTATTATATAATGGATTAGGGTTTTCTAGTTTTCATATGATGGATTAGGGTTTTCTAGTTTCATATGATGGATTAGGGTTTTTGAATGTTGCATATGATGTTTTTAGGGTTTTCTAGTTTTCATATGATGGATAAGGGGTTTTGAATGTTGCAAATGATGTTATTAGGTTTTTCTAGTTTTCATATGATGGATTAGGGTTTTTGAATGTTGCAAATGATGTTATTAGGGTTTTCTAGTTTTCATATGATGGGTTAGGCTTTTCTAGTTTTTATATGATGGATTAGGGTTTTTGAATGTTGCAAATGATGTTATTAGGGTTTTCTAGTTTTTATATGATGGATTAGGGTTTTCTAGTTGTCATATGATGGATTAAGGTTTTCTAGTTTTCATATTATGGATTACGTTTTTCTAGTTTTCATATGATGGTTAGGGTTTTTGAATGTTGGAAATGATCTTATTAGGCTTTTCTAGTTTTCATATGATGGATTATGGTTTTCCAGTTTTCATATGATGGATTCGGGTTTTCTAGTTTTCATATGATGGATTAGGGTTTTCTCGTTTTCATATGATGGATTAGGGTTTTTGAATGTTGCAAATGCTGTTATTAGGGTTTTCTAGTTTTGATATGATGGATTAGGGTTTTCTACTTTTCATATGATGGGTTAGGGTTTTCTAGTTTTCATATAATGTATTAGGGTTTTTGAATGTTACAAATGATGTTATTAGGGTTTTCTAGTTATCATATGATGGATTAGGGTTTTCTAGTTTTCATATGATGGATTAGGGTTTTATAGTTTTCATATGATGGATTAGGGTTTTTGAATGTTGCATATAATATTATTAGGGTTTTCTAGTTTTCATATGTTGGATTAGGGATTTCTAGTTTTCATATGATGTATTAGGGTTTTTGAATGTTGCAAATGATGTTATTTGGGTTTTCTAGTTTTCATATGATGGATTAGGGTTTTCTACTTTTCATATGATGGATTAGGGTTTTCTAGTTTTCATATGATACATTAGGGTTTTTGAATGTTGCAAATGATGTTATTAGGGTTTTCTAGTTTTCATATGATGGATTAGGGTTATCTAGTTTTTTTTTTGGGTAAAGAGGGCGGTACCTCTGGCAAATTTTATTAATAAAAAGAATAAATACAATATAAGGCTGGGGACTCCCCACCAAAAAACAGAAAATCCATCAGGACAGGCCCCAACGGACAACAAGCTAAACTAGGAACCAAAACAGGAGAAGAAACCATAAGCAAACAATAGCATAAAGGAGAGCAACCTGCAAAACAAACAAACCATACAAGCCAAAACAAGCATAGAAAAAGGAAAGCGCAGAGGAAGAAAATTAAGGGAGGGTCCAAATAGTTTTAGCCAAATCAACATTAGTGCAATTTTTCAAAGAAAGACTCAGCAGTCTACAGCGGATATCATCCTTAACAATATTCACTACAGCATGATGAGATCTTTTTATTTTTGTAAAAATGCGTAAATTTCTTTCCCGCCAGATGTGGTAGACCGCTCCAGCAAAAACAAGTCTTCTAATGATAGACCAAATGGTTATCTAGTTTTCATATGATGGATTAGGGTTTTCTAGTTTTCATATGATGGATTAGGGTTTTTGAATGTTGCAAATGATATTATTAGGGTTTTCTAGTATTCATATGATGGACTTGGGTTTTCTAGTTTCATATGATGGATTAGGGTGTTCTAGTTTTCATATGATGGATTAGGGTTTTTTAATGTTGCAAATGATATTATTAGGGTTTTCTGGTTTTCATATGATGGACTAGGGTTTTCTAGTTTCAAATGATGGATTAGGGTTTTCTAGTTTTCATATGATGGATTAGGGTTTTCTAGTTTTTATATAAAGGATTAGGGTTTTCTAGTTTTCATATGATGGATTAGGGTTTTCTTGTTTTCCTATGATGCATTAGGGTTTTTGAATGGTGCAAATGTTGTTATTAGGGTTTTCTAGTTATTATATGATGGATTAGGGTTTTCTAGTTTTCATATGATGGATTAGGGTTTTCTAGTTTCATGTGATGGATTAGGGTTTTTGAATGTTGCATATGATGTTATTATGGTTTTCTAGTTTTCATATGATGGATTAGGGTTTTCTAGTTTCATATGATGGATTAGGGTTTTCTAGTTTTAATATGATGATTAGGGTTTTCTAATTTTCATATGACGGATTAGGGTTTTTGAAAGTTGCAAATGATGTTATTCGAGTTTTTTAGTTTTCATATGATGGATTAGGGTTTTCTAGTTTTCATATGATGGATTAGGGTTTCTAGTTTTCATTTGATCGATTAGGGTTTTCTAGTTTTCATATGATCGATTAGGGGTTTTTGAATGTTGCAAATGATGTTATTAGGGTTTTCTAGTTTTCATATGATGGATAAGGGTTTTTGAATGTTGCAAATGATGTTATTAGCGTTTTCTAGTTTGTATATGATGGATTAGGGTTTTTGAATGTTGCAAATGATATTATTAGGGTTTTCTAGTTCTCATATGATGGGTTAGAGTTTTCTAGTTTTTATATTATGGATTAGGGCTTTTGAGTGTTGCAAATGATTTTATTAGGGTTTTCTAGTTTTTATATGATGGATTAGGGTTTTCTAGTTTTTTTTTTGGGTAAAGAGGACGGTACCTCTGACAAATTTTATTAATAAAAAGAATAAATACAATAAGAGGCTGGGGACTCCCCACCAAAGGAAAAACTAGAAAATCCAACGGGACAGGCCCCAAAGGACAACTAAGCTAAACTATGAACCAAAAACAATACACGGAAACAGAAACATAACAATAACATAAAGGAACCCAACCTGCAAAAAACAAACCATACAACCATAGAGAAATAGAAGCAATAGGGGGTTTGTTAAGGGATTGTCCATATCCTTTTAGCCAAATTAACATTAGTGCAAGGATTCATAGAAAGACTCAGCAGTCTACAGCGTATATCATCATTAACACTATTCACCACTGCATGATATGATCTTTTTGTTTTTTTGAAAATTCTAAAATTTCTTTCCTGCCAAATGTGGTAAACAGCTCCAGCAAGCACAAGTCTTCTAATGATGGACCAAATGGTCTTAATCTTAGACACGGGCTTGAGTTGATTAATGATATCGGACCAGCTATCAGTGTGGACGGAGATATTCATGACATGTTGAAGGTCATGCCAAACCATTGAAGGGAAAGAACATTCAAAGAAAAGATGGGAAAGTGAATCTGCACAATCCCCACAGAATGCACAAATGAGATTGGAGTTAGTATCCCAGATTTGGATTTTATCATGAGTCTTAAGCCGATTTTTAAGAGCAACCCATAGAATGAATGCATGTCTAGGGATATTCTGGGAAAACCAAACCAGATGATACCAATCAACAGGCTGGTCATAGGGACGAATAGACTGCCAAACTGAACGAACAGAAAAATCAGAAAGATTACCATCACTAGATCTCCATTGGAGTTTATCAGGAACGAAGGGGGATAGGGAAGGAGGATTATGAGGAAGAAGATTAGGATGGGAGTCCCTCCATTGACCGGCCCTAACCCAAGATCCGTTGAGGACAAGGTCATGAACCTTACTATCGGGATTGAAACCCGCAGCCCTGATGTCACGAGGAGACAAGAATTTAGAGAGGGGACCAGCAGGATGCCAGTTATCGAACCATGCAGACGTAGAGCACCCATCACCAATCTGGGAAACAATATACTCTCTTATCTTAACTCGCATATCGAGGATGTTCCGCCAAGCAAAACCTGAACAGCATTTTTTTGGGGCATCCCAAAAGTTACGGCCACAGAGATGGTAAGAGTGGATCCACTTGACCCAAAGGGACTCCTTCTTAGAAAGGATTCTCCAGACGTGAGAAGCCATAAGGGCAACGTTCCAAACAGCAAGATTACGGATACCAAGTCCACCATGTTCCTTAGGGAGACACACAGTTTTCCAAGAGACTTTGGCTTTACCACGTTTCAACTCACCATGGCACCAGAGGAAACCCCTCATGAGTTTCTCAATTTCATTAGAAATAGATTTAGGAAGAATAAAAACAGAAGCCCAATATATTTGCATAGAAGAAAGAACAGAGAGGATTAGCTGTAGACGTCCAGCAAAGGAGAGAGTCTTGTTCTTCCAGTCATTAATCCTACAATTGACTTTATCAACAAGTCCTTTACAGTCCTTGTGGGCAAGACGAGTGGTGATAAGAGGGATACCAAGGTATCAGACAGGTAAGGATCCCTCAGGGAACCTAACAATACGGTCTATGGCAGCCCTATTCCTGTCACCAACATTGCAGTAAAACGCTTCGCTTTTCGCAACATTAGGATGGAGCCCAGAGACCCCAGAGAATTCAGCAAGTGAATCACAGATGAGGCTTACCGAAGATCTATCCCCATGAGAGAAGAGGAGAAGATCATCGGCAAAGCAGAGATGGGTGATACTTTGTTCCTCACAATGGCGGTGGAATTTAAACGAATCGGTTTCAGATATTTTTCTCTTGATCATAAGGTTAAGCACCTCCATAACAAGAGTGAAGAGATAGGGAGAGAGGGGGTCCCCTTGCCGAAGGCCCCGTTTACCGTTGAAAAAACCGTGAATGTTACCATTGATACTCACTGAGTAAGCAGTAGTGGAAACACATGTCATGATCCAGTCAATCATACGATCGGGGAAACCAAATCCAAACAAGATGGTGCGTAGAAAAGACCAGTCAACCGTGTCATACGCTTTTTGGATATCGACCTTAAAAGCACATCTAGGAGTTCCACGATGACGATGATAATCCCGCATCAGCTCGTGAACAAGAAGAATGTTGTCTGAAATCAAACGACCAGGGATGAAAGCAGACTGGTTATCATCAACCAGATAAGAGAGATGGTTTTTGATCCGTTCCGCAATAATCTTGCTGATACATTTGTAAATAACATTACAGCAAGCTATAGGGCGGAAATCAGTGACTTTGGAAGGAGAGTCAACCTTAGGGATGAGAGCAAGAATGGTGTTGTTGAAAGACTTAAGAAGTTTTCCTGAAGAGAAGAACTCTTTGACCGCCAAACAGACATCGTGACCCACAATATCCCAAGCAGACTTGAAGAACTTAGCTGAGTAACCATCGGGCCCAGGAGCCTTATCATCTCCCATCTGGAACATGACGCACTTAACCTCCTCATCCGTGACAGGAGTAAGCATGGCTGCAGACTGGATAGAGGAGAGCTTATTAGAGAAAAGGGAACAAGGGTCACGAATAGCAAGGGAGGGATGTTCAGATCCCAAGAAATTATGAAAGTGGGAGACAAAAAGATTGGGAAGGTCATTCCCCGAGATCCAATTTCCGTTGGCATCTTGGATAGAATCGATACGGTTGCGTGACTTACGGCTCTTAACCGACTTATGGAAAAAAGCAGAGTTTTTATCTCCCTCACGAAGCCAGTCAACCTTAGCCTTTTGTTTTAGGAACCTCTCTTCATCCAAGCTAGCTTCATTGTAAGCGGTGAGATATCTGCATTGTTCTTCACGAAGATCTTTATTGAAAGGGTCCCGGTCCATAGCAATCTGAATTCTATCAAGCTCAGTACGAAGGAAGATAACCTTAGTGAAAAGGTTGCCCTGACTGCGTAACAGATGACGCAGTGGCGATTTTAGATGTTTAAGGTTTTGGAAAACCTTAAACATCCGATAGCCAGGGATATTAGGATTCCAAGAAGAAGCAACAATCTGTTTGAACTCGGTCTTATAGGTCAGAAAATTAGGGAACTTGAACGGTTTAGGCTTGAAAGGGGAACGATGAGGGAGAGAAAGCACAGCAGGAGTATGATCGGACGAACGGTATGGAAGAAAATTGACAGAAGCAGAAGGGAAAGAAGCAACAAAATGAGGATTACCCATGACACGGTCGATTTTCTTGAGTGTGCCACCAGTACCATTAGGGGATTTAGTCCATGTGTAGAAGAGACCTTTATAGTTAATGTGTTCCATTTCCATCCGATTCACACAATCCCTGAAATCCTCCATGGCACGAGAGATAACAGACGTCCCGGAAGTGCTATCTTTCATGTCAAGAGCAACATTGAAATCACCCAAAATTATCCAAGGGTTATTTTTAACCACATTATTATGGGACGCAAGGGAGTCCCACAGAGAGCGACGCATCATGTGATTATTGTGAGCATAGATGAACGAGCAGAAAAAAGATTTATTAGAGGCACGAATATTAACTCTAAAGTGCATAACCTGATCATTTAAGTCGAGCAGCATCATATCAACAGCAATTGGATCCCAGGCAACCACAATTCTAGTCCCCTGAGGGCTGAAAAGGCCATTAGAAGCCCAGGACCAGGTTCCAAAAGCACGACTACAAATATGAGAAAGATTAGCGAAAGAAGCACGAGTTTCGAGAGAGGCACATATTTGGAGATTTTGATCGCGAATTAGATCTCTCATGGCTTTTTTATGAGAGGGCTTACATAGACCTCTAGTATTCCATGCAGCGATGTGAGTCATATGGAAACTGGGAGGGGGTGGAGTCCATTCGCTCGGACGTCAGAGGTATCATAGGTTTATCAAGTTGGGATCCGATTTTATCAACAATGAACTGTGCAGTGTCACCTTCATCAGATTCGACCTCAATGAGGTCGTCTTCCTCGTTGATGACATGAGACTCCAGGTCAAAATCATTAGGGATAGAAGTAGAGGGGTCATGTAAATGAAGG
Source organism: Cichorium intybus (assembly GCA_023525715.1). Lineage (NCBI taxonomy): Eukaryota > Viridiplantae > Streptophyta > Magnoliopsida > Asterales > Asteraceae > Cichorium > Cichorium intybus. The sequence continues at coordinate 42,311,029 of CM042015.1, forward strand.
AGGGGGGAAGAGTAAGTGGTGGGATACGAAATGTCATTGGAACATGACTCAAGAACCGAAAATGCATTGGAGATAGGAGTGGCACACTTAGATTCTATCGTTTGCACGGATGAAGAAAAGTGAAGGATGGGGCTTGGAAAACCTACTGGATCAACATTTTTCTTACGTGGGGGATAACGCGGTTGATGAGAAGTAGGGGGGAACTTGTTATGAACAGGGCGGAATTCGAAACGCGTTTTATTATTACTTTTATTAACTTTATTATAGACAATTTTATTTGAAACATCTTTAGTCGTCTTAATCGTTCCGTTATTTGTATTAGTTAAACTTTGGTTAATATCATTAGCAGTGCTTTCCAAGTTTGATCTTTGTTTAGGACTATTTTTCTTTTTAGACACAGGCTTAAATCCATCATCAAGTTACATCGGGGTATTAACTCTCCCATGATTAAGAGGAATTTTATCTTTTGGGTTAACTTCATTAGTTTTAGAGATGGCTTGCACACAATTTTTAGTTTCATGTCCATAAATCATGCAATGAGAGCACATAGGGGGTTTCCATTCATATTCAATACGTAAAGTATGAGTAGAAAACTCAAGAGTATTAGGATCCGGAATGCGGATGATAACTTTATCAACCCATTCAGATTTAGTGGGGATTTCTAGAAGGACACGAGCATAAACAGATTTCCCTGCTGCATACTTGCACATATTAGCCGTATATGAGTCCATAGCAAGTGGCTTTCCAATTTTTGAAGCAATGTGGCTAAGGCCATCATCACTCCAGGCCTCATAGGGAATATCATGGATTTTAATCCAGAGAGGAAGTTTGTCGTGATTATTCTTATGAATAGTGAGACCAGGACGCCATTTTTGCATGACAATGGGGACACCCTTAAAAGTCCATGGTCCATGAGTGATAACATGATGAAGACCTTTGTCATCACTAAATTTAAATAGGTAAACACCTTTTCCATTTAGAAGTACATCTTGAAGACCATGGATAGCCCACATTTTTGATGCTAGATAACGAACATCTGAATAATTCATATTTATTCCGACAAAATACCCACAAATAGTCCGTGCAAAAGTTTCACAAACTTTAGTAACGGCCGTTAAAGGGATATCTACGGGCACATTAATATCATTACTTAGATTAGGAATAAAACGAAACTCATCGTTTGCGTGTTTTTGTGATCCAGTAATGATATTAGCATGAGAATTATTAAGATAAGGTAATGATCTATCCCAATCATTTTTGTCTTTATTATTATTTCCATGATTTATATTATCAAAATTTAAATGTTGTTCATGTTGTTTAGACTCAAAAACATTTGGGCTTGGGCTAAGGTGTTGGGGTTTAAATTGGGTATTTAAAGATCTTAGGGCTTTTTTATTAGGAAAGATGGGCTTAGTTTTAGGTAGAGGGGGGAATTTTGATCCAAGAATTGGTTTAAAATTGGATAAATTTGCCGGGTGTATATGAACCTCTTTGGAATACAATGTATTAGGAAGTGGGCCCAAAATTGAAGATATTTGTGAAGATTTCGGCTGAATGCATTTTGAACTAGGCAAAGAATGGTCAACTAGACAAGATTTAGTGTGTGTGTGGTCATGGTCCTCATAGGATTCCTTAAAGCATAAATCAAAAGAGGTGGCATCATGATTAAAGCTAAAGCTAGGATTAGGAGAGATAAAAGTCTTACCCCCATGTTCTTTCATTTGAGAAGAATCTTGATGCAAACCCTTTGATGAGAGGCCTTCATTGTCGGCAATTGAAGCAGCAACCAGAAAAGAAGAGGTAACGGTAATGTCTTGATTATCCCCGCCAACTACAGTAGCGTTTTTTGAAGAAGTGCATGGCTGTTTATCGGAGCTTTCTTCACTCATGCATGGATATTTATCGTGGGATAGAAGATGTGCATGGCTGTTTATCGTAGCTTTCTTCACTTCTATTCCTAATGAAGAGTTGTTGGTAACCGATGGAGAATTTTTTCCAATTGATAACTGAACAGGTTTGTTGGTGGCCATTGGGTTCGGACCTTCTTTATCTTCATCATCATCTTCTCCATGACATGTAGCTGAAATTCCATCCACGGACACGATTTTGGGCAACATAAAATCATGTTTTTTCTGATTTTCCTTATCTTCACCATCATCTTCATCATCAGCATCTTCTCCTTTATTATAATCTGAGGAATTGTAGTCGAGGATAATACTATCTTTGGAACCATCTTTGTAAACATCATTAACTTCAGAATGTGAGGAACCCGTCAACAGCGTTGTAGAATGGAGATTATAGTTCCCGTTTTGATCATAGACTTCAGAACCATTTCCAGAAGATATGGGAATCAAGTTGATAGTATCACCCAGATGAGTTATTTTTCGAGAAAGATTATCAAGCCACATCTCACGATATGTGGTTGATGCACATTTTTCCAAGATTTCACTAAATTCAGTTGAAGCAACATCATAGTTTCCATTTTTTTCTAGATTAGTTTCAGAATTTTTATGGTTTTCTTTTCCTTCAGCTACTGTAAATCGTTTATGGTTAATAACAGAATTCCTTTCATGTAAACTTCTGTTTATTGAGATATTCAACATTGTATTTTTAACAGATGGTTCTTTAAAAATACGTGGCTGTTTGTTCTTAATATTTCTTATTCTTTTTTCAACCATATTGAATGTACATTCAGAATTTAGAACAGTTTGCGCAGAAAAAGAATGATTTTGGTTGTGAATTACCTTATCGGATTCCTTTGATGAAGTTGGACCAGGAGTCATACCCGGTGATACACCGGCCATGATGAAATTCCCAAAATAATAAGCAAAAAGTAAGGTTTCTTGGAGAGAAAGTCAGATCGTTTTTGGTTTTCTTCGATGGTTTTCTAGTTTTCATATGATGGATTAGGTTTTCTAGTTTTTTTTTTTTTTTTTTTTTTTTTTTTTTTTTTTTTTTGATAACCGAGGACCCCACCCGACCCATCCTTTGGATGACCCTGATGAAGCAACCTCGGGGCCCACGCACACCTGGCAGCAGGGTGGTCCGGGTCAATCACCTACGGGGGTAGAGAGGTGGCCAGTGGCCATCCCCTGATTGAAACCTAACACTCCCTATGGGAAAGGGAGGGAGTGGGATTAGAACTTGGAACCTCTTTATGGGGGAAGAGAAAGAGTCTAAAGCTTTATCCACTAGGCCATCAGGGTGATGGTTAGGTTTTCTAGTTTTCATATGATGGATTAGGGTTTTCTAGTTTTCATATTATGGATTAGATTTTTCAAGTTTTCATATCATGGATTAGGGTTATTGAATGTTGCAAATGATCTTATTAGGCTTTTCTAGTTTTTTTTTTTTGGGTAAAGAGGACGGTACCTCTGGCAAATTTTATTAACAAAAAGAATAAATACAATAAGAGGCTGGGGACTCCCCACCAAAGGAAAAAACAGAAAATCCATTGGGACAGGCCCCAAAGGATAACAACAAAGCTAAACTAGAAACCAAAAAATAGTACATGGAACTAGAAACATAACAATTACATAAAGGAAAACATCCTGCAAAAAACAAACCATACAAGAAGAGAAATATAGAAGCAAAAGGAGAAGGAGATTTGTTAAGGGATGGTCCATATCATTTTAGCCAAATTAACATCAGTACAAGGTTTCATAGAAAGACTCAGCAGTCTACAACGGATATCATCCTTAATACTATTAACGACCGCATGATACGATCTTTTTGTTTTTTTTGAAAATTCGCAAATTTCTTTCCTGCCAGATGTGGTAAACTGCTCCAGCAAGCACTAGTCTTCTAATGATGGACCAAATGGTTTTAATCTTAGACACAGGTTTGAGATGATTAATAATATCGGACCAACTATCAGTAGGGACGGAAAGATTCATGACATGTTGAAGATCATGCCAAACCATAGAGGGGAAAGGACATTCGAAGAAAAGATGAGAAAGGGAATCAGCACAATCCCCACAGAAGGCACAAATGAGATTGGAGTTAGTATCCCAGATATTGATTTTATCATGAGTCTTAAGCCGATTTTTAAGAGCAACCCAAAGAATGAATGCATGTCTAGGTATATTCTGGGAGAACCAAACCAAATGATACCAATCAACAGGCTGGTCATAGGGCCTAATAGACTGCCAAACGCAACGCACAGAAAAATCAGAAAAATTACCTTCACTAGATCTCCATTGTAGTTTATCAGGCACGTTTGGGAATATAGAAGGAGGGTTTTGAGGAAGAAGATTAGCAAGGGAGTCCCTCCATTGACCAGGCCGAACCCAAGATCCGTTGATGATAAGGTCAGCAACTTTAGTATCAGGATTGAATCCCGCAGCCCTGATGGCACGGGCAGAGATGAATTTGGAGAGGGGACCAGCAGGATGCCAGTTATCGAACCAAGCGGATGTAGATGACCCATCACCAATCTTGGAAACAATAAAATCTCTTATCTTACTTCGCATATCAAGGATGTTTCGCCAAGCAAAACCTGAACCGTATTTTTTGGGGCATCCCAAAAGTTACGTCCACAAAGACGGTAAGAATGGATCCACTTGACCCAAAGGGAATCCTTCTTAGAGAGGAGTCTCCAAACATGTGAAGCCATAAGAGCAACATTCCAAACAGCAAGATTACGGATTCCAAGTCCTCCATGTTCCTTAGGGAGACACACATTTTTCCAGGAAACTTTTGCTTTTCCACGAATCAACTCACCATTGCACCAGAGAAAACCCCTCATGAGTTTTTCAATGTCTTTTGAGATAGATTTTGGAAGAATAAAAACAGAAGCCCAATAAATTTGCATAGAAGAAAGAACAGAGAGAATAAGTTGGAGCCGGCCAGCAAAGGAGAGAGTTTTATTTTTCCAGTCATTAATCCTGCATTTAACTTTATCAACAAGACCTTTACAGTCCTTATGGGCAAGACGGGTAGTGATAAGAGGTATGCCAAGGTATCGAACAGGGAAAGATCCCTCAGGGAACCCAACCATATGGTCAATAGCATTCCTAGTAGTATCACCAACATTGCAATAAAAGGCTTCGCTTTTTGCAAGATTAGGATGGAGCCCAGAAACCCCAGAGAATTCAGCAAGGGAATCACATATTACGCTTACAGAAGATCTATCCCCATGAGAGAAGAGGAGAAGATCATCGGCAAAGCATAGATGTGTGATATTCTGTTCCTCACATTGACGGTGGAATTTAAACGAATCGGATTCAGAAATTTTTCTCTTGATCATAAGGTTAAGAACCTCCATAACAAGAGTGAAGAGATAGGGAGAGAGAGGGTCACCTTGGCGAAGGCCCCGTTTACCATCGAAAAAACCATGTATGTTACCATTGATACTCACAGAGTAAGCCGTAGTGGAAACACATGTCATGATCCAGTCAATCATACGATCGGGAAAACCAAATCCAACCAAGATGGTGCGAAGAAAAGACCAGTCGACAGTGTCATAAGCTTTTTGAATATCGACCTTAAAAGCACATCTTGGTGGACCACGGTTGCGATGATAATCCCGCATTAGCTCTTGGACAAGAAGAACGTTGTCGGAGATCAAACGACCAGGGATGAAAGCAGACTGATTTTCATCAACCAAAGAAGAGAGATGATTTTTGATACGGTCCGCAATAATCTTGCTGATACATTTGTAAACAACATTACAGCATGCGATTGGACGAAAATCAATGACTTTGGAAGGTGAGTCAACCTTAGGTATGAGAGCAAGAACGGTGTTGTTGAAAGACTTAAGGAGTTTTCCAGACGAAAAGAACTCCTTTACCGCCAAACAAACATCATTACCTACAATTTCCCAGGCAGACTTGAAGAACTTAGCCGAGAAGCCATCAGGACCAGGGGCTTTATCATCTCCCATTTGGAACATGACACCCTTAACCTCCTCATCTGTAACAGGAGTAAGCATGGCGGCAGACTGGATAGGGGAGAGCTTATTAGAGAAAAGGGAACAAGAGTCATGAATAGGGATGGATGGGTAGGCAGAACCTAGGAAATTTTGGAAGTGGGAAACAAAAAGGTTTGGAAGGTCATTCCCTGATATCCAGTTTCCATGAACATCTTGGATAGAATCAATACGACTACGAGATAAGCGGCTTCTAACCGTTTTGTGGAAAAATCCAGAATTTTTATCTCCCTCACGCAGCCAGTCAACCTTGGCCTTTTGCTTCAGAAACCTCTCTTCATCAAGGATAGCCTCGTTATAAGCAATAAGATAACTGCAATGTTCTTCACGAAGATCATTATTGAAAGGGTCCCGATCCAGAGCAATCTGAATTCTATCAAGTTCAGTACGGAGGTAGACAACCTTGGAGAAGATGTTGCCCTGTCTACGAAGAAGAAGACGCAATGGTTTTTTCAAGTTTTTAAGGTTTTGGAAAACTTTAAACATCCTATATCCGTTGATATTGGAATTCCAAGAATCAGCAACAACCTGCTTGAAGTCGTTTTTATAAGTCAGGAAGTTCGGGAATTTAAACGTTTTTGGCTTGAACGAAGATCTACTGGGTAGAGAAAGCACAGCAGGAGTATGATCAGAAGACCGATAGGGGAGAAAATTGACAGAAGCAGAAGGGAAAGAGGCAACGAAACTAGGATTTCCCATGACACGGTCAATTTTTTTGAGAATACCACCAGTACCATTAGGGGACTTGGTCCAGGTGTAAAAGAGACCTTTATAGTTAAGGTCTTCCATCTCCACGCGATTAACACAGTCCCTGAAATCCTCCATGGCACGAGAGATAACAGAAGTCCCATAGGTGCTATCTTTCATGTCAAGGGCAACATTGAAATCACCCAAAAGGATCCAAGGGTCATCTTTAACCACTTTCTTATGGGCTGAAAGAGAATGCCAAAGGGAGCGACGAAGGATATGATTATTATGAGCATAGACGAACGAGCAGAAGAAGGATTTATTAGAAGCACGGATTTTAACGTAAAAATGCATAACCTGATCATTTAAGTCAAGAAGCATCATATCAATAGCAATGGGGTCCCAAGCAACCACAATTCTAGTCCCCCTAGGACTAAAAAGACCGTTCGAAGACCAAGACCAGGACCCAAAAGCACGCTTACAAATAAGAGGAAGATTAGAGAAGTCAGCACGAGTCTCTAAGGAAGCACAAATATTGAGATTTTGATCTCGAATAAGATCTCTCAAAGCTTTCTGATGCGAAGGCTTACAGAGACCGCGCGTATTCCATGCTGCGATGTGCGTCATATGGAAACTAGGTTGTTGGTGGAATCCATCTGCTCGGACGCCTGAGCTATTCCAATATGGTCATCAGGAGATTCCATATCATCATCATTGATAAATTTTGCCGTTTCACCATTATCAGATTCGACCTCAATAAGTTCATCCACATCCGAAAGGTCTACAGAATCTGGATCAAAATCATCAGGAATAAGAGGAGATGGGGCATGACTAGGATGAAGTTTGGAAGTGTGAGGAGGAAGATCCAACATATCGTTGGAACAAGACTCTAGAATAGAAAAGGCGTTGAAAATAGGAGTGGATAGCTTACATATTTTTGGAGGTGTAGAGGATGAGAGATGGAGGATGGGGCTAGGAAAACCAACAACATCTATAGATTCCTTTTGGGATGGATTACTAGATTGAGGGTTAATGGGAGGGCGGTTCTTGTTAGGGACAGGTCGAGTGGTAGCACACCTTGAAGGATTAAGTTTTTTAGGAACATGGTGATTATCAGTTCTTAATTGAATTTTACTTTTAATAATTTTATTATTGACATAATTTTTATCAATTTCTTTATCCATCCCACCCGTTGGGGTATTTCTAATAGACTTACGTAGAGAAATATCATTATAAGTATTTTCATAATTTGGCCCTTTTTTCATTAAAGAATTCTTTTTAGTAACCACCGTAAATCCATCATCAAGTTGCATAGGAGAGGTAACAATCCCGTGATCAATAGGCATTTTATCTTTGTGCTTACCTTCATTAGCCTTAGAGATGACATGCATACAGTTGTTAGTTTCATGTCCATAAACCATGCATTGAGAGCACATAGGGGGCTTCCATTCATATTCAATATTAAGAGTTTGAATGGAATATTCTAGCGTATCCGGGTCAGGAATACGTATATTCACTTTATCCACCCAAGTAGATTTTGTAGGAACCTCAAGTAGGACACGGGCATATACAGATTTACCCGCCGCATATTTGCACATATTAGCCGTATAGGAGTCCATAGCAAGAGGCTTACCAATTTTAGAAGCAATATGACTAAGTCCATCATCACTCCAAGCCTCATAGGGAATATCATGAATTTTAATCCATAGAGGAAGCTTGTCGTGATTATTCTTATGAATACTCAGTCCGGGACGCCATTTTTGAATGACCATTGGGACACCCTTAAAAGTCCAGGGTCCATGGCTTATAACATGATGCAGACCATTGTCATCACTAAATTTAAAAAGATAAACTCCTTTTCCATTTAGGAGGACATCTTGAAGGCCATGAATAGACCACATTTTGGAAGCTAGATACCTAACATCAGAGTAACTCATTTTTTTTCCAACAAAGTAACCACAGATAGTCGTAGCAAATGTTTGACAAACTTTACTAACGGACTGTAATGGAATATCTACTGGAACATTAATATCATCACTTAAATTGGGAATAAAACGAAACTTATCGTTAGCGTGTTTATGTGAACCAGTAATGATATTAGCATGAGAGTTATTAAGAAAAGGTAATTTGCGAGTCCAAACATTTTTGTTTTTATTTTTATTTTGATGATTTTCATTTAAATAATTATCATTTGATTTATACTCAAAAACCTTAGAATTTTTATCATTAGTGCCATGGGATTTCATATTTGTTAAAGGGCTAGAGTTTTGGCCTATAATATACTCTTGGGCTTGTACATTATTTCCAATTGGTTGATTATTAATTTTATGGGTTGCATGTAGTGGGCTTGGTCCAAGAATAGAACTAGAGGCTATTGTTTTATCATGGGCTAAGTTATTAGTGAGTGATCCATTCCTAGCATTAGAAGTAATCGGCTTGTGAAGGTGATCCGATTGGTTGGCCAAAAGAGTGGGAAATTCAACATGAAAGAATGGGGGACAATAAGTATCATTAGTCACATGGGATTCCTTGAAGTTAAGACCACTAGGGGGACAAGGGGGACAATGATCATTATTTAAATTGCTAGTTGAGGGAATAAAGAGCATACCCCCAATATTTTTCAAATGATCCGTTGGAGAACATTCATGGCTGTCGCAAGGAAGCATGGTCCGTATTGTATCCGTTGGAAAGGAGTCTTGCATGGGCTGTACGGTATTTTGAGAGGAGTCTTGGTTGTTGGGCTGAATCTTGCATCGGCTGGACGTAAGTTTGCATGTATTATGACCTTCGGCAATGGAGCTTTTAGAATACGTGACCGTTGTGGACTTGTGGGAGTTCATGACCGTTGTAGCTTTGGAGCGTGTGACTAGGTTTGGAGCGTGAGCTTCACAGTGAGCATGGTATGCAGCATGGCGTTCTTGGTATTTGGTGTTATTCTCGTTTGTCGGTTGATCTTCACGATCACCATGGATAGTACGATCTCCATGGTATGCAGCATTTAAATGACGAGCTTCATCACCTTTACCATCATTCCCTTGTTCTATCTTGTGCATGGTTGTTGGACCGTTAGCATCACCTTCATCATCGATAACAGATCCACCACGTTGTTCTATCATGTGCATGGTTGTTGGATCGTGAGCATCACTTTCACCATTGATAGCCGATCCACCACCTTCATCCTCATTCTTGGAAGACACATAGCAAGCGTGAGCATCACTTTCATTTGGTTCATCTTCATCCATAGTGTCTTTTGAATAAACCTTATCAACACCATTCCTTTCGTGAATTTGAGGAGGATCAGCCGTTGAAAAATTCAGTTGGTGGCCCGACATGTTAACAATCTGATCAAGACATTTTCTATGGACCAAGCCAATGTGACCCTCTGCATCTAATCCATAGCAAGCTTGAGCATCGACTGAAGGCGAGATCCCATCAGTGGACAATCTTTTTCGCTGAATATTGTCATTTTTGCATTTATTTCTTCTTTCATCAGTGGCCTCAAATAAAGAATATGAATAATTCTTAAATATTGATCCTTTGATATTACGTAGAGCCATATGAAGTTTTTTCTCTTTCTGATCTTTATTGTAGTTGATTGCATTGCCATGATCTTCAGATTTGTTTTGTTTAGATGAAAATTTAAAATCTTGTTTAAAATTTTCAGAAAACGTAATAGCATTCAGATGTTGACCTTTTTCAGTAGATAAAACATGAGAATGATGTTGATGATCCATTATAACACCATCATTTGACATTAAAATGGAGTCACAACCTATTGAATCATTATCCATTGTAAAATACGACAGAACAAGAACCAAAAAACACAAAAACTTTCTAGAGAGAGAAAATTCTAGAGAGAGGTTAGAGAGGTTTTTTAGTTTATGGGATTGGGGTTTTTGGCTTTTCTAGTTTTCATATGATGGATTAGGGTTTTCTAGTTTTCATATCATGGATTAGGGCTATTGAATGTTGCAAATGATCTTATTAGGCTTTTCTAGTTTTTTTTTGGGTAAAGAGGGCGGCACCTCTGGCAAATTTTATTAATAAAAAGAATAAATACAATATAAGGCTGGGGACTCCCCACCAAAAAACAGAAAATCCATCGGGACAGGCCCCAACGGACAACAAGCTAAACTAGGAACCAAAACAAGAGAAGGAACCAAGCAAACAAGAACATAAAGGAAAGCAACCTGCAAAACAAACAAACCATACAAGCCAATACAAGCAGAGAAAAAAGAAAGCGAAGTGGAAGAAAATTAAGGGAGGGTCCAAATAGTTTTAGCCAAATCAACGTTAGTGCAAGTTTTCAAAGAAAGACTCAGCAGTCTACAGCGGATATCATCCTTAACAATATTCACGATAGCATGATGAGTTTTTTTTATTTTTTTAAAAATGCGTAAATTTCTTTCCCGCCAGATGTGGTAGACCGTTCCAGCAAAAACAAGTCTTCTAATGATGGACCAAATGGTCTTGTTCTTATTAATGGGGTTGAGTTGACTAATGATATCAGACCAGCTATCAGTGGAGAAGGAGAGATTCATAACCTGATGGAGGTCATGCCAAACCAAAGAAGTGAAAGAGCATTCAAAGAAGAGATGGGAAAGGGAATCCGGACAGTCCCCGCATAACGCACAAATGAGATTGGAATTTGTGTCCCAGATTTTGATTTTATCATGAGTCTTGAGACGATCTTTAAGAGCAACCCAAAGAATGAAAGCATGTCTGGGGATGTTCTGGGAGAACCAAACAAGATGAAACCAAAAGACAGGTTGGTGATAGGGGCGAATAGACTGCCACACAGATCGAACAGAGAAAGGGGAGAGTTGACCGTCTCTAGATCTCCAAAGGAGTTTATCAGGGGCGGACGTGGAAATAGTAGGGGGGTTATGAGAAAGAAGAGCACCATGGGAATCTCTCCAACAATGAGGCCGAACCCAAGATCCGTTAAGAACCAGGTCAGAAACCTTAGTATCAGGAGTGAAACCCGCATCATGGATGTCACGGACAGACAAGAATTTAGAAAGAGGGCCCGCAGGGTGCCAATTGTCGAACCAAGCAAAAGTAGAGCATCCATCACCTATCTGGGAAACTATATACTCCCTTATCTTATCCCACATATCCAGGATGTTACGCCAAGCAAATCCGGTTCCGTATTTTTTGGGGGCATCCCAAAAGTTACGGCCACATAAACGGTATGAGTGGATCCACTTAACCCATAGGGACTCTTTCTTGGAAAGCAGTCTCCAAACATGGGAAGCCATAAGGGCAACATTCCAGATAGCAAGGTTACGTATGCCAAGACCACCATGTTCCTTAGGAAGGCATACAGTTTTCCATGAGACTTTAGCTTTACCACGCTTTAACTCACCATGGCACCAGAGGAAACCTCTCATGAGCTTCTCAATATCGTTAGAGATAGATTTAGGAAGAATAAAAACAGAAGCCCAATAGATTTGAGTAGAAGAAAGGACAGATAGGATGAGCTGGAGACGACCAGCAAAGGAAAGAGTCTTGTTTTTCCAGTCATTAATCCTGCATTTGACTTTATCAACAAGGCCTTTACAGTCTTTGTGGGCAAGACGCGTGGTTATGAGAGGAACACCAAGGTATCGGACAGGAAAAGAGCCCTCAGGAAACTTAACAATAAGGTCAATGGCAGCCCTGGTCCTCTCACCAACATTACAGTAGAAAGCTTCACTCTTCGCAGTGTTGGGATGGAGGCCAGAAACCCCAGAGAATTCCTCAAGAGAATCACAGATGAGTTTAACCAAAGAGCTATCACCATGACAGAAGAGAAGGAGATCGTCGGCAAAGCAGAGATGGGTGATATTTTGATCATCACATTGTCTGTGGAATTTAAAAAAATCAGAATCATGGATGTTTCTCTTGATCATAAGGTTAAGCACTTCCATGACAAGAGTGAAGAGATAAGGAGAGAGGGGGTCACTGCCGAAGGCCCCTTTTACCGTCGAAATAGCCATGAGTATTCCCATTGATACTCACAGAGTAAGCAACCGTGGAAACACATGTCATGATCCATTCAATCATACGATCAGGGAAACCAAACCCAAACAAGATGGTCCGCAGAAAAGTCCAGTCCACCGTGTCGTATGCTTTTTGAATATCAACCTTAAAAGCACACCTAGGAGGACCACGATGACGATGATAATCACGCATGAGTTCGTGGACAAGAAGGACGTTGTCGGTGATCAAACGACCAGGGATGAAAGCAGACTGGTTTTCATCAACCAGAGAAGAAAGATGGTTTTTGATACGATCCGCAATAAGCTTGCTGATACATTTGTAAACAACGTTACAACAAGCTATAGGGCGGAAGTCAGTGACTTTGGAAGGGGAATCAATTTTAGGGATGAGCGCAAGGATGGTGCTGTTGAAGGACTTAAGAAGTTTGCCCGAATAGAAGAACTCCTTAACAGCCAAACAGAAATCAGGACCCACAATATCCCAAGCAGACTTAAAGAACTTAGCAGAGAAACCATCAGAACCAGGAGCTTTATCATCACCCATCTGGAACAGGACACACTTAACCTCCGCGTCAGTAACAGGAGTTAGCATGGCGGCAGACTGGAGGGGGGAGAGCTTATTAGAGAAGAGGGAAGAAGGATCCCGAATAGCAGTGGAAGGCTGGGCAGAACCCAAGAAGGCTTGGAAGTGAGAAACAAAAATATTAGGAAGATCGTTCCCCGAGATCCAGTTTCCTCTAGCATCCTGGATAGAATTAATACGATTGCGTGATTTACGACTTTTAACCGCTTTGTGAAAAAACGCTGAATTATTATCACCCTCACGCAGCCAGTTAACCTTAGCCTTTTGTTTCAGGAACCTTTCTTCATCCAGGCTAGCCTCGTTATAAGCGAGGAGATACCTGCATTGTTCTTCACGAAGATCCTTATTGAAAGGATCCCGATCCAAAGCAATCTGAACTCTATCAAGCTCATTACGAAGAGAGCTAACCTTAGAAAAGAGGTTTCCCTGGTTGCGAAGCATCTTACGTATCGGTACTTTCAGATTTTTAAGGTTTTTGAAAACCTTATACATCTGATATCCAGTGATATTGGGGTTCCAAGAGGAGGCAACAATCTGCTTGAAATCGTTCTTATAAGTCAGGAAATTAGGGAACTTGAAAGGCTTAGGCTGGAAAGGGGTATGATGGGGGAGAGAAAGCACAGCAGGAGTATGATCGGACGAACGGTAAGGGAGAAAATTGACAGTAGAGGAGGGGTAAGAAGCAACGAAGTGAGTATTACCCATGACACGATCGATCTTCTTGAGGATTCCACCCGAACCATTAGGAGACTTGGTCCATGTGTAGAAGAGACCTTTATAGTTAAGATCCTCCATTTCCATCAGATTGACACAATCCCTGAAGTCCTCCATGGCACGAGAAATCCCAGACGATCCGGAGGTGCTATCTTTGATATCAAGAGCAACATTGAAATCACCCAAAAGAATCCAAGGGGTATCTCTAACCATATTCTTATGGACCGCAAGCGAATGCCAGAGAGAGCGACGCATCATGTGATCATTATGAGCATAGACGAAGGAGCAGAAAAAGGATTTATTAGAATCACGAATATTAACTTTGAAATGCATAACCTGCTCATTTAAGTCGATAAGCATCATATCAATGGCAAGGGGATCCCAGGCAACCAGAATTCTAGTCCCTCTAGGGGAGAAGAGACCGTTGGAGGACCAGGACCAAGAGCCAAAAGTACGACTACAGATAAGAGGGAGGTTAGGAAAGGAAGCACGAGTCTCAAGAGAAGCACAAATATGAAGATTTTGATCGCGGATAAGATCTCTCAAGGCTTTCTGATGAGAAGGCTTACAGAGACCGCGAGTATTCCAAGCAGCGATGTGCGTCATATGGAAACTTGGATGGGGGTGGAGTCCATTTGCTCGGGCACCGGAGCTATCATAGGGTGATCATTATAGGAACCAGACTCATTGACAATGAACTGGGCAGTGTCACCATCATCAGAATCAACCTCAATAGTAATATCCTCAACGATTAGGTCATCAGAATCAGGATCAAAATCATCAGGACTAGAATGGGAATGAGCACCAGAATGGGGCTGGGGGACAGAAGAAGAAGGAATATCTGTGACATCAGAGAACATGCCTCTAGAATGGAGAAGGCGTTGAATAAAGGTGTGGAGGATTCAGGCTGATTTAGGGGCTGGGAATCAGAAAGACGAATGATAGGGCTAGGGAATCCAACAGTAGCCGACTTATCCTTCATTGGGGGATTAGGGGAATTGTTGAATAAAATGGGGCTATTATTAATATGAATCGGACGTTTCTCAAAATGTTTCTTATTTCTAATGGTTTTTAAATTGTTTTTATTTTTGGAAGTGGGATTTTCTTGGGTATTGATTTGGTATTTTCTACTAGTATTGCTTTTAGTAGATTCATTATTTTTATTTTCTTTAGTAGAAACATGTTTTGAAGAATTTTTCTTATTTGAAACCATAGTAAAATCATCAGTATTATCAATAATAGAAGTAGCGTTAATGGTAGGAGTATCCATATGTTTAGCAATAGAAGGAGCATTAGTTTTAGTAATGACATGCATACAAACATGTGTTTCGTGACCAAACACCTTACAATGAGAACACATCGGAGGTTTCCATTCATACTCAACTCTAAGGGTATGGGACGAGAACTCAGAAGTTTCAGGATCTGGGATACGGATGTTAATTTTGTCCACCCAAGAGGGACGAGTAGGAACTTCTAAAAGGACACGAGCATAAACTGCCTTACCCGCAGCATAAGTACACATGTTAGCTGTATAAGAGTCCATAGCAAGAGGCTTACCAATTTTAGAAGCAATGTGACTTAATCCTTCCTCACTCCAAGTCTCATAAGGGATGTCATGTATTTTAATCCATAAAGGAAGTTTGTCATGGTTGTTTCTATGAATGCTAAGTCCGGGTCTCCATTTTTGCATAACAATGGGCGCACTCCTAAATGTCCAAGGTCCGTGGGTGATAACATGTTTTAGACCCTGGTCATTGTTAAATTTAAAAAGATAGACACCGTTACCATTTAACAGAACATCTTCCAGACCATGTTGAGACCACATCTTAGAGGCCAGATAACGCACATCAGAATAATTCATTTTACATCCCACGAAATAACCACATATGGTTCGAGCATGAGTCTCACATATCTTATTAACAACATTGATCGGGATGTCTACTGGCACATCAACATCGTTACTTAGATTAGGAATGAAACGAAACTTGTCGCTAGAGTGTTTTTTAGGACCACTTAAAATGTTAGCTTGAGAGTTAACAAGCATAGGTAATTTACTAGACCAAGCGTTGTAATTTAAGTCTTTTGCTTCCAATTTACCATTATTTTTATCTTGCTTGTTGGGATTATGTAAATGAACAACCTCGGCTTCATTACTAATGCTAGCATTAATAAGAATATGATTATCCGGTTTTTTATTTTCATAGATTTTAGTATTAAAAGGCTTAATTTTGTTAACCCAATTAGTTTTATTATAATTGTTGGGCTTAATGTTGTTAGGTCTATAAGGAAAATATGATTGTTTTTGGTAGCCCAAATGGGATGAATTTTTAGGGAGGCCCAAAAGAGAGGGTAAATGATCCAATTTGTTGGTAACATTTTGAACACTCGGCAGCACACAAGGATCCGCATCATAAGAAGAAGTTATCGGCCATTTTAAAGTGGGAAAGGACAAGTCAAAAGGGGTCTTATAACTTCTCGGCAATTGTAAAAAGGGGAGGGGCAATTCAAGTGGAGTAGCATGTGAGGCTTGTTTGTCCTTGTCTCCCACTAAACTATTGTAATCATTGATGTCTCCCACATTCCCCACTATTTTATCAATTAACTTATTTTCTACATTTATAAAGGGAGAATTAGAGTTAACAAATGAGTGGTTTAGGTTCATACCTTCAGCAAAAGAGGTTGTAGATTTCGTGACATTCATGACCGTTGGTCCTTGTAGCACGTTTTCAGCATGTGAAGCAGCAACTCCCTCCTGCCTTTTGGTGTTCAACTTGTTTGCATCTTCATGATTGCACGAAGGCTCCCCAATCTTTTCCTTATTCGTGTTCTTGGACTGACTTTTAAAACCTTTTCCATGCTTATAGTTGTTGGTTATTACCGTTGGATCTCCACTTGCTGCTGTCGAGCATTTGTTGGCCGGAGAAGACAATCCCATAGGTCCTCCAACGGACGTTGAGTAAGAGTGCATGCAATCATGCACTTTAGTAGGTGGTTGAGCCATATGATCCACATCAGATTCATCATCTTTTCCATCTATATTTTTGTCATACTCAACCGTTCGCATCTTCATTTCTTTGACTGATATGTTATCATTCTTATCATGGGACATTCTAACGTGGTGAAGGTTGTTTGCTCCATTAAAACTATCATCGTTTCCTGTTTTCAGGCTCCAAGTATTAACGTGATCATCTTCATGGCTAGTTTTATCGGATTCTTCTTCAAGCACTTCATGGACCAAGTTTATCTTACCATATGCATCTAATCCGTAGCTCACTTTAGCATTATTTGATGAGGGAATCACATCATTGGGGAGTCGTTTTCGCTGAATATTATCCCTTTTGCATTTGTTTCTTCTTTCATCCGTGGCCTCATATAAGGAAGATGAATAATTGTTAAATATCGATCCCTTAATATTACGTAAAGCCATATGAAGTCTTTTCTCTTTCTGATCTTTATTGTACTTAATCTCAATACCATGATCTTCAGTATTGTTTTCTTTAAAAGAAAATATAAACTCTTGTTTTAAATTTTCACCAAGCATACTAGCTTTCAGATTTTGACCATTTTCAGTAGCTAACTCACGAGAATAAGGTTGCTGATCCATCATAACTCCATCATTTGACATTAAAATGGAATCACAACCTGGAGAATCATCATCCATGGTTAATTTCGACAGAAAGAAACCCAAAAAACACAAAAACTTTTAGAGAGAGAAAAATTCTAGAGAGAGGTTAGAGAGAATCGGTTTGTTTTTGGGTTTTCTATTTTTCTTGGCTTTTCTAGTTTTCATATGATGGATTAGGGTTTTCTAGTTTTCATATGATGGATTAGGGTTTTCTAGTTTTCATATGATGGATTAGGGTTTTCTCGTTTTCATATGATGGATTAGGGTTTTTGAATGTTGCAAATGATGTTATTAGGGTTTTCTAGTTTTCATATGATGGATTAGGTTTTTCTAATTTTCATATGATGGATTAGGGATTTCTAGTTTTCATATGATGCATTAGGGTTTTTGAAT
The DNA here is from genome assembly GCA_023525715.1 of Cichorium intybus. Taxonomy (NCBI): domain Eukaryota; kingdom Viridiplantae; phylum Streptophyta; class Magnoliopsida; order Asterales; family Asteraceae; genus Cichorium; species Cichorium intybus. The sequence goes on from CM042015.1 coordinate 42,328,944, forward strand.
GTTGCAAATGATGTTATTAGGGTTTTCTAGTTTTCATATGATGGATTAGGGTTTTCTAGTTTTCATATGATGGATTAGGGTTTTCTAGTTTTCATATGATGGATTAGGGTTTTTGAATGTTGCAAATGATATTATTAGGGTTTTCTTGTTTTCATATGATAGATTAGGGTTTTCTAGTTTCATATGATGGATTAGGGTTCTCTAGTTTTCATATGATAGATTAGGGTTTTCTAGTTTTTATATGATGGATTAGGGTTTTTGAATGTTACAAATGATGTTATTCGGGTTTTCTAGTTTTCATATGATGGATTAGGGTTTTCTAGTTATCATATGATGGATTAGGGTTTTCTAGTTTATATATGATCGATTAGGGTTTTCTAGCTTTCATTTGATGGATTAGGGGTAGTTTTCATATGATGGATTAGGGTTTTCTAGTTTTCATATGATGGCTTAGGGTTTTCTAGGTTTCATATGATGGATTAGGGTTTTCTAGTTTTCATATGTTGGATTAGGGTTTTCTAGTTTTCATATGATGGATTAGGGTTTTCTTGTTTTCATATGATGGATTAGGGTTTTTGAATGTTGCAAATTATGTTATTAAGGTTTTCTAGTTTTTTTTTTGGGTAAAGAGGGCGGTACCTCTGGCAAATTTTATGATGGATTAGGGTTTTCTAGTTTTCATATGATGGATTAGGGTTTTCTAGTTTTCATATGATGGATTAGGGTTTTCTCGTTTTCATATGATGGATTAGGGTTTTTGAATGTTCCAAATGATGTTATTAGGGTTTTCTAGTTTTTATATGATGGATAAGGGTTTTTGAATGTTGCAAATGATGTTATTAGGGTTTTCTAGTTTTCATATGATGGATTAGGGTTTTTGAATGTTGCAAATGATGTTATTAGGGTTTTCTAGTTTTCATATGATGGGTTAGGGTTTTCTAGTTTTTATATGATGGATTAGGGTTTTTGAATGTTGCAAATGATGTTATTTGGGTTTTCTAGTTTTTATATGATGGATTAGGGTTTTCTAGTTTTCATATGATGGATTAGGGTTTTTTAGTTTTCATATTATGGATTAAGGTTTTCTAGTTTTCATATGATGAATTAGGGTTGTTGAATGTTGCAAATGATCTTATTAGGCTTTTCTAGTTTTCATATGATGGATTAAGGTTTTCCAGTTTTCATATGATGGATTAAGGTTTTCTAGTTTTCATATGATGGATTAGGGTTTTCTCGTTTTCATATGATGGATTAGGGTTTTTGAATGTTACAAATGATGTTATTAGGGTTTTCTAGTTTTCATATGATGGATTAGGGTTTTCTACTTTTCATATGATGGGTTAGGGTTTTCTAGTTTTCATATAATGCATTAGGGTTTTTGAATGTTGCAAATGATGTTATTAGGGTTTTCTAGTTTTCATATGATGGATTAGGGTTTTCTTGTTTTCATATGACGGATTAGGGTTTTCTAGTTTTCATATGATGGATTAGGGTTTTTGAATGTTGCAAATGATATTATTAGGGTTTTCGGGTTTTCATATGATGGATTAGGGGTTTCTACTTTCATATGATGGATTAGGGTTTTCTAGTTTTCATATGACGGATTAGGGTTTTCTAATTTTCATATGATGGATTAGGGTTTTTGAATGTTGCAAATGATGTTATTCGGGTTTTCTAGTTTTCATATGATGGATTAGGTATTTCTAGTTTTCATATGATGGATTAGGGTTTTCTAGTTTTCATATGATCGATTAGGGTTTTCTAGTTTTCATATGATGGATTAGGTTTTTGAATGTTGCAAATGATGTTATTAGGGTTTTCTAGTTTTCATTAGATGGGTTAGGGTTTTCTAGTTTTCATATGATGGATTAGGGTTTTTGAATGTTGCAAATGATGTTATTAGGGTTTTCTAGTTTTCATATGATGGATTAGGGTTTTCTAGTTTTCATATGATGCATTAGGGTTTTTGAATGTTGCAAATGATGTTATTAGGGTTTTCTAGTTTTTTTTTTTGGGTAAAGAGGGCGGTACCTCTGGCAAATTTTATTAATAAAAAGAATAAATACAATATAAGGCTGGGGACTCCCCACCAAAAAACAGAAAAACCATCGGGACAGGCCCCAACGGACAACAAGCTAAACTAGGAACCAAAACAAGAGAGGAAACCATAAGCAAACAAGAACATACAGGAGAGCAACCTGCAAAACAAACAAACCATACAAGCCAAAACAAGCAGAGAAAAAAGAAAGCGCATAGGAAGAAAATTAAGGGAGGGTCCAAATAGTTTTAGCCAAATCAACATTAGTGCAAGTTTTCAAAGAAAGACTCAGCAGTCTACAGCGGATATCATCCTTTACAATATTCACGACAGCATGATGAGTTCTTTTAATATTTTTAAAAATGCGTAAATTTCTTTCCCGCCAGATGTGGTAGACCGCTCCAGCAAAAACAAGTCTTCTAATGATGGACCAAATGGTCTTGTTTTTATTAATGGGGTTGAGTTGACTAATGATATCAGGCCAGCTATCAGTGGAGAAGGAGAGATTCATGACATGATGGAGGTCATGCCAAACCAAAGAAGTGAAAGAGCATTCAAAGAAGAGATGGGAAAGGGAATCCGGACAGTTCCCGCAGAACGCACAAATGAGATTGGAATTTGTGTCCCAGATTTTGATTTTATCATGAGTCTTGAGACGGTCTTTAAGAGCAACCCAAAGAATGAAAGCATGTCTGGGAATGTTCTGGGAGAACCAAACAAGATGAAACCAAAAGACCGGTTGTTGATAGGGGCGAATAGACTGCCACACAGATCGAACAGAGAAAGGGGAGAGTTGACCGTCTCTAGATCTCCAAAGGAGTTTATCAGGGACTGACGTGGAAATAGCAGGAGGGTTATGAGAAAGAAGAGCACCATGGTAATCTCTCCAACAATGAGGCCAAACCCAAGATCCGTTAAGAACCAGGTCAGCAACCTTAGTATCAGGAGTGAAACCCGCATCATGGATGTCACGGACAGTCAAGAATTTAGAAAGAGGGCCCACAGGGTGCCAATTGTCGAACCAAGCAGAAGTAGAGCATCCATCACCTATCTGGGAAACTATATACTCCCTTATCTTATCCCGCATATCCAGGATGTTACGCCAAGCAAATCCGGTCCCGTGTTTTTTGGGGGCATCCCAAAAGTTACGGCCACATAAACGGTATGAGTGGATCCACTTAACCCATAGGGACTCTTTCTTGGAAAGGAGTCTCCAAACATGGGAAGCCATAAGGGCAACATTCCAGATAGCAAGGTTACGAATGCCAAGACCACCATGTTCCTTAGGAAGGCATACAGTTTTCCATGAGACTTTAGCTTTACCACGCTTTAACTCACCATGGCACCAGAGGAAACCTCTCATGAGCTTCTCAATATCGTTAGAGATAGATTTAGGAAGAATAAAAACAGAAGCCCAATAGATTTGAGTAGAAGAAAGGACAGAGAGGATGAGCTGGAGACGACCAGCAAAGGAAAGAGACTTGTTTTTCCAGTCATTAATCCTGCATTTGACTTTATCAACAAGGCCTTTACAGTCTTTGTGGGCAAGGCGTGTGGTGATGAGAGGAACACCAAGGTATCGGACAGGGAAAGAGCCCTCAGGAAACTTAACAATAAGATCAATGGCAGCCCTGGTCCTCTCACCAACATTACAGTAGAAAGCTTCACTCTTAGCAATATTTGGATGGAGGCCAGAAACCCCAGAGAATTCCTCAAGCGAATCACAGATGACTCTAACCGAAGAGCTATCACCATGACAGAAGAGAAGGAGATCGTCCGCAAAGCAGAGATGGGTGATATTTTGATCTTCACATTGTCTGTGGAATTTAAAAGAATCAGATTCATGGATGTTTCTCTTGATCAAAAGGTTAAGCACTTCCATGACAAGAGTGAAGAGATAAGGAGAAAGGGGGTCACCCTGCCGAAGGCCCCTTTTACCGTCGAAATATCCATGAGTATTCCCATTGATACTCACAGAGTAAGCAACCGTGGAAACACATGTCATGATCCATTCAATCATACGTTCGGGAAATCCAAACCCAAACAAAATGCTCCGTAGAAACGTCCAGTCAACCGTATCGTAGGCTTTTTGAATATCAACCTTAAAAGCACACCTAGGAGGACCACGATGACGATGATAATCACGCATGAGTTCATGGACAAGAAGGACGTTGTCGGTGATCAATCGACCAGGAATGAAAGCAGACTGGTTTTCATCAACCAGAGAAGAAAGATGGTTTTTGATACGATCCGCAATAATTTTGCTAATACATTTGTAAACAACGTTACAACAAGCTATTGGTCGGAAATCAGTGACTTTGGAAGGGGAATCAACTTTAGGGATGAGCGCAAGGATGGTGCTGTTGAAAGACTTAAGAAGTTTGCCAGAATAGAAGAATTCCTTAACAGCCATACATAAATCAGGACCCACAATATCCCAAGCAGACTTGAAGAACTTAGCAGAGAAACCATCAGAACCAGGAGCTTTATCATCACCCATCTGGAACAAGACACACTTAACCTCGGCGTCAGTAACAGGAGTAAGCATGGCGGCTGACTGGATGGGGGAGAGCTTATTAGGGAAGATGGAAGAAGGATCACGAATAGCAGTGGAAGGCTGGGCAGAACCCAAGAAGTCTTGAAAGTGAGAAACAAAAAGATTAGGAAGATCGTTCCCCGAGATCCAGTTACCTTGAGCATCCTGGATAGAATTAATACGATTGCGTGATTTACGGCTTTTAACCGCATTGTGGAAAAAAGCCGAATTTTTATCACCCTCACGAAGCCAGTTAACCTTAGCCTTTTGTTTTAGGAACCTCTCTTCATCCAGGCTAGCCTCGTTATAAGCGATGAGATACCTGCATTGTTCTTCACGAAGATCCTTATTGAAAGGATCCCGATCCAAAGCAATCTGAACTCTATCAAGCTCATTACGAAGAGAGATAACCTTAGAGAAGAGGTTTCCCTGGTTGCGAAGCATCTTACGAATAGGCACTTTCAGATTTTTAAGGTTTTTGAAAACCTTATACATCCGATATCCAGTGATATTGGGGTTCCAAGAAGAGGCAACAATCTGTTTGAAATCTTTCTTATAAGTCAGGAAATTAGGGAACTTGAAAGGTTTAGGCTGGAAAGGGGCACGATTGGGGAGAGAAAGCACAGCAGGAGTATGATCGGACGAACGATAAGGAAGAAAATTGACAGTAGAGGAGGGGAACGAAGCAACGAAGTGAGTATTTCCCATGACACGATCGATCTTTTTTAGGATGCCACCCGAACCATTAGGAGACTTGGTCCATGTGTAGAAGAGACCTTTATAGTTAAGATCCTCCATTTCCATCAGATTAACACAGTCCCTGAAGTCCTCCATGGCACGACAAATCCCAGAAGACCCGGAAGTGCTATCTTTAATATCAAGAGCAACATTGAAATCACCCAAAATAATCCAAGGGGTATCTCTAACCATATTCTTATGAACCGCAAGAGAATGCCAGAGAGAGCGACGCATCATGTGATCATTATTAGCATAGACGAAAGAGCAGAAAAAGGATTTATTAGAATCATTAATATTAACTTTGAAATGCATAACCTGATCATTTAAGTCGATAAGCATCATATCAATGGCAAGCGGATCCCAGGCAACCACAATTCTAGTCCCTCTAGGGGAGAAGAGACCGTTGGACGACCATGACCAAGAGCCAAAAGTACGACTACAGATAAGAGGTAGGTTATGGAAGGAAGCACGAGTCTCAAGAGAAGCACAAATCTGAAGATTTTGATCACGGATAAGATCTCTCAAGGCTTTCTGATGAGAAGGCTTACAGAGACCGCGAGTATTCCATGCAGCGATGTGCGTCATATTGAAACTTTGAGGGGGGTGGAGTCCATCTGCTTGGGCACCGTAGCTATCATAGGGTGATCATTATAGGATCCAGACTCATTAACAATGAACTGGGCAGTGTCACCATCATCAGAATCAACCTCAATACTAATATCCTCAACGATTAGGTCATCAGTATCAGGATCAAAATCATCAGGACTAGAATGGGAAGGAGCACCAGAATGGTGTATGGTGATAGAAGAAGAAGGAATATCTGTGACGTCAGAGGAACATGCCTTTAGAATGGAGAAGGCGTTGAATAAAGGAGTGGAGGATTCAAGCTGATTTAGGGGCTGGGAGGAAGAAAGGCGAATGATAGGGCTAGGGAAACCTACAACACCTATAGAGTCCTTCTTAGAGGGAATAGTAGAATGAGGTTGAATGGGAGGGCGGTTCTTTAAAGGGGCAGGGCGATACTGGGATCGAGACTTATTATTATTTTTATAATTTTTATTATAAACTTTGTTACTTGAAGATTCTTTAGCCATCCTAACCCTTTGGGTATTAATCTTGGAATTACTTTGAGGGATATCATTAGAGGTATTTTCCTTATTTGTGCCTTTTTTCGATATATTTTTCTTTTTAGTGACCACCTTAAAACCATCATCAATTTGCATAGGAGAGGAAACTATAACCTGATCAATAGGAATTTTATCTTTGGTCATGGCTTCATAAGTCTTAGAGATGACATTCATACATTTGTTAGTATCATGACCATAAACCATGCAATGAGAGCACATAGGGGGTTTCCATTCATATTCAATACTGAGAGTATGGGTGGAAAATTCTAGAGTATCAGGATCAGGAATACGGATAAAAACTTTATCCACCCAAGACGATTTTGTGGGGACCTCAAGAAGGACACGTGCATATACAGATTTTCCAGCCGCATACTTGCACATGTTAGCTGTGTAGGAGTCCATAGCAAGGGGTTTACCAATTTTTGAAGCAATATGGCTAAGACCATCATCACTCCAAGCCTCATAGGGAATATCATGGATTTTAATCCATAGAGGAAGCTTGTCATGATTGTTCTTATGGATAGTCAGTCCGGGACGCCATTTTTGCAAGACAATTGGGACCCCCTTAAAAGTCCAGGGTCCATGGGTTATAACATGGTCAATGCCATTATCATCACTAAATTTAAAAAGATAAACACCTTTTCCATTTAGGAGGACATCTTGAAGACCATGGATAGACCACATTTTAGAAGCTAGATAACGAACATCCGAGTAATTCATTTTTTTTCCGACAAAGTAACCACAGATAGTCCTTGCAAATCTTTCACACACTTTAGTAACGGCCTTTAAAGGAATATCTACTGGAACATTAATATCATTACATAAATTAGGGATGAAACGAAAATTATCGTTTGTGTGTTTTTGGGAACCAGTAATGATATTAGCACGAGAGTTATTAAGTAGAGGTAACTTATTAGCCCATGCATTCTTTTCATTGTTTTTATTTTCATAATTTAAATTTTGTGGATAAACATTTTGGTCAAGTGATTTAGAATCAAAGGCATTAACATTAACATTTTTATTTTCATGATTTGAGAATTGTAAATTAACATTAACATTTTGGCCATATATAGAGTCTTGGGCTTGAGCCATGTAATCCTTGGGCCTATTATTAATCAAAGGACCATGATAATGGGTAAAATGGGCCAATCTATTAGGCAAATGGGTTATAGTCTTGACATGGGTTAAGTGTTTTGGTAGAGGCCCAAGACTTTGTTTTGGTAAAGGCCCAAGAATTGAATCAAAAACCAACGGTTGTTTATTGAAATCCGATAATGTGGTTGTTGATTCAACAAGTGAAGGGGGACAAACATCATTAGGGTCCTTGGATTCTTTAAAGGCAATTCCACTAGGGGAACATATATCATTAAGCATGGATGAAGATTTAAAGAAATTACTCCCATTTTGTTTCATATTCTCGGTTTGTAGAGACAATTCCGTTGGAGAGGAATTGTTCTTGTCGCAAGTATTTTGACCGGCAATTCTTCCTGATTTTCCGGCGATCTGATCATCTTCCGGCCTTAGAGACGTAACATTGGTTGGTGTTTGATCGGAGGGACAGTTCAACAGGTCCTTATATGTGAAGTTGCATGTAGCTTGATCGGAAGTACAAGATTTATTATCGTGGAGATTTCTTTCAACGGATACGAGTCCAACTTCATCCACCTTATCATCCTTCATCATATAATCCTCCAAGTCTTGACCAACTTCCTCCACCATGTCATTCTTCATCATATCCTCGTCTAATATCATCCCCTCATTTTGTTTATGAAACGTTAGTTTTGTTTCCATGCAGTGTGTTTTGTTCCCGGTATTTTCTACTTTGGGAGCATCATTAGTTTCATCTTCTTCACCATTGCCTTCTTCCGAGGATGAGTAGTCGGTACTCAAACCCTCTTTGTATGCATCAAACGTGAACATAGGAGTAGCAACATTGACTTGATCACCTTGAGTTTGTATATCCGATTGGCTCTTGTTCAAATCTTTGCAACCATCTTCATAGGGGTTTAAACCGTGAATCATCTCCAAATGTTTTTCTCCATCTCCATGAGCTTGTATATCCCGGCGACTAAGAAGAGTTGAAGCAGCAACATGGACTTGATATTGTTTTTCTTTTTCTTTAAAATTTTTTGAATGTATTGTTTTTTGTTTTCCAGTAAATAAATCTAAAAATCTATTGTGGTTTGTAACAGATTTCCTTTTTTGTATGTTTTTGTCCAGTTGTGTGAAAATACATGGCTGTTTTGTTTTAAAACTTTTAAATCTTTTTTCAACCATATTAAACACATCTTCAGGAGCTATAATACATTTTGCAGAACATAATTGAGTTTGATTACCTAGAACCTCATTCGTTTCCAAGGATGAATAATTTCCATTAGATAACTCATGAGATTGATGTTGCTGATCCATTATAACACCATCATTTGACATTAAAATGGAATCAGAACCTAGTGAATCATTATCCATAGTAAAATACGATACAACAAAATCCAAAAAAACACAGAAATTCTAGAGAGAGTTTTTTGGTTATCAGGTTTTCTATTGGTTTTCTAGTTTTGGGTTTTCTAGTTTTCATAATATGGATTAGGGTTTTCTAGTTTTCATATGACGGATTAGGGTTTCCTAGTTTTCATATGATGGATTAGGGTTTTTGAATGTTACAAATGATATTATTAGGGTTTTCTGGTTTTCATATGATGGATTAGGGTTTTCTAGTTTCTTATGATGGATTAGGGTTTTATAGTTTTCATATGATAGATTAGGGTTTTCTACTTTTTATATGATGGATTAGGGTTTTTGAATGTTGCAAATGATGTTATTCGGGTTTTCTAGTTTTCATATGATGGATTAGGGTTTTCTATTTTTTTTTGGGTAAAGAGGTTTTCTATTTTTCATATGATGGATTAGGGTTTTCTAGTTTTCATATGACCGATTAGGGTTTTCTCGTTTTCATATGATGGATTAGGGTTTTTGAATGTTGCAAATGATGTTATTAGGGTTTTCTAGTTTTCATATGACGGATTAGGGTTTTCTACTTTTCATATGATGGATTAGGGTTTTCTAGTTTTCATATAATGCATTAGGGTTTCTAAATGTTGGAAATGATGTTATTAGGGTGTTGTCGCCAAATATTCTATGTAAGTGCGGAATAAAAGATTGCGGAAATTGAGAGTCCGAAATTATGAGTTTTGGAGAGGGACAAGTCCGAAGACTTGAGATTGATGCGGAATTATAAATAGGAGTTAATACTTAGAACAGATCTTAGTAGCTCAACAATAAATAGTAAATATAGACATTTAAGTAACTTGGAAATATAAAGACTTAAAGTAAGAGTACTAGAAATGAGAGAGAGATGAGAAATGCAGATGATAATATAAGAGTTGATGGAATGAGAGAATGTATTAATAAGAGAAAGTATTACATAAAGTCTCTCTAAAACCATGAGGACTGAAGATGAACTTGGTCTCCCTTTTATAGACTAAGGGAGGACCTTCTGGAAATAACCTATAGACTGAAGAGGAGACAACACGTCTCTCTTCAGTCAGATAAGCAAGGTAAATCTATTATTATAATACAATGTCAGACTAGGGTGGCTTGTCTATAATTTAATAATGCTCTAAAGTACAATAGACATGCTTCTAGATGACCACGCTTGATCTAGTCTAATCTTATCCTATAAGTTGACGTGCTTATCCTTTGCCTTATCTCTTAGATATTCTTTGTTCTTCAGTCTTCTTTATTGAATGCTTAAGTGTGATATTTCCAATGATATATTTATGTTGATAGTCCGAAATCCTGAGTGGATTTCGGAGTCCTGGCTGATGTTATCAGAGTGTATCTGGAAATATTTATGTACGTTCTGACTTTCTGACTTGGTTCTGAGTATGAACTTCTGAGCTCAATCTTCTGAGTGGATTACGTTTTGTTACTGAGTTTCTCCGAAAGGACGGAGTCCGAAATTCAATACTGAATTTCGGATAGACAAGTAATCAGAGTACAGATTATCCGAGGCAACATATATGATAAAAGATTGTTCATTACTTATAAGCATTCAAGTGAAAATAAGTTCATTCCATCAATATAGAAGGTTTGATAATACAATCCCAAAACTTATCAAACTACGAGTTGGTCAACGATAATTAGCACTAACAATTCCCCCTTCGGTGACCAAACGAGGGTTTTGATTCAGTATCGTTGATCCAGTATTCCTTGTTTTGCAGCAAATCTCCAAAATTTTCTGACTTCCAGAAGCCACTTCATTCTGATAAGGAGTTCTTTCTTGGCTTCTGGTTCTGAGGATTTTGATCTTTCCACAGCTATGATGTACTTGTCTAGCATACTATTGGTAACTCTTCTGAGTTGGTCAGCACGAAGAAAAGGAAATTCTTTTTCATTCTTGTACACTAGGCCAAGTTCTGGATCGAAGGTGGCACCTTTCTTCCAGTTAGTTCTGTTGTCTGGCATAGACAAGTCAGGTTTTGGTATGATTTGTGGTTCCGGATGATCCTTGATGATTTTGTACATTTCTGCATCATTGTAGCAGAATTCCTCTACTAAACGATGTAGAAATCTTCTCGCCGCAACGTAGGCTTCTCTGGCGACTTGATCTTCTTTATGAGACAACTTCATGGTTATCGAGAAAATGTCAGCTGGGTTCATATTTCTAAAGTCGGCTTCTGTTATCCGAGATGTGTTGTTGTAGTCACCATTTCCGACAAGCTCAAATTCAAAGAATTCTGCTTTCTGAAAATGTTTCCTTTTAATACTTCGGACTGCAGTTACGACTTCATTTGACCAAGTTTCTTCTTGAGGTTTGGTCCATCTCTTGAAGAATTGCAAGTTTCTATCGTGGGCAGCTAGATCTTTGAAAGGTCCTGAAACTGCCGAGAGGTTCAGAGTATACTTATATTTTTCTGCGTTGGGGGCCAGAGGAAGATCCCAGTTGTATTCTTTTGATGGGGGAGGATTGTATGATTTCAAGGGTTGGAATTCTGAGTCGGTTATTAGTCGGTAATTGGTGTTTAAGTAGATGGACTTGCTTGGACCAGTTGGATCAGCTTGATATTGATCATGTTCCGACTCGTTGCTGAATTCTTTAGCATGTTCATTGGCTTGATCGTCAAAGAATATTGATTTTCTTTCCTTGATCTCTGGTAGATCAGAATCCTTGATTGGTGAGTATACAAAGATCTCGTCGTCTGAATGATTGGATTTCTGATGAGGAGATTTCCGAGAGGAGGAGATTGGAGTTGGGGATTTCGGAGGAGGGGATTTTGGAGTTGGAGATTTCGGAGTTGGAGATTTCGGAATAGGATATTTCGGAGTTGGAGATTGGATATTTTCTGATTCCTTATTATGATTTTCGTCTTCATTGGTTCCGATATCAGTAACAGTTTCATTTGTTTCTTTTTGTTGAATGTTTTCTTGGTCTTTTGTTCCACTTGGACCAGCAGCAGAATCTATTATCATGGCAGTCGGTTGGTCGGGTTCTGCTTTATCATTCGCCTTTCCCACTCCTGGGGCTCCTGTAGGAACGGAAGGGGTCACAGGTAGGCGAGCCAAAATGGAATCAATCTTGGCGGAGACTTTGGTGACTTCCTGCTTGATGCAATCAGGAAGAGGCGTATCGTACATGGTCTGGAGAGCCTCCATTATTTCCACATTTAGCTTGGTGCAGAGTTTGATTTGTTCAATGGGACCTGACATAATACCGGTAATGTTCTGCATGGTTTGAGTAACCATCTGAAGAAGAACAGTGTTGGTTCTTCGAAGAGAGAAGTTTTCAGCCAGAACGCCATTTAGGTATTTGGCAAAATGGTCCATGGCTTCTTTGAGTTTGAGTTCCACATTTGTCAGAAGCTCAGGGACTTGTTGTTGGCATTTTTCAACGTCGGTCAGCATCTTCTGTGCGGTCTTTATCATGTTTGCTGCATCGGTCTCGCGTTGAGCATCTAGGTTTGCGAGCCCATCATTGATGATCTTTTCAGCATTAGTGTCACAAGTGAGAAGAATTTCGGTGGTTGCTTGGATGGGGAAGATTCAGAAGCTTTCTTCTTGAGTTTCTTAGGGGCCTCACATCGTTTAAGAGACTGAGGAGGATAAGCATCGACTCCTTCAGTAGAAGTAATGTGAGAGATGACAGCAGGGTGTGCTGGATCCGCCAAATTCAGGAGTGCTTTAGGCAGTCTACGTATTTCCCCGAATATGGGATCCGTTTTGGCAGTGTATGGTTTAGCCTTAACCATGACCAGTTTGTCGTCTGCTGATCTTGGATCAGGAATGTCACACCCTCAAACCGTATTGGCGGAATAGTTTAAGGGTGGATGACTTCATGAACAATATCATAACAAAGTTGCACAATAGTGAAAACCAAGCAAACAACCATCATTACATAATTGCAAATGTTACATAGTTTAACTGTATCATGTTTCAAATACAATTATAATGATATCAAAATAGGCAAAAATGACGTCGTAACGTCCTTTCTTGTAGCGCTTGATTTACCAAATCAGTTTCCTGAGAATACAAGTAGTTGAAAAAGTGTCAACAATTAAGTTGGTGAGTTCATAAGATTTTTGTATAAGAAACGTCCTTTGTTTGTAAACGATAGTGTTGAAAACCAAGAAAATCCAATATTTTCTTATAAAATGTTCCAAGTCTTTAAATCCCAAAGACTAAAATGTAATATGTAATCTGTAGTGTACTTTCTTTGAAATGTGTGTATCCACGTAAACAATTTATAAAAATATTAAGTTGATTATTTTCCCATGTGAGATACCATATAACCATACTGTGACTAGTTGGCCTGCTGCGACGTTCTTCAGGCGTCGGAACTGTTAGACATTTGGACACCTCAGACCTGCCGGTCAAGCTGTAGCTAGCAGCTCAGGTGCGGGGTTGTCAATCCCGTATAGATCTATACTCAAATATCGCGCTCTCTTACCGAGACTCTGGTTATATAAATGTTCAGGACTTATAGTAGGTACTTATAAAAGTACTGTGAAGATTCATCTCACAAAAATGTATGTATTCCAATCAACTTGTTTACGTACGATTTGTATATAAAAACTCTTGAAGTCGTCCATTATCATTTTTACCATGATAATATAGTAAAGTATAATAATTATATATATTTATATAATTATTTTTGTCATGTTTAAATGTCATAGTAACCTTTTGTTCATAAACTATTCCAATATTAGTTTATTTTTAGTAATTGCGTCGTAATAACCTTATTTTTGTGAATAATAGCGAAATAACTTGTTCAAAGATTATAAATATTATCTTTTGAGATATTTCACACAAAAATAATATAATATCTTGATTATAACCATTCTTGCTAGAAAATAGTGCCTTTATTTATAAAAACGTAGTTTTTACTAGTTTTCGTTTTTATAACATTTTTATCCAAGATCTAGTGTTTTTGTACACTTTATTTATAGTTTAGTGACTTTTACACAACTTAATATGTCAAAATGTTCCAAATACATAGATCTACTTATATTTCATGCCAAAATCATATTTATAACATTTTTGTTCAAGATCTAACATTTTTACACACTTATATTATAGTCTAGTAACTTTTATACAAGTATATAATGTATTATTATGAACATTATACAAAGATCTATCCATATTTCATATCAAAGGTATTTTTACCCAAATACTAACTTTATAAACTTGTGTAAATCAACATATATAACATTTAAACATATATATACTTGAATAAAACAACATTTATAGTTAAAGAACTTGTATTCTCCCCCAAAAAGGTTTGAAAATATGAAAATGAGGGGTATGAACTCACCTTGAGTGTGGATCTTAGGATTCCTTTGAAGAGATTGAAGATTTTGGTTCAAAGACCCGGAGGACCCTTGGACAAAGCTATTATCTAATGGATTTCCGTGAGTATGTGTGTATAAAAGAGTATATGAAGGTATTTAGAACTTAAATCACTAGATGATCATAACTTACCAAGAGAGCTTGAAAGATCATTGAAGATGATGAAGATTTGAGCTCAAAGACTCTTGGACAAAACTAATATCCAATGGATATGGATGGATGTTAGTGTGTGTAAAAGGTGTAAACTTGTGTTATGTTGTTTAAAATCAAAAGATATGTGAAGCTTACCTCTTAAACTTGTGAAATGAGCTTGAAAATGGAACTTGGAAATGGAGATGGTGATTTGGGTTGTGAGCCGTGAGCAAAAGGAAAGGAAGAGGAGAAAGGTTGAGTTGGTTCAAATGAAAAGATGATCATCTTTTAGAGATTTTAGTTGGATTTTTCTATAGTATTTTATTATAGCCTTTTAAGGCCTAGGATTATAAAATTAAAAGAAAGTTTGTGGTGTGATGGCTTGTCCCCCCATGGGGCTGTCGAATTTGGGGAGGGGGTGGGGTGGTGTGGTGTGGTTTTTATAAAATAGCATTATACTTTATAAAATAAGTGATTTTTATAAAATAGTAAGCCGTTTTAGTGAATTTTTGTGCGTTTTTGACGAAACGAAGTTCTAAATAATTATTTTGTATAAAAACATTGTCAAACATTTATTTTGATTGAATTATAACTCGTTGGATGTCGGAATACGCGTTTAAGCGCGGTATTCTTCCGTTTTCGCGATTTTCGGCATTTTACCGGGAAATGCATTTAGTCTTTGAAATTAAATACTAGATATTATTACGTTACTTATTATATGAATTGTTATTTCATATTTGATGTTTAAGGCACCTCATTTTGTATTTTGGTCCCAAACCCTGTGTACATTTATCCGTTCACAGCGGTTTAATCGTTGTAACTTCCACATACGAACTCCGTTTTCGACGTTCTATATATCCACAGTTTCGTATTTACGAGTGGATCGTTTTATGAATATTATTATTCTCACAATAATAATTGTACGATTATCGAATTTTTACGCTACAGTAGTCTGCTGTCTGTATTTTCGATTTTTAACCGATAATTGTTTTGATTTAGCATACGTAATACTATAATATTAATAATTCAACGCAAAAGTTATGAAAAATAACTTTTCAACATATAGATTAACATATGCTTCGTTTGAATACCGTTAACTTTTGTTGACCAAAATTTACAATTGTCACATCATCTACCCTTAGAGAGAATTTCGTCCCGAAATTTAACTCTTGAGTGGATCCTCAAGGGTTTGGGAAGAGGTGTGGATACTTCTGCTTCATCTGGTCTTCGCGCTCCCAAGTAAATTCTGGTCCGCGCTTGGCACTCCAACGGACCTTAACTATGGGAATGCGGCTTTGTTTCGTCCTCTTGATTTCTCTGTCCATGATCTCTACGGGTTCTTCCACAAAAAGAAGGTTCTCGTTCACCTCGATCTCGTCGAGCGGAATGACCAGAGTTTCATCGGACAGGCATTTCTTTAAGTTGGACACGTGAAAGGTGGGATGGACATTGCTGAGCTCCTGCGGTAATCGAAGTCTGTAGGCTACTGGACCGATCCTAGCGAGGATCTCAAAGGGTCTAATGTATCTGGGGTTCAGCTTCCCACGCTTTCCAAAGCGTATCATTCCTTTCCATGGCGAGACCTTCAACAACACTCGGTCGCCAACCTGGAACTCCAAAGGCTTGCGTCGCTTATCCGCATAGCTCTTTTGTCGGTCACGAGATGCTTTCAGTCGTTCACGGATCTGAACGATTTTCTCGGTTGTCTCTCGTATGATTTCTGGACCGGTGAGAGCGCTGTTAGGTGTTTGGCCTCTGGCTAGTTGAGTATCACCCACTTCGGCCCAGCACAGAGGGGATCTACACTTGCGTCCATACAGGGCTTCAAATGGAGCAGCTTTGATACTAGTGTGGTAGCTGTTGTTGTATGAGAATTCAATGAGCGGTAAGTGGGTGTCCCACACCTTACCGAAGTCTATCACACAGGCTCTCAACATATCTTCCAGCTTTTGGATGGTTCTTTCACTTTGGCCATCCGTCTGCGGATGGTAAGCTGTGCTCATCTCAAGCCTGGTTCCCATAGCCTTTTGTAATGATTGCCAAAAGTTTGAAGTGAACCGGCTATCTCTATCCGAGATGATTGATCTCGGCACACCGTGCAATTTTACAATTTCTTTGAGGTAGAGTCTTGCTAGCTTATCCGTCCTATCACTCTCCTTGATTGGCAGGAAGTGAGCGGATTTGGTTAGCCTATCGACGATTACACATATAGTATCTAACCCACCGGTTGTCTTTGGTAATTTGGTTATGAAGTCCATTGTTATCCGCTCCCACTTCCACTCAGATATTGGTGGTTGAACTAGCAAACCCGAGGGCTTTTGGTATTCTTCTTTAACTTTGGCGCAAGTCAGGCACTTGCCCACGTAAGTAGCGATTTCTGCCTTCATGTTTGGCCACCAATACAGTTTCTTGAGGTCTAGGTACATTTTGTCGGACCCGGGATGAACGGAGTATCTAGTCTTGTGAGCTTCATTCATGATAATGTCTCCGTATCCGCCGAATCTCGGTGTCCAGATTCGGTTCATGAGGTAACGAGCTCCGTCATCCTTAATTTCAAGGTTTTTATCCATCCCTCGCAAGGCTTCATTTGTGACGTTCTCAGGTTTTAAGGCTTCTAGCTGCGCCTCCTTGATCTGAGTGGGTAACTGGGAATGGATCGTCATTGTTAATGATTTCATTCGGCGGCCCGAGTATTCTTTTCGGCTGAGGGCATCAGCTACTACGTTGGCCTTCCCTGGGTGATAACGAATTTCGCATTCGTAGTCACTTAGTAGCTCCATCCAACGTCGTTGCCTCATATTGAGTTCTTTTTGGTTGAGGATATGCTGGAGACTCTTATGGTCGGTGTATACCGTACATTCTGTGCCGTACAGGTAGTGTCTCCAGATTTTCAATGCGAACACTACTGCTCCCAACTCGAGGTCATGTGTAGTGTAGTTGACCTCGTGAGTTTTAAGCTGCCTTGAAGCATAAGCAATGACCTTTCCTCTCTGAGTACACAGCCCAGACCCTGGTTCGATGCGTCGCAATAGACCACAAAGTCTTCTGTTCCTTCTGGAAGGGACAGTATAGGAGCGCTGCATAAAGCTTTCTTTAGGGTCTGGAAGGCAGCGTCTTGATTATCTCCCCACTTGAATGTTACACCCTTTTGTGTTAGGGTGGTAAGTGGCTTTGCGATTTTGGAGAAATTCTGTATGAATCTTCGGTAATAGCCAGCAAGGCCCAAAAACTGACGGATTTCTGTCGGAGTTCTTGGTGCTTTCCAGCTTTCGATGGCTTTGATTTTGGAGGGATCCACATGTATCCCTTCTTTGCTGACTACGTGGCCTAGAAAGTCCACTTTTCGAAGCCAGAATTCGCATTTCGAAAATTTCGCATACAACTTCTCTGTTCTTAATGTCTCCAAAACTTGTCGTAAGTGTTGGCTATGTTCCTCCTTACTTCGTGAATAGATAAGTATGTCATCGATGAACACTATCACGAATTTATCTAGGTAAGGTCGGCATACGCGGTTCATCAGATCCATGAACACTGCAGGCGCATTGGTCAATCCGAAGGGCATCACAACGAATTCATAATGGCCGTAGCGAGTTCTGAATGCCGTTTTAGGAACATCTTCTTCTTGAACCTTGAGTTGGTGATATCCCGACCTCAGATCGATTTTTGAGAAGTAACTCGCTCCTTGGAGTTGATCGAACAGGTCGTCAATTCGGGGTAACGGGTATCGGTTTTTGATAGTGAGCTTGTTCAACTCCCGATAGTCAATGCACATACGGAATGATCCATCCTTCTTCTTTACGAACAAGACCGGCGCTCCCCAAGGTGAGAAGCTCGGCCTGATGAACCCCTTACTTAACAGTTCGTTTAGTTGGCTGGATAATTCTTGCATTTCTGCCGGGGCTAATCGGTATGGCGCTTTTGCTACTGGAGTGGCTCCTGGGATCAAATCGATTCTGAACTCGACTTGTCGTGCGGGTGGTACTCCTGGAAGGTCTTCCGGGAATACGTCGGGAAAGTCGCAGACTTCGGGGATTTCTTTGATATTCTTTACTTCTTTCTTTTCGTCAACAACATGTGCTAAGAAGGCATGGTATCTTTTCTGTAGGTATTTTCGGGCTTTGATGCAAGATACGATTCGGAGACTGGTACTGGGTTTATCACCGTAGACAACAAGGGTCTTGTTATCCGGTAGATGAAGTCGGATTCCTCGTTCGTAACACATGATGTCGGCATGATGGGGAATTAGCCAATCCATGCCAACAATCACGCCAAAACTTCCTATTTTAACGGGCATTAAGTCAATTTGAAAGGAGTGATCGTCCAGAGTAAGTGTACAGCCTACATATATGTTGTTTGTGCTTTCTGTTTTGCCATTAGCCATTTCTACTGTAAATGTATCTTTGAGTGGTTGAGGTTTTTGTTTTAGTAAGTATTTAAACTCGTGGCTTACGAAACTCCTCTCCGCACCGCTATCGAATAGTATACAAGCATATGAATTATTGACGAGGAACGTACCGGTAACCACGGTAGGATCCTCTACCGCTTCAGCACGTCCCATGGCTAGGACTCTTCCATTTCTCCCCACATTCTTTGTCTTTGGGCAATCACGTTTAAAATGCCCTGTCTCACCACAACCATAACAGGCTTGACTCACCCCGACATTAGTGGTTTGGGTGGCTTGTGGGGTTGGCGTCCTGCAGAATCGGGCGGTGTGGCCCTTCTTGTTACAGTTCATGTAGTGCATTTCTCTACAGGGTCCGGTATGGTGGAAATTGCACTTGTTGCACTTCGGTAGCGTCCCAATGTATTGCTTGGTGGTGGTTGGGGTGTTCGGGACAGTGGCTGCATGAACTGCCACAATCTGTTGTCGTTTCGCACCATCTTGATTTGGTTGGTTTCTCCCCCTATTCCAGGGTTTCCTCTTGTGATCCTTTTCTCTTGGTTGTTCGGTCTTTTGGGTCATGGTTCCCTGGCGCACCCCGTGGTCGACCAATCGTTGGGCCAATCGTTTGGCGCTGTCAAAAGTGGCGGGACTTGCGGCTTCCACATTCCCTTGGATCTGGGATGATAGTCCCCAGATGTAACGTTCCACTTTTACAGACTCCGGTGTGACCATGGCTGGGCAGAGGGTTGCTAAATAGTTGAATCGGTTTGTGTAAGCGTTTAGGTCCGAACCTTTCATTGTGAGATTCCACAGTTCTTGTTCCAACTTCTGGATTTCCCCTCGGGGGCAGTACTCCTTCATCAACATTGTCTTTAATTCCTCCCAGCCCATCGAGTTTGCCACTGGGAGTGTCAGCGACTTGACATGGCCCTTCCACCAAGACATAGCCGTCTCAGCGAAAGTGCAGGCAGCGAACTTTACTTTCATCTCTTCTGGACACGCAGTGATATCGAAGATCGATTCGGTTTTCTCGATCCATCTTGTGAGGGTAAGGACACCACCGGTGCCGTGGAAAGTTATCGGCTTGCAACTGACAAAATCTTTGTAAGTACACGTTCAAGAATGGTTTGATGTTTCCCCATTGGTGGAATCGTTGGTGCCGTTTCCACTTCTGTTTCCATTTATCCCGTTGGTGTTAATATGGGCGACAGCTGCGGTCACGGCTGCCGTGACAGCGGCTTGAAATGTCACCGAGTCCATCATAGGCGCTTCAGGGGTTTCGACGGGTGTGCGTCTGTTATTTCTTCGGCGAGGTGGCATGATTCTGCCACAAGGATTTAAGATTTGACGTTGGTTAGTTCTTGGTAAGGGTTATCAAAGTACGGCGTTTCTATTATATGTTTATGTCGACTATGTAGTGATAGGGGTATAATAGGTGCATAAAGAATCTAGATGTATGGTCCTATCGTATCACAAAATACTCGTATAGTATTTTTGTTTTGTGTTTTGTTCTAGTGTTTTTCTTTGTACATGGTTCTTGGTAAGTCTTTAGAAGTTGTTACAAGTAAGGTGATTTCTAAGGGATATGAGAGGTAGGTAAGAGAAAATTCTAAGTGTACGACTTCGCAATATTCATAAAATACTCCTGTAGTATTTTAATTCTATGTTTAGTTATATAGTGTCTTAAAATACTTCCATAGTATTTTAAATTTCATGTTTAGTTCTATAGCGTCATAAAATACTCCTATAGTATTTTAAATTTTATGTTTAGTTCCTTTGGTTACTGGTAAGTGTTCGGACTTGTCGTCCACCACGACTATTCCTAAGTATACGTTAATCATATCTTGGATCAATACAGTTGATCAGGCTCTATTTATCCAAGACATCATTACCAAACACTTAGGCCTATCCGTAGCGTTCAACTCATCTTACCACTTTTGTATGTTTTCGTTATGATATCGTTCTAGTATGTATGTATGTACTTATACTTTAATAACAATTATCGTTGTAATTTTAAAAGTATACTTATACGAAAATGTTTTCGAGAGTTTTAGTCCCACTGTATTTATAGTTGTATATCTTTAAATGGATTGATATACTTAGTTCACTATAAACAATGCTCTGATACCAATCTGTCACACCCTCAAACCGTATTGGCGGAATAGTTTAAGGGTGGATGACTTCATGAACAATATCATAACAAAGTTGCACAATAGTGAAAACCAAGCAAACAACCATCATTACATAATTGCAAATGTTACATAGTTTAACTGTATCATGTTTCAAATAACAATTATAATGATATCAAAATAGGCAAAAATGACGTCGTAACGTCCTTTCTTGTAGCGCTTGATTTACCAAATCAGTTTCCTGAGAATACAAGTAGTTGAAAAAGTGTCAACAATTAAGTTGGTGAGTTCATAAGATTTTTGTATAAGAAACGTCCTTTGTTTGTAAACGATAGTGTTGAAAACCAAGAAAATCCAATATTTTCTTATAAAATGTTCCAAGTCTTTAAATCCCAAAGACTAAAATGTAATATGTAATCTGTAGTGTACTTTCTTTGAAATGTGTGTATCCACGTAAACAATTTATAAAAATATTAAGTTGATTATTTTCCCATGTGAGATACCATATAACCATACTGTGACTAGTTGGCCTGCTGCGACGTTCTTCAAGCGTCGGAACTGTTAGACATTTGGACACCTCAGACCTGCCGGTCAAGCTGTAGCTAGCAGCTCAGGTGCGGGGTTGTCAATCCCGTATAGATCTATACTCAAATATCGCGCTCTCTTACCGAGACTCTGGTTATATAAATGTTCAGGACTTATAGTAGGTACTTATAAAAGTACTGTGAAGATTCATCTCACAAAAATGTATGTATTCCAATCAACTTGTTTACGTACGATTTGTATATAAAAACTCTTGAAGTCGTCCATTATCATTTTTACCATGATAATATAGTAAAGTATAATAATTATATATATTTATATAATTATTTTTGTCATGTTTAAATGTCATAGTAACCTTTTGTTCATAAACTATTCCAATATTAGTTTATTTTTAGTAATTGCGTCGTAATAACCTTATTTTTGTGAATAATAGCGAAATAACTTGTTCAAAGATTATAAATATTATCTTTTGAGATATTTCACACAAAAATAATATAATATCTTGATTATAACCATTCTTGCTAGAAAATAGTGCCTTTATTTATAAAAACGTAGTTTTTACTAGTTTTCGTTTTTATAACATTTTTATCCAAGATCTAGTGTTTTTGTACACTTTATTTGTAGTTTAGTGACTTTTACACAACTTAATATGTCAAAATGTTCCAAATACATAGATCTACTTATATTTCATGCCAAAATCATATTTATAACATTTTTGTTCAAGATCTAACATTTTTACACACTTATATTATAGTCTAGTAACTTTTATACAAGTATATAATGTATTATTATGAACATTATACAAAGATCTATCCATATTTCATATCAAAGGTATTTTTACCCAAATACTAACTTTATAAACTTGTATAAATCAACATATATAACATTTAAACATATATATACTTGAATAAAACAACATTTATAGTTAAAGAACTTGTATTCTCCCCCAAAAAGGTTTGAAAAGATGAAAATGAGGGGTATGAACTCACCTTGAGTGTGGATCTTAGGATTCCTTGGAAGAGATTGAAGATTTTGGTTCAAAGACCCGGAGGACCCTTGGACAAAGCTATTATCCAATGGATTTCCGTGAGTATGTGTGTATAAAAGAGTATATGAAGGTATTTAGAACTTAAATCACTAGATGATCATAACTTACCAAGAGAGCTTGAAAGATCTTTGAAGATGATGAAGATTTGAGCTCAAAGACTCTTGGACAAAACTAATATCCAATGGATATGGATGGATGTTAGTGTGTGTAAAAGGTGTAAACTTGTGTTATGTTGTTTAAAATCAAAAGATATGTGAAGCTTACATCTTAAACTTGTGAAATGAGCTTGAAAATGGAACTTGGAAATGGAGATGGTGATTTGGGTTGTGAGCCGTGAGCAAAAGGAGAGGAAGAGGAGAAAGGTTGAGTTGGTTTGTGATTTGGTTCAAATGAAAAGATGATCATCTTTTAGAGATTTTAGTTGGATTTTTCTATAGTATTTTATTATAGCCTTTTAAGGCCTAGGATTATAAAATTAAAAGAAAGTTTGTGGTGTGATGGCTTGTCCCCCCATGGGGCTGTCGAATTTGGGGAGGGGGGTGGGGTGGGGTGGTGTGATTTTTATAAAATAGCATTATACTTTATAAAATAAGTGATTTTTATAAAATAGTAAGCCGTTTTAGTGAATTTTTGTGCGTTTTTGACGAAACGAAGTTCTAAATAATTATTTTGTATAAAAACATTGTCAAACATTTATTTTGATTGAATTATAACTCGTTGGATGTCGGAATACGCGTTTAAGCGCGGTATTCTTCCGTTTTCGCGATTTTCGGCATTTTACCGGGAAATGCATTTAGTCTTTGAAATTAAATACTAGATATTATTACATTACTTATTATATGAATTGTTATTTCATATTTGATGTTTAAGGCACCTCATTTTGTATTTTGGTCCCAAACCCTGTGTACATTTATCCGTTCACAGCGGTTTAATCGTTGTAACTTCCACATACGAACTCCGTTTTCGACGTTCTATATATCCACAGTTTCGTATTTACGAGTGGATCGTTTTATGAATATTATTATTCTCACAATAATAATTGTACGATTATCGAATTTTTACGCTACAGTAGTCTGCTGTCCGTATTTTCGATTTTTAACCGATAATTGTTTTGATTTAGCATACGTAATACTATAATATTAATAATTCAACGCAAAAGTTATGGAAAATAACTTTTCAACATATAGATTAACATATGCTTCGTTTGAATACCGTTGACTTTTGTTGACCAAAATTTACAATTGTCACAAGGAAAGGCAAGGTCAAGACTCTGATATATGTGCTCGATGCATATAGCCCAAAAACGTGTAGAGTGAATTTGACTTGTGGGTTTTAATGAGGAAGGTACATAATTGATGAAGTCATCAAACAGTATTCCGGCGTAATCGACTTTTCGACCGGAGTAGAGGCTCCAAAGAAGTGTCATAAGATGTTTGTTCAATTGGTCTGTACCACCCATTTTGCCAGTTAAGCAATTAATGATGTAGTGTATGAGACATTGCCATAAAGGGGAGATGTGTCCTTTAGACATATGAAAGAGTTTTGGCAAGTCATACATATAACCCATGTTGTAGATCATAGACTTAAGATCACCATCGGTTGGTTGGTCAAAGGTAGAGGTATGGTAGGGGAGATTTAGGGCTTTTGCGAAGGTTTTCTTGTCGAGGACGACACGGTGATCGTTCTGCAGGGCGATGGCATAACCGCTGTCACATTTTGTGGCGGAGGAGACTACTTCCTGTAAACGAGAGAGTGGAATGGAGGGAGGGGATGAAAGAAAGCTTTTGCCGGTGTGTGTCTCGAAAGGACATGAATTAGAACTTGCAGGTGTGGCTTGTAGGCTTTGAGATCGTCTGAAAGTTGAAGATTGGATACGGCGATATTGACAGTGTCGGTATCGCTTCTGGAATGGGAAGCCATTGAAGAGATTTGAGGATTGACCGGATGGAGAAGTTTTGAGAATTTTTTAGGGTTAAAGGATTGTAGACGGCGGTGAGAGAGGATTAATGAGAAAAGGGGGTTTATATGAAGAGTGTGAGAGATCAAAAAGAAAGGAATGGTTATAACAATTCGAAAAAGTGAAATGAACCGCCAGTTTGCGAAAAAGAAGGGACGTGTGAACAGTTGTGTCAGAAAATGGTATGCTTGACATTAAATGCAAGGAAATGATGAAAGAGGATGGTCCATTAAAGGACGGACATGTGTGACAGAGAGAATATCCGTTGGAGAAAAATGGATCGTGTGGATTTTAATAATTGGGAAATAAATGTATTTCGTATTTAATTTTTATTCCACTATTAAATGTGTCGTGACGAGATGTCATGAGTACGGATGAGAGTTCTGACTTGTTTAGAAATGAATGAGAATTCTGATAGATTAGATCGATGGAGTCAGAAAAAGGAATGTGGGGTTCGGAGTCAAATCTCGTTTCGGAGAAGTTGGTATTTCTGATAAAAGTATCAGAAGAAGTATGGACAGGAGGGTTCTGATTATGTTTCGGAGAACGAGAATCAGAAGATGAGTGAGTGTCCGAATATGGAGTTCGGAGAAGACTTGTTGAAAAGATAACTGAAGAGTTGTCACGTCAGTGGTGTAAAGAGAGTTAATGGTGCCGTCTGTCTGTAACAATTAGTCAAATCATGTATCAAATCTCTATGTTGTTCATCTCGAAGTGATGATGTGTCGTGAAATGATGAAGTTTGATTGATTATAAAAGGAGGTTTGAGATGAACATGTAAGTCATTCGAAAGGGGGTTAGATGTTAGGTATGGCAGGGAGACGTCCATTTAGTCGAGATGAGAAGGTTGAAGTGAGGATGCAAGATGGGGAGTTTGCGGGTGCTGTTTATGGTGGTGTGATCAAGTCTGCATGGAACAATCGATATGAAGTAAAGATGACAACTTTGACTGACGGATCCACTGGTGGTCCGTTGAGTGTACACATCGATTTTGTGTATCTTCAACCGATGCCTCCAAGGGTTTTGGTGGAGTTCAAGCAATATGACTTTGTGGAGGTATGGTGTCGTCGTGGATGGTAGCCAACTGCCGTTTCAAGGAAGACACCATTCAACCAGTTCCATGTGGTGTCGTCGTGGATGGTAGCCAACTGCCGTTTCAAGGAAGACACCATTCAACCAGTTCCATGTGGTGTTGGTGGATGGAACCGGGTTGTTTGTAGATGAGTCTGAACTAAGGATTCATCAGAGGTACCATCTCGGAGAGACTCCGATGTGGCAGTACTATAAACTCTGATGAAGAGAGGTAGAAAAAGGGGGGATATTAGTTATTTTGTGGGTAGAATGTCTTTTCCGTTTGAAGATTAGATTTGTATCTTTCTGGAGATGGTTGTATCTTTTCTTTGAGCATGATTTGTAAACCTTTTGACTATGTATGAATGAAAACGAACTTTGTTGTGGGTTGATATTTTTGTTTGACTTAATTATCGGAATATTTGTTAATCAGAAGAAAATTATCAGAGAGAGAATGGATTTCTGTCGTTTTGTGAAGAAATAAGGGTAGAAACGTGTAGAAAGAGGGTTAGGTAAATGTGTGTAGGTGAATGTGTGTCAGTTCTCGGAAATCAGCATGGGGTGAAGGATGGTTTTATCCATTACACTGCTCAAGTCGCCAAACAGTCTTATCAACCGCTTTGGCCATGATGCCGATTTGATGGGTGCATTAACTGCCCACTAGGGTCATTATGACCTTTAAGTAGATGAATTAGGGTAAACGAATGGGCACGATGGTTGGTTATAAAAAGGGGTTTTCATCTGTTTAACTACACACACCAAAATAAAAACAAATTTTAAACAACTCTTTCTGTCTTCAACATGGCTCGTTTCTTCTTCAGTTGTTATGATGAGGTGGAAGTTAAGTTGGCACAAGGGGAGTTTGCAGGAGGTTATTACGAAGGGGTGATTACAAAAACCTGGAAAAGACGTTGTGAGGTGCAGCTAAGATGTCTTCCGGATAATACTACGGGAAAGATGATGATTGTGAGAGTGAAGTATGGTCTGCTTCGTCCTATTCCTCCGAATGTGATAGTCGATTACAAGGTGGGAGATTATGTCGATGCGTGGGATCGACACGTTTGGTGGAGTGGTGTGGTTGACGATGTGGTTGGTGATGATGTATATGATGTGGTGTTGTTGAATGGGAAAAGTGTGAGAGTTTGTGAATTGTCTATTCGAATCTCACAGAATTTCACTTATGGCAATCCTCCCAAATGGCAATACTACAAACATTGAGGGTGGAGAAGGAAGAAGATGGAGGTGGAAAGCTTGTGGTTTCAGATGTTTTTTTTATTGTACTAGATCTTAAGTCGTATATTTTGGTGGTATTTGTTTGTTTGTATAACGACTTAATGTATCTAATCTATGTAATTTCTTTTAATGAATGAATCGTAAGTTTGGTGTTTTATGCGTGTGTTGATAATGTGTATTCATGAAGTTATCACGAGAGTTATCGGAATGTTTGAGAAGAATCGGAAGATTTAGAAATTCTGAGACAAATCAGAATGTTTAGAAATTCTGAGAAAAGTCGGAAGGTTTAGAAATTCTGAGAAAAATCGGAAGGTTTCTGAGGAAAATCAGGAATGAATCAATCATTCTCTAAAGAAGTCAGAGTCAGGATTTAGCATACCTAATTTGTCCAGAAAATTGTTGAATTTAGTTGAATCTAAGGCTTTTGTGAAGACATCAGCTACTTGATCATCAATAGGAATAAAGTATAATTCGATGTTACCTTCTAAGATTTGATCCTTAATGAAGTGATATCTTAGATCAATGTGCTTTGTCATAGAGTGCTGAATAGGATTATGAGAGATAGCAATGGCACTCTTGGAGTCACAATAAATCGGAACTTGAAGGAATCGGTAGCCGTAATCTAATAGCTGAGTTTTCATCCAGAGGACTTGTGAGCAACAAGTGGATGCAGCGACATATTCGGCTTCTGCTGATGATAGAGCAACACAATTTTGTTTCTTAGAGGACCAGCTGACTAACATTCCACCAAGGAATTGACAGCCTCCGGGTGTGCTTTTTCTATCTAATTTACATACAGCATGGTCTGAATCAGTGAACGCTTGAAGTTTGAAGGTATCTCCGATTGGATACCATAGTCCCATGGCTTTAGTTCCTTTTAGGTATTTGAAAATTTGTTTAACTGCTGACAAATGGGATGCTTTCGGAGCAGCTTGATATATCGCACATAAGCAAGTTGAAAACATGATATCGGGCCTACTGGCAGTTAAGTATAGTAGGGAACCTATCATTCCCCGATATAATTTGTGATCTACCGGCTCGCCTTCGGGGTCTGCAAAGAGTGTGTGATTTGTGGAGATTGGAATTTTGGTAGTAGAGCAATTTTCAAAAGAAAATTTCTTCAGAAGTGCATTTGTGTATTTTTCTTGATGTATGAAAATTCCTCGTGTTGTTTGTTTGATTTGAAGGCCTAAGAAGAAGTTTATTTCTCGATTCATGCTCATGTGACATTTGTCTGTCATCACTTTTGCAAAATCATCGACCATTGCTTGATTAGTTGATCCGAAGATAATATCATCCACATAAACTTGTATGATCATGATGTGATTTTGATGGGATCGGACAAAGAATGTCGGATCAATGACTCCTCTTCTGTATCCTGATGAAACTAGAAAAGTTGATAGTGTTTCATACCAAGCTCTAGGTGATTGTTTTAAACCATATACAACTTTATTGTTGGGTCGAGATAGATCTTCAAAGCCAGGAGGCTTTTGAAGATAGACTGTTTCTTGGAGATCACCTTGAAGAAATGCACTTTTAACATCCATCTGATGTACAATGATGTTTTTATGTGCGGCATAGGCTAGGAAGATCCGAATGGCTTCTAGTCTTGCTACTGGTGCATACGTTTCGTCATAGTCAAGTCCTTAGATCTGATTGTAACCTTTGGCTACTAATCTGGCTTTGTTTCTGACTACAGTGCCCATGTCATCGAGTTTGTTTTGAAAGACCCATCTGGTACCTATGACTCTGTGATTGAAGGGTCTTGGAACAAGATCCCAAACTTTATTTCTTTTGAATTCTGACAGTTCTTCTTGCATGGCTTTGATCCAATCGTCGTCGTCTAAGGCATCAAGGACTGTCTTAGGTTCGATTTTGCTGATAAAAGCGGCATAGTGACATTCATCCTGAATCGATTTCTTTGATCTTGTTTGAACTTTGGATGAAGGATTTCCGATGATTTGGTTCGGAGGATGACTCCGAGTCCATTTGTGTAAGCGTGGAAGAGATGCTGGGTCGGAAATAGGAGGAGAGATATCTTGGATGAAGTCAGTGTCATCAGTAGATGCGTTTTGAATTTGTGATTCTTCGACTGATGTATTTTCATCGGTTTCAAGTATAAGGAGCGGTGAATTATTGATTATAGCATCAGAAGAGTGGGCTATGACATTTGTCTGAAAGGATGTCTGCTGATGAAGTGTCTTCTGAGGGTTGATGGTCCCCCTCGGATTGAGAAAACCCGTCAACATGTGTAGGAGTCTTGACTCCCCCTTAGAAGTTGCTAGGTGAAAAGGTTCCTTCTGATTCTGATAACTAGGAGAGGAGTACTGAGGCTCCCCCACTATTATTGGAGAGTTTATCGGAGGGGCTGCTTGATTTTCAGATGTGGTAGGTTCTGAGGAAGTGGTTGGTCCTGATGCTGAGATGATTTGCTGAATTGCATCAGGAGAATGGACAACTTCGGCTTCTTTTGCTGTTTCTGATGGATCAAAGAGTAAGTCGTAATCAATTTCAACTATATGAATGGGTCGATGTCCTACTGGAATATCATTTTCCATTACATATAGAATATCTTGATTCTTCTTTCTCCATTGGTATTGATCGTCGAATTCTATGTCAAAACTTTATTCTATAACTCGTGTTCTTTCGGTTAGGACTCGATAGGCTACTGATTTTGATGAATATCCCATGAATATTGCTTCATCACTTTTGGGTGCAAATTTTCCCAAGTGATCTTTGTTGTTTTTAATGAAGCATCAGCAGCCAAATATATGAAAGAATTTAACATTGGGTTTTCTCTTGTTTAAAACTTCATAGGGAGTCATCTGTAGCCTCTTGTTGACGATGGATCGATTTTGAACAAAGCAAGCAGTTGATATTGCTTCTACCCAGAAGGTTAGAGGAAGATTTGCAAAGTTTAGCATTGATCGGGCTGCTTCTACTAGAGTTTTGTTTCTTCTTTCGACTACATCGTTTTGCTGTGGTGTGTATGGTGCTGAGAAATTATGCTCGATTCCTTTGGATGTCAGAAATTCTTCGATTTGCTTGTTGTTGAACTCGGTTCCATTATCACTTTGGATTCTTCTTACAGGAAGTTGAATCTTAAGTTTGATTGAGGTGATAAAGTTTCTGAGTTCTGAGTAGGTGTCTGATTTTAATCTTAAGAAGAACACCCAGGTGAATCGGGAGTAGTCGTCCACGATGACCAGGATATATTTCTTGTGATTTATACTTGCAACTATTGATGGACCACAGAGATCCATATGAAGAAGTTCTAGTAGACGAGTAATGCCTGAATCAGAGATTGTTTTGTGAGGTTTCTTCTTTTGCTTGCCAAATGCGCATGCTGGACATAAGTTTTCGTTGTCAAACCTCAGAAGTGGCAATCCTCTGACCATTTCTCCAGTTACCAACTGATTCATGTATCGGAAGTTGAGATGAGCTAGTTTCCGATGCCATAACCAACTGATTTCGGAGTGAGCTTTTGTTAGTAAGCATAGTCTTGGTTTTCCAGGAAACATAGTGATGTCTAGAGGGAACATATTGATTTGTCTTGGTGATCGGATTAGACATCTGTCTCTGGTACTAGTCATAATATAGCTGAATTCATTGTCAAATTCAACTCGGAGACCAGTACTGACTAGTTGACCTACACTTATTAAATTGTGTTTTAGTCCGAGAACGTAGGCAACTTTCTGAATAGTAAAGTTTCCGTTTGTCAGTACACCATAGCCTTTGATGATGCCTTCTGCGTCGTTTCCGAATGTAACATATCCTCCAAAATTAACTTCTCTATAATCCCTTAGAAACTCCAATCTTCCGGTCATGTGCATTGAGCAGGCACTATCAATTAGCCATTCATCATCCTGCTCTTCCGTGCTAAAGGCCTGAAAAGTTAAACAGTTAGTTTGGGCATCCAAACTTGTTTGGTCCCATTTGTTTTAGTAGGCATGGAAGATTTGGTGAGAGTTTCTTTTTTAGAGGAAGAATTTGATTCTGAGGCATGAGATTTTATGATCCATTTTTTAACAAATCTTTTTAATGGTTTTGATGAGTAGATATTTGTATTTTTGAAAGTTTTTGAAGTGCTAGCCATAGTTGGTTTAGAATAGTGTTTGCAACAATGGCAGCAAGTATTATTTTGTTCTCGTTCTAAAATTTTCGGAGTGATATCAGAACGATGATAGTTATGAGATCTGGTTCCGATGACAGTTGTCGTTTGTTTGTTGCTTTTGAAGATTTTTGAAAAATATATTTTTGGTTTCAAGTATTCATTCACTGGCTGCTTAGAAGTGGATGGATCTTTTTGAGTTATTTTTGAGTTTCTTGTTAGTTTTGGAAATTCTGAGTTGTATTCCTTTTTTCTGATGGTTTGAAATTGTTGAATGGGTTTGATTTTTGGAGTCGGAAGTAATCCCTTGTGGATATACTTTCGGAATGTGGAAGAAGTAGATTTTTGAGTATGAATTGGAATGTTGAGAGTTGGATTAGCTTCCGATAGCTTCTTAGTGTAGAAGCATTTCTTCTGTTCAAGTCGAGCATGTGATCGAGGTGATCGTAGATCTTTTCTGTTTAGAGTTGGTTTTATTCCTTGTCTGGTTAGATTCTTTCCTTTTCCTCTTTGAAAAATTTCTCTTGGGGAAGAGTCAGATAAAGAATCACTTAAAGAGTCTATCTCTTCATGATTAACTTTAAGATTTTTGAGCAAAGTTCTGATTGGATTTTATGAAAGACTATGTTGAGATGTATCTTCGGATGACTTGGATTCGGAACACAAGGGTTCAGAAGTCATCTTGGAGATGTCACCAGCATTAGGGTTTCTGATTTTTATTTTTTCAAAATTTTTATTTACAATGATATTGCTTGGGGACTTCTCCATTTCAATTTTCTCATCAACTTTCTCTTGGTCTGAGTTTTCCAAGATTTTGGAAGTGTCTTCTAAAAGACAGAGTTGCTGAGAGTTTGATGATGAGCTATTTGTGACCGTGGTCATTTGTCTAGGCATGAATGGGACTGAAAATATAGACAATTTACTGATTTCGACAGTGTCTGCTTCTGAAAAGTATGAAAAGGGAATGTTGACTCCTATTTTTGACTCAGAAGTGGCATTTTCTGATTCAAAATCTGGTGTTTCAGAAGAGTTCATAGTTGTGTCTTTATCGTGTTTATCATCATATTTATTTGATGGATATTGAAAGAATGGACTCTTTCTGTTGTATATAGGATAATTTTTATTTGTGGTTTTTCTTGCCCATCCCCAATTGAAAGTATTTTCTGAAGAATTAATATTGGCAGGAGATTTGAAAATTTCAGTTGCATGATACAACTAATCTATTAATTTGTTTAACCTTACATTATCACTTCGGGCTAAATCCCTTTGTGATGTCAAAAGCTGATTTGAGTTTTCTAAAAAAGTTCTAGAGGTTTGTTCGATCTTCAAATCAGCAGTAAGCTTGTCACAAAATAGCTTTTTATCTTCTAGTCTACTTTTCAACTTTAACACCTCGTCATACCCATCATCTCTTTCTTCCAACACCCTCTGATATGCCGCTAAGGCATCTGCACAAGTGTTAGATATATTTTCTAGAGCAGGTTCTAGATTGTTAGAGTAAATTTGATGTGTATGGAGCATATTACGTACCTGTTCTATGATGCTGACACCTTTGCCTGTCTTGTGGTTGAC
Source organism: Cichorium intybus (assembly GCA_023525715.1). Taxonomy (NCBI): domain Eukaryota; kingdom Viridiplantae; phylum Streptophyta; class Magnoliopsida; order Asterales; family Asteraceae; genus Cichorium; species Cichorium intybus. The sequence goes on from CM042015.1 coordinate 42,361,405, forward strand.
CATGAAGGCATAGTTCTTTGGTGTGTAAGAAGATGAGGATTCTGTGATGTTCTTAGAGTGTTTGGAACTTGTCAGACCAGGGATTGGAGTTTCTCGATTTGCCTGTACCATCATGCATTCTCCAAATCCTTGTCCTCGTTTTCTTTTGTTTTCAAACTGCTCATCATCATCTCCTGATGACCATATTTCCACATTTCCAGATGCTACGAATGCTTTGACTTCTTCTTCTTTTGCCTTTGGATAATTTCTTGGTGCTCGGCAGTCAACAATGTAACGCCATAGACCTCCGCAGTTGTGACATTTGATCACCTCTGATTGTTTCGTTTCAGCAGTTGGAACAGGGTTAGAGCTTATAGGGGGATCTGGCTTTGTTTTTTCTTGGTGTTGATCTTCCGGTTTCTGTTAATAACGATTGGGATTCTGATGTCCTCTTTGATAGTTGTTTGTGGATTGAAATCCTCTATTTTGGTTGGTGGGACGATAGTTCTTTTTGGTGTTAGAGTAGGATGGTATCCTGTTGAATTTTTGGCTGATCAATGCGATTTCATGTTGGTATGCTGCTTCTTCGGCTTCGTCGTATTCTGATTAGTGAGAGTCAGAAGTTTGTACTGGTGCTGGTAGTGCAAGGGTAGGAGATTTGGATTGGATGGATGGTTGGGAGATTGAAGATGATATGTGTTGCTTTGTTGGAGTTTGGTAGTTTGATGGATAAGAGATTTGTGGTTGAGATGGATGGTATGAAGGTATGGAGTTTGTTTTTTGAGACTCAGTGTTTTGTGTTAGAATGATCCGAGAGCTAGTGATGTTTGAATTGGCTTGTTGCTGAGGAATGTTCTTTGTCAGATGGTTGTGCTCAGCAATTAAGGCTAGAGGTCCTCCAAGTTGAAGTTGCTGATTACCTTTGATATCCCGTTCTTGTTCGATAAGATTGTTATATAGTCGGTACATGTTGAATGTTTTTAATTTGCCAGAATCTTGAAGAATCATCTTGACGAGTACCCAGTCTTTTCCTAACCCTTCCAGAAATCGAAGATTGATTTCTTGATTGGTTCTTTCCGCTCCTGAACTTAGGAGTTTGGTAACGATTATGGAGAACCGGGTGAATGCTTGACTTAGAGATTCTCCGGCAAATGTTGAAAAGTGCGTGTAGTCTGACCCACTTGACACCAACTTTTGATCTTTTGCCTCTTCTGTTCCTAGGAACAAGTTTTGAAGAAGAACCCAGATCTGCTGAGTTGTAGTACAGTTTTGTATGAGATCGAAGAGTTCTGGTGGTATTCCACATTGAATTTCAGTGAAGGCGATTTGGTCATTGTCCATTTTCTCAATGTCCAAGGGGGTTAGCCTTGGTTGAGAAGTGCCACCTAGTGCTTCTTCAGCTGTTTTCGGTTTGGGAGTGAAGGTCGGAAGATGAGGACCTTCCTCAACCGAACGCCAAATGTCTTTGCCTTTGGTTTTGAGATAGTTGCGCATACGAGATGCCCAGCCATTGTACTCAGTATGAATGAGTATGGGGGCTCGATTAGAGCTTCCAACGCTGTTAGCAACGTTCAAAGAGTAGTTCATCTGCATTGTGAGAGAAGAGAATTTCGAAATGTTTTTACGAGAATTGTGAGTGAGCTATAATAGCATGCAAAGATCCACAGAGGATTCTAAGGTTGTTGCTTCAGCAGGGTTTTGAGCAAACTGGACACTTAGAACCTTATAGACAGCTATTCAGGCTCTGATACCAATTGTTGTCGCGAAATATTCTAAGTAAGTGCAGAATAAAAGATTGCGGAAATTGAGAGTCCGAAATTATGAGTTTCGGAGAGGGACAAGTCCGAAGAATTGAGATGGATGCGGAATTATAAATAGGAGTTAATACTTAGAACAGATCTTAATAGCTCAACAATAAATAGTAAATATAGACATTTAAGTAACTTGGAAATATAAAGACTTAAAGTAAGAGTACTAGAAATGAGAGAGAGATGACAAATGCAGATGATAACATAATGAGAGAATGTATTAATAAGAGAAAGTATTACATAAAGTCTCTCTAAAACCATGAGGACTGAAGATGAACTTGGTCTCCCTTTTATAGACTAAGGGAGGACCTTCTGGTAATAACCTATGGACTAAAGAGGAGACAACACATCTCTCTTAAGTCAGATAAGCAAGGTAAATCTATTATTATAATACAATGTCAGACTAGGGTGGCTTGTCTATAATTTAATAATGCTCTAAAGTACAATAGACATGCTTCTAGATGACCACGCTTGATCTAGTCTAATCTTATCCTATAAGTTGACGTGCTTATCCTTTGCCTTATCTCTTAGATATTCTTTGTTCTTCAGTCTTCTTTGTTCAATGCTTAAGTGTGATATTTCCAATGAAATATTTATGTTGATAGTCCGAAATCCTGAGTGGATTTCGGAGTCCTGGCTGACGTTATCAGAGTGTATCTGGAAATATTTATATACGTTCTGACTTTCTGACTTGGTTCTGAGTATGAACTTCTGAGCTCAATCTTCTGAGTGGATTACGTTCTGTTACTGAGTTTCTCCGAAAGGACGGAGTCCGAAATTCAATACTGAATTTCGGATAGACAAGTAATCAGAGTACATATTATCCGAGGTAACATATATGATAAAAGATTGTTTATTACTTAAAAGCATTCAAGTGAAAATAAGTTCATTCCATCAATATAGAAGGTTTGATAATACAATCCCAAAACTTATCAAACTACGAGTTGGTCAACGATAATTAGCACTAACATAGGGTTTTCTAGTTTTCATATGATGGATTAGGGTTTTCTAGTTTTCATATGACGGATTAGGGTTTTCTAGTTTTCATATGATGGATTAGGGTTTTTTAATGTTGCAAATGATATTATTAGGGTTTTCGGGTTTTCATATGATGGATTAGGGGTTTCTAGTTTCATATGATGGATTAGGGTTTTCTAGTTTTCATATGATGGATTAGGGTTTTCTAGTTTTTATATGATGGATTAGGGTTTTTGAATATTGCAAATGATGTTATTCGGGTTTTCTAGTTTTCATATGATGGATTTGGGATTTCTAGTTTTCATACGATGGATTAGGGTTTTCTAGTTTTCATATGATCGATTAGGGTTGTCTAGTTTTCATATGATGGATTAGGGTTTTTGAATGTTTCAAATGATGTTATTAGGGTTTTCTAGTTTTCATATGATAGATAAGGGTTTTTGAATGTTGCAAATGATGTTATTAGGGTTTTCTAGTTTTCATATGATGGATTAGGGTTTTTGAATGTTGCAAATGATGTTATTAGGGTTTTCTAGTTTTCATAAGATGGGTTAGGGTTTTCTAGTTTTCATATGATGGATTAGGGTTTTCTAGTTTTCATATGATGGATTAGGGTTTTTGAATGTTGCAAATGATGTTATTAGGGTTTTCTAGTTTTCATATGATGGATTAGGGTTTTCTAGTTTTCATATGATGCATTAGGTTTTTGAATGTTGCAAATGATGTTATTAGGGTTTTCTAGTTTTCGTATGATGGATTAGGGTTTTCTAGTTTTCATATGACGGATTAGGGTTTCCTAGTTTTCATATGATGGATTAGGTTTTTTGAATGTTGCAAATGATATTATTAGGGTTTTCTGGTTTTGATATGATGGATTAAGGCTTTCTAGTTTCATATGATGGATTAGGGTTTTCTAATTTTCATATGATGGATTAGGGTTTTCTAGTTTTCATTTAATGCATTAGGGTTTTGGAATGTTGCAAATGATATTATTAGGGTTTTCTAGTTTTCATATGATGGATTAGGGTTTTCTAGTTTTCATATGACGGATTAGGGTTTTCTAGTTTTCATATGATGGATTAAGGTTTTTGAATGTTGCAAATGATATTATTAGGGTTTTCGGGTTTTCATAAGATGGATTAGGGGTTTCTAGTTTCATATGATGGATTAGGGTTTTCTAGTTTTCATATGATGGATTAGGGTTTTCTAGTTTTTATATGATGGATTAGGGTTTTTGAATGTTGCAAATGATGTTATTTGGGTTTTCTAGTTTTCATATGATGGATTAGGGATTTCTAGTTTTCAATGATGGATTAGGGTTTTCTAGTTTTCATATTATCGATTAGGGTTTTCTAGTTTTCATATGATGGATTAGGGTTTTTGAATGTTTCAAATGATGTTATTAGGGTTTTCTAGTTTTCATATGATAGATAAGGGTTTTTGAATGTTGCAAATGATGTTATTAGGGTTTTCTAGTTTTCATATGATGGATTAGGGTTTTTGAATGTTGCAAATGATGTTATTAGGGTTTTCTAGTTTTCATAAGATGGGTTAGGGTTTTCTAGTTTTCATATGATGGATTAGGGTTTTCTAGTTTTCATATGATGGATTAGGGTTTTTGAATGTTGCAAATGATGTTATTAGGGTTTTCTAGTTTTCATATGATGGATTAGGGTTTTCTAGTTTTCATATGATGCATTAAGGTTATTGAATGTTGCAAATGATGTTATTAGGGTTTTCTAGATTTCATATGATGGATTAGGGTTTTCTAGATTTCATATGATGGATTAGGGTTTTCTAGTTTTCATATGACGGATTAGGGTTTCCTAGTTTTCATATGATGGATTAGGGTTTTTGAATGTTGCAAATGATGTTATTAGGGTTTTCTAGATTTCATATGATGGATTAGGGTTTTCTAGTTTTCATATGATGGATTAGGGTTTTCTAGTTTTTATATGATGGATTAGGGTTTTTGAATGTTGCAAATGATGTTATTCGGGTTTTTTAGTTTTCATATGATGGATTTGGGATTTCTAGTTTTCATACGATGGATTAGGGTTTTCTAGTTTTCATATGATCGATTAGGGTTGTCTAGTTTTCATATGATGGATTAGGGTTTTTGAATGTTTCAAATGATGTTATTAGGGTTTTCTAGTTTTCATATGATAGATAAGGGTTTTTGAATGTTGCAAATGATGTTATTAGGGTTTTCTAGTTTTTTTTTGGGTAAAGAGGGCGGCACCTCTGGCAAATTTTATTAATAAAAAGAATAAATACAATATAAGGCTGGGGACTCCCCACCAAAAAACAGAAAATCCTTTGGGACAGGCCCCTACGGACAACAGGCTAAACTAGGTACCAAAACAAGGGAAGGAACCAGAAGCAAACAAGAACATAAAAGAAAACCACCTGCAAAACAAACAAACCATACAAGCCAAAACAAGCAGAGAAAAAAGAAAGCGCAGAGGAAGAAAATTAGGGGAGGGTCCAAATAGTTTTAGCCAAATCAACATTAGTGCAACTTTTCATAGAAAGACTCAGCAGTCTACAGCGGATATCATCCTTAACACTATTCACAACAGCATGATGAGATATTTTTATTTTTTTAAAAATACGTAAATTTCTTTCCCGCCAAACGTGGTAGACAGCTCCAGCAAAAACAAGTCTTTTAATGATGGACCAAATGGTCCTGTTCTTATTAATGGGGTTGAGTTGACTAATGATATCAGACCAGCTATGAGTGGAGAAGGAGAGATTCATGACATGATGGAGGTCATGCCAAACCAAAGAAGTGAAAGAGCATTCAAAGAAGAGGTGGGAAAGGGAATCCGGACAGTCCCCGCAGAACGCACAAATGAGATTGGAATTAGTGTCCCAAATTTTGATTTTATCATGAGTCTTAAGACGATCTTTAAGAGCAACCCAAAGAATGAAAGCATGTCTGGGAATGTTCTGGGAGAACCAAACAAGATGAAACCAAACGACCGGTTGGTTATAGGGGCGAATAGACTGCCACACAGAACGAACAGAGAAAGGGGAGAGTTGTCCGTCTCTAGATCTCCAAAGGAGTTTATCAGGAACGGACGTGGATATAGAAGGAGGGTTATGAGAAAGAAGAGCACCATGGGAATCTCTCCAACAATGAGGCCGAACCCAAGATCCGTTAAGAACCAGGTCAGCAACCTTAGTATCAGGATTGAAACCCGCATCATGGATGTCACGGACAGACAAGAATTTAGAAAGAGGGCCTGCAGGGTGCCAGTTATCGAACCAAGCAGAAGTAGAGCATCCATCACCTATCTGGGAAACTATATACTCCCTTATCTTATCCCGCATATCCAGGATGTTACGCCAGGCAAATCCCGAACCGTATTTTTTGGGGACATCCCAAAAGTTACGGCCACATAAACGGTATGAGTGGATCCACTTAACCCATAGGGACTCTTTCTTGGAAAGGAGTCTCCAAACATGGGAAGTCATAAGGGCAACATTCCAGATATCAAGGTTACGTATGCCAAGACCACCATGTTCCTTAGGAAGGCATACAGTTTTCCAGGAGACTTTTGCTTTACCACGCTTCAAATCACCATGGCACCATAGGAAGCCTCTCATGAGCTTCTCAATATCGTTAGAGATAGATTTAGGAAGAATAAAAACAGAAGCCCAATAGATTTGAGTAGAAGAAAGGACAGAGAGGATGAGCTGGAGACGACCAGCAAAGGACAAAGACTTGTTTTTCCAGTCATTAATCCTGCATTTGACTTTATCAACAAGGCCTTTACAGTCTTTGTGGGCAAGACGAGTGGTGATGAGAGGAACCCCAAGGTATCGGACAGGGAAAGAGCCCTCAGGAAACTTAACAATAAGGTCTGTGGAATTTAAAAGATTCAGAATCATGGATGTTTCTCTTGATCATAAGGTTAAGCACTTCCATGACAAGAGTGAAGAGATAAGGAGAGAGGGGGTCACCCTGCCGAAGGCCCCTTTTACCATCGAAATAACCATGAGTATTCCCATTGATACTCACAGAGTAAGCAACCGTGGAAACACAAGTCATGATCCAGTCAATCATACGTTCGGGGAAACCAAACCCAAACAAGATGTTCTGCAGAAACGACCAGTCAACAGTGTCATATGCTTTTTGAATATCAACCTTAAAAGCACACCTAGGAGGACCACGATGACGATGATAATCACGCATGAGTTCGTGGACAAGAAGGACGTTGTCGGTGATCAAACGACCAGGGATGAAAGCAGACTGGTTTTCATCAACCAGAGAAGAAAGATGGTTTTTGATACGATCCGCAATAATCTTGCTGATACATTTGTAAACAACGTTACAACAAGCTATAGGGCGGAAATCAGTGACTTTGGAAGGGGAATCAACTTTAGGGATGAGCGCAAGGATGGTGCTGTTGAAGGACTTAAGAAGTTTGCCAGAATAGAAGAATTCCTTAACAGCCATACAGACATCAGAACCAACAATATCCCAAGCAGACTTGAAGAACTTAGCAGAGAAACCATCAGAACCAGGAGCTTTATCATCACCTATCTGGAACAAGACACACTTAATCTCCGCATCAGTAACAGGAGTAAGCATGGCGGCAGATTGGATTGGGGAGAGCTTATTAGAGAAGAGGGAAGAAGGATCACGAATAGCAGTGAAAGGCTGGGCAGAACCCAAGAATGCTTGAAAGTGAGAAACAAAAAGATTAGGAAGATCATTCCCCGAGATCCAGTTACCTTGAGCATCCTGGATAGAATTAATACGATTGCGAGATTTACGACTTTTGACCGATTTGTGGAAAAAACCCGAATTTTTATCACCCTCACGTAGCCAGTTAACCTTAGCCTTTTGTTTCAGGAACCTCTCTTCATCCAGGCTAGCCTCGTTGAAAGCGAGGAGATACCTGCATTGTTCTTCACGAAGATCCTTATTGAAAGGATCCCGATCCAAAGCAATCTGAACTCTATCAAGCTCATTACGAAGAGAGATAACCTTAGAAAAGAGGTTTCCCTGGTTGCGAAGCATCTTACGTATCGACACTTTCAGATTTTTAAGGTTTTTGAAAACCTTATACATCCGATATCCAGTGATATTAGGGTTCCAAGAAGAGGCAACAATCTGCTTGAAATCGTTCTTATAAGTCAGGAAATTAGGGAACTTGAAAGGCTTAGGTTGGAAAGGGGCAGGATGGGGGAGAGAAAGCACAGCAGGAGTATGATCGGACGAACGGAAAGGGAGAAAATTGACAGTAGAGGAGGGGAAAGAAGCAACGAAGTGAGTATTTCCCATGACTCGATCGATCTTCTTGAGGATGCCACCCGAACCATTAGGAGACTTGGTCCAGGTGTAGAAGAGACCTTTATAGTTAAGATCCTCCATTTCCATCAGATTGACACAATCCCTGAAGTCCTCCATGGCACGAGAAATCCCAGACGACCCTGAGGTGCTATCTTTGATATCAAGAGCAACATTGAAATCACCCAAAATAATCCAAGGGGTATCTCTAACCATATTCTTATGGACCGCAAGAGAATACAAGAGAGAGCGACGCATCATGTGATCATTATGAGCATAGACGAAGGAGCAGAAAAAGGATTTATTAGAATCACGAATATTAACTTTGAAATGCATAACCTGATCATTTAAGTCGATAAGCATCATATCAATGGCAAGCGGATCCCATGCAACCACAATTCTAGTCCCTCTAGGGGAGAAGAGACCGTTGGACGACCACGACCAAGAGCCAAAAGTACGACTACAGATAAGAGGGAGGTTATGGAAGGCAGCACGAGTCTCAAGAGAAGCACAAATATGAAGATTTTGATCGCGGATAAGATCTCTCAAGGCTTTCTGATGAGAAGGCTTACAGAGACCGCGAGTATTCCATGCAGCGATGTGCGTCATATGGAAACTTGGAGGGGGGTGGAGTCCATCTGCTCGGACACCAGAGTTATCATAGGTTGATCAGAATGTGATCCATTCTTATCAACAATGAACTTGGCAGTCTCACCATCATCAGAGTCGACCTCAATACAATTGTCCTCTTCGATTAGGTCATCAGCATCAGGATCAAAATCATCAGGTCTAGAATAGGAAGGAGAACCAGGATGGGGAAGGGGGAAAGAAGTAGAGGGAATATCTGTGACGTCAGAGGAACAAGCCTCAAGAATGGAGAAGGCATTGAATAAAGGTGTGGAGGATACAGACTGATTAAGGGGTTGGGAGGAAGAAAGTCGGATGACAGGGCTGGGGAAACCAACAATAGCCGCCTTATCCTTCAAGGGGGGATTAGGAGAAATGGGGGATAAAGGGGGGCAATTATTAATAAGAACTGGAATTTTCTCAAAATGTTTCTTATTTCTACTATTTTTTAAATAGTATTTATTTTTGGATAAAGAATTATCTTTGGTGTTGTTTTGGTATTTTCTAGTAGTATTGCTTTTAGATGATTCATTAATTTTATTGTCTTTAGTAGGAACATGTTTAGAAGAATTTTTCTTATTAGAAACCATAGTAAAATCGTCAATATTATCTATAATAGAAGTGGCATTAATGGTAGAAGTATCCATATGTTTAGCAATAGAAGTAGCATTATTGTTAGTAATAACATGCATACAAACATGTGTTTCGTGACCAAACACCTTACAATGAGAGCACATAGGTGGTTTCCATTCATACTCAACTCTAAGCGTATGGGAAGAAAACAATGTTTCAGGATCAGGAATACGTATGTTAATTTTCTCCACCCATGAAGGACGTGAGGGGATTTCGAGCAGAACACGGGCATAAACAGCTTTACCCGCAGCATAAGTGCACATATTAGCTGTATAAGAGTCCATGGCAAGCGGCTTACCAATTTTTGAGGCAATGTGGCTTAATCCTTCCTCGCTCCAAGTCTCATAAGGGATGTCATGGATTTTTATCCATAGCGGAAGTTTGTCATGTTTGTTTCTATGAATGCTAAGTCCAGGTCTCCATTTTTGCATCACAATTGGAGCACCTCTAAAGGTCCATGGGCCGTTGGTTATAACATGTTGAAGGCCTTGGTCATTGTTAAATTTAAATAGATAGATACCATTACCGTTTAACAAGACGTCCTCAAGCCCATGTTGTAACCACATCTTAGAAGCTAGGTAACGAACATCCGCATAATTCATTTTACATCCAACAAAATAACCACATATCGTTTTCGCATGAGTCTTACATATTTTATTAACAACCGTAACCGGTATGTCAACAGGAACTTCAATATCTTGACTTAAATTAGGAATGAAGCGGAAATTGTTACTTGAGTGTTTGTGAGAACCACTCAAGATGTTCGCCTGAGAGTTAACGAGCAACGGAAGTTTACGGGACCAAGCATTATTTTTTTTGTTTTCTGATTCTAATTTACCATTAAAATTAGTTTTATTATTAGACATATTAATAGTTTTATTATTGGATATATTAAAGGGAGGTGTAAGATTATTAGGCTTAATACCTAAAGAGGGCTTACTAGGAAAGTTGGGCTTAAAAGCCAAAGTGGGCTTATAAGGGTTAACTATGGATTTATCTTTAGAAGAGTCCAATATGGAAGAAGCAATTGGAGTGCCCAAGATGGAAGAAGCAATTGGGAGGCCCAAAATGGAATTAGATTTAGAAATCGGATCACAAGCTTTGAAGTTGGAACGTGATGTATTGCATCCGATAGAATTCTTATGAGTAGATGTTATATTAAAATCATTAGTGGAAACATATGGGGTATGATGCAAATCATGGGAATAATAAAAGTTTGTCTCTTTGTCTCCCATTAAGGAGTGACCATCATGGTCCCTTTTGTCCATATCAAGAAAGTTACCCACTTGGTCCATTAACTTTATGTTTAAATTGTCAAAAAGAAACCCACCTTCATGATTTAAAGAAGAGGAATCGTTCATACCTTCGTGATTTCTTGTAGTGCTGTTTGTTACCGTTTTTTCTTGAAGTCCACGGTTTGAAGAAAATTTTCCAGCAGCCGATAGAGCCACATCTCCACCACCCGACTTGAATTGATTATCCATGCATTCATCGATGTTGGTAGGCATGTAAACGTTCAGATCATCATTTGATTCATCATCTTTACTACCATGTTGTTTAATTCCTTCCCTACTGCATGGAACCATTGAAGATTGTTCTTGTCCAATGAATTTTGACGTACGATTTTGTTCTCCATTCGTAGAAGAGACACCTCCCTCGGTGACCATTGTATCTTCTTCTCCACTTGCACATGAGATATCACCTTTAGCCGGACCATCCCCTGATGTGAAATGGTTGATCATGTGGTCACGATTATTAGTAACCAATGGGATCGTACATTCATCATAATCACCATCATCATTTCCGAGATACTTAACAGAAACAGCATCATCAGCCATGACTTGGTGTAGCATGCATTCGCCTTTGTTGCTAGACGGGTCAACCATTTCTTCAACTTTAGATTCATCATTTTGGTGTTCATCTTCATGTTCATTCTCTTCAGAAGAATAGTAATCCGTGATCAGACCATCAATCCTCTCTGAACCTTCGCCACCATCTTCATTAGCTTGCATCACAAATTCATCAGTTATGTTGGAAACATCACTGACTAAAGTCGAAGCAGCCACATACACTTGATATTTTTTATCTTTTTCGAGATCATGTTGAGAATGTATATCTATTTGTTTTCCAGCAATTAATTTTGTAAAACGATGATGGTTTATAACAGATTTGTTTTTTTTATGCATCTATTAAGATCTTTGAAGATACATGGTTGTTTGTTTTTCAAGTTTTTTATTCTTTTTTCAACAATATTGATAGTATTTTCTGTATCTATAACACATTTTGTAGAAAACAATTGATTTTGATATCCCATTTCGTTTTCATTTTCCAAAGAATGATCTGAACCATGAATTATGCCTGGTGAAACACCAGCCATATTTTAAAAAAAAAACACAATAACTTAAGAATTTCTTAAAAAACTTTATAATTGCTTAAAAAACGTAAAGATTGCTTAAAGATTACTTAGAGAGAGAAATTTGGGTTTGGTTTTGGGTTTTCTAGTTTTCATAAGATGGGTTAGGGTTTTCTAGTTTTTATATGATGGATTAGGGTTTTCTAGTTTTCATATGATGGATTAGGGTTTTTGAATGTTGCAAATGATGTTATTAGGGTTTTCTAGTTTTCATATGATGGATTAGGGTTTTCTAGTTTTCATATGATGCATTAGGTTTTTGAATGTTGCAAATGATGTTATTAGGGTTTTCTAGTTTTTTTTTTTTTTTTTTTTTTTTTTTTTTTTTTTTTGGTAACCGAGGACCCCACCCGACCCATCCTTTGGATGACCCTGATGAAGCAACCTCGGGGCCCACGCACACCTGGCAGCAGGGTGGTCCGGGTCAATCACCTACGGGGGTAGAGAGGTGGCCAGTGGCCATCCCCTGATTGAAACCTAACACTCCCTATGGGGAAAGGGAGGGAGTGGGATTAGAACTTGGAACCTCTTTATGGGGGAAGAGAAAGAGTCCTAAGCCTTATCCACTAGGCCATCAGGGTGATGGTTGGGTTTTCTAGTTTTTGTATGATGGATTAGGGTTTTCTAGTTTTCATATGACGGATTAAGGTTTCCTAGTTTTCATATGATGGATTAGGTTTTTTGAATGTTGCAAATGATATTATTAGGGTTTTCTGGTTTTGATATGATGGATTAAGGTTTTCTAGTTTCATATGATGGATTAGGGTTTTCTAATTTTCATATGATGGATTAGGGTTTTCTAGTTTTCATTTAATGCATTAGGGTTTTGGAATGTTGCAAATGAAATTATTAGGGTTTTCTAGTTTTCAAATGATGGATTAGGGTTTTCTAGTTTTCATATGACGGATTAGGGTTTTCTAGTTTTCATATGATGGATTAAGGTTTTTGAATGTTGCAAATGATATTATTAGGGTTTTCGGGTTTTCATATGATGGATTAGGGGTTTCTAGTTTCATATGATGGATTAGGGTTTTGTAGTTTTCATATGATGGATTAGGGTTTTCTAGTTTTTATATGATGGATTAGGGTTTTTGAATGTTGCAAATGATGTTATTTGGGTTTTCTAGTTTTCATATGATGGATTAGGGATTTCTAGTTTTCAATGATGGATTAGGGTTTTCTAGTTTTCATATTATCGATTAGGGTTTTCTAGTTTTCATATGATGGATTAGGGTTTTTGAATGTTGCAAATGATGTTATTAGGGTTTTCTAGTTTTCATATGATAGATAAGGGTTTTTGAATGTTGCAAATGATGTTATTAGGGTTTTTTAGTTTTCATATGATGGATTAGGGTTTTTGAATCTTGCAAATGATGTTATTAGGGTTTTCTAGTTTTCATAAGATGGGTTAGGGTTTTCTAGTTTTCATATGATGGATTAGGGTTTTCTAGTTTTCATATGATGGATTAGGGTTTTTGAATGTTGCAAATGATGTTATTAGGGTTTTCTAGTTTTCATATGATGGATTAGGGTTTTCTAGTTTTCATATGATGCATTAAGGTTATTGAATGTTGCAAATGATGTTATTAGGGTTTTCTAGATTTTATATGATGGATTAGGGTTTTCTAGTTTTCATATGACGGATTAGGTTTTCCTAGTTTTCATATGATGGATTAGGGTTTTTGAATGTTGCAAATGATGTTATTAGGGTTTTCTAGTTTTCATATGATGGATTAGGGTTTTCTAGTTTTCATATGATGCATTAGGGTTATTGAATGTTGCAAATGATGTTATTAGGGTTTTCTAGATTTCATATGATGGATTAGGGTTTTCTAGTTTTCATATGATGGATTAGGGTTTTCTAGTTTTTATATGATGGATTAGGGTTTTTGAATGTTGCAAATGATGTTATTCGGGTTTTCTAGTTTTCATATGATGGATTTGGGATTTCTAGTTTTCATACGATGGATTAGGGTTTTCTAGTTTTCATATGATCGATTAGGGTTCTCTAGTTTTCATATGATGGATTAGGGTTTTTGAATGTTTCAAATGATGTTATTAGGGTTTTCTAGTTTTCATATGATAGATAAGGGTTTTTGAATGTTGCAAATGATGTTATTAGGGTTTTCTAGTTTTCATATGATGGATTAGGGTTTTTGAATGTTGCAAATAATGTTATTAGGGTTTTCTAGTTTTCATAAGATGGGTTAGGGTTTTCTAGTTTTTATATGAGGGATTAGGGTTTTCTAGTTTTCATATGATGGATTAGGGTTTTTGAATGTTGCAAATGATGTTATTAAGGTTTTCTAGTTTTCATATGATGGATTAGGGTTTTCTAGTTTTCATATGATGCATTAGGTTTTTGAATGTTGCAATTGATGTTATTAGGGTTTTCTAGTTTTCGTATGATGGATTAGGGTTTTCTAGTTTTCATATGACGGATTAGGGTTTCCTAGTTTTCATATGATGGATTAGGTTTTTTGAATGTTGCAAATGATATTATTAGGGTTTTCTGGTTTTCATATGATGGATTAAGGTTTTCTAGTTTTATATGATGGATTAGGGTTTTCTAATTTTCATATGATTGATTAGGGTTTTCTAGTTTTCATATAATGCATTAGGGTTTTTGAATGTTGCAAATGATGTTATTAGGGTTTTCTAGTTTTCATATGATGGATTAGGGTTTTCTAGTTTTCATATGACGGATTAGGGTTTTCTAGTTTTCATATGATGGATTAGGGTTTTTGAATGTTGCAAATGATATTATTAGGGTTTTCGTGTTTTCATATGATGGATTAGGGGTTTCTAGTTTCATATGATGGATTAGGGTTTTCTAGTATTCACATGATGGATTAGGGTTTTCTAGTTTTTATATGATGGATTAGGGTTTTTGAATGTTGCAAATGATGTTATTTGGGTTTTCTAGTTTTCATATGATGGATTAGGGATTTCTAGTTTTCATATGATGGATTAGGGTTTTCTAGTTTTCATATGATAGATAAGGGTTTTTGAATGTTGCAAATGATGTTATTAGGGTTTTCTAGTTTTCATATGATGGATTAGGGTTTTTTAATGTTGCAAATGATGTTATTAGGGTTTTCTAGTTTTCATAAGATGGGTTAGGGTTTTCTAGTTTTCATATGATGGATTAGGTTTTTCTAGTTTTCATATGATGGATTAAGGTTTTTGAATGTTGCAAATGATGTTATTAGGGTTTTCTAGTTTTCACATGATGGATTAGGGTTTTCTAGTTTTCATATGATGCATTAGGGTTATTGAATGTTGCAAATGATGTTATTAGGGTTTTCTAGATTTCATATGATGGATTAGGGTTTTCTAGTTTTCATATGACGGATTAGGGTTTCCTAGTTTTCATATGATGGATTAGGGTTTTTGAATGTTGCAAATGATATTATTAGGGTTTTCGGGTTTTCATATGATGGATTAGGGGTTTCTAGTTTCATATGATGGATTAGGGTTTTCTAGTTTTCATATGATGGATTAGGGTTTTCTAGTTTTTATATGATGGATTAGGGTTTTTGAATGTTGCAAATGATGTCATTCGGGTTTTCTAGTTTTCATCTGATGGATTTGGGATTTCTAGTTTTCATACGATGGATTAGGGTTTTCTAGTTTTCATATGATCGATTAGGGTTGTCTAGTTTTCATATGATGGATTAGGGTTTTTGAATGTTTCAAATGATGTTATTAGGGTTTTCTAGTTTTCATATGATCGATAAGGGTTTTTGAATGTTGCAAATGATGTTATTAGGGTTTTCTAGTTTTCATATGATGGATTAGGGTTTTTGAATGTTGCAAATGATGTTATTAGGGTTTTCTAGTTTTCATAAGATGGGTTAGGGTTTTCTAGTTTTCATATGATGGATTAGGGTTTTCTACTTTTCATATGATGGATTAGGGTTTTTGAATGTTGCAAATGATGTTATTAGGGTTTTCTAGTTTTCATATGATGGATTAGGGTTTTCTAGTTTTCATATGATGCATTACGTTTTTGAATATTGAAAATGATGTTATTAGGGTTTTCTAGTTTTCATATGATGGATTAGGGTTTTCTAGTTTTCATATGACGGATTTGGGTTTTCTAGTTTTCATATGATGGATTAGGGTTTTTGAATGTTGCAAATGATATTATTAGGGTTTTCGGGTTTTCATATGATGGATTAGGGGTTTCTAGTTTCATATGATGGATTAGGGTTTTCTAGTTTTTTTTTTTTTTTTTTTTTTTTTTTTTTTGTTAACCGAGGACCCCACCCGACCCATCCTTTGGATGACCCTGATGAAGCAACCTCGGGGCCCACGCACACCTGGCAGCAGGGTGGTCCGGGTCAATCACCTACGGGGGTAGAGAGGTGGCCAGTGGCCATCCCCTGATTGAAACCTAACACTCCCTATGGGGAAAGGGAGGGAGTGGGATTAGAACTTGGAACCTCTTTATGGGGGAAGAGAAAGAGTCCTAAGCCTTATCCACTAGGCCATCAGGGTGATGGTTGGGTTTTCTAGTTTTCATATGATGGATTAGGGTTTTCTAGTTTTTATATGATGGATTAGGGTTTTTGAATGTTGCAAATGATGTTATTTGGGTTTTCTAGTTTTCATATGATGGATTAGGGATTTCTAGTTTTCATATGATGGATTAGGGTTTTCTAGTTTTCATATGATCGATTAGAGTTTTCTAGTTTTCATATGATGGATTAGGGTTTTTGAATGTTGCAAATGATGTTATTAGGGTTTTCTAGTTTTCATATGATAGATAAGGGTTTTTGAATGTTGCAAATGATGTTATTAGGGTTTTCTAGTTTTCATATGATGGATTAGGGTTTTTGAATGTTGCAAATGATGTTATTAGGGTTTTCTAGTTTTCATAAGATGGGTTAGGGTTTTCTTGTTTTCATATGATGGATTAGGGTTTTCTAGTTTTCATATGATGGATTAGGGTTTTTGAATGTTGCAAATGATGTTATTAGGGTTTTCTAGTTTTCACATGATGGATTAGGGTTTTCTAGTTTTCATATGATGCATTAGGGTTATTGAATGTTGCAAATGATGTTATTAGGGTTTTCTAGATTTCATATGATGGATTAGGGTTTTCTCGTTTTCATATGACGGATTAGGGTTTTCTAGTTTTCATATGATGGATTAGGGTTTTTGAATGTTGCAAATGATGTTATTAGGGTTTTCTAGTTTTCATATGATAGATAAGGGTTTTTGAATGTTATAAATGATGTTATTAGGGTTTTCTAGTTTTCATATGATGGATTAGGGTTTTTTAATGTTGCAAATGATGTTATTAGGGTTTTCTAGTTTTCATAAGATGGGTTAGGGTTTTCTAGTTTTCATATGATGGATTAGGTTTTTCTAGTTTTCATATGATGGATTAGGGTTTTTGAATGTTGCAAATGATGTTATTAGGGTTTTCTAGTTTTCACATGATGGATTAGGGTTTTCCAGTTTTCATATGATGCATTAGGGTTATTGAATGTTGCAAATGATGTTATTAGGGTTTTCTAGATTTTTTTTTTTTTGGGTAAAGAGGGCGGCACCTCTGGCAAATTTATTAATAAAAAGAATAAATACAATATAAGGCTGGGGACTCCCCACCAAAAAACAAAAAATCCATCGGGACAGGCCCCAACGGACAACAAGCTAAACTAGGAACCAAAACAAGATAAGGAACCAGAAGCAAACAAGAACATAAAGGAAAACAACCTGCAAAACCAACAAACCATAGAAGCCAAAACAAGCAGAAAAAGAAAGAAAGCACAAAGGAAGGAAATTAAGGGAGTGTCCAAATAGTTTTAGCCAAATCAACATTAGTGCAAGTTTTCATAGATAGACTCAACAGTCTACAGCGGATATCATCCTTAACACTATTCACGACAGCATGATGGGATCTTTTTATGTTTTTAAAAATGCGTAAATTTCTTTCCCGCCATATGTGATATACAGCTCCAGCAAAAACAAGTCTTCTAATGATGGACCAAATGGTCTTGTTCTTATTACTGGGGTTGAGTTGACTAATGATATCAGACCAGCTATCAGGGGAGAAGGAGAGATTCATGACGGGACGGAGGTCATGCCAAACCAAAGAAGTGAAAGAACATTCAAAGAAGAGATGGGAAAGGGAATCCGGACAATCTCTGCAGAACGCACAAATGAGATTGGAAGTAGTGTCCCAAATTTTGATCTTATCATGAGTCTTAAGGCGATTTTTAAGAGCAACCCAAAGAATGAAAGCATGTCTGGGGATGTTCTGGGAGAACCAAACAAGATGAAACCAAAAGACCGGTTGGTGATAGGGGCGAATAGTCTGCCAAACAGAACGAACAGAGAAAGGAGAAAGTTGACCGTCTCTAGATCTCCAAAGGAGATTATCAGGGACGAATGTGGAAAGAGTAGGGGGGTTATGGGAAAGAAGAGCAGGATGGGAATCTCTCCAACAATGAGGCCTAACCCAAGATCCGTTAAGAACCAGGTCAGCAACCTTAGTATCAGGAGTGAAACCCGCATCATGGATGTCACGGGCAGACAAGAATTTAGAAAGAGGGCCCGCGGGGTGCCAGTTATCGAACCAAGCAGAAGTAGAGCATCCATCACCTATCTGGGAAACTATATACTCCTTAATCTTATCCCGCATATCCAGGATGTTGCGCCAGGCAGATCCAGAACCGTATTTTTTGGGGGCATCCCAAAAGTTACGGCCACATAAACGGTAAGAGTGGATCCACTTAACCCATAGGGACTCTTTCTTGGAAAGGAGTCTCCAAACATGGGAAGCCATAAGGGCAACATTCCAGATAGCAAGATTTCGTATGCCAAGACCACCATGTTCCTTAGGAAGGCATACAGTTTTCTAGGAGACTTTAGCTTTACCACGCTTCAACTCACCATGGCACCAGAGGAAACCTCTCATGAGCTTCTCAATATCGTTAGAGATAGATTTAGGAAGAATAAAAACAGAAGCCCAATAGATTTGAGTAGAAGAAAGGACAGAGAGGATGAGCTGGAGACGACCAGCAAAGGAAAGAGACTTGTTTTTCCAGTCATTAATCCTGCATTTGACTTTATCAACAAGGCCTTTACAATCTTTGTGGGCAAGACGCGTGGTGATGAGAGGAACGCCAAGGTATCGGACAGGAAAAGAGCCCTCAGGAAATTTAACAATAAGGTCAATGGCAGCCCTGGTCCTCTCACCAACATTACAGTAGAAAGCTTCACTCTTCGCAGTATTGGGATAGAGGCCAGAAACCTCAGAGAATTCCTCAAGAGAGTCACAAATGAGTTTAACCGAAGAGCTATCACCATGGCAGAAAAGAAGGAGATCGTCGGCAAAGCAGAGATGGGTGATATTTTGATCGTCACATTGTCTGTGGAATTTAAAAGAATCAGAATCATGGATGTTTCTCTTGATCATAAGGTTAAGCACCTCCATGACAAGAGTGAAGAGATAAGGAGAGAGGGGGTCCCCCTGCCGAAGGCCCCTTTTACCGTCGAAATAACCATGAGTATTCCCATTGATACTCACAGAGTAAGCAACCGTGGAAACACATGTCATGATCCAGTCAATCATACGATCGGGAAATCCAAACCCAAACAAGATGGTCCGCAGAAACTTCCAGTCAACCGTGTCGTAGGCTTTTTGAATATCAACCTTAAAAGCACACCTAGGAGGACCACGATGACGATGATAATCACGCATGAGCTCGTGGACAAGAAGGACGTTGTCGGTGATCAAACGACCAGGAATGAAAGCAGACTGGTTTTCATCAACCAAAGAAGAAAGATGGTTTTTGATACGATCGGCAATAAGCTTGCTGATACATTTGTAAACAACGTTACAACAGGCTATAGGGCGGAAATCAGTGACTTTGGAAGGGGAATCAACTTTAGGGATGAGCGCAAGGATGGTGCTGTTGAAGGACTTAAGAAGTTTGCCAGAATAGAAGAATTCCTTAACAGCCATACAGAAATCAGGACCCACAATATCCCAAGCAGACTTGAAGAACTTAGCAGAGAAACCATCAGAACCAGGAGCTTTATCATCACCCATCTGGAACAGGACACACTTAACCTCCGCGTCAGTAACAGGATTAAGCATGGCGGCAGACTGGAGGGGGGAGAGCTTATTAGAGAAGAGGGAAGAAGGATCACGAATAGCAGTGGAAGGCTGGGCAGAACCCAAGAAGGCTTGAAAGTGAGAAACAAAAAGATTAGGAAGATCGTTCCCCGAGATCCAGTTACCTTGAACATCCTGGATAGAATTAATACGATTGCGAGATTTACGACTTTTAACCGCTTTGTGGAAAAAACCCGTATTTTTATCACCTTCACGAAGCCAGTTAACCTTAGCCTTTTGTTTCAGGAACCTCTCTTCATCCAGGCTAGCCTCGTTATAAGCGAGTAGATACCTGCATTGTTCTTCACGAAGATCCTTATTGAAAGGATCTCGATCCAAAGCAATCTGAACTCTATCAAGCTCATTACGAAGAGAGATAACCTTAGAAAAGAGGTTTCCCTGGTTGCGAAGCATGTTACGTATAGGCACTTTCAGATTTTTAAGGTTTTTGAAAACCTTATACATCCGATATCCAGTGATGTTAGGGTTCCAAGAAGAGGCAACAATCTGTTTGAAATCATCCTTATAAGTCAGAAAATTAGGAAACTTGAAAGGCTTAGGTTGGAAAGGGGCACGTTGGGGGAGAGAAAGCACAGCAGGAGTATGATCGGACGAACGGTAAGGGAGAAAATTGACAGTAGAGGAGGGGAAAGAAGCAACGAAGTGAGTATTTCCCATGACACGATCGATCTTCTTGAGAATGCCACCCGAACCATTAGGAGACTTGGTCCATGTGTAGAAGAGACCTTTGTAGTTAAGATCCTCCATTTCCATCAGATTGACACAGTCCCTGAAGTCCTCCATAGCACGAGAAATCCCAGACGATCCGGAGGTGCTATCTTTGATATCAAGAGCAACATTGAAATCACCCAAAATAATCCAAGGGGAATCTCTAACCACATTCTTATGGACCGCAAGAGAATGCCAGAGAGAACGACGCATCATGTGATCATTATGAGCATAGACGAAGGAGCAGAAAAAGGATTTATTCGAATCACGAATATTAACTTTGAAATGCATAACCTGATCATTTAAGTCGATAAGCATCATATCAATGGCCAATGGATCCCAGGCAACCACGATTCTAGTCCCTCTAGGGGAGAAGAGACCGTTGGACGACCACGTCCAAGAACCAAAAGTACGACTACAGATAAGAGGGAGGTTAGGGAATGAAGCACGAGTCTCAAGAGAAGCACAAATATGAAGATTTTGATCGCGGATAAGATCTCTCAAGGCTTTCTGATGAGAAGGCTTACAGAGACCGCGAGTATTCCAAGCAGCGATGTGCGTCATATGGAAACTTGGAGGGGGGTGGAGTCCATCTGCTCGGACACCGGAGCTATCATAGGGTGATCAAAAAAAGAGCCAGATTCATTAACAATGAACTGGGCAGTGTCACCATCATCAGAATCAACCTCAATAAGGTCATCAGCATCAGGATCAAAATCATCAGGACTAGAGGAGGAAGGAGCACCAGGATGGGGAAGAGGGACAGAAGTAGAGGGAATATCCGTAACGTCAGAGGAACAACCCTCAAGAATGGAGAAGGCATTGAATAAAGGTGTGGAGGATTTAGACTGATTAAGGGGTTGGGATGAAGAAAGACGAATGACAGGGCTAGGGAAACCAACACAAGGAGCCTTGTCCTTCAATGGGGGATTAGGGGGATTGGTGGATAAAGGGGGTCTATTATTTAAATGAACCGGAAGTTTCTCAAACCTTTTCTTATTTCTATTATTTTTTAAAAAGTTTTTATTTTTTGAAAGAAAATTATCAAGGGTATTGATTTGGTATTTTCTACTGGTATTGCTTTTAGAAGATTCATTATTTTTATTGTCTTTAGTAAAAACATTTTTTGAAGAATTTTTCTTATTTGAAACCATAGTAAAATCATCAATATTATCTATAATAGAAGTAGCATTAATAGTAGAGGTATTCATATTATTATCAATAGAAGGAGCATTAGTTTTAGTAATGACATGCATACAGACATGTGTTTCGTGACCAAACACCTTACAATGAGAGCACATAGGTGGTTTCCATTCATACTCAACTCTAAGCGTATGGGGAGTAAATTCAAGAGTTTCAGGATCTGGGATACGGATGTTAATTTTGTCCACCCATAATGGACGAGATGGGACCTCTAACAGGACACGAGCATAGACTGCCTTACCCGCAGCATAAGTACACATGTTAGCAGTATAAGAGTCCATAGCAAGAGGTTTACCAATTTTAGAAGCAATGTGACTTAATCCTTCCTCACTCCAAGTCTCATAAGGAATGTCATGTATTTTAATCCATAGAGGAAGTTTATCATGGTTGTTTTTATGAATGCTAAGCCCGGGTCTCCATTTTTGCATAACAATGGGGGCACTTCTAAATGTCCAAGGGCCGTGAGTAATGACATGTTGAAGACCTTGGTCATTGTTAAATTTGAAAAGATAGACTCCGTTTCCATTTAACAAAACATCTTCCAAACCATGTTGAGACCACATCTTAGATGCAAGATAACGAACATCCGAGTAATTTATTTTACATCCAACGAAATAACCACAAATGGTACGAGCATGAGTCTCACATATCTTATTAACAACATTGATTGGGATATCAACAGGCGCATCAATATCATTACTCAGATTAGGAATGAAACGAAAATTATCGCTAGAATGTTTTTTAGGTCCACTTAAAATGTTCGCTTGAGAGTTAACTAGCAGAGGTAATTTAGTAGACCAAGCGTTGAAATTTATGTCTCTTTTTTCCATCTTATCATTAGTGTTACTATGGTTATTAGGATTATGTAAATGAACATCATTGAGATCATTACCAGAGCTAGTTTTAACATAAAACGAGTGATCCGATTTGCTAATTAAATTGTTTTTGTAATTAAAAGACTTATTATTATTAGCCATAATAGATTTAGAATAAGATTTGGGCTTATGATTGTTAATTCTATTAATAGCATAAGTTTGTTTAGGATAGCCCAAGTGTAAAGGAAGCTTATGAGGGTGGCCCAATAAAGAAGGACTACTAGCCGGTTGTTGAATAGAGGGAATGTGATCCGATTGCTTAGTGACTTTAGAATCTAAATTCGTGATATGTATAGGATTATGGTCCGCACATGCAAAAGATAAATCAACAATCGGCACATTCAAAAGATTAGGTTCAATGTTGGGCACATGCACATTAGGATAGGACAAATCAAAAGTGGAGGCATGTGTCCCCTTGTCTCCCATTAAGGTAGTGTTATGATAGTTGTCTACTACTTTCCCCATACCTTTAGCCACTTGACCAAGTATTTTATTATTTAAGCCATAATCCATATGCAAAAGAGGAAGACTAGTAATATTAAAGGATTGATCGGCCATACCTTCCTGATTGTAGCTTTTTGAGTTTGAGACCGTTGTGGATGTTTGAGCATTCATGGCTGTTGGAGCGTGCACCTCACGTTCAACAAGGAAAGCAGAATCGTCCTTTTGGCCTATGGAGTTCATCGCGTTTGAAGCTTGATCTTTACATTCACCATGCATTGTAGGAATTATAAGAGGGTGTTCGATACCATGCAAAAGAGATTCCGCCACTTGCTTTTCCACTTTCTTTTCCACATTCTTGATCGGTTTAATAATAACTTCTCCTAGTTTTAAAGTGCTTTGTAAAACCGTTGGAGCCTCTCCGCTTGCTGATGTATCACCTTCATTTGCTGGAAAAGTTAATCCCGACTCTTCTCCATTGGTTTCTGAAAAAGTCTGCATGCATTGATTTATTTTTGTAACCGGTTCAACAAATGGATCTTCATCAAATTCACCATCATTCCCGTCTTTATTCTGAACAGGATCAGCCGATTGAAGTTTAAGTTGATGACCCGTCTTGTTAAATCTTAGATCATGACATTCTCCATCATCATCTTCTTGGTTACGTGCATTTGATTTATCTTCAACCATTCTATCGATCAAGCCAATATGACCATAGCTCTCTTGAACCTTGTTTGATGCCGAGTTCACATCAAGGGACAATCTTTTTCGCTGAATAGTATCCATTTTGCATTTGTTTCTTCGTTCATCAGTGGCTTCAAATAAAGAAGATGAATAATTATGGAATATTGATCCCTTGATATTACGCAATGCCATGTGAAGTTTTTTCTCTTTCTGATCTTTATTGTACTTGATTGCAGTACCAATATCTTCTGATTTGTTTTCTTTAAATGAAAATTTAGAATCTTGTTTCAAATACTCAGAAAACGTAATTGAATTCAGATTTTGACCTTTTCCAGAAGATAACTCATTAGCATGATGTTGTTGATCCATTATAACACCATCATTTGACATTAAAATGGAATCACAACCTGGTGAATCATTATCCATGGTAAAATACGACAGAACTTAACCCAAAAAACACAAAAAATTTCTAGAGAGAGAAAATTCTAGAGAGAGGTTAGAGAGAATCGATTTTTTTGGGTTTTTTAGTAGTGGGAAGTGATGGGCGGGTTTTCTAGATTTCATATGATGGATTAGGGTTTTCTAGTTTTCATATGACGGATTAGGGTTTCCTAGTTTCCATATGATGGATTAGGGTTTTTGAATGTTGCAAATGATATTATTAGGGTTTTCGGGTTTTCATATGATGGATTAGGGGTTTCTAGTTTCATATGATGGATTAGGGTTTTCTAGTTTTCATATGATGGATTAGGGTTTTCTAGTTTTTATATGATGGATTAGGGTTTTTGAATGTTGCAAATGATGTCATTCGGGTTTTCTAGTTTTCATATGATGGATTTGGGATTTCTAGTTTTCATACGATGGATTAGGGTTTTCTAGTTTTCATATGATCGATTAGGGTTGTCTAGTTTTCATATGATGGATTAGGGTTTTTGAATGTTTCAAATGATGTTATTAGGGTTTTCTAGTTTTCATATGATAGATAAGGGTTTTTGAATGTTGCAAATGATGTTATTAGGGTTTTCTAGTTTTCATATGATGGATTAGGGTTTTTGAATGTTGCAAATGATGTTATTAGGGTTTTCTAGTTTTTTTTTTGGGTAAAGAGGGCGGCACCTCTGGCAAATTTTATTAATAAAAAGAATAAATACAATATAAGGCTGGGGACTCCCCACCAAAAAACAGAAAATCCATCAGGACAGGCCCCAACGGACAACAAGCTAAACTAGGAACCAAAACAGGAGAAGGAACCATAAGAAAACAAGAACATAAAGGAGAGCAACCTGCAAAACAAACAAACCATACAAGCCAAAACAAGCATAGAAAAAGGAAAGCGTAGAGGAAGAAAATTAAGGGAGGGTCCAAATAGTTTTAGCCAAATCAACATTAGTGCAATTTTTCAAAGAAAGACTCAGCAGTCTACAGCGGATATCATCCTTAACAATATTCACGACAGCATGATGAGATCTTTTTATTTTTGTAAAAATGCGTAAATTTCTTTCCCGCCAGATGTGGTAGACCGCTCCAGCAAAAACAAGTCTTCTAATGATAGACCAAATGGTCTTGTTCTTATTAATGGGGTTTAGTTGACTAATGATATCAGACCAGGTATCAGCGGAGAAGGAGAGATTCATGACATGATGGAGGTCATGCCAAACCAAAGAAGTGAAAGAGCATTCAAAGAAGAGATGAGAAAGGGAATCCGGACAGTCCCCGCAGAACGCACAAATGAGATTGGAATTAGTGTCCCAAATTTTGATTTTATCATGAGTCTTAAGGCGATTTTTAAGAGCAACCCAAAGAATGAAAGCATGTCTGGGGATGTTCTGGGAGAACCAAACAAGATGAAACCAAAAGACCGGTTGATGATAGGGGCGAATAGTCTTCCAAACAGAACGAACAGAGAAAGGAGAGAGTTGACCGTCTCTAGATCTCCAAAGGAGATTATCAGGGACGAATGTGGAAAGATTAGGGGGGTTATGAGGAATAAGAGCAGTATGGGAATCTCTCCAACAATGAGGCCGAACCCAAGATCCGTTAAGAACCAGGTCAGCAACCTTTGTATCAGGAGTGAAACCCGCATCATGGATGTCACGGACAGACAAGAATTTAGAAAGAGGGCCCGCGGGGTGCCAGTTATCGAACCAAGCAGAAGTAGAGCATCCATCACCAATCTTGGAAACTATATACTCCCTTATCTTATCCCTCATATCTAGGATGTTACGCCAGGCAAATCCAGAACCGTATTTTTTTGGGGCATCCCAAAAGTTACGGCCACATAAACGGTAAGAGTGGATCCACTTAACCCATAGGGACTCTTTCTTGGAAAGGAGTCTCCAAACATGGGAAGCCATAAGGGCAACATTCCAGATAGCAAGGTTACGTATGCCAAGCCCACCATGTTCCTTAGGAAGGCATACAGTTTTCCAGGAGACTTTAGCTTTACCACGCTTCAACTCACCATGGCACCAGAGGAAACCTCTCATGAGCTTCTCAATATCGTTAGAGATAGATTTAGGAAGAATAAAAACAGAAGCCCAATAGATTTGAGTAGAAGAAAGGACAGAGAGGATCAGCTGGAGACGACCAGCAAAGGAAAGAGACTTGTTTTTCCAGTCATTAATCCTGCATTTGACTTTATCAACAAGTCCTTTACAGTCTTTGTGGGCAAGACGCGTGGTGATGAGAGGAATGCCAAGGTATCGAACAGGAAAAGAGCCCTCCGGAAACTTAACAATAAGATCAATGGCAGCCCTGGTCCTCTCACCAACATTACAATAGAAAGCTTAACTCTTCGCAATGTTGGGATGGAGGCCAGAAACCCCAGAGAATTCCTCAAGAGAGTCACATATGAGTTTAACCGAAGAGCTATCACCATGGCAGAAGAGAAGGAGATCGTCGGCAAAGCAGAGATGGGTGATATTTTGATCGTCACATTGTCTGTGGAATTTAAAAGAATCAGAATCATGGATGTTTCTCTTGATCATAAGGTTAAGCACTTCCATGACAAGAGTGAAGAGATAAGGAGAGAGGGGGTCACCCTGCCGAAGGCCCCTTTTACCGTCGAAATAACCATGAGTATTCCCATTGATACTTACAGAGTAAGCAACCGTGGAAACACATGTCATGATCCACTCAATCATACGATTGGGGAAACCAAACCCAAACAAAATGGTTCGGAGAAAAGTCCAGTCAACCGTGTCGTAGGCTTTTTGAATATCAACCTTAAAAGCACACCTAGGAGGACCACGATGACGATGATAATCACGCATGAGCTCGTGAACAAGAAGGACGTTGTCGGTGATCAGACGGCCAGGGATGAAAGCAGACTGGTTTTCATCAACCAGAGAGGAAAGATGGTTTTTGATACGATCCGCAATAAGCTTGCTGATACATTTGTAAACAACGTTACAACAAGCTATAGGGCGGAAATCAGTGACTTTAGAAGGGGAATCAACTTTAGGAATGAGCGCAAGGATGGTGCTGTTGAAGGACTTAAGAAGTTTGCCAGAATAGAAGAATTCCTTAACAGCCATACAGAAATCAGGACCCACAATATCCCAAGCAGACTTGAAGAACTTAGCAGAGAAACCATCAGAACCAGGAGCTTTATCATCACCCATCTGGAACAGAACACACTTAACCTCCGCGTCAGTAACAGGAGTAAGCATGGCAGCAGACTGGAGGGGGGAGAGCTTATTAGAGAAGAGGGAAGAAGGATCACGAATAGCAGTAGAAGGCTGGGCAGACCCCAAGAAGGCTTGAAAGTGAGAAACAAAAAAGCCGAATTTTTATCACCCTCTCTCTAACCACATTCTTATTGACCACAAGAGAATGCCAGAGAGATCGGCGCATCATGTGATCATTATGAGCATAGACGAAGGAGCAGAAAAAGGATTTATTAGAATCACGGATATTAACTTTGAAATGCATAACCTGATCATTTAAGTCGATAAGCATCATATCAATGGCAAGCGGATCCCAGGCAACCACAATTCTAGTCCCTCTAGGGGAGAAGAGACCGTTGGACGACCACGACCAAGAGCCAAAAGTACGACTACAGATAAGAGGGAGGTTATGGAAGGCAGCCCGAGTCTCAAGAGAAGCACAAATATTAAGATTTTGATCGCGTATAAGATCTTTCACTGCCTTCTGATGAGAAGGCTTACAGAGACCGCGAGTATTCCATGCAGCGATGTGCGTCATATGGAAACTTGGAGGGGGGTGGAGTCCATCTGCTCGGACGGCTGAGCTATCATAGGATGATCATTATGGGATCCAGTTTCATTAACCATGAACTGGGCAGTGTCACCATCATCAGAGTGGACCTCAAAACAATTATCCTCTTGGATAAGGTCATCGGCATGAGGATCAAAATCATCAGGACAAATTTGGGAAGGAGCACTGGAATGGGCTAGGGGGAAAGAAGTAGATGGAATATCCATGACGTCAGATGAACAAGTTTCTAAAATAGAGAAAGCATTAAATGTAGGTGTGGAAGATTTAGACTGTTTTAGAGGCTTGGAGGAAGAAAATCGAATGATAGGACTAGGGAAACCAGCAAAAGCCATCTTACCCTTGAGGGGGGAATTGGGAGAATGAGTGGATATGGGAGGTCGAATATTTTTGAGAACCGTTCGGTTCTCAAAACGATTCTTATTTCTAAAAGTATTTAAATTGTTATTAATATTGGAATAAGATTTATCTTTCATTTTGTTTTGGTCTTTTCTATTCATATTGCTTTTCGATGATTCATTAAATTTCTTGGCATTATTAGAAACATGTTTAGATGAAATTTTCTTTTTTGAAACCCTAGTAAAATCATCAATTTTATCTATGATTGGTTGTTCCTGTTTTTCCTTAGTAATGGTAGAAGTATCCCTATGTTTAGCAATAGAATTTTCATTAGTTTTAGCAATAACATGCATATAAACATGTGTTTCATGACCAAAAACCTTACAATGAGAGCACATAGGCGGTTTCCATTCATACTCTACCCTAAGCGTATGAGTAGAGAATTCAAGAGTTTCAGGATCAGGGATACGAATGATAATTTTGTCCACCCATGAAGGACGTGAGGGGATTTCGAGCAGGACACGGGCATAAACAGCTTTTCCCGCAGCATAAGTACACATATTAGCTGTATAAGAGTCCATGGCAAGCGGCTTACCGATTTTTGAAGCAATGTGGCTTAACCCTTCCTCACTCCAAGTCTCATAAGGGATGTCATGGATTTTTATCCATAGCGGAAGTTTGTCATGTTTGTTTCTATGAATGCTAAGTCCAGGTCTCCATTTTTGCATCACAATTGGAGCACCCCTAAAAGTCCATGGGCCGTTGGTTATAACATGTTGTAGGCCTTGGTCATTGTTAAATTTAAATAGATAGATACCATTACCGTTTAACAAAACGTCCTCAAGCCCATGTTGTAACCACATCTTAGAGGCTAGATAACGAACATCCGTATAATTCATTTTACATCCAACAAAGTAACCACATATCGTTTGCGCATGAGTCTTGCATATTTTATTAACAACCGTTACCGGTATGTCAACAGGAACTTCAATATCATGACTTAAATTAGGAATGAAGCGGAAATTGTTACTTGAGTGTTTGTGAGAACCACTCAAGATGTTCGCCTGAGAGTTAACGAGCAACGGAAGTTTACGGGACCAAGCATTATTTTTTTTGTTTTCTGATTCTAATTTTCCATTAAAATTAGTTTTATTATTAGACATATTAATAGTTTTATTATTGGACATATTAAAGGGAGGTGTAAGATTAGTAGGCTTAATACCCAAAAAGGGCTTACTAGGCAAGTTGGGCTTAAAAGACAATGTGGGCTTAGAAGGGTTTACTATGGAATTAAGTTTAGAAGAGTCCAATATTGAAGGGGGATTAAAATGATTGGTGGGCTTTGGAGTGCCCAAGATGGAAAGATCAATTGGGAGGCCCAAAAGGGAAGTTGATTCACAATTCGTATGACAAGCCTTGAAGGTTGAATGTGTTTTATCGAATCCGATTGCATTCTTAGCAATAGAAGTCATATTAAAATCACTAGTGGAAACAAATGGGGTATGATTCAAATCATGGGAATAAGAAAAGTTGGTCTCTTTGTCTCCCATTAAGGAGTGACCATCATTGTCCATTTTGTCCATATCAAGAAAATTAGCTCTAGACCTAGCCTTTTGACTACCCACTTGGTCCTTTGAATTAAACTTTAAGTTGAATTTGTCAATAATAAAGCTACCTTCATGATTTAAAGAAGAGTGAGTGGTGTTTGTTACCGTTTCCTCATGAGCTCGACGGTTTGAAGAAAATTTTCCAGCAGCAGACTTTACTTGATTATCCATGCATTCATCGATGTTGGTAGGCAAGTAAACGTTCATATCTACATTTGATTCATCATCACTTCCTTCCCCGCTGAATGAGACCATTGAAGATTGTTCTCGTCCACTGAAATTTGACGTACGGTTGTGATCTCCATTCGTAGAAGAGACACCTCCCTCGGTGACCATTGTATCTTCTTCTCCACTTGCACATGAGATATCACGTTTATTCGGTCCATCTCCGATTGTGAAATGGTTGATCATGTGGTCACGTTTATTAGTAACCAATGGTATCGGATCAGCCATGGCTTGGTGTAGCATGCATTCACCTTTGTTGTTAGACGGGTCAACCATTGGCTCAATGTTAGATTCATCATTTTTGTGTTCATCTTCATCATCATTCTCTTCAGAAGAAGAGTCTTCCGTGATCAGACCATCAATCTTCTCTGAACCTTTGCCACCATCTTCATTAACTTGCATCACAAATTCATCAGTTATGTCGGAAACATCACTGACTAAAGTCGAAGCAGCCACATACACTTGATAATTTTTATCTTTTTCGATATCATGTTTAGAATGTATATCTATTTGTTTTCCAGCAAGTAATTTTGTAAAACGATGATGGTTTATAACAGATTTGTTTTTTTTAATGCATCTATGAAGATCTTTGAAGATACATGGTTGTTTGGTTTTCATGTTTTTTATTCTTTTTTCAACAATATTGATAGTATTTTCTGTATCTTTAAAACATTTTGTAGAAAACAATTGATTATGAAATCCCATTTCGTTTTCATTTTCCAAAGAATGATCTGAACCAGGTATTATTCCTGGTGAAACACCAGCCATATTTAATAAAAACACAATAACTTAAAAATTGCTTAAAAACTTAAAAAACCTTAAAAAACGTAAAGATTGCTTAGAGAACGTAAAGATTGCTTAGAGAGAGAATTCGGGGTGGGTTTTCTAGTTTTCATAAGATGGGTTAGGGTTTTCTAGTTTTCATATGATGGATTAGGGTTTTCTACTTTTCATATGATGGATTAGGGTTTTTGAATGTTGCAAATGATGTTATTAGGGTTTTCTAGTTTTCATATGATGGATTAGGGTTTTCTAGTTTTCATATGATGCATTAGGTTTTTGAATGTTGCAAATGATGTTATTAGGGTTTTCTAGTTTTCGTATGATGGATTAGGGTTTTCTAGTTTTCATATGATGGATTAGGTTTTTTGAATGTTGCAAATGATATTATTAGGGTTTTCTGGTTTTCATATGATGGATTAAGGTTTTCTAGTTTCATATGATGTATTAGGGTTTTCTAATTTTCATATGATAGATTAGGGTTTTCTAGTTTTCATATAATGCATTAGGGTTTTTGAATGTTGCAAATGATGTTATTAGGGTTTTCTAGTTTTCATATGATGGATTAGGGTTTTCTAGTTTTCATATGACGGATTAGGGTTTTCTAGTTTTCATATGATGGATTAGGGTTTTTGTATGTTGCTAATGATATTATTAGGGTTTTCGGGTTTTCAAATGATGGATTAGGGGTTTCTAGTTTCATATGATGGATTAGGGTTTTCTAGTTTTCATATGATGGATTAGGGTTTTCTAGTTTTTATATGATGGATTAGGGTTATTGAATGTTGCAAATGATGTTATTTGGGTTTTCTAGTTTTTTTTTTTTTGGGTAAAGAGGGCGGTACCTCTGGCAAATTTTATTAATAAAAAGAATAAATACAATATACGGCTGGGGACTCCCCACCAAAAAACAGAAAATCCATTGGGACAGGCCCCAACGGACAACAAGCTAAACTAGGAACCAAAACAAGAGAAGGAACCATAAGCAAACAAGAACATAAGGGAGGGCAACCTGCAAAACAAACAAATCATACAAGCCAAAACAAGCAGAGAAGAAAGATAGCATAGAGGAAGAAAATTAAGGAAGGGTCCAGATTCTTTTAGCCATATTGACATTAAAGCATGGTTTCATAGAAAGACTCAGCAGTCTACAACGGATATCATCCTTAACAATATTCACGACAGCATGTTGAGACCTTTTTATTTTTGTAAAAATGCGTAAATTTCTTTCCCGCCATATGTGGTAGACCGCTCCAGCAAAAACAAGTCTTCTAATGATGGACCAAATGGTCTTGTTCTTGTTAATGGGGTTGAGTTGACTAATGATATCAGACCATCTATCACTGGAGAAGGAGATATTCATGACATGATGTAGGTCATGCCAAACCAAAGAAGTGAAAGAGCATTCAAAGAATAGATGGGAAAGGGAATCCGGACAGTCCCCGCAGAACGCACAAATGAGATTTGAATTAGTGTCCCAAATTTTAATTTTATCATGAGTCTTAAGACGATCTTTAAGAGCAACCCAAAGAATGAAAGCATGTCTGGGGATGTTCTGGGAGAACCAAACAAGATGAAACCAAAAGACCGGTTGTTGATAGGGGCGAATAGACTGCCAAACAGATCGAACAGAGAAAGGAGAGAGTTGTCCATCTCTAGATCTCCAAAAGAGTTGATCAGGGACGAACGTGGAAATAGTAGGAGGGTTATGAGAAAGAAGAGCACCATGGGAATCCCTCCAACAATGAGGCCGAACCCAAGATCCATTAAGAACCAGGTCAGCAACCTTAGTATCAGGAGTGAAACCTGCATCATGGATGTCACGGACCGACAAGAAATTAGAAAGAGGGCCCGCAGGGTGCCAGTTGTCGAACCAAGCAGAGGTAGAGCATCCATCACCTATCTGGGAGACTATATACTCCCTTATCTTATCCCGCATATCCAGGATGTTTCGCCAAGCAAATCCAGTCCCGTATTTTTTGGGGGCATCCCAAATGTTACGGCCACATAAACGGTATGAGTGGATCCACTTAACCCATAGGGACTCTTTCTTGGAAAGAAGTCTCCAAACATGGGAAGCCATAAGGGCAACATTCCAGATAGCAAGGTTACGTATGCCAAGACCACCATGTTCCTTAGGAAGGCAAACAGTTTTCCAGGAGACTTTAGCTTTACCATGCTTCAACTCTCCATGGCACCAGAGGAAACCTCTCATGAGCTTCTCAATATCGTTAGAGATAGACTTTGGAAGAATAAAACAGAAGCCCAATAGATTTGAGTAGAAGAAAGGACAGAGAGGATGAGCTGGAGACGACCAGCAAAGGAAAGAGACTTGTTTTTCCAGTCATTTATCCTGCATTTGACTTTATCAACAAGGCCTTTACAGTCTTTGTGGGCAAGACGCGTTGTGATGAGAGGAATGCCAAGGTATCGGACAGGGAAAGAGCCCTCAGGAAACTTAACAATAAGATCAATGGCAGCCTTGGTCCTCTCACCAACATTACAGTAGAAAGCTTCACTCTTTGCAATATTTGGATGGAGGCCAGAAACCCCAGAGAATTCCTCAAGAGAATCACATATGATTCTAACCGAAGAGCTATCACCATGACAGAAGAGAAGAAGATCGTCGGCAAAACAGAGATGGGTGATACTTTGATCATCACATTGTCTGTGGAATTTAAAAGAGTCAGAATCATGGATTTTTCTCTTGATCATAAGGTTTAGCACTTCCATGACAAGAGTGAAGAGATAAGGAGAAAGAGGGTCACCCTGCCGAAGGCCCCTTTTACCGTCGAAATATCCGTGAGTATTCCCATTTATACTCACAGAGTAAGCAACCGTCGTAACACAAGTCATGATCCAGTAAATCATACGATCGGGGAAACCAAACTCAAACAAGATGGTCCGCAGAAACGACCAGTCAACTGTGTCGTACGCTTTTTGAATATCAACCTTAAAAGCACACCTAGGAGGGCCACGATGACGATGATAATCACGCATGAGTTCATGGACAAGAAGGACGTTGTCGGTGATCAAACGACCAGGGATGAAAGCAGACTGGTTTTCATCAACCAGAGAAGAAAGATGGTTTTTGATACGATCTGCAATAATCTTGCTGATACATTTGTAAACAATGTTACAACAAGCTATAGGGCGGAAATCAGTGACTTTGGAAGGGGAATCAACTTTAGGGACGAGCGCAATGATGGTGCTGTTGAAAGACTTAAGAAGTTTGCCAGAATAGAAGAATTCCTTAACAGCCATACAGAAATCAGGTCCCACAATATCCCAAGCAGACTTGAAGAACTTAGCAGAGAAACCATCAGGACCAGGAGCTTTATCATCACCCATCTGGAACAGGACACCCTTAATCTCTGCGTCAGAAACAGGGGTAGTCATGGCGTCAGACTGGAGGGGGGAGAGCTTATTATAGAAGAGGGAAGAAGGATCACGAATAGCAGTGAAAGGCTGGGCAGTACCAAGAAGGCTTGAAAATGAGAAACAAACAGATTAGGAAGATCATTTTCCGAGATCCAGTTACCTTGAGCATCCTGGATAGAATTAATACGATTGCGAGATTTACGGCTTTTAACCGCTTTGTGGAAAAAAGCCGAATTTTTATCGCCCTCACGCAGCCAGTTAACCTTAGCCTTTTGTTTTAGGAACCTCTCTTCATCCAGGCTAGCCTCGTTATAAGCGAGTAGGTACCTGCATTGTTCTTCACGAAGCACCTTATTGAAAGGATCCCGATCCAAAGCAATCTGAACTCTATCTAGCTCATTACGAAGATAGATAACCTTAGAAAAGAGGTTTCCCTGGTTGTGAAGCATCTTTCGTATCGGCACTTTCAGATTTTTAAGGTTTTTGAAAAGCTTATACATCCGATATCCAGTGATATTGGGGTTCCAAGAAGATACAACAATCTGCTTGAAATCGTTCTTATAAGTCAGGAAATTAGGGAACTTGAAAGGTTTAGGTTGGAAAGGGGCACGCTGGGGGAGAGAAAGCACAGCAGGAGTATGATCGGACGTACGGTAAAGGAGAAAATTAACAGTAGAGGAAGGGAAGGAAGCAACGAAATGAGTATTTGCCATGACACGATCGATCTTCTTGAGGATTCCCCCCGAACCATTAGGAGATTTGGTCCATGTGTAGAAGAGACCTTTATAGTTAAGATCCTCCATTTCCATTAGATTGACACAGTCCCTAAAGTCCTCCATTGCACGAGAGATCCCAGACGACCCGTAGGTGCTATCTTTAATATCAAGAGCAACATTGAAATCACCCAAAATAATCCAAGGGGTATCTCTAACCATATTCTTATGGACCGCAAGAGAATACCAGAGAGAACGACGCATCATGTGATCATTATGAGCATAGACGAAAGAGCAGAAAAAAGATTTATTAGAATCACGAATATTAACTTTGAAATGCATAACCTGATCATTTAAATCGATAAGCATCATATCAATGGCAAGCGGATCCCAGGCCACCACAATTCTAGTCCCTCTAGGGGAGAAGAGACCGTTGGACGACCACGACCAAGAGCCAAAAGTACGACTACAGATAAGAGGGAGGTTAAGGAAGGAAGCACGAGTCTCAAGAGAAGCACAAATATGAAGATTTTGATCGCGGATAAGATCTCTCAAGGCTTTCTGATGAGAAGGATTACAAAGACCGCGAGTATTCCAAGCACCGATGTGCGTCATATGGAAACTTGGATGGGGTTGGAGTCCATCTGCTCGGACACCTTAGCTATCATAGGGTGATCATTATAGGATCCAGACTCATTGATAATAAACTGGGCAGTGTCACCATCATCAGAATCAACCTCATTACTAATATCCTCAACGATTAGGTCATCAGAATCAGGATCAAAATCATCAGGACTAGAATGGGAAGGAGCACCAGAATGGGGTAGGGGGACAGAAGAAGAGGGAATATCCGTGACGTCAGAGGAACAAGCCTCTAGAATCGAGAAGGCGTTGAATAAAGGGGTGGAGGATACAGACTGATTTAGTGGCTGGGAGGAAGAAAGACGAATGATAGGGCTAGGGAAACCTACTACTTCTATAGAGTCCTTCTGGGATGGAATAGTAGAATGAGGTAGAATGGGAGGGCCTTTCTTTAAAGGGGCAGGGCGATACTGGGATCGAGACTTATTATTACTTTTATAATTTTTATTATAAACTTTGTTTTTTGGAGATTCTTTAGCCATCTTAACCCTTTGGGTATTAATCTTAGAATTACTTTGTGGAATATCATTAGATTTATTTTCATTATTTGGACCTTTTTTCGATATATTTTTATTTTTAGTAACCTTTGTAAACCCATCATCAAGTTGTTTAGGAGAATCAACTATAACATGATGAATTGGCATTTTATCTTTGGTGTTAGCTTCATTAATCTTAGAGATGACATGCATACAGTTGTTCGTTTCATGACCATAAACCATACAATGAGAGCACATAGGGGGTTTCCATTCGTACTCAATACGAAGATTATGGGTGGAAAATTCTAGAGTATCCGGATCAGGAATTCGGATAATCACTTTATCCACCCAAGATGATTTTGTGGGGATCTCAAGAAGGATACGTGCATAAACTGACTTTCCAGCCGCATACTTGCACATATTAGCTGTATACGAGTCCATAGCAAGAGGCTTACCGATTTTTGAGGCAATATGGCTAAGACCCTCATCACTCCAAGCCTCATAGGGAATATCATGGATTTTAATCCAGAGAGGAAGCTTGTCGTGATTGTTTTTATGAATACCGAGTCCAGGACGCCATTTTTGGATGACAATCGGAACACCCTTAAATGTCCAAGGTCCATGAGTGATAACATGATGAAGACCATTATCATCACTAAATTTAAAAAGATAGACACCTTTTCCATTTAGGAGAACATCTTGAAGACCATGGATAGACCACATTTTGGAAGCTAGGTAACGAACATCAGAGTAATTCATTTTTTCCCGACAAAGTATCCACAGATAGTACGAGCAAAATTTTCACAAACTTTAGTAACTGCTTTTAAAGGAATATCAACTGGCACATTAATATCATTACCTAAATTAGGAATAAAGCGAAAATTATCATTAGAGTGTTTTTGGGGACCAGTAATGATATTAGCATGCAAGTTATTAAGTAAAGGAAACTTGCGATCCCAAGCATTTTTTATAGTATTATTATTTTCCTGAATTAAGTTACCAATTTTGACATGGGGATTAAATTCAAATGCATGAGAATTTTTATCATTAGAGACAAGCGGATTCATATTGTTTAAAGAGTTTGAATTTTGACCTATTAAATAGTCTTTATCTTGTAAACTATAAATGTTGGCTTGAATATTAGTTTTATGGGCTAGATTATTTTTGGGGAGTCCAAGAGTTGAAGTAGGCTTAGGTTTCAAATGGGCTAAGTCATTAGTAGGCCTAGGTTTCAAAATGGGTAAGTCACTTAGAATAGGTCCAAGAATTGAAGACTTGTGCATGTGCATCGGATTACTTGAAGCCGTGAATGTGTAGGCTTTAGAAGGAGAGTCAACAAGACATGTGGGACAATGGTCATGATCAAACACATAGGATTCTTTTCCATGAAGGCCATAAGGGGG
Organism: Cichorium intybus; assembly: GCA_023525715.1. NCBI lineage: Eukaryota > Viridiplantae > Streptophyta > Magnoliopsida > Asterales > Asteraceae > Cichorium > Cichorium intybus. Next base: position 42,399,013 of record CM042015.1, read on the forward strand.
ACACCTATCATTACCTAAGTTAATAGAAGATAAATTAAAAGAATTACCCCCATTTTCATTCAACTTATCTTGCCTTTGAATTTGTGGAGACAAACCCGTTGCTGCTGCACTCGAGAGGATTTTTTGACCGGCGGTATTGTTGCTATGGTTGTCACCGGAAATCAGATTTTGTTCATCAGCTTTTCTTGATCTATCTACTTGCTCGATGTGAGAATTATTAATGGTGGAAGTATGATGTTGATTAGCCGAAGCACACTTAACTCCACCATCCTCCCGGTCTTCTCCATTCTTTATCGCGACATGATCTTCACCATGATCTTCACCATCGTCTTCAGCAACATGATCTTCACCATCGTCTTCAGCCATATCATATTCACCCTCGTGTTCAGCAATATGATCTTCACCAACATTTTCAGACACATAATCCTCGTTGCTCATAGCTGGAATTTTATTATCATATGTGGGTTGCTTGATCATGCATTCACGTGTTCCCTTATAAGTATCTTTGGTGGTATTATTTTCAGCAATCGAATCCACATCTGATCTTAAACACGAGATCATGTCCGTATCTTTGTCACCATCTCCATGAACTTGCAAAACCAAATCATCACTACCCACGGATGAAGCAGCAGCATACACTCCATATTGTTTTTGTTTTCCTAGATTAACTTGAGAATGTATATTTTTTCCAGCAACAATTTTTGTAAATTTTTTATGGTTTAAAACAGATTTTCTTTTTTGTATGCCTCTATCAATTTGTTTGAAAATACATGGCTGTTTGATTTTTATATTTTTTAGTCGTTTTTCAACTAATTTGAATGTTTTTTCATGATCAAAAGAACCTTGTGCAGAAAACATATGATTATGATTTTCTAAAACCTCAACATTTTTCAAACATGAATCTGAATCAGGAATAATGCCTGGTGATACACCAGCCATTAAGAAAATAAAAACTCAAAAAATAAAAAACTTAAAAATCGTATGTAAAACGTACAAATTGCTTAGAGACAAATTGCTTAGAGAGGGTTGCTTAGAGAGGATTGGGTTTTCTAGTTTTCATATGATGGATTAGGGATTTCTAGTTTTCATATGATGGATTAGGGTTTTCTAGTTTTCATATGATCGATTAGGGTTTTCTAGTTTTCATATGATGGATTAGGGTTTTTGAATGTTGCAAATGATGTTATTAGGGTTTTCTAGTTTTCATATGATAGATAAGGATTTTTGAATGTTGCAAATGATGTTATTAGGGTTTTCTAGTTTTCATATGATAGATTAGGTTTTTTGAATGTTGCAAATGATGTTATTAGGGTTTTCTAGTTTTTTTTTTTTTTTTTTTTTTTTTTTTTTTTTTTTTTTTGGTAACCGAGGACCCCACCCGACCCATCCTTTGGATGACCCTGATGAAGCAACCTCGGGGCCCATGCACACCTGGCAGCAGGGTGGTCCGGGTCAATCACCTACGGGGGTAGAGAGGTGGCCAGTGGCCATCCCCTGATTGAAACCTAACACTCCCTATGGGGAAAGGGAGGGAGTGGGATTAGAACTTGGAACCTCTTTATGGGGGAAGAGAAAGAGTCCTAAGCCTTATCCACTAGGCCATCAGGGTGATGGTTGGGTTTTCTAGTTTTCATAAGATGGGTTAGGGTTTTCTAGTTTTCATATGATGGATTAGGGTTTTCTAGTTTTCATATGATGGATTAGGGTTTTTGAATGTTGCAAATGATGTTATTAGGGTTTTCTAGTTTTCATATGATGGATTAGGGTTTTCTAGATTTCATATGATGCATTAGGGTTATTGAATGTTGCAAATGATGTTATTAGGGTTTTCTAGTTTTCATATGATGGATTAGGATTTTCTAGTTTTCATATGATGCATTAGGGTTTTGAATGTTGCAAATGATGTTATTAGGGTTTTCTAGATTTCGTATGATGGATTAGGGTTTTCTAGTTTTCATATGACGGATTAGGGTTTCCTAGTTTTCATATGATGGATTAGGTTTTTGAATGTTGCAAATGATGTTATTAGGGTTTTCTAGATTTCGTATGATGGATTAGGGTTTTCTAGTTTTCATATGATCGATTAGGGTTTTCTAGTTTTCATATGATGGATTAGGGTTTTTGAATGTTGCAAATGATGTTATTAGGGTTTTCTAGTTTTCATATGATAGATAAGGGTTTTTGAATGTTGCAAATGATGTTATTAGGGTTTTCTAGTTTTCATATGATAGATTAGGGTTTTTGAATGTTGCAAATGATGTTATTAGGGTTTTCTAGTTTTTTTTTTTTTTTTTTTTTTTTTTTTTTTTTTTTTTTTGGTAACCGAGGACCCCACCCGACCCATCCTTTGGATGACCCTGATGAAGCAACCTCGGGGCCCACGCATACCTGGCAGCAGGGTGGTCCGGGTCAATCACCTACGGGGGTAGAGAGGTGGCCAGTAGCCATCCCCTGATTGAAACCTAACACTCCCTATGGGGAAAGGGAGGGAGTGGGATTAGAACTTGGAACCTCTTTATGGGGGAAGAGAAAGAGTCCTAAGCCTTATCCACTAGGCCATCAGGGTGATGGTTGGGTTTTCTAGTTTTCATAAGATGGGTTAGGGTTTTCTAGTTTTCATATGATGGATTAGGGTTTTCTAGTTTTCATATGATGGATTAGGGTTTTTGAATGTTGCAAATGATGTTATTAGGGTTTTCTAGTTTTCATATGATGGATTAGGGTTTTCTAGATTTCATATGATGCATTAGGGTTATTGAATGTTGCAAATGATGTCATTAGGGTTTTCTAGTTTTCATATGATGGATTAGGATTTTCTAGTTTTCATATGATGCATTAGGTTTTTGAATGTTGCAAATGATGTTATTAGGGTTTTCTAGATTTCGTATGATGGATTAGGGTTTTCTAGTTTTCATATGACGGATTAGGGTTTCCTAGTTTTCATATGATGGATTAAGTTTTTTGAATGTTGCAAATGATATTATTAGGGTTTTCTGGTTTTCATATGATGGATTAAGGTTTTCTAGTTTCATATGATAGATTAGCGTTTTCTAGTTTTCATATAATGCATTAGGGTTTTTGAATGTTGCAAATGATGTTATTAGGGTTTTCTAGTTTTCATATGATGGATTAGGGTTTTCTAGTTTTCATATGACGGATTAGGGTTTTCTAGTTTTTTTTTTTTTTTTTTTTTTTTGGTAACCGAGGACCCCACCCGACCCATCCTTTGGATGACCCTGATGAAGCAACCTCGGGGCCCACGCACACCTGGCAGCAGGGTGGTCCGGGTCAATCACCTACGGGGGTAGAGAGGTGGCCAGTGGCCATCCCCTGATTGAAACCTAACACTCCCTATGGGGAAAGGGAGGGAGTGGGATTAGAACTTGGAACCTCTTTATGGGGGAAGAGAAAGAGTCCTAAGCCTTATCCACTAGGCCATCAGGGTGATGGTTGGGTTTTCTAGTTTTCATATGATGGATTAGGGTTTTCTAGTTTTCATATGACGGATTAGGGTTTCCTAGTTTTCATATGATGGATTAGGGTTTTTGAATGTTTCAAATGATGTTATTAGGGTTTTGTAGTTTTCATATGATGGATTAGGGTTTTCTAGTTTTCATACGATGCATTAGGGTTATTGAATGTTGCAAATGATGTTATTAGGGTTTTCTAGTTTTCATATGATGGATTAGGGTTTTCTAGTTTTCATATGATGGATTAGGTTTTTCTAGTTTTTATATGATGGATTAGGGTTTTTGAATGTTGCAAATGATGTTATTCGGGTTTTCTAGTTTTCTAATGATGGATATGGGATTTCTAGTTTTCATACGATGGATTAGGGTTTTCTTGTTTTCATATGATCGATTAGGGTTGTCTAGTTTTCATATGATGGATTAGGGTTTTTGAATGTTTCAAATGATGTTATTAGGGTTTTCTAGTTTTCATATGATAGATAAGGGTTTTTGAATGTTGCAAATGATGTTATTAGGGTTTTCTAGTTTTCATATGATGGATTAGGGTTTTTGAATGTTGCAAATGATGTTATTAGGGTTTTCTAGTTTTCATAAGATGGGTTAGGGTTTTCTAGTTTTCATATGATGGATTAGGGTTTTCTACTTTTCATATGATGGATTAGGGTTTTTGAATGTTGCAAATGATGTTATTAGGGTTTTCTAGTTTTCATATGATGGATTAGGGTTTTCTAGTTTTCATATGATGCATTAGGTTTTTGAATGTTGCAAATGATGTTATTAGGGTTTTCTAGTTTTCGTATGATGGATTAGGGTTTTCTAGTTTTCATATGATGGATTAGGTTTTTTGAATGTTGCAAATGATATTATTAGGGTTTTCTGGTTTTCATATGATGGATTAAGGTTTTCTAGTTTCATATGATGTATTAGGGTTTTCTAATTTTCATATGATAGATTAGGGTTTTCTAGTTTTCATATAATGCATTAGGGTTTTTGAATGTTACAAATGATGTTATTAGGGTTTTCTAGTTTTCATATGATGGATTAGGGTTTTCTAGTTTTCATATGACGGATTAGGGTTTTCTAGTTTTCATATGATGGATTAGGGTTTTTGTATGTTGCTAATGATATTATTAGGGTTTTCGGGTTTTCATATGATGGATTAGGGGTTTCTAGTTTCATATGATGGATTAGGGTTTTCTAGTTTTCATATGATGGATTAGGGTTTTCTAGTTTTTATATGATGGATTAGGGTTATTGAATGTTGCAAATGATGTTATTTGGGTTTTCTAGTTTTCATATGATGGATTAGGGATTTCTAGTTTTCATATGATGGATTAGGGTTTTCTAGTTTTCATATGATCGATTAGGGTTTTCTAGTTTTCATATGATGGATTAGGGTTTTTGAATGTTGCAAATGATGTTATTAGGGTTTTCTAGTTTTCATATGATAGATAAGGGTTTTTGAATGTTGCAAATGATGTTATTAGGGTTTTCTAGTTTTCATATGATAGATTAGGGTTTTTGAATGTTGCAAATGATGTTATTAGGGTTTTCTAGTTATTTTTTTTTTTTTTTTTTTTTTTTTTTTTTTTTTTTTGGTAACCGAGAACCCCACCCGACCCATCCTTTGGATGACCCTGATGAAGCAACCTCAGGGCCCATGCACACCTGGCAGCAGGGTGGTCCGGGTCAATCACCTACGGGGGTAGAGAGGTGGCCAGTGGCCATCCCCTGATTGAAACCTAACACTCCCTATGGGGAAAGGGAGGGAGTGGGATTAGAACTTGGAACCTCTTTATGGGGGAAGAGAAAGAGTCCTAAGCCTTATCCACTAGGCCATCAGGGTGATGGTTGGGTTTTCTAGTTTTCATAAGATGGGTTAGGGTTTTCTAGTTTTCATATGATGGATTAGGGTTTTCTAGTTTTCATATGATGGATTAGGGTTTTTGAATGTTGCAAATGATGTTATTAGGGTTTTCTAGTTTTCATATGATGGATTAGGGTTTTCTAGATTTTTTTTTTTTTGGGTAAAGAGGGCGGCACCTCTGGCAAATTTTATTAATAAAAAGAATAAATACAATATAAGGCTGGGGACTCCCCACCAAAAAAAGAAAGAAAATCCATCGGGACAGGCCCCAACGGACAACAAGCTAAACTAGGAACCAAAACAATAGAAGGAACCATAAGCAAACAAGAACATAAAGGAGAGCAACCTGCAAAACAAACAAACCATACAAGCCAAAACAAGTAGAGAAAAAAGAAAGCGCAGAGGAAGAAAATTAAGGTAGGGTCCAAAGAGTTTTAGCCAAATCAACATTATTGCAATTTTTCAAAGATAGACTCAGCAGTCTACAGCGAATATCATCCTTAACAATATTCACGACAGCATGATGAGATCTTTTTATTTTTGTAAAAATGCGTAAATTTCTTTCCCGCCAGATGTGGTAGACCGCTCCAGCAAAAACAAGTCTTCTAATGATGGACCAAATGGTCTTGTTCTTATTAATGGGGTTGAGTTGATTAATGATATCAGACCAGCTATCAGTGGAGAAGGAGAGATTCATGACATGATGGAGGTCATGCCAAACCAAAGAAGTGAAAGAGCATTCAAAGAAGAGATGGGAAAGGGAATCTGGACATTCTCCGCAGAACGCACAAATTAGATTGGAATTAGTGTCCCAAATTTTGATTTTATCATGAGTCTTAAGACGGTCTTTAAGAGCAACCCAAAGAATAAAAGCATGTCTGGGGATGTTCTGGGAGAACCAAACAAGATGAAACCAAAAGACCGGTTGGTGATAGGGGCGAATAGACTGCCACACAGATCGAACAGAGAAAGGAGATAGTTGACCGTCTCTAGATCTCCAAAGGAGTTTATCAGGGAGGGACGTGGAAATAGTTGGAGGGTTATGAGAAAGAAGAGCACCATGGGAATCTCTCCAACAATGAGGCCGAACCCAAGATCCGTTAAGGACCAGTTCAGCAACCTTAGTATCAAGAGTGAAACCCGCATCATGGATGTCACGGACAGTCAGGAATTTAGAAAGATGTCCCGTAGGGTGCCAGTTGTCGAACCAAGCAGAAGTAGAGCATCCATCACCTATCTGGGAAACTATATACTCCCTTATCTTATCCCGCATATCCAGGATGTTACGCCAGGCAAATCCAGTACCGTATTTGTTGGGGGCGTCCCAAAAATTACGTCCACATAAACGGTATGAGTGAATCCACTTAACCCATAGGGACTCTTTCTTGGAAAGGAGTCTCCAAACATGGGAAGCCATAAGGGCAACATTCTAGATAGCAAGGTTACGTATGCCAAGACCACCATGTTCCTTAGGAAGGCATACAGTTTTCCAGGAGACTTTAGCTTTACCACGCTTTAACTCACCATGGCACCAGAGGAAACCTCTCATGAGCTTTTCAATATCGTTAGAGATAGATTTAGGAAGAATAAAAACAGAAGCCCAATAGATTTGAGTAGAAGAAAGGAAAGATAGGATGAGATGGAGACGACCAGCAAAGGAAAGAGACTTGTTTTTCCAGTCATTAATCCTGCATTTGACTTTATCAACAAGGCCTTTACAGTCTTTGTGGGCAAGACGCGTTGTGATGAGAGGAACGCCAAGGTATCGGACAGGAAAAGAGCCCTCAGGAAACTTAACAATAAGATCAATGGCAGCCCTGGTCCTCTCACCAACATTACAGTAGAAAGCTTCACTCTTCGCAGTATTGGGATGGAGGCCAGAAACCCCAGAGAATTCCTCAAGAGAATCAATTATGAGTTTAACTGAATAGCTATCACCATGGCAGAAGAGAAGAAGGTCGTCGGCAAAGCAGAGATGGGTGATATTTTGATCATCACATTGTCTGTGGAATTTAAAAGAATCAGAATCATGAATGTTTCTCTTGATCATAAGGTTAAGCACTTCCATGACAAGAGTGAAGAGATAAGGAGAGAGGGGGTCACCCTGCCGAAGGCCCCTTTTACCGTCGAAATAACCATGAGTATTCCCATTGATACTCACAGAGTAAGCAACCGTGGAAACACATGTCATGATCCAGTGAATCATACGATCGGGGAATCCAAACCCTAACAAGATGGTCCGCAGAAACGACCAGTCAACCGTGTCGTAGGCTTTTTGAATATCAACCTTAAAAGCACACCTAGGAGGACCACGATGACGATGATAATCACGCATGAGTTCGTGGACAAGAAGGACGTTGTCGGTGATCAAACGACCAGGGATGAAAGCAGATTGGTTTTCATCAACCAGAGAAGAAAGATGGTTTTTGATACGATCCGCAATAAGCTTGCTGATACATTTGTAAATAACGTTACAACAAGCTATAGGGCGGAAATCAGTGACTTTGGAAGGAGAATCAACTTTAGGGATGAGCGCAAGGATTGTGCTGTTGAAGGACTTAAGAAGTTTGCCAGAATAGAAGAATTCCTTAACAGCCATACAGAAATCAGGACCCACAATATCCCAAGCAGACTTGAAGAACTTAGCAGAGAAACCATCAGAACCAGGAGCTTTATCATCACCCATCTGGAACAAGACACACTTAACCTCTGCGTCAGTAACAGGAGTAAGCATGGCAGCAGATTGGAGGGGGGAAAGCTTATTAGAGAATAGGGAAGAAGGATCACGAATAGCAGTGGAAGGCTGGGCAGAACCCAAGAAGGTTTGAAAGTGAGAAACAAACAGATTAGGAAGACCGTTCACTGAGATCCAGTTACCTTGAGCATCCTGGATAGAATTAATACGATTGCGAGATTTACGGCTTTTAACCGCTTTGTGGAAAAAAGCCGAATTTTTATCACCCTCACGCAGCCAATTAACCTTAGCCTTTTGTTTCAGGAACCTCTCTTCATCCAGGCTAGCCTCGTTATAAGCGAGGAGATACCTGCATTGTTCTTCACGAAGATCCTTATTGAAAGGATCCCGATCCAAAGCAATCTGAACTCTATCAAGCTCATTACGAAGAGAGATAACCTTAGAAAAGAGGTTTCTCTGGTTGCGAAGCATCTTACGTATTTGCACTTTCAGATTTTTAAGGTTTTTGAAAACCTTATACATGTGATAACCAGTGATATTGGGGTTCCAAGAAGAGGCAACAATCTGCTTGAAATCGGTCTTATAGGTCAGGAAATTAGGGAACTTGAATGGTTTAGGTTGGAAAGGGGCACGATGAGGGAGAGAAAGCACAGCAGGAGTATGATCGGACGAACGGTAAGGGAGAAAATTAACAGTAGAGGAAGGGAAAGAAGCAACGAAGTGAGTATTTCCCATGACACGATCGATCTTCTTGAGGATGCCCCCCGAACCATTAGGAGATTTGGTCCATGTGTAGAAGAGACCTTTATAGTTAAGATCCTCCATTTCCATCAGATTGACACAATCCCTGAAGTCCTCCATGGCACGAGAAACCCCCGAAGACCCGGATGTGCTATCTTTAATATCAAGAGCAGCATTGAAATCACCTAAAAGAATCCAAGGGGTATCTCTAACCATATTCTTATGGACCGCAAGAGAATGCCAGAGAGATCGACGCATCAAGTGATCATTATGAGCATAAACGAAAGAGCAGAAAAAAGATTTATTAGAATCACGAATATTAACTTTGAAATGCATAACCTGGTCATTTAAGTCAATAAGCATCATATCAATGGCAAGTGGATCCCAGGCAACAACAATTCTAGTCCCTCTTGGGGAAAAGAGACCGTTGGACGACCAAGACCAGGAACCAAAAGTACGGCTACAGATAAGAGGGAGGTTATGGAAGGAAGCACGAGTCTCAAGAGAAGCACAAATATGAAGATTTTGATCGCGGATAAGATCTCTCAAGACTTTCTGATGAGAAGGTTTACAGAGACCGCGAGTATTCCAAGCACCGATGTGCGTCATATGGAAACTTGGAGGGGGGTGGAGTCCATCTGCTCAGACACCGGAGCTATCATAGGGTGATCATTATATGATCCAGACTCATTAACAATGAACTGGGCAGTGTCACCGTCATCAGAATCAACCTCAATACTATTATCCTCTCCGATTAGGTCATCAGTATCAGGATCAAAATCATGAGGACTAGAATGGGAAGGAGTACCAGAATGTGGCAGTGGGACAGAAGTAGAGGGAATATCCGTGACGTCAGAGGAACAAGCCTCTAGAATGGAGAAGGCATTGAATAAAGGGGTGGAGGATTCAGACTGATTTATGGCCTGGGAGGGAGAAATACGAATGAAAGGGCTAGGGAATCCAACAATATCCGTCTTATCCTTCATAGGGGGATTAGGGGGATTGGTGGATAAAGGGGGGCTATTATTAATCTGAACCGGAAGTTTCTGAAACCGTATTTTATTTTTATTAGTTTTTAAAAAGTTATTATTTTTTGAGTAAAAATTAACTTGGGTATTGTTTTTATATTTTCTATTTGTATTGCTTTTAGAAGATTCATTATTTTTATTGTCTTTAGTAGAAACATGTTTTGAAGAATTTTTCTTTTTTGAAACCATAGTAAAATCATCATTATTATCTATAATAGAAGTAACATTAATGGTAGATGTATCCATATGATTAGCACTAGAAGGATCATTAGTTTTATTAATTACATGCATACAAACATGTGTTTCGTGACCAAACAGCTTACAGTGAGAGCACATAGGTGGTTTCCATTCATACTCAACTCTAAGAGTATGGCAAGAAAATTCAAGTGTTTCAGGATCTGGTATACGGATTTTAATTTTGTCCACCCATGAGGGACGAGTTGGTACTTCTAAAAGGACACGTGCATAGACTGCCTTACCCGCAGCATAAGTACACATGTTAGCTGTATAAGAGTCCATAGCAAGAGGTTTACCTATTTTAGAAGCTATGTGACTTAATCCTTCCTCACTCCAAGTCTCATAAGGGATGTCATGTATTTTAATCCATAGAGGAAGTTTGTCATGGTTGTTTCTATGAATGCTAAGTCCGGGTCTCCATTTTTGCATAACAATGGGGGCACTCCTAAATGTCCATGGACCGTGAGTGATAACATGTTTTAGACCTTGGTCATTGTTAAATTTAAAAAGATAGACACCGTTACCATTTAACAGAACATCCTCCAGCCCATGTTTTTTGGGTAAAGAGGGCGGCACCTCTGGCAAATTTTATTAATAAAAAGAATGAATACAATATAAGGCTGGGGACTCCCCACCAAAAAACAGAAAATCCATCGGGACAGGCCCCAACGGACAACAAGCTAAACTAGGAACCAAAACAAGAGAGGAAACCATAAGCAAACAAGAACAAAAGGAGATCAACCTGCAAAACAAACAAACCATACAAGCCAAAACAAGCAGAGGAAAAAGAAAGCGCATCGGAAGAAAATTAAGGGAGGGTCCAAATAGTTTTAGCCAAATCAACATTAGTGCAAGTTTTCAAAGAAAGACTCAGCAGTCTACAGCGGATATCGTCCTTTACAATATTCACGACAGCATGATGAGATCTTTTAATATTTTTAAAAATGCGTAAATTTCTTTCCCGCCAGATGTGGTAGACCGCTCCAGCAAAAACAAGTCTTCTAATGATGGACCAAATGGTCTTGTTCTTATTAATGGGGTTGAGTTGACTAATGATATCAGACCAGCTATCAGTGGAGAAGGAGAGATTCATAACATGATGTAGGTCATGCCAAACCAAAGAAGTGAAAGAGCATTCAAAGAAGAGATGGGAAAGGGAATCCGGACAGTTACCGCAGAACGCACAAATGAGATTGGAATTTGTGTCCCAGATTATGATTTTATCATGAGTCTTGAGACGATCTTTAAGAGCAACCCAAAGAATGAATGCATGTCTGGGAATGTTCTGGGAGAACCAAACAAGATGAAACCAAAAGACCGGTTGTTGATAGGGGCGAATAGACTGCCACACAGAACGAACAGAGAAAGGGGAGAGTTGACCGTCTCTAGATCTCCAAAGGAGTTTATCAGAGACGGACGTGGAAATTGCAGGAGGGTTATGAGAAAGAAGAGCACCATGGAAATCTCTCCAACAATGAGGCCGCACCCAAGATCCGTTAAGAACCAGGTCAGCAACCTTAGTATCAGGAGTGAAACCCGCATCATGGATGTCACGGACAGTCAAGAAATTAGAAAGAGGGCCCGCTGGGTGCCAATTGTCGAACCAAGCAGAAGTAGAGCATCCATCACCTATCTGGGAAACTATATACTCCCTTATCTTATCCCGCATATCCAGGATGTTACGTCAAGCAAATCCGGTCCCGTATTTTTTGGGGGCATCCCAAAAGTTACGGCCACATAAACGGTATGAGTGGATCCACTTAACCCATAGGGACTCTTTCTTGGAAAGGAGTCTCCAAACATGGGAAGCCATAAGGGCAACATTCCAGATAGCAAGGTTACGTATGCCAAGACCACCATGTTCCTTAGGAAGGCATACAGTTTTCCAGGAGACTTTAGCTTTACCACGCTTCAACTCACCATGGCACCAGAGAAAACCTCTCATGAGCTTCTCAATATCGTTAGAGATAGATTTAGGAAGAATAAAAACAGAAGCCCAATAGATTTGAGTAGAAGAAAGGACAGAAAGGATGAGCTGAAGACGACCAGCAAAGGAAAGAGACTTGTTTTTCCAGTCATTAATCCTGCATTTGAGTTTATCAACTAGGCCTTTACAGTCTTTCTGGGCAAGACGCGTGGTGATGAGAGGAACGCCAAGGTATCGGACAGGGAAAGAGCCCTCAGGAAACTTAACAATAAGATCAATGGCAGCTCTGGTCCTCTCACCAACATTACAGTAGAAAGCTTCACTCTTTGCAATATTTGGATGAAGGCCAGAAACCCCAGAGAAATCCTCAAGAGAATCACAGATGATTCTAACCGAAGAGCTATCACCATGACAGATGAGAAGGAGATCGTCTGCAAAGCAGAGATGGGTGATATTTTGATCATCACATTGTCTGTGGAATTTAAAAGAATCAGAATCATGGATGTTTCTCTTGATCATAAGGTTAAGCACTTCCATGACAAGAGTGAAGAGATAAGGAGAGAGGGGGTCACCCTGTCGAAGGCCCCTTTTACCGTCGAAATAACCATGAGTATTCCCATTGATACTCACAGAGTAAGCAACCGTGGAAACACATGTCATGATCCATTCAATCATACGATTGGGGAATCCAAACCCAAACAAGATGGTCCGCAGAAACGTCCAGTCAACTGTATCGTAGGCTTTTTGAATATCAACCTTAAACGCACACCTAGGAGGACCACGATGACGATGATAATCACGCATGAGTTCATGGACAAGAAGGACGTTGTCGGTGATCAAACGTCCAGGGATGAAAGCAGACTGGTTTTCATCAACCAGAGAAGAAAGATGGTTTTTTATACGATCCGCAATAATCTTGCTGATACATTTGTAAACAACGTTACAACAAGCTATAGGACGGAAATCAGTGACTTTAGAGGGGGAATCAACTTTAGGGATGAGAGCAAGGATGGTGCTGTTGAAGGACTTAAGAAGTTTGCCAGAATAGAAGAATTCCTTAACAGCCATACAGAAATCAGGACCCACAATATCCCAAGCAGACTTGAAGAACTTAGCAGAGAAACCATCAGAACCAGGAGCTTTATCATCACCCATCTGGAACAGAACACACTTAACCTCCGCGTCAGTGACAGGAGTAAGCATGGCGGCAGACTGGATGGGGGAGAGCTTATTAGAGAAGAGGGAAGAAGGATCACGAATAGGAATGGAAGGCTGGGCAGAACCCAAAAAGGCTTGAAAGTGAGAAACAAACAGATTAGGAAGATCATTCCCTGAGATCCAGTTACCCTGAGCATCCTGGATAGAATTAATACGATTTCGAGATTTACGACTTTTAACCGCTTTATGGAAAAAAGCCGAATTTTTATCACCCTCACGCAACCAGTTAACCTTAGCCTTTTGTTTCAGGAACCTCTCTTCATCCAGGGTAGCCTCGTTATAAGCGAGGAGATACCTGCATTGTTCTTCACGAAGATCCTTATTGAATGGATCCCGATCCAAAGCAATCTGAACTCTATCAAGCTCATTACGAAGAGAGATAACCTTAGAGAAGAGGTTTCCCTGGTTGCGAAGCATCTTACGTATCGGCACTTTCAGATTTTTAAGGTTTTTGAAAACCTTATACATCCGATATCCAGTGATATTGGGGTTCCAAGAAGAGGCAACAATCTGCTTGAAATCGTTCTTATAAGTAAGGAAATTAGGGAATTTGAAAGGCTTAGGTTGGAAAGGGACACGATGGGGGAGAGTAAGCACAGCAGGAGTATGATCAGAAGAACGGTAAGGCAGAAAATTGACCGTAGAGGAGGGGAAAGAAGCAACGAAGTGAGTATTGCCCATGACACGATCGATCTTCTTGAGGATTCCACCCGAACCATTAGGAGATTTGGTCCATGTGTAGAAGAGACCTTTATAGTTAAGATCCTCCATTTCCATCAGATTAACACAGTCCCTGAAGTCTTCCATGGCACGAGAAATCCCAGACGACCCGGAGGTGCTATCTTTAATATCAAGGGCAACATTGAAGTCACCCAAAAGAATCCAAGGGGTATCTTTAACCATATTCTTATGGTCCGCAAGAGAATGCCAGAGAGAGCGACGCATCATGTGATCATTATGAGCATAGACGAAAGAGCAGAAAAAGGATTTATTAGAATCACGAATAAAAACTTTGAAATGCATAACCTGATCATTTAAGTCAATAAGAATCATATCAATTGCAAGCGGATCCCAGGCCACCACAATTCTAGTCCCTCTAGGGGAGAAAAGACCGTTGGAGGACCACGACCAAGAACCAAAAGTACGACTACAGATAAGAGGGAGGTTAGGGAAGGAAGCACGAGTCTCAAGAGAAGCACAAATATGAAGATTTTGATCGCGAATAAGATCTCTCAAGGCTTTCTGATGAGAAGGCTTACAAAGACCGCGAGTATTCCATGCAGCGATGTGCGTCATATGGAAACTTTGATGGGGGTGGAGTCCATCTGCTCGGACACCGGAGCTATCATAGGGTGATCATTATAGGATCCAGCCTCATTAACAATGAATTGGGCAGTGTCCCCATCATCAGAATCAACCTCAATACTATCCTCAGCGATAAGGTCATCAGCATCAGGATCAAAAACATCAGGACTAGAATGGAGAGGCGCACCATGTTGGGGCAGGGGGACAGAAGTAGAGGGAATATCCGTGACGTCAGAGGAACAGGTTTCTAGAATGGAAAAGGCGTTGAATAAAGGGGTGGAGGATTTCGACTGATAAATGGGCTGGGAGGAAGAAATATGAATGATAGGGCTAGGGAATCCAACAGTAGCGGACTTATCCTTCATTGGGGGTTTAGGGGGATTGGTGGGTAAAGGGGAACTATTATTAATATGAACCGTAATTTTCTCAGACCGTTTTTTATTTCTATTAGTTTTTAAAATGTTTTTATTTTTTGAAATAAAATTATCTTGGGTATTCTTTTGGTATTTTCTACTAGTATTGCTTTTAGAAGATTCATTATATTTATTGTCTTTAGTAAAAACATGTTTTGAAGAATTTTTCTTATTTGAAACCATAGTAAAATCCTCAATATTATCTATAATAGAAGTATCATTAATGGTAGGAGTATCCATATGATTAGCAATATAAGGATCATTAGTTTTAGTGATAGCATGCATACAAACATGTGTTTCGTGACCAAACACCTTACAATGAGAGCACATAGGAGGTTTCCATTCATACTCTACTCTAAGCGTATGGCAATTAAATTCAAATGTTTCAGGATCTGGGATACGGATTTTAATTTTGTCCACCCATGAGGGACGAGTTGGGACTTCTAAAAGTACACGAGCATAGACTGCCTTTCCCGCAGCATAAGTACACATGTTAGCAGTATAAGAGTCCATAGCAAGCGGTTTACCTATTTTAGAAGATATGTGACTTAATCCTTCCTCACTCCAAGTCTCATAAGGGATGTCATGTATTTTAATCCATAGAGGAAGTTTATCATGGTTGTCCATGGCCCGTGAGTGATAACATGGTTTAGACCTTGGTCATTGTTAAATTTAAAAAGATAGACACCGTTACCATTTAACAGAACATCCTCCAGCCCATGTTGAGACCACATCTTAAAGGCAAGATAACGAACATCTGAATAATTCATTTTACATCCAACGAAATAACCACATATGGTTCGAGCATGAGTCTCACATATCTTATTAACAACATTGATCGGGATATCTACTGGCACATCAATATCATTACTCATATTAGGAATGAAACGAAAATTCTCGCTAGAATGTTTTTTAGGACCACTTAAAATGTTTGCTTGAGAGTTAACAAGCAAAGGTAATTTACTAGACCAAGCATTGTAATTTATGTCTTTAACTTCCATTTTACCATTAAAATTAATTTGCTTGTTGGAATTATGTAATTGAACATCCTCGGCATCATTATTAAGTTTAGAGTTAACAAGAAAATGATTATCCGGTTTATGACTTACATAGTTTTTATTATTAAACGGTTTATTATTATTAGCCCAATTAGTTTTATAATAAGCATTGGGCTTATGGATTAATTTACTAGTAGGTTTAGAAGGCTTTGTATTATTATGGACTAATAAAACATTGGGCTTATAAGTGTAGTTGGGTTTAGTATTGTTTGGGTTAGGTTTGATGACAATAGAAGGATGAAGGCCCAAAAGAGAGTTGGTATGGATGATGGGTTTTGTGGATCCATATAGGCTATCCAAGTCTTCACTTGGATTCAAAGAGCCGTGAATGTTAGAATTAGAGGAATCGTTCATATCATGTTCAATGGGATGGTCAACATTTTGGGAGGAGAGAAAGCATGTTCCTTGGTCTCCCACTTTGGAAACCAAAAGTTGGTCAAAAGCATTCATAGAATCCTTTTTCTCCCCACTAATACTATAAGCATAATTAAAATTTTGAAGGGTTGTATGAATATCATCGGCATTTTGAAGAGAAGAAGAAGACTCACCCTTGCTGACCGTTGATGCTCCTTCTTGACCGTTAGAGTTCGTGTTCGTGACCGTTGAAATCTTGTGATCGTTCATGACCGTTGGTGCGTGTGATTCCGGGGGTGCGTGTGCTTCACGGACAGATTGGCTTGCAGCATCGTTCCTTTGGCCTTTGGTGTTCA
The DNA here is from genome assembly GCA_023525715.1 of Cichorium intybus. Lineage (NCBI taxonomy): Eukaryota > Viridiplantae > Streptophyta > Magnoliopsida > Asterales > Asteraceae > Cichorium > Cichorium intybus. The sequence continues at coordinate 42,415,682 of CM042015.1, forward strand.
TCACGTTTGTATCTTGAGCATTAGGAGCTTGATCTTTCCTCGCTGCAACATCATGATCGTGTGATGTTATCAAATGGTTTTGCTGCATGTTATTTCCCGTGTTTGGTGGTTTCATTCCCGTGTTGATCTTGTGATGTTTAGTCGCTGCATGTTCTTTCCCGTGAATATATTCATTTGTTGTTGCTGCATCATCTTGACCGTGTGGTATTGTTTTAGCACTTCCACCATTTGTTGATTGTTTAATGTGGCTCATGCAGTCACGTAGTTGTTCTTGTTCATCATCTTCTTGTTGTATACGCATGGTTACATCATCATCTTTACAAACATCATCCCGATCCAAAGCCTCGCCAGAAGTATTCAATGTCGAGTTGATATCATCATCTCCATTAGATGGTATTCGAGTAATTTTATGAATGCCACCATCTTCAATCGGTTGTATAACAGATCCATTTTCATGTGTATGAGCTGAAGGATCAACATAACCTCCATGGGATTTTTCTTTTACTAGAAAATGTTTAGAAATAAAGTCCGTAGCTTTTACATTAAAATTTTGTTTTTTTGTTTTAGTAGATCTTTTTTGTATGTTTCTATCAAGAAGTTTAAACATACATGGCTGTTTTTTTTTTATGTTTTTTAATCTTTTTTCAACAATATTGAATGTAATTTGAGGATCTGTAAAACCTTTTGTAGAAATAATATGATTATCATTTGGTATTATGTTTTCAGATTTCTCAGATAAATGTGGATCATGGATTATACCTGGTGAAACACCAGCCATAATGGAAATAAAATATAAAAAATTGAAACCAAACAAAAAATAAAAAGGAAAAGAAAACGTAAATAGTTCTTGAGAGAGTAGTTCTTGAGAGAGAAGTGGGGAGAGAGTTGGGTTTTCTAGTTTTCATATGATGGATTAGGGTTTTCTATAATGGAAATAAAATATAAAAAATTGAAACCAAACAAAAAATAAAAAGGAAAAGAAAACGTAAATAGTTCTTGAGAGAGTAGTTCTTCCTCCAGCCCATGTTGAGACCACATCTTAGAGGCGAGATAACGAACATCTGAATAATTCATTTTACATCCAACGAAATAACCGCATATGGTTCTAGCATGAGTCTCACATATCTTATTAACAACATTGATCGGGATATCTACTGGCACATCAATATCATTACTCATATTAGGTATGAAACGAAAATTTTCGCTAGAATGTTTTTTAGGACCACATAAAATGTTTGCTTGAGAGTTAACAAGCATAGGTAATTTACTAGACCAAGCATTGTAATTTATGTTTTTCACATCCATTTTTCCATTAATATTAATTTCCTTGTTGGAATTATGTAAATGAACAACCTCGGCTTCATTATTAAATCTAGACTTAACAGGAATATGATTATCCTGTTTTTGAATAACATAGTTTTTATTATTAAAAGGTTTATTATTGTTAGCCCAATTAGTATTATTATAAGCATTGGGCTTATGGAAGTATTTACTAGTAGGTTTAGAAGGCTTTGTATTATTATGGGCTAATAATACATTGGGCTTATAAGGTTGATTGGGCTTATAATTGTTTGAGTTTGGTTTGATGACAATAGAGGGATGGAGGCCCAAAAGAGATTGGGTATGAGTGATGGGTTTTTTAGATCCATTTAATGAATCCGAATCTATGTTAGGTTTTAAAAATCCATCGTGAATATTAGGAGAACTTTCATCGATCAAAGCAATGCCTTTGGAAGAGTCAACACATTGGATACCAATGCTTGTCTCTTGGTCTCCCACTAGTGCTACCAAAGGTTGGTCAAAAGAATTATTACAAGGCATTGTCTCCCCACTAACACAATTAGCATGATTGAAACAATTCAAATGGAGATTAGAAGATAGAATATGATCAGAATTTAGAAGAGAAGATGACTCACCCTTGTAGACCGTTGGAGCTTCTTCTTGGCCGTTAGGAGCGTGTACCTCACGATCTGCAGCAGCGTTTCCTTGCCCATCGGAGTTCATCACGGTTGTAGCTTCATGGTCATCATCACCGTATTCATTCATGAGGTTACTAACTTTCAGGCCCGTATCTCCACCATTTGGCATTGAATAAAGCTGCATGTATTCATCTCCTTTTGAAGACGTTTCTCCCCCTTCCGCATTGTTGGAAATTCTTTTGGTGCCCGTTGGAGATTGAATAACTTTCGTAAGTTTGATCTTTGGGGAATGCAGATCCGTTAGTGTGCCACCTTCCTCTGCCATGTCCATTGGTTCGTGAACTTCATGAGCTTCTCTTTCTCCATTGAGTGCAGATTCACCATCTTCTCCGTCATCTTCATCTTCTTTAGAGGAAGAATCCGTTAGCATTCCATCATTCATTTCAAGACCAACAACTTCATTATCATCTTTAGCAGAAGTTTTTGAAACTGATTTGATTGTGTCATCTCCTTGAATCGAGGCATTCTTCTCCAAAGAATCATATAATTCAGTTGTAGATGGTTCAAACAATCCGTATTGCTTAGAATTTTCGTGATTATTTTGAGAATGTAGATGTGATTCATTTCCAGCAACAAATTCTGTAAAGCGTTTATGGTTATTAAAAGATTTCTTTTTTTGTATGCATCTATCAAGTTGTTTGAAGAAACATGGCTGATTTGTTTTTATGTTTTTCAATCTTTTTTCAATCAATTTCAAAGTATTTTCATGATCTATAATACCTTGTGCAGGAAATAATAGATTATGATTTTCTAAAACATTATCATTTTCAAAACATTGATCAGAACCAGGAATTATGCCTGGTGAAACACCAGCCATAATTAAAATAAAACTACAAAAGACTTAAAGCTTGCAAAAAACCGTAGAGATTGCTTAGAGAGTGCTGGGTTTTCTATTTTTCTTGGTTGTGGGTTTTCTAGTTTTCATATGATGGATGAGGGTTTTCTAGTTTTCATATGATGGATTGGTTTTCTAGATTTCATATGATGCATTAGGGTTATTGAATGTTGCAAATGATGTTATTAGGGTTTTCTAGTTTTCATATGATGGATTAGGATTTTCTAGTTTTCATATGATGCATTAGGTTTTTGAATGTTGCAAATGATGTTATTAGGGTTTTCTAGATTTCGTATGATGGATTAGGGTTTTCTAGTTTTCATATGACGGATTAGGGTTTCCTAGTTTTCATATGATGGATTAGGTTTTTGAATGTTGCAAATGATGTTATTAGGGTTTTCTAGATTTCGTATGATGGATTAGGGTTTTCTAGTTTTCATATGATCGATTAGGGTTTTCTAGTTTTCATATGATGGATTAGGGTTTTTGAATGTTGCAAATGATGTTATTAGGGTTTTCTAGTTTTCATATGATAGATAAGGGTTTTTGAATGTTGCAAATGATGTTATTAGGGTTTTCTAGTTTTCATATGATAGATTAGGGTTTTTGAATGTTGCAAATGATGTTATTAGGGTTTTCTAGTTTTTTTTTTTTTTTTTTTTTTTTTTTTTTTTTTTTTTTGGTAACCGAGGACCCCACCCGACCCATCCTTTGGATGACCCTGATGAAGCAACCTCGGGGCCCACGCATACCTTGCAGCAGGGTGGTCCGGGTCAATCACCTACGGGGGTAGAGAGGTGGCCAGTGGCCATCCCCTGATTGAAACCTAACACTCCCTATGGGGAAAGGGAGGGAGTGGGATTAGAACTTGGAACCTCTTTATGGGGGAAGAGAAAGAGTCCTAAGCCTTATCCACTAGGCCATCAGGGTGATGGTTGGGTTTTCTAGTTTTCATAAGATGGGTTAGGGTTTTCTAGTTTTCATATGATGGATTAGGGTTTTCTAGTTTTCATATGATGGATTAGGGTTTTTGAATGTTGCAAATGATGTTATTAGGGTTTTCTAGTTTTCATATGATGGATTAGGGTTTTCTAGATTTCATATGATGCATTAGGGTTATTGAATGTTGCAAATGATGTTATTAGGGTTTTCTAGTTTTCATATGATGGATTAGGATTTTCTAGTTTTCATATGATGCATTAGGTTTTTGAATGTTGCAAATGATGTTATTAGGGTTTTCTAGATTTCGTATGATGGATTAGGGTTTTCTAGTTTTCATATGACGGATTAGGGTTTCCTAGTTTTCATATGATGGATTAGGTTTTTTGAATGTTGCAAATGATATTATTAGGGTTTTCTGGTTTTCATATGATGGATTAAGGTTTTCTAGTTTCATATGATAGATTAGGGTTTTCTAGTTTTCATATAATGCATTAGGGTTTTTGAATGTTGCAAATGATGTTATTAGGGTTTTCTAGTTTTTTTTTTTTTTTTTTTTTTTTGGTAACCGAGGACCCCACCCGACCCATCCTTTGGATGACCCTGATGAAGCAACCTCGGGGCCCACGCACACCTGGCAGCAGGGTGGTCCGGATCAATCACCTACGGGGGTAGAGAGGTGGCCAGCGGCCATCCCCTGATTGAAACCTAACACTCCCTATGGGGAAAGGGAGGGAGTGGGATTAGAACTTGGAACCTCTTTATGGGAGAAGAGAAAGAGTCCTAAGCCTTATCCACTAGGCCATCAGGGTGATGGTTGGGTTTTCTAGTTTTCATATGATGGATTAGGGTTTTCTAGTTTTCATATGACGGATTAGGGTTTTCTAGTTTTCATATGATGGATTAGGGTTTTCTAGTTTTCATATGACGGATTAGGGTTTCCTAGTTTTCATATGATGGATTAGGGTTTTTGAATGTTTCAAATGATGTTATTAGGGTTTTGTAGTTTTCATATGATGGATTAGGGTTTTCTAGTTTTCATATGATGCATTAGGGTTATTGAATGTTGCAAATGATGTTATTAGGGTTTTCTAGTTTTCATATGATGGATTAGGGTTTTCTAGTTTTCATATGATGTTATTCGGGTTTTCTAGTTTTCTAATGATGGATATGGGATTTCTAGTTTTCATACGATGGATTAGGGTTTTCTTGTTTTCATATGATCAATTAGGGTTGTCTAGTTTTCATATGATGGATTAGGGTTTTTGAATGTTTCAAATGATGTTATTAGGGTTTTCTAGTTTTCATATGATAGATAAGGGTTTTTGAATGTTCAAATGATGTTATTAGGGTTTTCTAGTTTTCATATGATGGATTAGGGTTTTTGAATGTTGCAAATGATGTTATTAGGGTTTTCTAGTTTTCATAAGATGGGTTAGGGTTTTCTAGTTTTCATATGATGGATTAGGGTTTTCTAGTTTTCATATGATGGATTAGAGTTTTTGAATGTTGAAATGATGTTATTAGGGTTTTCTAGTTTTCATATGATGGATTAGGATTTTCTAGTTTTCATATGATGCATTAGGTTTTTGAATGTTGCAAATGATGTTATTAGGGTTTTCTAGATTTCGTATGATGGATTAGGGTTTTCTAGTTTTCATATGACGGATTAGGGTTTCCTAGTTTTCATATGATGGATTAGGTTTTTTGAATGTTGCAAATGATATTATTAGGGTTTTCTGGTTTTCATATGATGGATTAAGGTTTTCTAGTTTCATATGATGGATTAGGGTTTTCTTATTTTCATATGATTGATTAGGGTTTTCTAGTTTTCATATAATGCATTAGGGTTTTTGAATGTTGCAAATGATGTTATTAGGGTTTTCTAGTTTTTTTTTTTTTGGTAACCGAGGACCCCACCCGACCCATCCTTTGGATGACCCTGATGAAGCAACCTCGGGGCCCACGCACACCTGGCAGCAGGGTGGTCCGGGTCAATCACCTACGGGGGTAGAGAGGTGGCCAGTGGCCATCCCCTGATTGAAACCTAACACTCCCTATGGGGAAAGGGAGGGAGTGGGATTAGAACTTGGAACCTCTTTATGGGGGAAGAGAAAGAGTCCTAAGCCTTATCCACTAGGCCATCAGGGTGATGGTTGGTTTTCTAGTTTTTTTTTGGGTAAAGAGGACGGGACCTCTGGCAAATTTTATTAATAAAAAGAATAAATACAATATAAGGCTGGGGACTCCCCACCAAAAATCAGAAAATCCATCGGGACAGGCCCCAATGGACAACAAGGTAAACTAGGAACCAAAATAAGATAAGGAACCATAAGAATACAAGAACATAAAGGAGAGCAACCTGCAAAACAAACAAACCATACAAGCCAAAACAAGCATAGAAAAAAGAGAGCGCAGAGGAAGAAAATTAAGGGAGTGTCCATATTGTTTTAGCCAAATTAACATTAGAGCATGGTTTCATATAAAGACTCAGCAGTCTACAGCGGATATCATCCTTAACAGTATTCACGACAGCATGATGAGATCTTTTTATTTTTGTAAAAAAACGTAAATTTCTTTCCCGCCAGATGTGGTAGACCGCTCCAGCAAAAACAAGTCTTCTGATGATGGACCAAATGGTCTTGTTCTTATTAATGGGGTTGAGCTGATTAATGATATCAGACCAGGTATCAGTGGAGAAGGAGAGATTCATGACATGATGGAGGTCATGCCAAACCAAAGAAGTGAAAGAGCATTCAAAGAAGAGATGGGAAAGGGAATCCGGACAGTTACCGCAGAACGCACAATTGAGATTGGATTTTGTGTCCCAGATTTTGATTTTATCATGAGTCTTGAGACGATCTTTAAGAGCAACCCAAAGTATGAATGCATGTCTGGGAATGTTCTGGGAGAACCAAACAAGATGAAACCAAAAGACCGGTTGGTGATAGGGGCGAATAGACTGCCACACAGATCGAACAGAGAAAGGGGATAGTTGACCGTCTCTAGATCTCCAAAGGAGTTTATCAGAGACGGACGTGGAAATAGCAGGAGGGTTATGAGAAAGAAGAGCACCATGGCAATCTCTCCAACAATGAGGCCTAACCCAAGATCCGTTAAGAACCAGGTCAGCAACCTTAGTATCAGGAGTGAAACCCGCATCATGGATGTCACGGACAGACAAGAATTTAGAAAGAGGGCCCGCAGGGTGCCAATTGTCGAACCAAGCAGAAGTAGAGCATCCATCACCTATCTGGGAAACTATATACTCCCTTATCTTATCCCGCATATCCAGGATGTTACGCCAAGCAAATCCAGTCCCGTATTTTTTGGGGGCATCCCAAAAGTTACGGCCACATAAACGGTATGAGTGGATCCACTTAACCCATAGGGACTCTTTTTTGGAAAGGAGTCTCCAAACATGGGAAGCCATAAGGGCAACATTCCAGATAGCAAGGTTACGTATACCAAGGCCACCATGTTCCTTAGGAAGGCATACAGTTTTCCAGGAGACTTTAGCTTTACCACGCTTTAACTCACCATGGCACCAGAGGAAACCTCTCATGAGTTTCTCAATATCGTTAGAGATAGATTTAGGTAGAATAAAAACAGAAGCCCAATAAATTTGAGTAGAAGAAAGGACAGAGAGGATGAGCTGGAGACGACCAGCAAAGGAAAGAGACTTGTTTTTCCAGTCATTAATCCTGCATTTGACTTTATCAACAAGGCCTTTACAGTCTTTGTGGGCAAGACGCGTGGTGATGAGAGGAACACCAAGGTATCGGACAGGGAAAGAGCCCTCAGGAAACTTAACAATAAGATCAATGGCCGCCCTGGTCCTCTCACCAACATTGCAATAGAAAGCTTCACTTTTTACAATATTTGGATGGAGGCCAGAAACTCCAGAGAATTCCTCAAGAGAATCACAGATGATTCTAACCGAAGAGCTATCACCATGACAGAAGAGAAGAAGATCGTCGGCAAAGCAGAGATGGGTGATACTTTGATCATCACATTGTCTGTGGAATTTAAAAGTATCAGAATCATGGATGTTTCTCTTGATCATAAGGTTAAGCACTTCCATGACAAGAGTGAAAAGATAAGGAGAAAGGGGGTCACCCTGCCTTAGGCCCCTTTTACCGTCAAAGTATCCGTGAGTATTCCCATTGATACTTACAGAGTAAGCAACCGTCGAAACACATGTCATGATCCAGTCAATCATACGATCGGGGAAACCAAACCCTAACAAGATAGACCTTAGAAACGACCAGTCAACCGTGTCGTATGCTTTTTGAATATCAACCTTAAAAGCACATCTCGGAGGACCACGATGACGATGATAATCACGCATCAGTTCATGAACAAGAAGGACGTTGTCAGTGATCAAACGACCAGGGATGAAAGCAGACTGGTTTTCATCAACCAGAGAAGAAAGATGGTTTTTGATACGATCTGCAATAATCTTGCTGATACATTTGTAGACAACGTTACAACAAGCTATAGGGCGGAAATCAGTGACTTTGGAAGGGGAATCAACTTTAGGGATGAGCGCAAGGATGGTGCTGTTGAAAGACTTAAGAAGTTTGCCAGAATAGAAGAATTCCTTAACCGCCATACATAAATCAGGACCCACAATATCCCAAGCAGACTTGAAGAACTTAGCAGAGAAACCATCAGAACCAGGAGCTTTATCATCACCCATCTGGAACAGGACACGCTTAACCTCCGCGTCAGTAACAGGAGTAAGCATGGCGGCAGACTGGTGGGGGGAGAGCTTATTAGAGAAGAGGGAAGAAGGATCACGAATAGCAGTAGAAGGCTGGGCAGAACCCAAGAAGGTTTGAAAGTGAGAAACAAAAAGATTAGGAAGATCGTTCCCCGAGATCCAGTTACCTTGAACATCCTGGATAGAATTAATACGATTGCGAGAATTACGACTTTTAACCGCTTTGTGGAAAAAAGCCGAATTTTTATCACCTTCACGCAGCCAGTTAACCTTAGCCTTTTGTTTTAAGAACCTCTCTTCATCCAGGCTAGCCTCGTTATAAGCGATGAGATACCTGCATTGTTCTTCACGAAGATCCTTATTGAAAGGATCCCGATCCAAAGCAATCTGAATTCTATCAAGCTCATTACGAAGAGAGATAACCTTAGAAAAGAGGTTTCCCTGGTTGCGAAGCATCTTACGAATAGGCACTTTCAGATTTTTAAGGTTTTTGAAAAGCTTATACATCTGATATCCAGTTATGTTAGGGTTCCAAGAAGAGGCAACAATCTGTTTGAAATCTTCCTTATAAGTCAGGAAATTAGGGAACTTGAAAGGCTTAGGTTGGAAAGGGGCACGTTTGGGGAGTGAAAGCACAGCAGGAGTATGATCGGAAGAACGGTAAGGGAGAAAATTGACAGTAGAGGAGGGGAAAGAAGCAACAAAGTGAGTATTTCCCATGACACGATCGATCTTCTTAAGGATGCCACCCGAACCATTAGGAGACTTGGTCCATGTGTAGAAGAGACCTTTATAGTTAAGATCCTCCATTTCCATCAGATTGACACAGTCCCTGAAGTCCTCCATGGCACGAGAAATCCCAGACGACCCGGAGGTGCTATCTTTGATATCAAGAGCAACATTGAAATCACCCAGAAGAATCCAAGGAGTATCTCTAACCACATTCTTATGAACCGCAAGAGAATGCCAGAGAGAACGACGCATCATGTGATCATTATGAGCATAGACGAAGGAGCAGAAAAAGGATTTATTAGAATCACGAATATTAACTTTGAAATGCATAACCTGATCATTTAAGTCGATAAGCATCATATCAATGGCCATTGGATCCCAGGCAACCACGATTCTAGTCCCTCTAGGGGAGAAGAGACCGTTGGAGGACCAGGACCAAGAGCCAAAAGTACGACTACAAATAAGAGGGAGGTTAGGAAAAGAAGCCCGAGTCTCAAGAGAAGCACAAATATGAAGATTTTGATCGCGGATAAGATCTCTCAATGCTTTCTGATGAGAAGGCTTACAGAGACCGCGAGTATTCCAAGCACCGATGTGCGTCATATGGAAACTTGGAGGGGGGTGGAGTCCATCTGCTCAGACACCGGAGCTATCATAGGGTGATCATTATAAGATCCAGACTCATTAACAATGAACTGGGCAGTGTCACCATCATCAGAATCAACCTCAATACTATTATCCTCTCCGATTAGGTCATCAGTATCAGGATCAAAATCATGAGGACTAGAATGGGAAGGAGTACCAGAATGTGGCAGAGGGACAGAAGTAGAGGGAATATCCGTGACGTCAGAGGAACAATCCTCTAGAATGGAGAAGGCATTGAATAAAGGGGTGGAGGATTCAGACTGATTTATGGCCTGTGAGGGAGAAATACGAATGAAAGGGCTAGGGAATCCAACAATAGCCGTCTTATCCTTCATAGGGGGATTAGGGGGATTGGTGGATAAAGGGGGGCTATTATTAATCTGAACCGGAAGTTTCTGAAACCGTATTTTATTTTTATTAGTTTTTAAAAAGTTTTTATTTTTTGAGTAAAAATTAACTTGGGTATTGTTTTGATATTTTCTATTTGTATTACTTTTAGAAGATTCATTAATTTTATTGTCTTTAGTAGAAACATGTTTTGAAGAAATTTTCTTTTTTGAAACCATAGTAAAATCATCATTATTATCTATAATAGAAGTAACATTAATGGTAGATGTATCCATATTATTAGCACTAGAAGGATCATTAATTTTATTAATTACATGCATACAAACATGTGTTTCGTGACCAAACAGCTTACAGTGAGAGCACATAGGTGGTTTCCATTCATACTCAACTCTAAGAGTATGGCAAGAAAATTCAAGTGTTTCAGGATCTGGGATACGGATTTTAATTTTGTCCACCCATGAGGGACGAGTTGGTACTTCTAAAAGGACACGTGCATAGACTGCCTTACCCGCAGCATAAGTACACATGTTAGCTGTATAAGAGTCCATGGCAAGAGGTTTACCTATTTTAGAAGCTATGTGACTTAATCCTTCCTCACTCCAAGTCTCATAAGGGATGTCATGTATTTTAATCCATAGAGGAAGTTTGTCATGGTTGTTTCTATGAATGCTAAGTCCGGGTCTCCATTTTTGCATAACAATGGGGGCACTCCTAAATGTCCATGGTCCGTGAGTGATAACATGTTTTAGACCTTGGTCATTGTTAAATTTAAAAAGATAGACACCGTTACCATTTAACAGAACATCCTCCAGCCCATGTTGAGACCACATCTTAGAGGCGAGATAACGAACATCTGAATAATTCATTTTACATCCAACGAAATAACCACATATGGTTCTAGCATGAGTCTCACATATCTTATTAACCACATTGATCGGGATATCTACTGGCACATCAATATCATTACTCATATTAGGTATGAAACGAAAATTTTCGCTAGAATGTTTTTTAGGACCACATAAGATGTTTGCTTGAGAGTTAACAAGCATAGGTAATTTACTAGACCAAGCATTGTAATTTATGTTTTTCACATCCATTTTACCATTGATATTAATTTCCTTGTTGGAATTATGTAAATGAACAACCTCGCCTTCATTATTAAATCTAGACTTAACAGGAATATGATTATCCGTTTTTTGAATAACATAGTTTTTATTATTAAAAGGTTTATTATTGTTAGCCCAATTAGTATTATTATAAGCATTGGGCTTATGGAAGTATTTACTAGTAGGTTTAGAATGCTTTGTATTATTATGGGCTAATAATACATTGGGCTTATAAGGTTGATTGGGCTTGTAATTGTTAGAGTTTGGTTTAATGACAAAAGAGGGATGGAGGCCCAAAAGAGATTGGGTATGAGTGATGGGTTTTTTGGATCCATTTAATGAATCCGAATTTATGTTGGGTTTTAAAGATCCATCGTGCATATTATGACAACTTTCATCGATCAAAATGCCATTGGAAGAGTCACCACATTGGATACCAATGCTTGTCTCTTGGTCTCCCACTAGTGATACCAAAGGTTGGTCAAAGGAATAATTACAAGGCCTTGTCTCCCCACTAACATAATTAGCATGATAGAAACAATTCAAATGGAGATTAGAAGCTAGAGTATGATCGGACTTTAGAATAGAAGATGACTCACCCTTGTAGACCGTTGGAGCTTGTTCTTGGCCGTTAGGTGCGTGAACCTCACGATCTGCAGCAGCGTGTCCTTGCCCATCGGAGTTCATCACGGTTGTAGCTTCATGGTCATCATCACCGTATTCAACCGTTGTGTAGTATGATGGTGTAGTTGGATCGTGTAATACACGATAAGCATGTGCAGCATCATCGGCTTCTTCCCCTTTGTTATTCATCATTTTTGCAGCTTGATCTTGACGTGCATCATGGCTTGTATGTGTCCCTCCCTTTTGTGTACCTTCTGATGTACCATGGAACGCCACCTTATCTCCTCCATCGGACTTTGAAGACGATTGAAACTGAAGAGCAGCAGCTCCAGTATCCATTCCCTTGTTTGTTTCAATCACATAACTACCATCTTTACGGATGCAAGAGGAAGGGAGCATTGTGGAATCATTCAAGACCATACTTTCACATGCTTCACCACCTTTATCTTCAACACCTTTGCGACTGTTTTTCATCCACTTTATGGCATGATCTTCAGGTTCGGTTAAGGTTACACGATGAGGATGCAAGTAGTCTTCATTCTTGGAAGACTTATGATCCGTATTATAATGAGATAATGCATCATCATCACGTTCTTCTTCTTCAGAGGAGTAATCCGTTAGCATTCCTTCGTTCATCTCAAGATCAACATCTACACCTTCATTTTCTGCAGAAGTTTTCGTGGCTGATTTGTTGAAGTCACCTCGCATACATTCTTCTTCTGTTGAAGCTTTCGTAGGTGATTTGAGGATTTCACCTCGATGAATCGAGGCACTCAACTCCAAATCATCATTTAAATCAGTCGTTGCTGCACCAATAACTCCTAATTGCTTATCCTTTCCTGGATTATTTTGAGCATGAATATGTAATTCATTTCCAGCAGCTGAATTTGTAATGTGTTTGTGGTTTCTAATAGATTTCTTTTTTTGTATGCTTCTATCAAGTTGTTTGAATAAAAATGGCTGTTTTGTTTTTATGTTTTTCAATCTTTTTTCAACCAGATTCAACGTTATTTCATGATCTATAAAACCAGTGACAGGAAATATAATATTTTGATTTTCTAAAACCTTTTTATTTTCCAAACATTGATCAGAACCAGGAATTATGCCTGGTGAAACACCAGCCATAATTAAAATAAAAATATAAAAACTTAAAGATTACAAAAATTCAGAGAGAATTGCTTGTGTTTTCTTGGGTTTTCTGGGATTTCTGGGTTTTCTAGTTTTCATATGATGGATTAGGGTTTTTGGTTTTCTAGTTTTCATATGATGGATTAGGGTTTTCTAGTTTTCATATGCCGGATTAGGGTTTTCTAGTTTTCATATGATGGATTAGGGTTTTTGAATGTTGCAAATGATATTAATAGGGTTTTCGTGTTTTCATAAGATGGATTAGGGGTTTCTAGTTTCATATGATGGATTAGGGTTTTCTAGTTTTCATATGATGGATTAGGGTTTTCTAGTTTTTATATGATGGATTAGGGTTTTTGAATGTTGAAAATGATGTTATTTGGGTTTTCTAGTTTTCATATGATGGATTAGGGATTTCTAGTTTTCATATGATGGATTAGGGTTTTCTAGTTTTCATATGATCGATTAGGGTTTTCTAGTTTTCATATGATGGATTAGGGTTTTTGAATGTTGCAAATGATGTTATTAGGGTTTTCTAGTTTTCATATGATAGATAAGGGTTTTTGAATGTTGCAAATGATGTTATTAGGGTTTTCTAGTTTTCATATGATGGATTAGGGTTTTCTAGTTTTCATATGATGCATTAGGGTTATTGAATGTTGCAAATGATGTTATTAGGGTTTTCTAGATTTCATATGATGGATTAGGGTTTTCTAGTTTTCATATGACGGATTAGGGTTTCCTAGTTTTCATATGATGGATTAGGGTTTTTGAATGTTGCAAATGATGTTATTAGGGTTTTATAGTTTTCATATGATGGATTAGGGTTTTCTAGTTTTCATATGATGCATTAGGGTTATTGAATGTTGCAAATGATGTTATTAGGTTTTCTAGATTTCATATGATGGATTAGGGTTTTCTAGTTTTCATATGATGGATTAGGGTTTTCTAGTTTTTATATGGTGGATTAGGGTTTTTGAATGTTACAAATGATGTTATTCGGGTTTTCTAGTTTTTGATATGATGGATTTGGGATTTCTAGTTTTCATACGATGGATTAGGGTTTTCTAGTTTTCATATGATGGATTAGGGATTTTGAATGTTGCAAATGATGTTATTAGGGTTTTCTAGTTTTCATATGATGGATTAGGGTTTTCTAGTTTTCATATGATGCATTAGGGTTATTGAATGTTGCAAATGATGTTATTAGGGTTTTCTAGATTTCATATGATGGATTAGGGTTTTCTAGTTTTCATATGACGGATTAGTGTTTCCTAGTTTTCATATGATGGATTAGGGTTTTTGAATGTTGCAAATGATGTTATTAGGGTTTTCTAGTTTTCATATGATGGATTAGGGTTTTCTTGTTTTCATATGATGCATTAGGGTTATTGAATGTTGCAAATGATGTTATTAGGGTTTTCTAGTTTTCATATGATAGATAAGGGTTTTTGAATGTTGCAAATGATGTTATTAGGGTTTTCTAGTTTTCATATGATGGATTAGGGTTTTCTAGTTTTTATATGATGGATTAGGGTTTTTGAATGTTGCAAATGATGTTATTCGGGTTTTCTAGTTTTCATATGATGGATTTGGGATTTCTAGTTTTCATACGATGGATTAGGGTTTTCTAGTTTTCATATGATGGATTAGGGTTTTTGAATGTTGCAAATGATGTTATTAGGGTTTTCTAGTTTTCATATGATGGATTAGGGTTTTCTAGTTTTCATATGATGCATTAGGGTTATTGAATGTTGCAAATGATGTTATTAGGGTTTTCTAGATTTCATATGATGGATTAGGGTTTTCTAGTTTTCATATGACGGATTAGGGTTTCCTAGTTTTCATATGATGGATTAGGGTTTTTGAATGTTGCAAATGATGTTATTAGGGTTTTCTAGTTTTCATATGATGGATTAGGGTTTTCTAGTTTTCATATGATGCATTAGGGTTATTGAATGTTGCAAATGATGTTATTAGGGTTTTCTAGATTTCATATGATGGATTAGGCATTTCTAGTTTTCATATGATGGATTAGGGTTTTCTAGTTTTTATATGATGGATTAGGGTTTTTGAATATTGCAAATGATGTTATTCGGGTTTTCTAGTTTTCATATGATGGATTTGGGATTTCTAGTTTTCATACGATGGATTAGGGTTTTCTAGTTTTCATATGATCGATTAGGGTTGTCTAGTTTTCATATGATGGATTAGGGTTTTTGAATGTTTCAAATGATGTTATTAGGGTTTTCTAGTTTTCATATGATAGATAAGGGTTTTTGAATGTTGCAACTGATGTTATTAGGTTTTTCTAGTTTTCATATGATGGATTAGGGTTTTTGAATGTTGCAAATGATGTTATTAGGGTTTTCTAGTTTTCATATGATGGATTAGGGTTTTCTAGTTTTCATATGATGCATTATGGTTATTGAATGTTGCAAATGATGTTATTAGGGTTTTCTAGATTTCATATGATGGATTAGGGTTTTCTAGTTTTCATATGACGGATTAGGGTTTCCTAGTTTTCATATGATGGATTAGGGTTTTTGAATGTTGCAAATGATGTTATTAGGGTTTTCTAGTTTTCATATGATGGATTAGGGTTTTCTAGTTTTCATATGATGCATTAGGGTTATTGAATGTTGCAAATGATGTTATTAGGGTTTTCTAGTTTTCATATGATAGATAAGGGTTTTTGAATGTTGCAAATGATGTTATTAGGGTTTTCTAGTTTTCATATGATAGATTAGGGTTTTCTAGTTTTTATATGATGGATTAGGGTTTTTGAATGTTGCAAATGATGTTATTCGGGTTTTCTAGTTTTCATATGATGGATTAGGGTTTTCTAGTTTTCATATGATGCATTAGGGTTATTGAATGTTGCAAATGATGTTATTAGGGTTTTCTAGATTTCATATGATGGATTCGGGTTTTCTAGTTTTCATATGACGGATTAGGGTTTCCTAGTTTTCATATGATGGATTAGGGTTTTTGAATGTTGCAAATGATGTTATTAGGGTTTTCTAGTTTTCATATGATGGGTTAGGGTTTTTGAATGTTGCAAATGATGTTATTAGGGTTTTCTAGTTTTCATATGATAGATAAGGGTTTTTGAATGTTGCAAATGATGTTATTAGGGTTTTCTAGTTTTCATATGATGGATTAGGGTTTTCTAGTTTTCATATGATGCATTAGGGTTATTGAATGTTGCAAATGATGTTATTAGGGTTTTCTAGATTTTTTTTTTTGGGTAAAGAGGGCGGCACCTCTGGCAAATTTTATTAATAAAAAGAATAAATACAATATAAGGCTAGGGACTCCCCACCAAAAAACAGAAAATCCATCAGGACAGGCCCCAACGGACAACAAGCTAAACTAGGAACCAAAACAGGAGAAGGAACCATATGGAAACAAGAACATAAAGGAGAGCAACCTGCAAAACAAACAAAACATACAAGCCAAAACAAGCATAGAAAAAGGAAAGCGTAGAGGAAGAAAATTAAGGGAGGGTCCAAATAGTTTTAGCCAAATCAACATTAGTGCAATTTTTCAAAGAAAGACTCAGCAGTCTACAGCGGATATCATCCTTAATAATATTCACGACAGCATGATGAGATCTTTTTATTTTTGTAAAAATGCGTAAATTTCTTTCCCGCCAGATGTGGTAGACCGCTCCAGCAAAAACAAGTCTTCTAATGATAGACCAAATGGTCTTGTTCTTATTAATGGGGTTTAGTTGACTAATGATATCAGACCAAGTATCAGCGGAGAAGGAGAGATTCATGACATGATGGAGGTCATGCCAAACCAAAGAAGTGAAAGAGCATTCAAAGAAGAGATGAGAAAGGGAATCCGGACAGTTCCCGCAGAACGCACAAATGAGATTGGAATTAGTGTCCCAAATTTTGATTTTATCATGAGTCTTAAGGCGATTTTTAAGAGCAACCCAAAGAATGAAAGCATGTCTGGGGATGTTCTGGGAGAACCAAACAAGATGAAACCAAAAGACCGGTTGATGATAGGGGCGAATAGTCTTCCAAACAGAACGAACAGAGAAAGGAGAGAGTTGACCGTCTCTAGATCTCCAAAGGAGATTATCAGGGACGGATGTGGAAAGATTAGGGGGGTTATGAGAAAGAAGAGCAGTATGGGAATCTCTCCAACAATGAGGCCGAACCCAAGATCCGTTAAGAACCAGGTCAGCAACCTTTGTATCAGGAGTGAAACCCGCATCATGGATGTCACGGACAGACAAGAATTTAGAAAGAGGGCCCGCGGGGTGCCAGTTATCGAACCAAGCGGAAGTAGAGCATCCATCACCAATTTTGGAAACTATATACTCCCTTATCTTATCCCTCATGTCTAGGATGTTTCGCCAGGCAAATCCAGAACCGTATTTTTTGGGGGCATCCCAAAAGTTACGGCCACATAAACGGTAAGAGTGGATCCACTTAACCCATAGGGACTCTTTCTTGGAAAGGAGTCTCCAAACATGGGAAGCCATAAGGGCAACATTCCAGATAGCAAGGTTACGTATGCCAAGCCCACCATGTTCCTTAGGAAGGCATACAGTTTTCCAGGAGACTTTAGCTTTACCACGCTTCAACTCACCATGGCACCAGAGGAAACCTCTCATGAGCTTCTCAATATCGTTAGAGATAGATTTAGGAAGAATAAAAACAGAAGCCCAATAGATTTGAGTAGAAGAAAGGACAGAGAGGATCAGCTGGAGACGACCAGCAAAGGAAAGAGACTTGTTTTTCCAGTCATTAATCCTGCATTTGACTTTATCAACAAGTCCTTTACAGTCTTTGTGGGCAAGACGCGTTGTGATGAGAGGAATGCCAAGGTATCGAACAGGAAAAGAGCCCTCCGGAAACTTAACAATAAGATCAATGGCAGCCCTGGTCCTCTCACCAACATTACAATAGAAAGCTTCACTCTTCGCAATGTTGGGATGGAGGCCAGAAACCCCAGAGAATTCCTCAAGAGAGTCACATATGAGTTTAACCGAAGAGCTATCACCATGGCAGAAGAGAAGGAGATCGTCGGCAAAGCAGAGATGGGTGATATTTTGATCGTCACATTGTCTGTGGAATTTAAAAGAATCAGAATCATGGATGTTTCTCTTGATCATAAGGTTAAGCACTTCCATGACAAGAGTGAAAAGATAAGGAGAGAGGGGGTCACCCTGCCGAAGGCCCCTTTTACCGTCGAAATAACCATGAGTATTCCCATTGATACTTACAGAGTAAGCAACCGTGGAAACACATGTCATGATCCACTCAATCATACGATCGGGGAAACCAAACCCAAACAAAATGGTTCGCAGAAAAGTCCAGTCAACCGTGTCGTAGGCTTTTTGAATATCAACCTTAAAAGCACACCTAGGAGGACCACGATGACGATGATAATCACGCATGAGCTCGTGAACAAGAAGGACGTTGTCGGTGATCAGACGACCAGGGATGAAAGCAGACTGGTTTTCATCAACTAGAGAGGAAAGATGGTTTTTGATACGATCCGCAATAAGCTTGCTGATACATTTGTAAACAACGTTACAACAAGCTATAGGGCGGAAATCAGTGACTTTAGAAGGGGAATCAACTTTAGGAATGAGCGCAAGTATGGTGCTGTTGAAGGACTTAAGAAGTTTACCAGAATAGAAGAATTCCTTAACAGCCATACAGAAATCAGGACCCACAATATCCCAAGCAGACTTGAAGAACTTAGCAGAGAAACCATCAGAACCAGGAGCTTTATCATCACCCATCTGAAACAGAACACACTTAACCTCCGCGTCAATAACAGGAGTAAGCATGGCAGCAGACTGGAGGGGGGAGAGCTTATTAGAGAAGAGGGAAGAAGGATCACGAATAGCAGTAGAAGGCTGGGCAGACCCCAAGAAGGCTTGAAAGTGAGAAACAAAAAGATTAGGAAGATCGTTCCCCGAGATCCAGTTACCATGAACATCCTGGATAGAATTAATACGGTTTCGAGATTTACGACTTTTAACCGCTTTGTGGAAAAAAGCCGAATTTTTATCACCCTCACGAAGCCAGTTAACCTTAGCCTTTTGTTTCAGGAACCTCTCTTCATCCATGCTAGCCTCGTTATAAGCGAGAAGATACCTGCATTGTTCTTCACGAAGATCCTTATTGAAAGGATCCCGATCCAAAGCAATCTGAACTCTATCAAGCTCATTACGAAGAGAGATAACCTTAGAAAAGAGGTTTCCCTGGTTGCGAAGCATCTTACGTATAGGCACTTTCAGATTTTTAAGGTTTTTGAAAACCTTATACATCCGATATCCAGTGATGTTGGGGTTCCAAGAAGAGGCAACAATCTGTTTGAAATCTTCCTTATAAGTCAGGAAATTAGGGAACTTGAAAGGCTTAGGATGGAAAGGGGCACGATGGGGGAGAGAAAGCACAGCAGGAGTATGATCGGACGAACGGTAAGGTAGAAAATTGACAGTAGAGGATGGGAAAGAAGCAACGAAGTGAGTATTTCCCATGACACGGTCGATCTTCTTGAGTATGCCACCCGAACCATTAGGAGACTTGGTCCATGTATAGAAGAGACCTTTATAGTTAAGATCCTCCATTTCCATCAGATTGACACAGTCCCTGAAGTCCTCCATAGCACGAGAAATCCTAGAAGACCCGGATGTGCTATCTTTGATATCAAGAGCAACATTGAAATCACCCAAAATAATCCAAGGGGCATCTCTAACCACATTCTTATGGACCACAAGAGAATGCCAGAGAGATCGACGCATCATGTGATCATTATGAGCATAGACGAAGGAGCAGAAAAAGGATTTATTAGAATCACGGATATAAACTTTGAAATGCATAAACTGATCATTTAAGTCGATAAGCATCATATCAATGGCAAGCGGATCCCAGGCAACCACAATTCTAGTCCCTCTAGGGGAGAAGAGACCGTTTGACGACCACGACCAAGAGCCAAAAGTACGACTACAGATAAGAGGGAGGTTATGGAAGGCAGCACGAGTCTCAAGAGAAGCACAAATATTAAGATTTTGATCGCGGATAAGATCTCTCAAGGCTTTCTGATGAGAAGGCTTACAGAGACCGCGACTATTCCATGCAGCGATGTGCGTCATATGGAAACTTGGAGGGGGGTGGAGTCCATCTGCTCTGACACCGGAGCTATCATAGGGTGATCATTATAGGATCCAGATTCATTAACAATGAACTGGGCAGTGTCACCAACATCAGAATCAACCTCAAGACTATTATCCTCAACGATTAGGTCATCATCATCAGGATCAAAATCATCAGGACTAGAATGGGAAAGAGTACTAGAATATGGCAGGGGGACAGAAGTAGAGGGAATATCCGTGACGTCAGAGGAACAAGCCTCTAAAATGGAGAAGGCGTTGAATAAAGGGGTGGAGGATTTTGACTGAATTTGGGGCTGGGAGGAAGAAAGACGAATGATAGGGCTAGGGAAACCTACTACACCTATAGAATTCTTCTTGGAGGGAATAGTAGAATGAGGTAGAATGGGAGGGCGTATCTTTAAAGGGGCAGGGCGATACTCAGATGGTGACTTATTATTACTTTTATAATTTTTATTAAAAACTTTGTTTTTTAAAGATTCTTTAGCCATCCTAACCCTTTGGGTATTTATCTTAGAATTACTTTGTGGAATATCATTAGAGGTATTTTCATTATTTGAGCTTTTTGTCGTTATATTTTTCTTTTTAGTAACCTTAGTAAAACCATCATCAAGTTGTATAGGAGAATCTACTATTACATGATGAATATGCATTTTATCTTTGGTCTTAGCTTCATTAATCTTAGAGATGACATGCATACAGTTGTTCGTTTCATGACCATAAACCATACAATGAGAGCACATAGGGGGTTTCCATTCATATTCAATACTAAGAGTATGGCTTGAGTATTCAAGAGTATCCGGATCAGGGATACGTATATTAACTGTATCCACCCAACTTGACTTTGTTGGGACCTCAAGAAGGACACGTGCATATACAGATTTACCAGCTGCATATTTGCACATATTCGCCGTATAGGAGTCCATAGCAAGAGGCTTACCAATTTTAGAGGCAATATGACTAAGTCCCTCATCACTCCATGCCTCATAGGGAATATCATGGATTTTAATCCAGAGAGGAAGCTTGTCGTGATTTTCCTTATGAATACTCAGACCGGGACGCCATTTTTGAATGACCATCGGGACACCCTTAAAAGTCCAGGGTCCATGGGTGATAACATGATTCAGACCATTGTCTTCACTAAATTTAAAAAGATAAACACCTTTTCCATTTAGGAGGACATCTTGAAGGCCATGTATAGACCACATTTTGGAAGCTAGATAACGAATATCAGAGTAATTCATTTTTTTTCCGACAAAGTAACCACAGATAGTCCTAGCAAAAGTTTGACAAACTTTTTTAACGGACTGTAAAGGAATATCTACGGGAACATTAATATCATTACATAAATTAGGAATAAAACGAAATTTATCGTTTGCGTGTTTGTGTGAACCAGTAATGATATTAGCTTGAGAGTTATTAAGAAAAGGTAATTTTCGATTCCACACATTTTTGTCTTTATTTTTATTTTGATGATTTAAGTTCAAATTATTTCCATTGGATTTATACTCAAATTCATTAGAAATATTATCATTATTGGCTTGGGCTTTCAAATGAATTAAAGGGCTATCATCTTTGGGTAAAATAAAGGTTTGGGCTTCTTCTATATGTCCAATGGGTTGAATGTTTAAATTATGGGCTACATTATGAGGGCTTGGGCCAAGAATAGAACAAGAGTTATTTTTATTTCCATGGGCTAAATGATTAGAAGAAGACCCATATTTAGCCTTATATTGTTTATCCTTAAAATTCATCGGCCATTTGAAAGAGGGAAAGTCATAGTGGTTCGATTTCTTTGCCAAATAAGATGGAAAGTCAAGTTGTTGTGGGGTACAATTATGATTAGCAACATTGGATTCTTTTTGTAGCATGGCACTTGGGGGACATTCATGATTAATAACACTAGGAGAGTTAGAAAAGTGTATACCTCCTCTTTTTTCCAAATGCTCGGTTGTATTGAAGGAAGCCGAAGAATCTTCATTCCAAGAAGAAAGAGATCCGTTGCAAACCTCCTTTCCAGAAAATGCCGTTGGAGTGTGATTTTCGGGGTCCGTTGGTCTTTCATCTCCATTTCCACGATAGCAATATTCAGCAACCAAGTTTTCTTGAGCATGATTCTCTTCATTTGTTATTTCTGCATCATCTTGACCGTGTGGTATTGTTTTAGCACTTCCACCATGACCTGATGTTATTTTATTATCCATACCAACATCTCCAAGATCAGCAAGGAAAGCATGACCTGATGTTATTTTATTATCCATACCAACATCTCCAAGATCGGAAGTGTTTTTATGAACCATGTTTTCACTTTTTTTGTTTTCCACATCTCTAATATAATCTTGAAAATCTCCATCGGTCATAGAATGATTCATCAAGCAGTCACGTATGGATGATGGCGAGGTTACCACATGCTCCTTGATTGGCTCATCATTTTCATCTTCTCCATTTTCGTCTTCAGAAGAGGAATAGATCGTACTCAAACCATCAACCTTGTCGGATTCGTTACCATCCTTTCCATAAGCTTGGTTGAACGATTCAGTGAGAGAAGCATCATTTGATATATTTTCATCCAAAGTATCGTTTGAATAAACCTTAGGAACAACATTCCTTACAGATTGTATTGTAATCCGTTTATGATTAAGAAAGGATTTTCTTTGTTGAAATCTTCTTTGACTCGATATATCTGAAATAGTATTCTTAATAGAATTTTTTTTGTAAATTCGTGGCTGTTTGTTGATAATCCTTTTCATTCTCCTTTCCACCATATTGAAAGTAGCTTCAGGGTCCATTAAACTTCGAGCAAAAAACAGATGATTTTTATTTCCACTTGCATTTGATGAATCTGGACCAGGGAACAAGCCTGGTGAATCATCATCCATGTTGAAAAACGACTGAACAAAACTAAAAAACAAAAGAACTTTCTAGAGAGAGAACTTTCTAGAGAGAGAAAATGCTAGAGAAAATTGGCTATGGGTTAGGGTTTTCTAGTTTTCGGGTTTTCTAGATTTCATATGATGGATTAGGGTTTTCTAGTTTTCATATGATGGATTAGGGTTTTCTAGTTTTTATATGATGGATTAGGGTTTTTGAATGTTGCAAATGATGTTATTCGGGTTTTCTAGTTTTCATATGATGGATTTGGGATTTCTAGTTTTCATACGATGGATTAGGGTTTTCTAGTTTTCATATGATGGATTAGGGATTTTGAATGTTGCAAATGATGTTATTAGGGTTTTCTAGTTTTCATATGATGGATTAGGGTTTTCTAGTTTTCATATGATGCATTAGGGTTATTGAATGTTGCAAATGATGTTATTAGGGTTTTCTAGATTTCATATGATGGATTAGGGTTTTCTAGTTTTCATATGACGGATTAGGGTTTCCTAGTTTTCATATGATGGATTAGGGTTTTTGAATGTTGCAAATGATGTTATTAGGGTTTTCTAGTTTTCATATGATTGATTAGGGTTTTCTAGTTTTCATATGATGCATTAGGGTTATTGAATGTTGCAAATGATGTTGTTAGGGTTTTTTCTAGATTTTTTTTTTGGGTAAAGAGGGCGGTACCTCTGGCAAATTTTATTAATAAAAAGAATAAATACAATATAAGGCTGGGGACTCCCCACCAAAAAATAGAAAATCCATCGGGACAGGCCCCAACGGACAACAAGCTAAACTAGGAATCAAACCAAGAGAAGGAAACATAAGCAAAGAAGAACATAAAGGAAAGCAACCTGCAAAACAAACAAACCATACAAGCCAAAACATGCAGAGAAAAAAGAAAGCACAGAGGGGGAAAATTAAGGGATGGTCCAAATAGTTTTAGCCAAATCAACATTAGTGCAAGTTTTCAAAGAAAGACTCAGCAGTCTACAGCGGATATCATCCTTAACACAATTCACGACAGCATGATGAGATTTTTTTATTTTTTTAAAAATGCGTAAATTTCTTTCCCGCCATATGTGGTAGACTGCTCCAGCAAAAACAAGTCTTCTAATGATGGACCAAATGGTCTTGTTTTTATTAAATGGGTTGAGTTGACTAATGATATCAGACCAGCTATCAGTGGAGAAGGAGAGATTCATGACATGATGGAGGTCATGCCAAACCAAAGAAGTGAAAGAACATTCAAAGAAAAGATGGGAAAGGGAATCCGGACAGTCCCCGCAGAACGCACAAATGAGATTGGAATTAGTGTCCCATATTTCATATGATGGATTAGGGTTTTCTAGATTTCATAATGCCATAGAGAACGACGCATCATGTGATCATTATGAGCATAGACGAAAGAGCAGTAAAAAGATTTATTAGAATCACGAATATTAACTTTGAAATGCATAACCTGATCATTTAAGTCGATAAGCATCATATCAATGGCAAGCGGATCCCAGGCAACCACAATTCTAGTCCCTCTAGGGGAGAAGAGACCGTTGGACGACCACGACCAAGAGCCAAAAGTACGACTACAGATTAGAGGGAGGTTAGGGAAGGAAGCACGAGTCTCAAGAGAAGCACAAATATGAAGATTTTGCTCGCGGATAAGATCTCTCAAGGCTTTCTGATGAGAAGGCTTACAGAGACCGCGAGTATTCCATGCAGCGATGTGCGTCATATGGAAACTTTGAGGGGGGTGGAGTCCATCTGCTCGGACACCGGAGCTATCATAGGTTGTTCATTATAGGATCCAGACTCACAAACAATGAACTGGGCAGTGTCACCATCATCAGAATCAACCTCAAAAGTATTATCCTCGACGATAAGGTCATCAGCATCAGGATCAAAAACATCAGGACTAGAATGGGAAGGAGCACCAGAATGGGGCAGGGGGACAGAAGTAGAGGGAATATCCGCGACATCAGATGAACAAGCCTCTAGTATGGAGAAGGCGTTAAATAAAGGGGTGGAAGATTCAGACTGATTTAGGGGCTGTGAGGAAGAAAGACGAATGATAGGGCTAGGGAATCCAATAATAGTCGACTTATCCTTCAATGGAGGATTAGGGGGATTGGTGGATAAAGGGGGGCTATTATTAATATGAACCGGTAGTTTCTCAGACGGATTCTTATTTCTATTAGTTTTTAAAAAAAATTTATTTTGGGCTTCTTCTTCTTTATTATTTACAATATTTTTTCCAATTTCTTTAGCCATCCCACCCTTTTGGGTATTTCTAACAGACTTACCTTGTGAAATATCATTACTAGTATTTTCATAATTTTGTCTTTGTTTCCTTAAAGTTTTCTTTTTACTAACAACCTTAAATCCATCATTAGGTTGCATATTAGGGGTAACACTCACCTGATCAATATGCATTTTATCTTTGGGTTTAGCTTCATTATTCTTAGAGATGACTTGCATACAGTTGTTAGTTTCATGACCATAAACCATGCAATTAGAGCACATAGGGGGTTTCCATTCATATTCAATACTAAGAGTGTGGATGGAATATTCAAGAGTATCCGGATCAGGGATTCGTATATTAACTTTATCCACCCAATTAGGTTTTGTTGGGACCTCAAGAAGAACACGAGCATATACAGATTTACCAGCCGCATACTTGCACATATTAGCCGTATATGAGTCCATAGCAAGAGGTTTACCAATTTTAGAGGCAATATGACTAAGTCCATCATCACTCCAAGCCTCATAGGGAATATCATGGATTTTAACCCAGAGTGGAAGCTTTTCATGATTATTCTTATGGATACTCAGTCCGGGGCGCCATTTTTGAATGACCATCGGGACACCCTTAAAAGTCCAGGGTCCATGGCTTATAACATGATGCATACCATTGTCGTCACTAAATTTAAAAAGATAAACTCCTTTTCCATTTAGGAGGACATCTTGAAGGCCATGAATAGACCACATTTTGGAAGCTAGATATCGAACATCAGAGTAATTCATTTTTTTTCCAACAAAGTAACCACAGATAGTCTTAGCAAATGTTTGACAAACTTTAGTAACGGATTGTAAAGGAATATCTACTGGAGCATTAATATCATCACTTAAATTAGGAATAAAACGAAACTTATCGTTATCGTGTTTATGTGAACCAGTAATGATATTAGCATGAGAGTTATTAAGTAAAGGCAATTTGCGAGTCCAAGCATTTTTGTTTTTATTTTTATTTAGATTATTTTCACAAAAATAATTGTCATTGGGTTTATACTCAAAATCCTTAGAAAATTTTACATTATTGCCATGGGTTTTAATATTTGTTAAAAGGCTAGAGTTTTGGCCTATAATATACTCTTGGGCTTCTACATTATTTCCAATTGGTTGATTATTAATATTATGGGCTACATGAATAGGGCTTGGTCCAAGAATAGAACTAGAGGCTATTGTATTATCATGGGCTAAGTTGTTAATTAGAGATCCATTCCTAGCCATATAAGTGATCGGCTTATGAATGAGATCCGATTGCTTAGTCAAAAGAGTAGGAAAGTCATCATAGGACACATAGGATTCTCTTAAAGTGGAACCACTTAGGGGACAAGTATGATTATGGGCACTTGAGGAGGGAATAAAGGAATTACCTCCCTTTGTTTTCAATATTTTGGCTCCTATGGAGGAAGAAAAACCGTTGGCTTCATCATCATCTTGTGAAATTCCATCTCTTTCCCCAATGATCGGTGCTGTAGCTCCATGACCGTATGTGGTTTTACTTTCATCACTTTCACCATCTTCATCCTCAAGATCCATAGCATTTACGGCTTCATCATACGTGAGATTTGGAGTTTGTTCAAGACCACTCGCATCATGAACCTTTCCATTCAGATTTGCTGCATCTTCTAGGCCATTTTCTGTTGCTTCGGTTGAATTGTTGAAGACCACTCGCATCATGTTATTTACGGTTTGAGCTTGAGCATCATGATCAACATGAACATCATGGTGGCCACCTTCTCCGTTGCAAAAAGTTGTTTTTCTGATTGATTTCGTCACCTTTGTTGCATGAATTTTACGTTGATCTTGGAGAATAGGATCATGTAGACGTGCTGAGATTGTACCACATAATTGAGATGTGTCCACTTTATTTGCCATGGCCGTGATCAGATTTGTAGTGCCTTTTCCATTTTTCTTTTCGTTGTTTATAACCTTTGGAGCTTTAACTCCATTTGCTGAAGGAGTTCCATCATTTGGTGAAGAATTAAGACCCGTATTTCCTCCATTGGACAATCTTTTTCGCTGAATATTGTCATTTTTGCATTTATTTCTTCGTTCATCAGTGGCCTCAAATAAAGAAGATGAATAATTCATAAATATTGATCCTTTGATATTACGTAAAGCCATATGAAGTTTTTTCTCTTTCTGATCTTTATTGTAGTTGATTGCATTGCCATGATCTTCAGTTTTGTTGTGTTTAGATGAAAATTTAAAATCTTGTTTCAAATTTTCAGAAAACGTAATAGCATTCACATGTTGATCTTTTCCAGTAGATAAAACATGAGAATGATGTTGGTGATCCATTATAACACCATCATTTGACATTAAAATGGAATCACAACCTATTGAATCATTATCCATTGTAAAATACGACAGAAACAAGAACCAAAAAACACAAAAACTTTCTAAAGAGAGAAAAATGAGAGAGTCGGGTTTTTCAGGTTTTCTAGTTTTTTGGGTTTTTGGGGTTTTCTAGATTTCATATGATGGATTAGGGTTTTCTAGTTTTCATATGACGGATTAGGGTTTCCTAGTTTTCATATGATGGATTAGAGTTTTTGAATGTTGCAAATGATGTTATTAGGGTTTTCTGGTTTTCATATGATTGATTAGGGTTTTCTAGTTTTCATATGATGCATTAGGGTTATTGAATGTTGCAAATGATGTTATTAGGGTTTTCTAGTTTTCATATGATAGATAAGGGTTATTGAATGTTGCAAATGATGTTATTAGGGTTTTCTAGTTTTCATATGATGGATTAGGGTTTTCTAGTTTTCATATGATGGATTAGGTTTTTCTAGTTTTTATATGATGGATTAGGGTTTTTGAATGTTGCAAATGATGTTATTCGGGTTTTCTAGTTTTCTAATGATGAATATGGGATTTCTAGTTTTCATACGATGGATTAGGGTTTTCTTGTTTTCATATGATCAATTAGGGTTGTCTAGTTTTCATATGATGGATTAGGGTTTTTGAATGTTTCAAATGATGTTATTAGGGTTTTCTAGTTTTCATATGATAGATAAGGGTTTTTGAATGTTCAAATGATGTTATTAGGGTTTTCTAGTTTTCATATGATGGATTAGGGTTTTTGAATGTTGCAAATGATGTTATTAGGGTTTTCTAGTTTTCATAAGATGGGTTAGGGTTTTCTAGTTTTCATATGATGGATTAGGGTTTTCTAGTTTTCATATGATGGATTAGGGTTTTTGAATGTTGAAATGATGTTATTAGGGTTTTCTAGTTTTCATATGATGGATTAGGATTTTCTAGTTTTCATATGATGCATTAGGTTTTTGAATGTTGCAAATGATGTTATTAGGGTTTTCTAGATTTCGTATGATGGATTAGGGTTTTCTAGTTTTCATATGACGGATTAGGGTTTCCTAGTTTTCATATGATGGATTAGGTTTTTTGAATGTTGCAAATGATATTATTAGGGTTTTCTGGTTTTCATATGATGGATTAAGGTTTTCTAGTTTCATATGATGGATTAGGGTTTTCTAATTTTCATATGATTGATTAGGGTTTTCTAGTTTTCATATAATGCATTAGGGTTTTTGAATGTTGCAAATGATGTTATTAGGGTTTTCTAGTTTTTTTTTTTGGGTAAAGAGGGCGGTACCTCTGGCAAATTTTATTAATAAAAAGAATAAATACAATATAAGGCTGGGGACTCCCCACCAAAAAACAGAAAATCCATCGGGACAGGCCCCAACGGACAAGAAGCTAAACTAGGAACCAAAACAAGTGAAGGAACCATAAGCAATCAAGAACATAAGGGAGAGCAACCTGCAAAACAAACAAACCATACAAGCCAAAACAAGCAGAGAAAAAAGAAAGCGCCGAGGAAGAAAAGGGTTTTCTAGTTTTTTTTGGGTAAAGAGGGCGGTACCTCTGGCAAATTTTATTAATAAAAAGAATAAATACAATATAAGGCTGGGGACTCCCCACCAAAAAACAAAAAATCCATCGGGACAGGCCCCAACGGACAACAAGCTAAACTAGGAACCAAAACAAGAGAAGGAACCATAAGCAAACAAGAACATAAAGGAGAGCAACCTGCAAAACAAACAAATCATACAAGCCAAAACAAGCAGAGAAAAAAGAAAGGGCAGAGGAAGAAAATTAAGGGAGGGTCCAAATAGTTTTAGCCAAATCAACATTAGTGCAAGTTTTCAAAGAAAGACTCAGCAGTCTACAGCGGATATCATCCTTAACAATATTCACGACCGCATGATGAGATCTTTTTATTTTTGTAAAAATGCGTAAATTTCTTTCTCGCCAGATGTGGTAGACCGCTCCAGCAAAAACAAGTCTTCTAATGATGGACCAAATGGTCTTGTTCTTATTAGTGGGGTTGAAATGACTAATGATATCAGACCAGCTATCAGTGGACAAGGAGAGATTCATGACATGATGTAGGTCATGCCAAACCAAAGAAGTGAAAGAGCATTCAAAGAAGAGATGGGAAAGGGAATCCGGGCAGTCCCCGTAGAACGCACAAATGAGATTGGAATTAGTGTCCCAGATTTTGATTTTATCATGAGTCTTGAGACGATCTTTAAGAGCAACCCAAAGAATGAAAGCATGTCTGGGGATGTTCTGGGAGAACCAAACAAGATGAAACCAAAACACCGGTTGGTGATAGGGGCGAATAGACTGCCACACAGATCTTACAGAAAAAGGAGAGAGTTGACCGTCTCTAGATTTCCAAAGGAGTTTATCAGGGACGTACGTGGAAATAGCAGGAGGGTTATGAGAAAGAAGAGCACCATGGGAATCTCTCCAACAATGAGGCCGAACCCAAGAACCGTTAAGAACCAGGTCAGCAACCTTAGTATCAGGAGTGAAACCCGCATCATGGATGTCACGGACAGTCAAGAATTTTGAAAGAGGGCCCGCCGAGTGCCAATTGTCGAACCAAGCAGAAGTAGAGCATCCATCACCTATCTGGGAAACTATATACTCCCTTATCTTATCCCGCATATCCAGGATGTTACGCCAGGCAAATCCAGAACCGTATTTTTTTGGGGCATCCCAAAAGTTACGGCCACATAAACGGTATGAGTGGATCCACTTAACCCATAGGGACTCTTTCTTGGAAAGGAGTCTCCAAACATGGGAAGCCATAAGGGCAACATTCCAGATTGCAAGGTTACGTATGCCAAGACCTCCATGTTCCTTAGGAAGGCATACAGTTTTCCAGGAGACTTTAGCTTTACCATGCTTTAACTCACCATGGCACCAGAGGAAACCTCTTATGAGCTTCTCAATATCGTTAGAGATAGATTTAGGAAGAATAAAAACAGAAGCCCAATAGATTTGAGTAGAAGAAAGGACAGAGAGGATGAGCTGGAGACGACCAGCAAAGGAAAGAGACTTTTTTTTCCAATCATTAATCCTGCATTTGACTTTATCAACAAGGCCTTTACAGTCTTTGTGGGCAAGACGCGTGGTGATGAGAGGAATGCCAAGGTATCGGACAGGGAAAGAGCCCTCATGAAACTTAACAATAAGATCAATGGCAGCCCTGGTCCTCTCACCAACATTACAGTAGAAAGCTTCACTCTTTGCAATATTTGGATGGAGGCCAGAAACCCCAGAGAATTCCTCAAGAGAATCACAAATGATTCTAACCGAAGAGCTATCACCATGACAGAAGAGAAGAAGATCGTCGGCAAAGCAGAGATGGGTTATACTTTGATCATCACATTGTCTGTGGAATTTAAAAGAGTCAGAATCATGGATGTTTCTCTTGATCATAAGGTTAAGCACTTCCATGACAAGAGTGAAGAGATAAGGAAAAAGGGGGTCACCCTGCCGAAGGCCCCTTTTACCGTCAAAATATCCGTGAGTATTCCCATTGATACTTCCAGAGTAAGCAACCGTGGAGACACATGTCATGATCCAGTCAACCATACGATCAGGGAAACCAAACCCAAATAAGATGGTCCGCAGAAACGACCAGTGAACTGTGTCGTAGGCTTTTTGGATATCAACCTTAAAAGCACACCTAGGAGGACCACGATGACGATGATAATCACGTATGAGTTCATGGACAAGAAGGACGTTGTCGGTGATCAAACGTCCAGGGATGAAAGCAGACTGGTTTTCATCAACCAGAGAAGAAAGATGGTTTTTGATACGATCCGCAATAATCTTGCTGATACATTTGTAAACAACGTTACAACAAGCTATAGGGCGGAAATCAGTGACTTTGGAAGGGGAATCAACTTTAGGGATGAGCGCAAGGATGGTGCTGTTGAAAGACTTAAGAAGTTTGCCAGAATAGAAGAATTCCTTAACAGCCATACAGAAATCAGGACCCACAATATCCCAAGCAGACTTGAAGAACTTAGCAGAGAAACCATCAGAACCAGGAGCTTTATCATCACCCATCTGGAACAGGACACACTTAACCTCCGCGTCAGTAACAGGAGTAAGCATGGCGGCACACTGTAGGGGGAGAGCTTATTAGAGAAGAGGGAAGAATGATCACGAATAGCAGTGGAAGGCTGGGCAGAACCCAAGAAGGCTTGAAAGTGAGAAACAAACAGATTAGGAAGATCATTCCCCGAGATCCAGTTACCTTGAGCATCCTGGATAGAATTAATACGATTGCGAGATTTACGACTTTTAACCGCTTTGTGGAAAAAAGCCGAATTTTTATCACCCTCACGCAGCCAGTTAACCTTAGCCTTTTGTTTTAGGAACCTCTCTTCATCCAGGCTAGCCTCGTTATAAGCGAGGAGATACCTGCATTGTTCTTCACGAAGATCCTTATTGAAAGGATCCCGATCCAAAGCAATCTGAACTCTATCAAGCTCATTACGAAGAGAGATAACCTTAGAAAAGAGGTTTCCCTGGTTGCGAAGCATCTTACGAATAGGCACTTTCAGATTTTTAAGGTTTTTGAAAACCTTATACATCCGATATCCAGTGATATTGGGGTTCCAAGAAGAGGCAACAATCTGCTTGAAATCGTTTTTATAAGTCAGGAAATTAGGGAACTTGAAAGGTTTAGGTTTGAAAGGGGCACGTTGGGGGAGAGAAAGCACAGCAGGAGTATGATCGGACGAGCGGTAAGGGAGAAAATTGACAGTAGAGGAGGGGAAGGAAGCAACGAAGTGAGTATTTCCCATAACACGATCGATCTTTTTGAGGATGCCACCCGAACCATTAGGGGACTTGGTCCATGTGTAGAAGAGACCTTTATAGTTAAGATCCTCCATTTCCATCAGATTGACACAGTCCCTGAAGTCCTCCATGGCACGAGAAATCCCAGACGACCCTGAGGTGCTATCTTTAATATCAAGAGCAACATTGAAATCACCCAAAAGAATCCAAGGGCAATCTCTAACCACATTATTATGGACCGCAAGAGAATGCCAGAGAGAACGACGCATCATGTGATCATTATGAGCATAGACGAAGGAGCAGAAAAAGGATTTATTAGAATCACGAATATTAACTTTGAAATGCATAACCTGATCATTTAAGTCGATAAGCATCATATCAACGGCCATTGGATCCCAGGCAACCACAATTCTAGTCCCTCTAGGGGAGAAGAGACCGTTGGACGACCACGACCAAGAGCCAAAAGTACGACTACAGATAAGAGGGAGGTTAGGGAAGGAAGCACGAGTCTCATGAGAAGCACAAATATGAAGATTTTGATCGCGGATAAGATCTCTCAAGGCTTTCTGATGAGAAGGCTTACAGAGACCGCGAGTATTCCATGCAGCGATGTGCGTCATATGGAAACTTGGAGGGGGGTGGAGTCCATCTGCTCGGGCACCGGAGCTATCATAGGTTAATCATAATGACAACCATTCTTACCAACAATGAACTGGGCAGTTTCACCATCATCAGAGACGACCTCAATACAATTGTCCTCGTCAAGTTGGTCATCACCATCAGGATCAAATTCACCAGTAATAATTTGGGAGGGGACACTAGGAGGAGGAAGAGGGGTAGAAGTAGAAGGAAAATCAGTAACGTCAGAGGAACAAGCCTCAAGAACGGCGAAGGTGTTGGATAAAGGAGTGGTGGAAACAGTTTGTTTTAGGGGAGTGGAAGAAGACGAACGAAGGAAAGGGCTAGGGAAACTAACTAAACCGTTAGTATCCTTCATAGGGGGAGGAATAGAACTATGAGGTATGGATGAGCGGGATTCATTATGAACCGGTCGAAACTCGAAACGAGACTTATTAATACTTTTTTTACTTTTATTCCAAATTTTGTTCATTGGAGAATCTTTACTCTTCCTAATCCCTTGATTGTTTCTATTAGAGTTACTTTGCAAATTATCATCAGTAGTGTTTTCATAATTTGACCCTTGTTTGGTGCGATTTTTCTTGTTATAGACTACCGTAAAACCATCATCAAGTTGCATAGGAGAATTCACTATACCATGATCAAGAGGCATTTTGTCTTTATGATTACTTTCATTAGTCTTAGATATGACATGCATACAGTTTCTATTTTCATGACCAAAAACCATGCAATGAGAGCACATAGGAGGTTTCCATTCATACTCAATACGAAGAGTATGGGTGTAAAACTCAAGAGTATCAGGATCAGGAATACGGATAATCACTTTATCCACCCAAGAGGATTTAGTAGGTATCTCAAGAAGGACACGAGCATAAACAGATTTTCCTGCCGCATATTTGCACATATTAGCAGTATAAGAGTCCATAGCAAGAGGCTTTCCAATTTTAGAAGCAATGTGGCTCAGACCCTCATCACTCCATGCCTCATATGGAATATCGTGGATTTTAATCCATAGAGGAAGCTTGTCATGATTGTTCTTATGAATATCGAGACCGGGTCGCCATTTTTGCATGACAATAGGGGCACCTTTAAATGTCCAGGGACCGTGAGTGATAACATGATGAAGACCATTGTCGTCACTAAATTTAAAAAGGTAAACACCTTTACCATTTAGAAGAACATCTTGGAGACCATGGATAGACCACATTTTGGAAGCAAGATATCGAACATCAGAGTAATTCATTTTAATTCCTTCAGCAAAGTGGTTTATAGTATTGTTGTGTCCGCATAAAGAAGTGTCTCTTTTATTTTTGTTGCCCATGCTCGGTTTAAATAAATCAGCTCCTTGCTTCTTAGTGCTGTCCATACTGTTGTTTAATATGTCTTCTCCATGCTTTAAAGTGGATGTTATTACCGTTTGAAGTCCACCTTCTGATGTTCCATGGATCTGCGGAAAATTCAGGCCCGGATCTCCTCCATGGTTTGAAGACGGTTGAAACTGAAAAGCAGCAGCTCCGGTATCCTTTTCCTGATTTCTGGCAATCGCAAAAACACCATCTATATGTGCGTTTACTTTATGAGCTGAAGTGGATTTTTTATGTGTATCAACATCTCCAAGAACAGACGTGATATTGTAATCCATGCAGTCACTTTCTTCTCCATCGGGCATAGAATGATTCTCCATGCAGTCGCGGTTTATGGTAGATGAGACTACCACATGCTCAGTAATTGATTCATCATTTTTATCTTCTCCATCCTCGTCTTCAGAAGATGAGTAATCCGTACTCAAGCCATCAATCTTGTCGGATTCTTTGCCACCCTCTCCATAAGCTTGGTTAACCGCTTGATCTAAGTTTTTAAGTGCATCAAATAGAGAGGCATCATTTGATTCATCTTCAACCAAAGCATCGATTGTAGAACCCGATGCAACAACATTCCTTTCATATTGATTTGTAACTCGTTTAAGATTAAGAACATCTTTTCTTTGTTGTAATCTTCTTTGAATCGATTTTTCCAAAAGAGAATTCTTAATGGAATGTTTTTTGAAGATACGTGGTTGTTTATTGATAATCCTTTTCATTCTACTTTCCACCATATTGAAAGTACTTTCAGGGTCAATAAAACTTTGTGCAGAAAACATATGAGTTTTATTTCCAATTACCTTTGATGAATCTGAACCAGTAGATAACTCAAGAGAATGATTATGCTGATCCATCATAACCCCATCATTTGACATTAAAACGGAATCACAACCTGGTGAATCATCATCCATAGTGAAATACGAAAGAACAAAAACCAAAAAACACAAAAACTTTCTTAGAGAGAGAAAATTCTAGAGAGAGGTTGGTGGGTTTTCTAGTTTTCATATGATGGATTAGGGTTTTCTAGTTTTCATATGCCGGATTAGGGTTTTCTAGTTTTCATATGATGGATTAGGGTTTTTGAATGTTGCAAATGATATTATTAGGGTTTTCGTGTTTTCATAAGATGGATTAGGGGTTTCTAGTTTCATATGATGGATTAGGGTTTTCTAGTTTTCATATGATGGATTAGGGTTTTCTAGTTTTTATATGATGGATTAGGGTTTTTGAATGTTGAAAATGATGTTATTTGGGTTTTCTAGTTTTCATATGATGGATTAGGGATTTCTAGTTTTTTTTGGGTAAAGAGGGCGGCACCTCTGGCAAATTTATTAATAAAAAGAATAAATACAATATAAGGCTGGGGACTCCCCACCAAAAAACAGAAAATCCATCGGGACAGGCCCCAACGGACAACAAGCTAAACTAGGAACCAAAACAAGATAAGGAACCAGAAGCAAACAAGAACATACTAGAAAACCCTAATCCATCATATGAAACTAGAAACCCCTAATCCATCTTATGAAAACACGAAAACCCTAATAATATCATTTGCAACATTCAAAAACCCTAATCCATCATATGAAAACTAGAAAACCCTAATCCGGCATATGAAAACTAGAAAACCCTAATCCATCATATGAAAACTAGAAAACCCACCAACCTCTCTCTAGAATTTTCTCTCTCTAAGAAAGTTTTTGTGTTTTTTGGTTTTTGTTCTTTCGTATTTCACCATGGATGATGATTCACCAGGTTGTGATTCCGTTTTAATGTCAAATGATGGGGTTATGATGGATCAGCATAATCATTCTCTTGAGTTATCTACTGGTTCAGATTCATCAAAGGTAATTGGAAATAAAACTCATATGTTTTCTGCACAAAGTTTTATTGACCCTGAAAGTACTTTCAATATGGTGGAAAGTAGAATGAAAAGGATTATCAATAAACAACCACGTATCTTCAAAAAACATTCCATTAAGAATTCTCTTTTGGAAAAATCGATTCAAAGAAGATTACAACAAAGAAAAGATGTTCTTAATCTTAAACGAGTTACAAATCAATATGAAAGGAATGTTGTTGCATCGGGTTCTACAATCGATGCTTTGGTTGAAGATGAATCAAATGATGCCTCTCTATTTGATGCACTTAAAAACTTAGATCAAGCGGTTAACCAAGCTTATGGAGAGGGTGGCAAAGAATCCGACAAGATTGATGGCTTGAGTACGGATTACTCATCTTCTGAAGACGAGGATGGAGAAGATAAAAATGATGAATCAATTACTGAGCATGTGGTAGTCTCATCTACCATAAACCGCGACTGCATGGAGAATCATTCTATGCCCGATGGAGAAGAAAGTGACTGCATGGATTACAATATCACGTCTGTTCTTGGAGATGTTGATACACATAAAAAATCCACTTCAGCTCATAAAGTAAACGCACATATAGATGGTGTTTTTGCGATTGCCAGAAATCAGGAAAAGGATACCGGAGCTGCTGCTTTTCAGTTTCAACCGTCTTCAAACCATGGAGGAGATCCGGGCCTGAATTTTCCGCAGATCCATGGAACATCAGAAGGTGGACTTCAAACGGTAATAACATCCACTTTAAAGCATGGAGAAGACATATTAAACAACAGTATGGACAGCACTAAGAAGCAAGGAGCTGATTTATTTAAACCGAGCATGGGCAACAAAAATAAAAGAGACACTTCTTTATGCGGACACAACAATACTATAAACCACTTTGCTGAAGGAATTAAAATGAATTACTCTGATGTTCGATATCTTGCTTCCAAAATGTGGTCTATCCATGGTCTCCAAGATGTTCTTCTAAATGGTAAAGGTGTTTACCTTTTTAAATTTAGTGACGACAATGGTCTTCATCATGTTATCACTCACGGTCCCTGGACATTTAAAGGTGCCCCTATTGTCATGCAAAAATGGCGACCCGGTCTCGATATTCATAAGAACAATCATGACAAGCTTCCTCTATGGATTAAAATCCACGATATTCCATATGAGGCATGGAGTGATGAGGGTCTGAGCCACATTGCTTCTAAAATTGGAAAGCCTCTTGCTATGGACTCTTATACTGCTAATATGTGCAAATATGCGGCAGGAAAATCTGTTTATGCTCGTGTCCTTCTTGAGATACCTACTAAATCCTCTTGGGTGGATAAAGTGATTATCCGTATTCCTGATCCTGATACTCTTGAGTTTTACACCCATACTCTTCGTATTGAGTATGAATGGAAACCTCCTATGTGCTCTCATTGCATGGTTTTTGGTCATGAAAATAGAAACTGTATGCATGTCATATCTAAGACTAATGAAAGTAATCATAAAGACAAAATGCCTCTTGATCATGGTATAGTGAATTCTCCTATGCAACTTGATGATGGTTTTACGGTAGTCTATAACAAGAAAAATCGCACCAAACAAGGGTCAAATTATGAAAACACTACTGATGATAATTTGCAAAGTAACTCTAATAGAAACAATCAAGGGATTAGGAAGAGTAAAGATTCTCCAATGAACAAAATTTGGAATAAAAGTAAAAAAAGTATTAATAAGTCTCGTTTCGAGTTTCGACCGGTTCATAATGAATCCCGCTCATCCATACCTCATAGTTCTATTCCTCCCCCTATGAAGGATACTAACGGTTTAGTTAGTTTCCCTAGCCCTTTCCTTCGTTCGTCTTCTTCCACTCCCCTAAAACAAACTGTTTCCACCACTCCTTTATCCAACACCTTCGCCGTTCTTGAGGCTTGTTCCTCTGACGTTACTGATTTTCCTTCTACTTCTACCCCTCTTCCTCCTCCTAGTGTCCCCTCCCAAATTATTACTGGTGAATTTGATCCTGATGGTGATGACCAACTTGACGAGGACAATTGTATTGAGGTCGTCTCTGATGATGGTGAAACTGCCCAGTTCATTGTTGGTAAGAATGGTTGTCATTATGATCAACCTATGATAGCTCCGGTGCCCGAGCAGATGGACTCCACCCCCCTCCAAGTTTCCATATGACGCACATCGCTGCATGGAATACTCGCGGTCTCTGTAAGCCTTCTCATCAGAAAGCCTTGAGAGATCTTATCCGCGATCAAAATCTTCATATTTGTGCTTCTCATGAGACTCGTGCTTCCTTCCCTAACCTCCCTCTTATCTGTAGTCGTACTTTTGGCTCTTGGTCGTGGTCGTCCAACGGTCTCTTCTCCCCTAGAGGGACTAGAATTGTGGTTGCCTGGGATCCAATGGCCGTTGATATGATGCTTATCGACTTAAATGATCAGGTTATGCATTTCAAAGTTAATATTCGTGATTCTAATAAATCCTTTTTCTGCTCCTTCGTCTATGCTCATAATGATCACATGATGCGTCGTTCTCTCTGGCATTCTCTTGCGGTCCATAATAATGTGGTTAGAGATTGCCCTTGGATTCTTTTGGGTGATTTCAATGTTGCTCTTGATATTAAAGATAGCACCTCAGGGTCGTCTGGGATTTCTCGTGCCATGGAGGACTTCAGGGACTGTGTCAATCTGATGGAAATGGAGGATCTTAACTATAAAGGTCTCTTCTACACATGGACCAAGTCCCCTAATGGTTCGGGTGGCATCCTCAAAAAGATCGATCGTGTTATGGGAAATACTCACTTCGTTGCTTCCTTCCCCTCCTCTACTGTCAATTTTCTCCCTTACCGCTCGTCCGATCATACTCCTGCTGTGCTTTCTCTCCCCCAACGTGCCCCTTTCAAACCTAAACCTTTCAAGTTCCCTAATTTCCTGACTTATAAAAACGATTTCAAGCAGATTGTTGCCTCTTCTTGGAACCCCAATATCACTGGATATCGGATGTATAAGGTTTTCAAAAACCTTAAAAATCTGAAAGTGCCTATTCGTAAGATGCTTCGCAACCAGGGAAACCTCTTTTCTAAGGTTATCTCTCTTCGTAATGAGCTTGATAGAGTTCAGATTGCTTTGGATCGGGATCCTTTCAATAAGGATCTTCGTGAAGAACAATGCAGGTATCTCCTCGCTTATAACGAGGCTAGCCTGGATGAAGAGAGGTTCCTAAAACAAAAGGCTAAGGTTAACTGGCTGCGTGAGGGTGATAAAAATTCGGCTTTTTTCCACAAAGCGGTTAAAAGTCGTAAATCTCGCAATCGTATTAATTCTATCCAGGATGCTCAAGGTAACTGGATCTCGGGGAATGATCTTCCTAATCTGTTTGTTTCTCACTTTCAAGCCTTCTTGGGTTCTGCCCAGCCTTCCACTGCTATTCGTGATCATTCTTCCCTCTTCTCTAATAAGCTCTCCCCCTACAGTGTGCCGCCATGCTTACTCCTGTTACTGACGCGGAGGTTAAGTGTGTCCTGTTCCAGATGGGTGATGATAAAGCTCCTGGTTCTGATGGTTTCTCTGCTAAGTTCTTCAAGTCTGCTTGGGATATTGTGGGTCCTGATTTCTGTAGGGTTTTCTAGATTTCATATGATGGATTAGGGTTTTCTAGTTTTCATATGACGGATTAGGGTTTCCTAGTTTTCATATGATGGATTAGGGTTTTTGAATGTTGCAAATGATGTTATTAGGGTTTTCTAGTTTTCATATGATGGATTAGGGTTTTCTAGTTTTCATATGATGCATTAGGGTTATTGAATGTTGCAAATGATGTTATTAGGGTTTTCTAGTTTTCATATGATAGATAAGGGTTTTTGAATGTTGCAAATGATGTTATTAGGGTTTTCTAGTTTTCATATGATAGATTAGGGTTTTCTAGTTTTTATATGATGGATTAGGGTTTTTGAATGTTGCAAATGATGTTATTCGGGTTTTCTAGTTTTCATATGATGGATTAGGTTTTTTGAATGTTGCAAATGATATTATTAGGGTTTTCTGGTTTTCATATGATGGATTAAGGTTTTCTAGTTTCATATGATGGATTAGGGTTTTCTAATTTTCATATGATTGATTAGGGTTTTCTAGTTTTCATATAATGCATTAGGGTTTTTGAATGTTGCAAATGATGTTATTAGGGTTTTCTAGTTTTCATATGATGGATTAGGGTTTTCTAGTTTTCATATGCCGGATTAGGGTTTTCTAGTTTTCATATGATGGATTAGGGTTTTTGAATGTTGCAAATGATATTATTAGGGTTTTCGTGTTTTCATAAGATGGATTAGGGGTTTCTAGTTTCATATGATGGATTAGGGTTTTCTAGTTTTCATATGATGGATTAGGGTTTTCTAGTTTTTATATGATGGATTAGGGTTTTTGAATGTTGAAAATGATGTTATTTGGGTTTTCTAGTTTTCATATGATGGATTAGGGATTTCTAGTTTTCATATGATGGATTAGGGTTTTCTAGTTTTCATATGATCGATTAGGGTTTTCTAGTTTTCATATGATGGATTAGGGTTTTTGAATGTTGCAAATGATGTTATTAGGGTTTTCTAGTTTTCATATGATAGATAAGGGTTTTTGAATGTTGCAAATGATGTTATTAGGGTTTTCTAGTTTTCATATGATGGATTAGGGTTTTCTAGTTTTCATATGATGCATTAGGGTTATTGAATGTTGCAAATGATGTTATTAGGGTTTTCTAGATTTCATATGTTGGATTAGGGTTTTCTAGTTTTCATATGACGGATTAGGGTTTCCTAGTTTTCATATGATGGATTAGGGTTTTTGAATGTTGCAAATGATGTTATTTGGGTTTTCTAGTTTTCATATGATGGATTAGGGTTTTGTAGTTTTCATATGATGCATTAGGGTTATTGAATGTTGCAAATGATGTTATTAGGTTTTCTAGATTTCATATGATGGATTAGGGTTTTCTAGTTTTCATATGATGGATTAGGGTTTTCTAGTTTTTTTTTTTTTTTTGGTAACCGAGGACCCCACCCGACCCATCCTTTGGATGACCCTGATGAAGCAACCTCGGGGCCCACGCACACCTGGCAGCAGGGTGGTCCGGGTCAATCACCTACGGGGGTAGAGAGGTGGCCAGTGGCCATCCCCTGATTGAAACCTAACACTCCCTATGGGGAAAGGGAGGGAGTGGGATTAGAACTTGGAACCTCTTTATGGGGGAAGAGAAAGAGTCCTAAGCCTTATCCACTAGGCCACCAGGGTGATGGTTAGGTTTTCTAGTTTTTATATGGTGGATTAGGGTTTTTGAATGTTGCAAATGATGTTATTCGGGTTTTCTAGTTTTCATATGATGGATTTGGGATTTCTAGTTTTCATACGATGGATTAGGGTTTTCTAGTTTTCATATGATGGATTACTGATACGTGTATGGGCTGATTATAGTAAGGTTTAGGAGATTTGAGATTGGATTTCGTGTATGGGTGTTTGTTTGGTGAATTGCAGCGGAATTAACAATAAAAATTAAGGATAGAGTGATAAACAACCTAGACCTATAGATTGATTATCGTTTGAAGACAAGCTAAGACCTATTAACTTGAATTCGTGTCAAATCAGGAAATCATCCCTCAAAGACGAAATTGTGAGTGTAAGCAACAACTCAATGAACAAGGTTCTTGTTTTTCTTGATTAATTTCGTATTCTAGCTGTTACAAGCAAAAAGAAATGGCTATAAAGCCTAAACATAAAGATGGGAGTTACAAAACAACCCAACAGCCAAGTTATTTAAGAAACTACTAACTACTCATCAAAACAAACTTAAATGACTTATTAAATGACAGAAAACGTTTCAAACTTCAAATTAACTCCAAATGCAACCCAAATGCATCCAAATGCCTTGAAATGTGCAGCCCTAATCCATGCAAGTGATCATGCAAACTCCATGGGCCATTGAGCCCAAACAGCCTTCAAATCCTTTAAACAAGACCAACCCATCACCTTTTGGGCCCTCATTCTCCATGCATGCATCATCCCCTCCCTCTTGGAAAGGAATTGTCCTCAATTCAGCAAGGCCATCATCATCCAAATATGGTGAAAGATCCCCCACGTTAAATGTCGCATGCACACCAAAGTCTCCTCCTAAATCCACCTTGTAAGCATTATCATTCACCCTTGCCACCACCTTGAAAGGACCCTCCGCGCGTGGCATCAATTTGTTCTTCCTTTTGTTAGGAAAACGTTCCTTTCTCATGTGTACCCATACTAGATCACCTTCTTGAAAGACACGTGGTTTCCTATGCTTGTTGGACTTTTGTTTATACACCTCATTCACAGATTCTATCTTCTCACGAACTTGTTGGTGTAGTTTCATCATGGCCTTCAACTTGTCATTAGCATCCTTGTGAACCAATTCATCCTTTGGCAATGGAATCAAATCCAAAGGCATGTAAGGATTCACACCATACACCACTTCAAAAGGAGAATGACCTGTTGCATAAGTAGGAGAACGATTATAGGCAAATTCAGCATGTGCAAGTTTGATATCCCAATCTTTTTGAGTTTTGTTTACTAGCCCCCTCAACAAAGTACCCAAAGTTCTATTAGTCACCTCCGTTTGCCCATCCGTTTGTGGATGATGGGACGTACTAAAAAGTAACTTAGTACCAACTTTCCTCCACAAAGTATTCCAAAAATAACTCAAGAACTTGGAATCCCGATCAGAAACAATGGTTTTAGGAATCCCATGCAAACGAACCACCTCTTTAAAGTACAAATCAGCCACATTAGATGCATCATTGGTTTTATGACATGGCACAAAGTGA
The DNA here is from genome assembly GCA_023525715.1 of Cichorium intybus. Taxonomy (NCBI): domain Eukaryota; kingdom Viridiplantae; phylum Streptophyta; class Magnoliopsida; order Asterales; family Asteraceae; genus Cichorium; species Cichorium intybus. The sequence goes on from CM042015.1 coordinate 42,458,882, forward strand.
GCCATTTTCGAAAACCTATCGACCACTACCATAATGGAATCCTTCCCCCTTTGAGTTCTAGGCAAAGCCACAATGAAATCCATGGACACATCTTCCCAAGGACGAATAGGAACCGGCAAAGGAGTGTAAACACCATGCTTGAAAGTTGTTTTCGCCATGTGACATGTAACACACTTGCCCACAATGTTGGTTACATCCCCCAACATCTTAGGCCAAAAGAAATGTTCTTTAAGCACCTCCAAAGTTTTGGTAATGCCAAAATGACCAGCTAAACCACCACCATGAGCTTCACGAATCAGCAACTCACGTATTGCATGTTTTGGAACACAAAGGCGATTGCCTTTGAATAAAAAGCCATCTTGCACCATGAATTCACCATTGGGACCACCTGCACATTTTAAAAACAAATCTCCAAAGTCCACATCAGATTCATAGTAATTCTTCAAGGTTTCAAACCCCAACAAACGAACATCCAAAGTTGCCAACAAAGTGTAACGTCTTGATAAAGCATCAGCCACCACGTTACTTTTGCCATCCTTGTATTTGCATGAAAAATGAAAGGATTGCAAGAACTCCACCCACTTTGCATGTCTTGTGCTCAATTTTTGTTGCCCATTGATGTACTTCAAGGATTCATGATCAGAATGCAAAATGAAATGATTTGCACGCAAATAATGACTCCAATGATCTAAAGCACGAACAATAGCATAAAACTCCTTATCATAAGTGCAATAATTCAAACGAGCACCACCCAATTTTTCAGAAAAATAAGCAATAGGACGCTTGGCTTGGATCAAAACAGCCCCAATACCAACTCCACTTGCATCACACTCCACTTCAAATGGTTGAGAAAAATCAGGAAGAGCCAAAATAGGAGCATTACACAACAATTCCTTGAGTTTCTCAAATGCCTTTTGAGCTTCCTCTCCCCATGCAAAGACTCCTTTCTTCAAACAACCTGTTATGGGACTTGCAATGGTGCTAAAGTCACGAACAAACCTCCTATAAAAAGAAGCAAGACCATGAAATGACCTAACTTCAGAGATGTTAGTAGGAATAGGCCATGACTTGATTGCTTCTGTTTTGGATGGATCCACGGACACGCCATCTCTCGACACCACAAAACCCAAAAATGCCACCTCTTCCACCAAAAACGAACATTTTTCTAGCTTCCCATAGAGTTTTTGAGCTCTAAGGGTCTCGAAAACCTGTTTTAAGTGGCCTAAATGATCCTCCAAGCTCTTGCTATATACCAAGATATCATCAAGGTATACCACCACAAACCTGCCCAAAAAAGATTTCAGCACTTCATTCATTAGTCGCATGAAAGTGCTAGGTGCATTAGTTAGACCAAACGGCATCACGGTCCATTCATACAAGCCATGTTTAGTTTTAAAGGCTGTTTTCCATTCATCCCCTTCACGCATACGAATCTGATGGTAACCACTTCTCAAATCAATTTTTGAGAACATAATGGAACCATGTAACTCGTCCAACAAGTCATCAATTCTAGGAATAGGAAATCGGTATTTTATGGTGATGTTATTAACAGCCCTACTATCAACACACATCCTCCAAGAACCATCTTTTTTTGGAACCAACAACACGGGAACAGCACAAGGACTTAGGCTTTCACGAACATAACCCATTTTCATGAGTTCATCAATTTGTTTTTGCAACTCCTTTGTCACCTCCGGATTACATCTATAGGCAGCTTTATTAGGCAAAGGAGCACCCGGAATAAGATCAATTTGGTGTTCAATACCACGGATTGGAGGCAAACCCGGTGGTAATTCACTTGGAAACACATCTTGGAATTCATGTAACAAATCAGCAATACGACTTTCTTCATGCACCATTTTTGCCACCTTTGCATGCTCATCAGCCACAAGCATATAAATCACATCACCTTGGTCAAGAGCTTGCTCCACCTCCCTTTCACTAGCAAACATAGAAAGATTAGGTTTTTTAACTTGTTTAGAATTCATGGACCTTATGGCCGTTGGGGACATGGGTTTTAACACAATTTTTTTATTATTGTGTCTCAACTCATATTCGTTACTTCTCCCCCTATGTAACACGTCCCTATCAAATTGCCAAGGACGCCCCAACAAGATATGACATGCATCCATTGGAATAACATCACACAACACTTCATCTTTATAAGACCCCATAGTTAGACCAACTCTAACCTGTTTTGTCACCTTTATTTTGCTTCCATCATCCAACCAATGAAGAGCATATGGTTTTGGATGGTTTGTAGTAGACAAACCCAATTTGGTCACCATTTCATTAGAAGCAACATTGGTACAACTTCCACCATCAATGATCAAACTACACCACTTGTCTCTAACCAAACATTTGGTGTGAAACAATTGGTCTCGTTGATCCATATCAGCCACAGTTTGAACCACTTGAGTTTTAAGGGTTCTAAGCACCAAAACCGTGTCATAGATGGGTGCCTCATACTCCACTTCCTCCTCTTCATCTTCTTGTTGTGGTGCATCATGAAAAAGACCAGCCAACCTCTCTTCTTCCTCTAACTCTTCACGACATTCAATGGCCTCCCTCAAAGTCACCACCCTTTTGTTTGGACAAGCATTTTGGAAATGACCAAAACCTTGACACTTGAAACATCTAATTTTTGCCAAACTAGTTTCTTTGGTACCACTAGTAAGTTTAGGAGCAACGGGAACATTATTAGAACCAGAAGGAGTAGAAACAGAATTTGGTCTATTGCTAGACTCGGGTTTGGACCATGACTTGGACTTGGAGTTTTCAAGAGTAGAACTTCCGCCATAACGTGCCTTGGCTTGTCCCTCCAACTTCAAACATAAACCACAAAGAGTTCCAAAATCAGCATAAGGATACAACTCCACGACATTGGCAATGTTGTAGTTCAACCCTTTGAGAAAACGAGTCATTTTTTGTTCTTCAACTTCTTCAATATCCCCCATCAAGGACAACTTTTCAAATTCATCAATGTATTCGCCAACACTCATTTTTCCTTGCTTCAAATCAGCAATCTTCTTGTAAGTAGTAATTCTATGAGTAGAAGGAACATATCTTTTTCTTAGTTTTCGTTTTAGAGAAAGCCAAGAAGAAATTTTTTCTTTCCCTTCACGGGTTCTCTTGGCCTTAAGCCCTTCAAACCACAATGAAGCACCACCACTTAGCTTGAGAATGGCATACTTGCAACTTTTTTCGTCATCCACTTCCTTGAACTCGAACATTCTTTCAATCTTTCTTTCCCACTCCAAGTAGCATTCAGGATCAGTTCCACCAACAAATTCGGGCAATTCAGACACCTTGAATTCTTCAACCAATCTTGGCTGCCCCCGCCTAGGCTGTCGCCTTTCCCCTTCTTGTAAATTCCTTAAAGCATCCCGTAAGTTTGCAAGAAAGTCTGGATCATCGAAATCCATGGCTCTGATACCACTTATGATACGTGTATGGGCTGATTATAGTAAGGTTTAGGAGATTTGAGATTGGATTTCGTGTATGGGTGTTTGTTTGGTGAATTGCAGCGGAATTAACAATAAAAATTAAGGATAGAGTGATAAACAACCTAGACCTATAGATTGATTATCGTTTGAAGACAAGCTAAGACCTATTAACTTGAATTCGTGTCAAATCAGGAAATCATCCCTCAAAGACGAAATTGTGAGTGTAAGCAACAACTCAATGAACAAGGTTCTTGTTTTTCTTGATTAATTTCGTATTCTAGCTGTTACAAGCAAAAAGAAATGGCTATAAAGCCTAAACATAAAGATGGGAGTTACAAAACAACCCAACAGCCAAGTTATTTAAGAAACTACTAACTACTCATCAAAACAAACTTAAATGACTTATTAAATGACAGAAAACGTTTCAAACTTCAAATTAACTCCAAATGCAACCCAAATGCATCCAAATGCCTTGAAATGTGCAGCCCTAATCCATGCAAGTGATCATGCAAACTCCATGGGCCATTGAGCCCAAACAGCCTTCAAATCCTTTAAACAAGACCAACCCATCACCTTTTGGGCCCTCATTCTCCATGCATGCATCAATTACGGATTTTGAATGTTGCAAATGATGTTATTAGGGTTTTCTAGTTTTCATATGATGGATTAGGGTTTTCTAGTTTTCATATGATGCATTAGGGTTATTGAATGTTGCAAATGATGTTATTAGGGTTTTCTAGATTTCATATGATGGATTAGGGTTTTCTAGTTTTCATATGACGGATTAGTGTTTCCTAGTTTTCATATGATGGATTAGGGTTTTTGAATGTTGCAAATGATGTTATTAGGGTTTTCTAGTTTTCATATGATGGATTAGGGTTTTCTTGTTTTCATATGATGCATTAGGGTTATTGAATGTTGCAAATGATGTTATTAGGGTTTTCTAGTTTTCATATGATAGATAAGGGTTTTTGAATGTTGCAAATGATGTTATTAGGGTTTTCTAGTTTTCATATGATGGATTAGGGTTTTCTAGTTTTTATATGATGGATTAGGGTTTTTGAATGTTGCAAATGATGTTATTCGGGTTTTCTAGTTTTCATATGATGGATTTGGGATTTCTAGTTTTCATACGATGGATTAGGGTTTTCTAGTTTTCATATGATGGATTAGGGTTTTTGAATGTTGCAAATGATGTTATTAGGGTTTTCTAGTTTTCATATGATGGATTAGGGTTTTCTAGTTTTCATATGACGCATTAGGGTTATTGAATGTTGCAAATGATGTTATTAGGGTTTTCTAGATTTCATATGATGGATTAGGGTTTTCTAGTTTTCATATGACGGATTAGGGTTTCTAGTTTTCATATGATGGATTAGGGTTTTTGAATGTTGCAAATGATGTTATTAGGGTTTTCTAGTTTTCATATGATTGATTAGGGTTTTCTAGTTTTCATATGATGCATTAGGGTTTTTGAATGTTGCAAATGATGTTATTAGGGTTTTCTAGATTTCATATGATGGATTAGGCATTTCTAGTTTTCATATGATGGATTAGGGTTTTCTAGTTTTTATATGATGGATTAGGGTTTTTGAATATTGCAAATGATGTTATTCGGGTTTTCTAGTTTTCATATGATGGATTTGGGATTTCTAGTTTTCATACGATGGATTAGGGTTTTCTAGTTTTCATATGATCGATTAGGGTTGTCTAGTTTTCATATGATGGATTAGGGTTTTTGAATGTTTCAAATGATGTTATTAGGGTTTTCTAGTTTTCATATGATAGATAAGGGTTTTTGAATGATGCAAATGATGTTATTAGGTTTTTCTAGTTTTCATATGATGGATTAGGGTTTTTGAATGTTGCAAATGATGTTATTAGGGTTTTCTAGTTTTCATATGATGGATTAGGGTTTTCTAGTTTTCATATGATGCATTAGGGTTATTGAATGTTGCAAATGATGTTATTAGGGTTTTCTAGATTTCATATGATGGATTAGGGTTTTCTAGTTTTCATATGACGGATTAGGGATTCCTAGTTTTCATATGATGGATTAGGGTTTTTGAATGTTGCAAATGATGCTATTAGGGTTTTCTAGTTTTCATATGATGGATTAGGGTTTTCTAGTTTTCATATGATGCATTAGGGTTATTGAATGTTGCAAATGATGTTATTAGGGTTTTCTAGTTTTCATATGATAGATAAGGGTTTTTGAATGTTGCAAATGATGTTATTAGGGTTTTCTAGTTTTCATATGATAGATTAGGGTTTTCTAGTTTTTATATGATGGATTAGGGTTATTGAATGTTGCAAATGATGTTATTCGGGTTTTCTAGTTTTCATATGATGGATTAGGGTTTTCAAGTTTTCATATGATGCATTAGGGTTATTGAATGTTGCAAATGATGTTATTAGGGTTTTCTAGATTTCATATGATGGATTAGGGTTTTCTAGTTTTCATATGACGGATTAGGGTTTCCTAGTTTTCATATGATGGATTAGGGTTTTTGATTGTTGCAAATGATGTTATTAGGGTTTTCTAGTTTTCATATGATGGGTTAGGGTTATTGAATGTTGCAAATGATGTTATTAGGGTTTTCTAGTTTTCATATGATAGATAAGGGTTTTTGAATGTTGCAAATGATGTTATTAGGGTTTTCTAGTTTTCATATGATAGATTAGGGTTTTCTAGTTTTTATATGATGGATTAGGGTTTTTGAATGTTGCAAATGATGTTATTCGGGTTTTCTAGTTTTCATATGATGGATTAGGTTTTTTGAATGTTGCAAATGATATTATTAGGGTTTTCTGGTTTTCATATGATGGATTAAGGTTTTCTAGTTTCATATGATGGATTAGGGTTTTCTAATTTTCATATGATTGATTAGGGTTTTCTAGTTTTCATATAATGCATTAGGGTTTTTGAATGTTGCAAATGATGTTATTAGGGTTTTCTAGTTTTCATATGATGGATTAGGGTTTTTGAATGTTGCAAATGATATTATTAGGGTTTTCGTGTTTTCATAAGATGGATTAGGGGTTTCTAGTTTCATATGATGGATTAGGGTTTTCTAGTTTTCATATGATGGATTAGGGTTTTCTAGTTTTTATATGATGGATTAGGGTTTTTGAATGTTGAAAATGATGTTATTTGGGTTTTCTAGTTTTCATATGATGGATTAGGGATTTCTAGTTTTTTTTTTTTTGGGTAAAGAGGGCGGCACCTCTGTTAAATTTTATTAATAAAAAGAATAAATACAATATAAGGCTGGGGACTCCCCACCAAAAAACAGAAAATCCATCAGGACAGGCCCCAACGGACAACAAGCTAAACTAGGAACCAACACAAGAGAAGGAACCATAAGCAAACAAGAACATAAAGGAGAGCAACCTGCAAAACAAACAAACCATACAAGCCAAAACAAGCAGAGAAAAAAGAAAGTGCAGATGAAGAAAATTAAGGGAGGGTCCAAAGAGTTTTAGCCAAATCAACATTAGTGCAATTTTTCAAAGAGAGACTCAGCAGTCTACAGCGGATATCATGCTTAACAATATTCACTACAGCATGATGAGATCTTTTTGTTTTTGTAAAAATGCGTAAGTTTCTTTCCCTCCAGATATGGTAGACCGCTCCAGCAAAAACAAGTCTTCTAATGATGGACCAAATGGTCTTGTTCTTATTAATGGGGTTAAGTTGACTAATGATATCAGACCAGCTATCAGTGGAGAAAGAGAGATTCATGACATGATGGAGGTCATGCCAAACCAAAGAAGTGAAAGAGCATTCAAAGAAGAGATGGGAAAGGGAATCCGGACAGTCCCCGCAGAACGCACAAATTAGATTGGAATTAGTGTCCCAAATTTTGATTTTATCATGAGTCTTAAGACGATCTTTAAGGGCAACCCAAAGAATGAAAGCATGTCTGGGGATGTTCTGGGAGAACCAAACAAGATGAAACCAAAAGACCGGTTGGTTATAAGGGCGAATAGACTGCCACACAGATCGAACAGAGAAAGGAGATAGTTGACCGTCTCTAGATCTCCAAAGGAGTTTATCAGGGACAGACGTGTTAATAGTAGGAGGGTTATGAGAAAGAAGAGCACCATGAGAATCTCTCCAACAATGAGGCCGAACCCAAGATCCGTTAAGAACCAGGTCAGCAACCTTAGTATCAGGAGTGAAACCCGCATCATGGATGTCACGGACAGACAACAATTTAGAAAGGGGGCCCGCAGGGTGCCAGTTGTCGAACCATGCAGAGGTAGAGCATCCATCACCTATCTGGGAAACTATATACTCCCTTATCTTATCCCGCATATCCAGGATGTTACGCCAGGCAAATCCAGAACCGTATTTTTTGGGGGCATCCCAAAAGTTACGACCACATAAACGGTATGAGTGGATCCACTTAACCCATAGGGACTCTTTCTTGGACAGGAGTCTCCAAACATGGGAAGCCATAAGGGCAACATTCCAGATAGCAAGGTTACGTATGCCAAGACCACCATGTTCCTTAGGAAGGTATACAGTTTTCCAGGAGACTTTAGCTTTACCACGCTTTAACTCACCGTGGCACCAGAGGAAACCTCTCAAGAGCTTCTCAATATCGTTAGAGATAGATTTAGGAAGAATAAAAACAGAAGCCCAATAGATTTGAGTAGAAGAAAGGACAGAGAGGATGAGTTGGAGACGACCAGCAAAGGAAAGAGATTTGTTTTTCCAGTCATTAATCCTGCATTTGACTTTATCAACAAGGCCTTTACAGTCTTTGTGGGCAAGACGCGTGGTGATTAGAGGAATGCCAAGGTATCGGACAGGGAAAGAGCCCTCAGGAAACTTAACAATAAGATCAATGGCAGCCCTGGTCCTCTCACCAACATTACAGTAGAAAGCTTCACTCTTTGCAATATTTGGATGGAGGCCAGAAACCCCAGAGAATTCCTCAAGAGAATCACAGATGATTCTAACCGAAGAGCTATCACCATGACAGAAGAGAAGAAGATCGTCGGCAAAGCAGAGATGGGTGATACTTTGATCATCACATTGTCTGTGGAATTTAAAAGAGTCAGAATCATGGATGTTTCTCTTGATCATAAGGTTAAGCACTTCCATGACAAGAGTGAAGAGATAAGGAGAGAGGGGGTCACCCTGCCGAAGGCCCCTTTTACCGTCAAAATATCCGTGAGTATTCCCATTGATACTTACTGAGTAAGCAACCGTGGAAACACATGTCATGATCCAGTCAATCATACGATCGGGGAAACCAAACGCAAACAAGATAGACCGCAGAAACGTCCAGTCAACAGTATCGTACGCTTTTTGAATATCAACCTTAAAAGCACACCTCGGAGGACCACGATGACGATGATAATCACGCATGAGTTCATGAACAAGAAGGACGTTGTCGGTGATCAAACGACCAGGGATGAAAGCAGACTGGTTTTCATCAACCAGAGAAGAAAGATGGTTTTTGATACAATCCGCAATAATCTTGCTGATACATTTGTAAACAACGTTACAACAAGCTATAGGGCGGAAATCAGTGACTTTGGAAGGGGAATCAACTTTAGGGATGAGGGCAAGGATGGTGCTGTTGAAAGACTTAAGAAGTTTGCCAGAGTAGAAGAATTCCTTAACAGCCATACAGAAATCAGGACCCACAATATCCCAAGCAGACTTGAAGAACTTAGCAGAGAAACCATCAGAACCAGGAGCTTTATCATCACCCATCTGGAACAGGACACACCTAACCTCTGCGTCAGTAACAGGAGTAAGCATGGCGTCAGACTGGAGGGGGGAGAGCTTATTAGAGAAGAGGGAAGAAGGATCACGAATAGCAGTGGAAGGCTGTGCAGCACCCAAAAAGGCTTGAAAGTGAGAAACAAACAGATTAGGAAGATCATTCCCCGAGATCCAGTTTCCTTGGGCATCCTGGATAGAATTAATACGATTGCGAGATTTACGACTTTTAACGGCTTTGTGGAAAAAAGCCAAATTTTTATCACCTTCACGCAGCCAGTTAACCTTAGCCTTTTGTTTCAGGAACCTCTCTTCATCCAGGCTAGCCTCGTTATAAGCGAGGAGATACCTGCATTGTTCTTCACGAAGGTCCTTATTGAAAGGATCACGATCCAAAGCAATCTGAACTCTATCAAGCTCATTACGAAGAGAGATGACCTTAGAAAAGAGGTTTCCCTGGTTGCGCAGCATCTTACGAATCGACACTTTCAGATTTTGAAGGTTTTTGAAAACCTTATACATCCGATATCCAGTTATATTGGGGTTCCAAGAAGAGGCAACAATCTGCTTGAAATCGTTCTTATAAGTCAGGAAATTAGGGAACTTGAAAGGCTTAGGTTGGAAAGGGGCACGATGGGGGAGAGAAAGCACAGCAGGAGTATGATCGGAGGAACGGTAAGGGAGAAAATTAACAGTAGAGGAGGGGAAAGAAGCAACGAAGTGAGTATTTCCCATGACTCGATCGATCTTCTTGAGGATGCCACCCGAACCATTAGGAGACTTGGTCCAGGTGTAGAAGAGACCTTTATAGTTAAGATCCTCCATTTCCATCAGATTGACACAGTCCCTGAAGTCCTCCATGGCACGAGAAATCCCAGACGATCCTGAGGTGCTATCTTTAATATCAAGAGCAACATTGAAATCACCCAAAAGAATCCAAGGGGTATCTCTAACCATATTCTTATGGACCGCAAGAGAATGCCAGAGAGAGCGACGCATCATGTGATCATTATGAGCATAGACGAAGGAGCAGAAAAAGGATTTATTAGAATCACGAATATTAACTTTGAAATGCATAACCTGGTCATTTAAGTCGATAAGCATCATATCAATGGCAAGCGGATCCCAAGCAACCACAATTCTAGTCCCTCTAGGGGAGAAGAGACCGTTGGACGACCACGACCAAGAGCCAAAAGTACGACTACAGATAAGAGGGAGGTTAGGGAAGGAAGCACGAGTCTCAAGAGAAGCACAAATCTGAAGATTTTGATCGCGTATAAGATCTCTCAAAGCTTTCTGATGAGAAGGCTTACAGAGACCTCGAGTATTCCATGCAGCGATGTGCGTCATATGGAAACTTGGAGGGGGGTGGAGTCCATCTGCTCGGACACCGGAGCTATCATAGGGTGATCATTATAGGATCCAGACTCATTAATAATGAACTGGGCAGTATCACCATCATCAGAATCAACCTCAATACTATTATCCGCAACGATAAGGTCTTCAGCTTCAGGATCAAAATCATGAGGACTAGAATGGGAAGGAGCATGAGGATGGGGCAGGGGGACAGAAGTAGAGGGAATATCAGTGACGTCAGAGGAACAAGCCTCTAGAATGGAGAAAGGGTTGAATAAAGGGGTGGAGGATTCAGACTGATTAAGGGGCTGGGAGGAAGAAAAACGAATGATAGGGCTAGGGAAACCAACAATAGCGGACTTATCCTTCATTGAGGGATTAGGGGGATTGGTGGATAAAGGGGGACTATTATTAATATGAACCGGAGGTTTCTCAAATCGTTTCTTATTTCTAATATTTTTTAACAAGTTTTTATTTTTTGAAAGGAAATTATCTTGGGTATTGTTTTGGTATTTTCTACTAGTATTGCTTTTAGAAGATTCGTTATTTTTATTGTCTTTAGTAAAAACATGTTTTGAAGAATTTTTCTTATTTGAAACTATAGTAAAATCATCAATATTATCTATAATAGAAGTAACATTAATAGTAGAGGTATCCATATGATTAACAATAGAAGGAGCATTAGTTTTAGTAATGACATGCATACAAACATGTGTTTCGTGACCAAACACCTTACAATGAGAGCACATAGGTGGTTTCCATTCATACTCAACTCTAAGCGTATGGGAAGAAAATTCAAGTGTTTCAGGATCTGGGATACGGATGTTAATTTTGTCCACCCATGAGGGACGAGATGGGACCTCTAAAAGTACACGAGCATAGACTGCCTTACCCGCAGCATAAGTACACATGTTAGCAGTATAAGAGTCCATAGCTAGAGGTTTACCAATTTTAGAAGCAATGTGACTTAATCCTTCCTCACTCCAAGTCTCATAAGGGATGTCATGTATTTTAATCCATAGAGGAAGTTTGTCATGGTTGTTTTTATGAATGCTAAGTCCGGGTCTCCATTTTTGCATAACAATGGGGGCACTCCTAAATGTCCATGGGCCATGAGTAATAACATGTTTTAGTCCTTGGTCATTGTTAAATTTAAAAAGATAGACATCATTACCATTTAACAGAACATCTTCCAACCCATGTTGAGACCACATCTTAGATGCAAGATAACGAACATCCGAGTAATTCATTTTACATCCAACGAAATAACCACAAATGGTTCGAGCATGAGTCTCACATATCTTATTAACAACATTGATCGGGATATCAACTGGCACATCAATATCATTACTCAGATTTGGAATGAAACGAAACTTGTCACTAGAATGTTTTTTAGGGCCACTTAAAATGTTAGCTTGAGAATTAACTAGCATAGGTAATTTACTAGACCAAGCGTTGTAATTTTTGGCTTTAACGTCCAAGTTACCATTAATCTTATCATGCTTGTTGGAGTTATGTAATTGACCAACCTCGGCTTCATTACTTAAGCTAGAATTAACATGAAAATGATTATCCTGTTTATGAATAACAAAGTTTTTGTTATTAAAAAGCTTATTATTGTTAGCCCATTTAGTATTTTTATAGGCATTGGGCTTAATGTTGTTATTTCTATAAGGAAAATAGGATTGTTTAGCATAGCCCAAATGAGAAGAATTTTTAGGGAGGCCCAAAAGAGAAGGGATAGGGTCCGAATTGTTGGTTTCACTTTCAATTCTCGCCAATTGAGGAACATCAAAGTTGCTAGAAGTCTTCGGCACATGCATCAAGGGATAGGACACATCAAAAGGGGTAGCATGTGAGGCATGTGTCCCCTTGTCTACCACTAACTTTGTGTTATGATTGTTGTCTCCTAGCTTTTCATTAATATTCCCACCCACTATCTTACTCTTTAATATAGAACTAGCATTATCAAGAAAATTAATATAATATATAGGAGATGTATCGGTTATACCTTGCATGATTTGGGTAGTGCTCATGGTGACCGTTGGAGCGTGATCTCCACTACGTGAAGATTGGAGATAATTTTTTCCGGCAGCCGCAAGCCAAGAATCACCACCACCGGATTAGGGTAGTGCTCTAGTTTTCATATGATGGATTAGGGTTTTCTAGTTTTCATATGATCGATTAGGGTTTTCTAGTTTTCATATGATGGATTAGGGTTTTTGAATGTTGCAAATGATGTTATTAGGGTTTTCTAGTTTTCATATGATAGATAAGGGTTTTTGAATGTTGCAAATGATGTTATTAGGGTTTTCTAGTTTTCATATGATGGATTAGGGTTTTCTAGTTTTCATATGATGCATTAGGGTTATTGAATGTTGCAAATGATGTTATTAGGGTTTTCTAGATTTCATATGATGGATTAGGGTTTTCTAGTTTTCATATGACGGATTAGGGTTTCCTAGTTTTCATATGATGGATTAGGGTTTTTGAATGTTGCAAATGATGTTATTTGGGTTTTCTAGTTTTCATATGATGGATTAGGGTTTTCTAGTTTTCATATGATGCATTAGGGTTATTGAATGTTGCAAATGATGTTATTAGGTTTTCTAGATTTCATATGATGGATTAGGGTTTTCTAGTTTTCATATGATGGATTAGGGTTTTCTAGTTTTTATATGGTGGATTAGGGTTTTTGAATGTTGCAAATGATGTTATTCGGGTTTTCTAGTTTTCATATGATGGATTTGGGATTTCTAGTTTTCATACGATGGATTAGGGTTTTCTAGTTTTCATATGATGGATTAGGGATTTTGAATGTTGCAAATGATGTTATTAGGGTTTTCTAGTTTTCATATGATGGATTAGGGTTTTCTAGTTTTCATATGATGCATTAGGGTTATTGAATGTTGCAAATGATGTTATTAGGGTTTTCTAGATTTCATATGATGGATTAGGGTTTTCTAGTTTTCATATGACGGATTAGTGTTTCCTAGTTTTCATATGATGGATTAGGGTTTTTGAATGTTGCAAATGATGTTATTAGGGTTTTCTAGTTTTCATATGATGGATTAGGGTTTTCTTGTTTTCATATGATGCATTAGGGTTATTGAATGTTGCAAATGATGTTATTAGGGTTTTCTAGTTTTCATATGATAGATAAGGGTTTTTGAATGTTGCAAATGATGTTATTAGGGTTTTCTAGTTTTCATATGATGGATTAGGGTTTTCTAGTTTTTTTTTTTTTTTTGGGTAAAGAGGGCGGTACCTCTGGCAAATTTTATTAATAAAAAGAATAAATACAATATAAGGCTGGGGACTCCCCACCAAAAAACAGAAAATCCATCAGGACAGGCCCCATCGGACAACAAGCTAAACTAGGAACCAAAACAGGAGAAGGAACCATAAGAAAACAAGAACATAGAGGAGAGCAACCTGCAAAACAAACAAAACATACAAGCCAAAACAAGCATAGAAAAAGGAAAGCGTAGAGGAAGAAAATTAAGGTTGGAAGAAAATTAAGGGAGGGTCCAAATAGTTTTAGCCAAATCAACATTAGTGCAATTTTTCAAAGAAAGACTCAGCAGTCTACAGCGGATATCATCCTTAACAATATTCACAACAGCATGATGAGATCTTTTTATTTTTGTAAAAATGCGTAAATTTCTTTCCCGCCAGATGTGGTAGACCGCTCCAGCAAAAACAAGTCTTCTAATGATAGACCAAATGGTCTTGTTCTTATTAATGGGGTTTAGTTGACTAATGATATCAGACCAGGTATCAGCAGAGAAGGAGAGATTCATGACATGCTGGAGTTCATGCCAAACCAAAGAAGTGAAAGAGCATTCAAAGAAGAGATGAGAAAGGGAATCCGGACAGTTCCCGCAGAACGCACAAATGAGATTGGAATTAGTGTCCCAAATTTTGATTTTATCATGAGTCTTAAGGCGATTTTTAAGAGCAACCCAAAGAATGAAAGCATGTCTGGGAATGTTCTGGGAGAACCAAACAAGATGAAACCAAAAGACCGGTTGATGATAGGGGCGAATAGTCTCCCAAACAGAACGAACAGAGAAAGGA